>CM034002.1:24261638-24327562 GCA_019603395.1 Cyrtorhinus lividipennis | reverse complement strand
ATCGGTGCAAACTTCCATTCCGTAATTATATGTCGTTCTTCACTCTATTCTTCATGTCGTTTTGGGAAGGGGTTGCACCCGATTCGTTTGAAAAAGCCGTCCAACGCCTGTTCTTTTCGAAAAAACTCATATTGGAATCCTTGACCTCAAAAAACAGCTCAAGCACGCTGTTTTCAACAGCCTTTCAGTCAAGGAATCCATTCTATTCCTAGCTTTTCAAAAGTATGAGCTCAATGAATCACATGAATATCGCCGTATCAAATGAAGTTTTAACAAGGCTTCTCTTCAATTTCATGTTTATCATCTACCTTCTGCTAAGCTACAGAACACCAATTAGGTAGCACGACTCCAGGACCCTATTAATTTCCAAGGCTGACGATACAAACCGTATGCAGGAGCCTGTATTCTTCATATATTTGGATTATCAACTTCGCTATAACGTGGGTCCGTTTTTTCCGAGTGTAATAAAACCTTTTCATAACTTTATTAGGAAGGGCCTGGGTTGAAATGTGCACAATACGATATCAGAAAGGTTTATTTTTATTGGATAAACATTTGATGAACAGTGGACTGTGTGAACGCTATGAATGAAGATAAGCAAAGAAAATCCATTTCAGGAGAATGTTACCTCGCAGTCTCATATCTCAACGTGAAATCGCGTACGAAGGATGATTGTTTTTTTACGAGATGGGTTCTCTCAACATTTGAAATAAACGTATGAAGCAGTTGGCAGAAGGACGAGTTGTGGTTGGCTTTACGACAGTATTTTTGTCTCAGCGGCACTTTGGCCTCCCATAAGAGTCTGTTCGAACCTCTTTTTATTACAATCTATATTTCCCGCGTGCGTCGGCAGAGATCAAAACTTCGTCTGTAAAGGCCTTGTTCAATATAGAAAACTACAAGTATTATTTCAATTTTCATTTTTATTTTTCATTTTTCATTTTTTTACGTATTATTTTGTAGTTATTCCACATTTGAAGTTGTTGCAGTCGATAAAATGCAATATATAATATGAATTTACTAGAAATCATTGTTTTATATACACTTCCGGAGCTGTATTTCAAATCATTGGTCAAAAAATGTACTAAATGTAAACATACCCAGAGCATGAACGCTCCCTTATTCTCTTGGGTAGGTCTTCCAACCAGAGTACTTTGTAATGTATAGGGTAGGAAACACGAAAACAATAAGAAACTCAGTGCAACTAAGGGTCTGTCGACTTTGCCTTCTTTCACTCATAGCGATTTCGGCAGAAGAAAGGTCTCCAGAGCCAACTTCTAATTCGCTCTGTTCACAAAGAATCATTTGGAAGTATTTATAGCAATTGCAGGTGACAGTAACACAGTAACCTATTTTCATATAAAAAATAGACAGAATTAGAAAGAGTTTTACGCACGATTAGGTACAAAATCGTTACTCCTGTGTTTCAAAATAGAGTCAATGTTATTCCCCACTTTACCCGATAGTACCTAACTAGTAAAAGATAGTATCCACTATAATATTTCAGGAATAATAATCAATGCTTCTTGAAAGAAAATCGCAACACAGCCACTTCCGAGCATCTGGTTGCTAAATGGGGGAAGTTAAGCCTCGTCAATGTATTCAACCCGGACCAATGTCAATCCGGCAGAGCTTTGAGAATTAACTTGTCAAGCCGGAGGGGAAAAGGTTTTGATAGAGATAAATAATGATCTTTTGAACGTCCCATAGCGAGTATACAACCGGGCTTTTCGTACAATAAAAAAGAGGACCAGCCTGAGCCAGGAGAAGGGGAGATGGAAGCCATCACGAAGCCCATGACCTTAACGTGATCCCTACAAACTAAATGGAACTCACATCGCACAACCACTCTGTCTTCCGTAATACACATAATGTGTAACATCATGTGAAGTCAGTTGGTTAATTTCCGCGGAAAATTCCACTGTAACGCCTTTCTCTTTCAAGAATGATAAATGTGAGTGAAAAGAACGGAAATTTTTGCTCATTTAGAGCAAACTAAACAAGGGTTTTGGTTGGTTATTCCTTGAATAATCAACCTATGTTTTCATGCAAATGGTCAACCTCTCCGATTCGGCTCAAAATTTTTTTCTGGACGTTTCATGTTGTCTAATCAAAAAGGTCAATGTCCGTCCGCCTACGCCATCCCCCGTACCGCCGTCCGCCGTACGCCGTCCACCCGTTTTGGTAGTAGAAAATTTTCTAAAAATCTGAAATTTGGGTCAGGGGTCTGTTCCCGGCCTAGGACGGTCCTCCAAGCTTTTCAGCCCGATCGGACCAAATTTGGGCGGGTAGGGTCAAATGTGTTTTTGAAAAATGGATTTTCGAGATTTTGGGCGATCTAGGCAGTGGGTACATTTTCCACTAAATTTTGGAAGCTGAATCCAATGAGTGGGTCTCAGGACGATTGGCACCACTGGAAGAAGTTATGGGTCAATTGGGTATATATTACCCATTTTGAATATGTTTTTGAGTTTTGAACCTAGCGTGTGGTACCATTTTCCCTAAATCTTGAGCTGAATCGATTGGAGGGTGTCTGGACCCCACAACCCCCCTTTATCCCCATTTCCCCCATGTTGAAGAAATAAGTCTACTTGCGCCTGGTCTGACGACTAACCAACCCCTGTGTAAGAATTTGCAGCGTTTTTTGAGTTAACTCCAAATGTAGTAAAGTTGATAGCGCATCCGCAATGTGCTGAATGTGCGTGTATTTACATCTAGATCACATGAAAAGCCCTGTCGTAACCTTTGGGGATAGAATGTGCATACATTTTGTGTGCGATTGTTTCAACAATGATCACTTACTGATCTTCGGTTTCAAAGTCCATCGTTAGCTCACTCAACTGAACAAACTGCTACGGGAAGGTTGTCAACGTTTGGCGGAATGTAATTATTGATTGCCGACTCTGTTAGGAAGGAGACGTGCTCGAGTGGTCTCTATCAGCAACAACAGGGTTTGTATTTGCGGGACAATATTGATGGATGAGCGAAACAGGGGTGAAGTGCCCTTCGAAAAGAACAAGGCGAAAGTGTGCCCCTGATGGATTGACAAGAACAGAAGGAGAATATCGTTTCGGCTCGTCAGTCTTGGTCTAAATTGGCCACATATACTCACAATATGTTAGGGTTTACAATAAGTAGTTTTACCCCTGTCATGGGCGTTTCATCAGTCTGTCGGATACTATAATACCCTGAATTCCGAAGAAATATGCATGTGCACATATGCACTTGTTAGTACTCGAAGTTGGTTTATGGTTGATTGTATCCCTAATCCTAATATCTCCCGATTTATGAACTTCGGCGGTGACAACCAAGGGTGATAAAGTTCCACAAAGATTGTTTGACCGTGTGGGCAAGGGTACCTACCTCGGAGCTGACACTAAGATTACCTACGGGTGTTAGTTCTTGCTTCCGCCGCGCTCTGTGAGCCGGCGGTAATTCGGCATTATTCTTCTTTTTTCTTGCTCGTCTTCTGGCGAAACATATATATAACCTTCTTGTTCCCGATCTCGTGTCGTTGTGTCGGTTGTGCTTTTTGGTCTTTTGTTCTAAGCCAATTTAAAATCGCAATTCATCCGTGAATATAAGTTTTAGTTCGTGCAGTTAGTTCGTGTTTCACTCAACCCACTGAAAGATCAGTCTAATAAGCTCGAGCTACGACAAAGATAAATTTTGCATTCAGCCGATCCACTAAATTTGGAAAAGCGTTCGCCCAGCTCAACCGGAGTTGAGTAACATTTTTTCCCAGAATTAACCTAATATTCACGTCATTAAGATCGTCGGGTTTTTACAAGAGTGTAATTAAATAAGAGAGTAATTAAAATTCCACTACTTCAGGAAAATTCAGACTTTGAGAAAAAAGTTGTCTTTGCAATTTTTTTCCATAAAACAGCCGGACGCTATAATACACTTCCATCGCGCCGAGGAATGTATCGTTAAATTAGAACGCTGGTTTACCTACCAAATATCAGACTACGGTCGAAAACAAACCGCGGTTACGCAGAGTGGAACTAGGCTATTTATTTGAACCGAGTCAAAACGTTCCCAGAATTGACTGCCCCCTCTTTACTGCTTTGTCGCGGCCGATGTTGTTGTTGTCGTGTGTAGTTAACCACCGCTCCATTGTCGAGCGGCACAAAGCCGACAGTCGAACACCGGTTCAATTGATCCGCAGCTCTCGCATAATTTACAGGGGGCCTAGTGACATTTTGAACCTACCAAACTCCTTTAGCCCCCACGTAGGAGGCAACGGTCGCTGTAAATTCGTAATACAAACTGAATCAAGAATTCGAGAAGGGTTTCAAGGGGGTAACCGAGCCTGAGTCAAATTGAAAGTTGCAGATGACGCAGGTCGAATCTCGATTCGAACTCGATCCCGTTTTAGTGCCGCTCATTTCTAATGAAGAATGAGTACGTATAAAATTAACCTACATCACATGATTGAATCAACACCGTTCTGGAAACGGATAATTATTCATCAATCAAATCAACCTCCACTTCAGGCAAAATAATGAAACGAAACCACGCGGGAACAGTGAATGTTGATCCCAGGCTAAGAGCTTAATCGTGTTTATTCCAGACCGAGCTAAGTGGCAGTGGATTAGTTTATTAGTAACCGATAAGCCTGAACCCCCTCCCCTCAACCCTCACAACTGATCGGCGGAAATAAAACTGGTCTCTCATGGTCAAATTTCTTGGTACTTTTGTTGGTTTCCATTCTAAGATATACATGCGCCGAATCAAAGGGATCCAATTCCTTACATAAACATAATAAAATATCTGCTGCGCAGGTCAATTTAATTTATGCAAAAAACTCATTCAGTAAAGTTCGGCATGCACTCTTGTGTTAAAACGTCAAGAACCTCATTCAGATCGAACGATCTTCTTCACCTGCTTAAGACTGGTCGCACATTGTCCCTGCTTTTTTAGGTAGCAGATTTTTAACTACCTGGCCATCCTTAACCATCATCATTGAAAATGTATTATGATTATGAAAACACAAATCAGCGCTTAACAAGCTACACAATTCTCTCCAAGAACCTACGACGTGTCATTAGTATTTATGACAACGAGAGGGTTCCCCCAAAATTCATTCAATTATTCATTCAACGAAAGTTCATTCATTTAACGTGATTTCTTCCCACCTTCCCAGTGTTGAGATCATTGTTTCCTCGAGTAGGTAGTTCAGAAGTTGAAAGTGCTACTCCAACGACCTACTCCGCTCAGCAATGGTTCATTGTAATACCTAATTTAATGATTAGATGAAAATGAAATTCGCGCCCTCCCCATTTTCTGAGGACTGAAATTGAGTCTGACCAAGGCTAAAAACTCGACCTCGAAAGAAGTCACTTTTCAATTACACAGCCTAAACCATTTTGCGAACGTTATTTTCTTCTAATCTAGCGATGTTTCTACCCAACGGCCAAGTCACGCTATCCGTGCTTTCTTCTAAAATGGAAAGAAGCAAGAAAAATGTTTCTATTGCTAGCATGATGAGATGATGATTTTTTTTTTTTTTTTTTTTTTTCATTTTATTAACTCTTTTTTGACGTTTTTATCAAAGTCAAAAAAAGAGGTCGAGAATGTAGAAAACATCCATCTTGGATATGTTTAGAAAATTTACAAAGGGTGGAAATACAAATAAAGGTGAACAGCTGGAATTAGATAAGTGCAGTTCCTACATTCTCTCATAAATATGTAGCATAAGTTTCCATTCAATTTTATTTTGTCACCACAGGAAACCAAAAGTGGTTTTCACTGCGACGACCATAGATAATTTCTCTAGAGAGCCAGCGGAGAATAGTTGAGTGCTATTTCATTCGACCGTGACATTTGAGCCTCCCGACGAAAATGTCACTATATAGCGCGTTTCATGACTTTATCAAGCTACTCTTCATCTTATCTTATTGATAAAACAACTCAGGTTGTCATTTATTACTCTGCCTGAGTAGAAAAAGTCTTGTGTTCCGAAAGTCCAACTTCTGTTGTTAGACGACAAAATAAACATTTAAATTCCAAGTTTTCAATGTTTATTCAAATGATTATTTCGGAATTGAATCGTCAGTTGAAAGGAGTATAAATACAAATTGGATTATTCCCTCGGCATGGCTTGGTTAGGAATTCAAGGCCATGCCTTGCTATTGAAAGGGGGTTTGAACCAGAAAATTTTGACATGATGCCGTTTTCGTAAGTCCAACACGAACGGCTCTCAATCACCTCGTTTGTTGGTATTGCTTCGAGTCTGCTCTTTGAGATTACGATTAGACGTAGATTATATTGTCTATAGGATACAGCTTAGATTATTAAGGTATAGAACCTTGATGGCTTCAGCCTGGACGATATAATATTACTTCCCCATAAACTACATTAACTACGAAATATTTACTAGACCTAATGTGTATAAGTGTTTTGGTCCTTGATCAATTAACATGTAAATCAATTCGAGCTGGTTAGTTAAAATATGGGTGTTAATTTAATATGGGAGTTTTTAATGAATCGTCATAATTATCAGATTAACCGATCCAGACGATGCCGATATAAGAGGTGCACACTGGATGAAATCCCATTCTTGCAATAAGGAACCGATGACGGAAGGACGGGTGTAAGGATTCGATACGTCGCTTTGGGTACGGAAAGACGAGAATACACGTTGAAAGAACTACGTCAGAACCGAGGAATGATTCAATAAGTTTTATACCTAGGTAGCTGGAGTTTTTTACTGCAACACAAAACCTAGCCGGGGCAAAATACTCTATCAGCGGTGGGATTTCTCGTTTTCTTCCTTTATTGGCCTCTCTTTTTCGCCACTGCTACCGGAAAAAGCTCTTTTTTCCCTCCTCGCTATCTCCCTCATTTCCGAGATCTCTCCCTAACAATGTCAATTGGCTGCCAGGGTGGTTTAACTTTCATCTTGTACTGAGCTGTTTGTCACGAAATTCCTCTAATAGCACACCTTTCTGATTTATAAATGACCTTTACGGCGTAATTCCCGAAAATAGGTGCACGCGACCCTCTGAGCGTAAGAAAAACTCTAGGTTTCAATCATCAAGAACGATCAACTTAAGCAGCTTATTTTGTTACGCAGAAGCATTTATTACGGTAGAATATATTACGGCGTGGAAATTGTATAGCTGATACATCATTAACATTAATTACAACCTCCCATTATCTATATAGATCAATATGATAGGTCTTCATTATAATCGCGGTCGCATGTCGGACTCATAGCGAGATTATTCTGAAATACCGACCCTATTGAAACGTTCATAACTTGATAGAAGATTATCATCGGTGGCGAATTAATTAAACTCGATTAACACGTTGGCCCACACACCTTGTTATGCACACACCTCATAGCCCCCTAACCCGAACCACGAATGGGTGGACACACGCCACGAACACTGTCAACATGCCATACGCATGTAAAACGTGAAGAATAATGCCTAAATTTCGCCACTGAATTTAATTTTAATATTAATTTATTACAGATGTGTGAATTGTTGTACTCCAACGTACTAGTCAAACTACATAAATAATGAACAGCAGAAGAAGAAGAAGAAAAACTGAAGGTGTTGGTGTTGAATATAACGTATTCCCAATCTGAGAAGAGGCAATGAACCGAGACACGCGAAAGGCAACCTTTGAAGAGACCGATGAGAGTTAGAGGTCACCATTATTTTCCGATGATTTATTCATAAATATACACAGGCCCTGGTTCCGGGTTCAACGCAATTCCGAATTCGCGAAGAGTAACAAAATGCAATAATTGCCTGTTGAGAGAGAAGAGGTTTAAGGAAATGAATAATCAAAAGGCTCGTGTTGTTTGATACTGAAGTCCCTCTTAATTTGAGCGCTAATCCGCTTGTGTATCAGAGCCGTCTTTAATAACACCGCAAATACTGAATGCAAAATGTTGAAAATATTATGAAATCCCAACCCTGATCCATCACTGCGGCTTGGAATCGCATTTTCTTTCATTCCTGAACATAGTGTAGTACTTCTAAGCCTTCCGACTCTTCGGTGGGAACCAAAAAAGAAGAAAAAGTTGCGCTTTCGTGGAAACTCTCACATCCACTCAGTTCCGGTGGTTCAATATAGAAACCTTCATTGGATGAAAAGATCATGAAAAGGGAGCTCGAATGAGGGGGAGATGCTGGCGGAAAGAGAATATGCACGAGCGAAGGGGAGTGGAAGCTGTGAAATGTAAATTTAATTTGCGAGGATTTCGAGCGAGCGCCAATCTTCAGGATTTACTTCAAACGCTTTAAATTCCAGACGATCCTATAGGTATTGATTGCCTGAAGATGTGAAGGAGTCACAATGGCGCTTTGTTCGGGACGAATGGAAAATCTAATCATCCGTACTGATAGCAAAGAATTCGAACCTGTACTTGACATTGCTTGATGATAGTGAAGTGGAGAAGGACAAGTACCGCAATGAGGTCGTCAAAGGATTAGCCGTTGGGATTTGAGACTGCGGGAATTTGGAGAGGCCAAGAGGGAACGACCAGCTACAATCAGACAGGGGAAAAACCACGAGCTGAACTGATAGGTATCCGTTTTGGTATACCAGGAAAATTCTCTCTCAACTCAGCTACGTCCATTAAAACGAGATATCTACTGTTCCCCGCCGTCATTACCTACAACCGGAGATAACGTGTGTAGCACTTTCTGATCTCATCTTTCTGTAATCCCCACGATAATTTCCAGCATTTTAGAGCGATCCGTGAGAACGGTGATTTTTTCCTGTAATCAACCACCTCAATCTTGTAGTCCTAGCCATTCTCATACAATGGCCATTCTCATATTCAGCAGAAATATTCACCAACATCCAGGAACGCTGATTCCGCCCTACTAGCCCGAGTTGTATGCAAATTAGACGAAGGCTTGAAACTCGTATGGGCAGAAGCCTTTGGTGTAGGTACGCTCATAGTGCTCAGCACCGATGTTTTGCTGGCCTAGCTGCATAAAAAAGTTGACTGCCCTACTTCGACTAACGAAAGGGATTTCCTCCTCGTAATTTATTAGTGGGATTGGGAGCCTAATGCCAATTCCGTTTCCGAAGTTTCGTCATTGAAAGGAACACGATCGTTTTTCATTCCTTTTTTGGGTGCAATATGCAACGAACCGAACACCGTTCATCAACTCCAGGCCCCAACGAAGGTAGGGTAGTTTTTCTTTCATTACTAGAGATTTCACTGCATTTCCAGATAACTAGCGTGTCTCAGTACGTCCGTAAAGAAACGATCTTACCAAACTAGTCCTTATTGCAAACTGTGAATAAACTCTGCGTATTCATTAAAAGATGTTGATTATTCTGGAAGACGGTTTTAAAACACTAGTTTCGCTTACCAGAAATTAGTTCAGCGTCCATGATTCCAAGACAACATTCGTCCATCGAGACTAACGGTAACTATCACGGTACAGTTATTCTTTTTCCTAACACTGGCGAATAAAGCGATCGAGTCGGTTCATGAACCTTCTTAATAGGCTCACTGCTGGTTTACTAAATTGTATTCGGGGAAAACACCACCGCCGGGGATATAAATACCCGGGCAGAGAGACAGGAAGTTAGTTAAGAGTCACTTACAAATCAGCTCAGACCTCAGCTCGCATAACCTCAAACTCGAGTTCTGTGTTCAGCCTCTCCTGCAAGGTCCTAGCTTCTTCTCTCCACTCTTACCTATTTGAGTGTGCACTTTTGACGTGATCAAATTCTTGGATCGGTCAGGCATTCGACTCAAACCTCTTTCCCTAAGTCAACTTTTCTTGACGTAATCAAATTGTGGATAGGACAAAAATTAGACTCAGATTCTCTCCCATCCATTCCGAATGTAATCCCTAGACTTGATCGAATTTGGATCGGTCGGATGTCTGTTTCCTACCTAATTCGCGGTTTACAAATTCCAGGCACCACAATGGGTAAACACAAGTAGTAATTACAGGCAGGCATAATACCTACAAATGTGTTGGAAAAGAACGCTTGAGTATATGAACTGCAAAGGTACAGGATAATTCTTTTGATTAAAGGCGACTATATTTACAGCTTTATGCTAATTACAACAATTGTCTGAGGACAACTATAACCATAAATCAACGTTGATGAATCCATAAAAATCAACTGAAGACCTGATTGGCAGTGGGGTGATCAAGTTCGAGGTAGTAAGAGGAACAACCTGCAACAAGGGAGTACGATTTTCCTAATAATTCCGTCAAGGTTCTCTCTCGGGCGGCGCGAATCAAAGAGCCTTCACGTTCCCTCGAACGGGTCATGCTCGCTTGGTATGCCTCCCACAAAGGACTGATCGGGTTTTGCAGAGGTATCGAGCACCGATCGCACGTCAATTTCCGTCCTCGAAGCAAACCTACTGAAAACGAGAGATAGGTACCGTCTAAAGCATACCGTAAACTGAATGGAAAATTAGGCGTAACTCCAATTGTCAATTTTGTGCTTCATTGAAAACGTCATCCAACCACAAATTGACAAACACCAGAGACAAACTGCACGAAGAGGGAAGAGCGATTTTGTGCAAATTAGTGCATGAGAGAGTACTTCCCTATTTTGACCGGTTAATGAAACCGCCATGTAGAAAACAAAATGGTCTGGAAATGTTTAAATAAGTAACTAACTACGGCAATTCTCAAATGAAAGTAAAAATGTTATGGGTCTTCAAAGTAGTGCCCTCGTATTGAGTGACGAGCCATCATTCATTATATCTTCACTCTGTTAACTGAAATGCTTGGTTTTACTTTAGCAGGTTGACGGTAGAAATAAACCCGAATGTGGTAATGACCTCGCCAGGTTAGACTGGGAACATTGGCTTTGATGGGTTTTCATTGTCTCATTATCATAAAGATATAAGTTTACTTTCATGTTTCATCCCCCTTGTATCAGTATATCAAGAAGTTGGATACGAATACAAGCTATCGCACGCAACAACACGCCCCCACATTAACAACAGTTCCTTTTCCCCTTTTGCAACCTTCAACAAACGACTGCTGAGATCTTGATAGCGAATTTTTCCTAGATATGGGAGACGTAAATTGGTTTGACCTTGTACCTATCTAATCGAGAAACATTTTGAATAGTAACAGTATTATCTACCGAGTCCTTAAAATAACTGAGCATGACTAACCCAGCCACAAACGTTCATAGATCTGTAACTATGACAACAAGATGCCTTACAAAGAAGAAACGCTACAAATTCTTTCACAGGGATAGGTTATTCCTCGGACGATGATCATGGAGACTCATTTCAATCGATTCAGCATCCAAAATTAATTGAATAATGACACCCCACACGTCTTGGTACCAGAAATCTTGAAAACACGTTTAAAATTGGTAGATAGGTGCCCATTTTGGTGAACCCCAAACGTTCCAGGACCCGTTTCATTGGATTTGGCTTCCAAAATTTACTGACCCGAACTTCAGATTTTTAGAAACTTGTCTAACACCAAAATCAGCCGAGGACGACGGACAGACATTTGCTAATTTTGATCTAGACACCTCGGAACGCCCAGAAAAAAAAATTTGGGCCGAATCGGAGAGATTGACTATCTGCATGAGAACATAAGTTGATTATTCAAGGAATAACCAAACAAAATCTGCATTCAGTGTGCATATGGCAGTATTTAATATCGAACTATATTTAAACGCACTCACAATTATCTCTGAAATGTCATCCATCTACTCCGCTCTCATGGTATCGCACTTGTTAACTCATGGTTTAGCTGAGAATCCAGTTTAGCTACAAAGGAGCCCGGAGGAGATTTAGAGTCAATTCAATTTGGCGGAGTTCCATCTCCCTGTTGATGTCCTCTTCGTTCCCATTACCGAAATCCTCTCATAAAGGATGGCCCGGTAGGTATTTACCAAACGTATCCATTCGGGTATGTTCGAGGTGATTGGGTAGAGATCTTCCATTTAGTCAACCATTTCCTCATTTCTGAATAGCATAAATACTTACAGCTGAAGAAGATTCTGGTTGAAATTGCACAAAGTCACTATAGAAATTATAAATTGTTCCTACCGATTGTCAAATTTATTTCAATCCTCAATCTGAATAAGACAACTTCATGTGATGTAGCAGATTACAGCAACAACCACTATGTTTTTCGTACGACATTACAAGAGAGTTGCCTCCACAACAACACTTCTTTCAACGTAGGCGATTGATAGTCTAAGCTCCATCTTCCAAATTTTGGATCCACTACTGTAAGTAATTATTCACGATTTGTTTTCCCATTGAACATGTAACCAGTGGAATACTTGGGCCACAAAAACTGATAACATGGTCTCCCTAATAGATATTTACTTTTCATCTACTTCTCACACTTTTTGCGTTGCATAAATGTATTTTGCGAGTTTACGAATCTACTTCACATTCACACCAAATCATTTCTCATTTGTGAGAAAAAAACGTACAATTGCTCATTAATTGCCGCGTCAAAGCCGATGAATTGAAAATTTTCCAAGCGCCGCTGACACACGCAGTGTATACCCAACTGTCAGGGAATGAAGTTGCCTCGAGAGTGCATGAATATTCACCCGAGTTCAACCGTCATCGTATTCGTTATGCTGTTCCAAACAATATTCAACTTTTCGCTGTTCCCTCTTTGATCCGAGTTGAAAGGAGAATTTCAATTTCACATGCGCCTTCTACGTGGAGAGCTGTCAGGAAGCAGCAGCCCTGTATCGGGTTCTCTGTTCATCTACTTCCTTTCATTTGAAAAGATCGTGAAACTAGTACGAACTAAACCTATAGTTCCAATACTGTTCCTCTCCATCTTCTCAGTAATTAATATTGTTTGAATAATACATTCATGCACATGTGTAGACTGAATATCTCTTTTTGTGTTTCGAAGAGTATCTACGATCTAAAGAGATCTACCTATCTGAAAATAGATGCATAATTTCTGACAATATTAGATAGTGGGCTGAAACAATGGAATAGTTTGGCACAATTAGGGCACAAATGTAGTTCTCGCGTCAAATACCAGATGTTCAGATCATTGTACTTGCGCGCCATGATCCGGA
Organism: Cyrtorhinus lividipennis; assembly: GCA_019603395.1. Taxonomy (NCBI): domain Eukaryota; kingdom Metazoa; phylum Arthropoda; class Insecta; order Hemiptera; family Miridae; genus Cyrtorhinus; species Cyrtorhinus lividipennis. The sequence continues at coordinate 24,314,530 of CM034002.1, read as the reverse complement.
CAATGATACAGGAGCACTCCGGATTTCGAATAATCTAATTTTTATAAAAATAAAATAAAAATTTAAATTATAATATCTGTTAGGATTTTTTGTATTATAAATTCAAAATGCCCCTGCATTGTCCTGAATCGAAATTCGGCGAATAATGCTCTTATGAAATGATCAAACATCTGATTGTTCCTGGTTTTCAATGTAGTAAAACGCTGAAAATGTCCTGCAGCGGAGCACTTTAGAAAATCATGTGACTCCCAGGAGTACTGAGTCAACCGAAAACGTTCATTGTTTTGTTGAGGTTCCCGAGGTGAATACATCTTCCACCATTGCTACATTATCGTCCCTGGCCATCTTGTAGAAATTTATAGATACTCAGCATTGTGTGGTGATTGTAATTTATCTGTCTGATTAGAATGAATAAATACGTTTGAGAATCAGAAAATGGTTTACAGTGTAGAGGGAAAAAATCCTTCGGCAACTCCAAGCTGACGGCTTGAAGCCAATACAAAATGACGGTTCAATTCAATCTCGAGCACCGTAAACTTTTTTATGACCGATCATAAAACTGATTAAAATCTCCCGCTTTACTGTTTCACTTTCCCCAGTTTCCCGCATTATAATTTCCAGCTTTCCCTCCAGATTGTCACGAAGAGAATGGGAAAACGTTGAGAGAGGAAGTGGAAAAGGGTTGCTAAGAAAAGAGGGAAAGACTGTGGAAAAGAGACGAAAACTGTTTTATTCCCAGTCCCCCGGGAGTACACAGCGCAAACCTCTTCAGCAACCGCGCTCGATGGTTTAGCTCTCCCATCGGCTTTTTGATAAGCGAGCAATAAAATTCCTGCTCTTTGCGACGGCTCTTGAAATCTTATTATTCAACCCTTGGAGGTTCTCGGACATAACTCTTCCCTTACAACTCAGTCAATGGGGAAATATTTGTTAGTAAATAATCGCCAGAAGAATTTCAGAAGAGTTAGTGATACCTTTCGGGACCAACTATTAACTAGCTAGTCGACTAGAAGATGTCAATGTTCAACCGCAAACCTTTCACAAAATTTGTTCTCTTCAGGGCTTAGGTCACCGTCACGTAATTTATTACAGAGACGAGCCCAACAATTAGTAACTCGTTTTAATGACTAATTCTAGGAACGAAATTAATTAGTTTTCAATTATTGAGGGCCTGATGTTTCAACGCCGAACAATTTCAGTGTTTGCGTAAGCTCGTTTCTCTTTTGTGGGTCAATAATATAATTATTGTAGGCATCGCCTCGTCAACATACTTCGAACATTTTGTCTTCATACAATGCTTCTGAACGGATATGATAAAATAATCATAATGAGAACTCATCACATCGGTACTGTCAGAGTACTGGGAACATTTCTCGAACATTACACAATATTCGACGGAACAGGCAGTGATTCAATTCAATTTTCAATCAAATATTGTCTGTACCAACGTCATTAACTTTACGTGCTAGGTACGTTCCTGTTTCTGCTCACTTCTCGTCAATTATTCACAATCCAATTACTCTATATGCGCTCTCATCTCGATGTAATTCTGTAGTTCTCCCCAAATTCGCTCTCTTGTACATTAAACTAAATTTAACCGTTCGTTTCAACGACAATTTTCCTGGCGTAATCATGAGAGTGGTGATCCGAAACATCGCCTGACAAGAGTTCTGTTCAGAAGGATGACAGCATTGGCCACAATTTCTAGGAAATGGCGTTCCTTTTAAACCACTTGCTTTTTATTAATTTACCCTATATGAGAAATTTGGAATATTTTCGTTCCTCAAGTTATTGAGCCAGAAGCTGCAATCCATTTCATATCTCATTCCCTCGGGTAATTACTTTGCTTTAGGTCTCCCGATACCCACGTGAACTAAAAACTCACTACTGAAATGAAGATTAAGAAATAGGAAGTTTTGTTTCATATCATCATGCGTTTAAACAAAAAGTTCTTGTGATTCAGTTGAATAAAATTCCGTCATGTTTCATTATCTCAGAGGCTGCCTGGGTTTTTTTTTTTAGTTTTTTATAGGTGCGTTCAACGTTTGACTCCGAGAGAAGCGAATTTATTTTTTCTGGCCACTCTCCTGATTGGCTGAATTGATAGGGTTGACACTGGCAGGTCAGTTTGCTAAAAACATATTCCAGGTATAGTACGGACGAGTATAGACAAATGCTGAAAGATCACATACTCGTATATTCAAAATGTGGTCGGAAAATTAGAAATTCAAATATCATCAGGGTGGTTCATCTGGTGCTCGAAGAAGTATGCCGTAGGCTAAGGCTTTCGGGTACCAAGAGTGCAGTAGGGATAGAAGTTGTTAGGAAAGATTTAATTTAGTTTACTTTAATCCTTCATTATTTTCATGAATGTTGCAAGTTAATTCTCATTTCAAATTTACAGATAATTTGTTATGACTTTACTTTTGATTGCCATTATCCTACAAGTACCACATGTGAGTCACATCCTCCGATTCACGAGAGTGTAAAATGAATAATTCTGCGCAGTACGTATGGTGTTAAATGATGAGTAATGTTTCGGAAGATGAATCAAAAAGGGGACTTTCTCTCGGCTCCTGAGAATCGCACGGAATTGTGAGCTGTGACTGATGAACCATCGTCTTTTGCATGTTACGTGTCGAGGAGGTTTTGATTTATAGCGATAAGCTATACGCCTACTTTTGGTCGGCCGTTCGGTGGAAAATGGATTCCACGTCAGTTCCAAGCCATGATTAAGAAGCGCTCTCCTTGACGAATACAAGGAAGTAGATTGGTATTTTACAAGACTTGATCTAGACATTGCCTAAAATGTATGAAGGAGATCGAAAGTCAGATCATAATTCGTAGACTGTCAACAGATCTCCTCGTAGAAAAAAAGCTCCATGTAATTGCGCACAGTTGTGAGTTGCGCCCAGGATTACAATGTAGCCCAGGATGTGATGATCCGTTTGACTAAGTCCTTAAGACACTTTCAAGTCCAAGCATTTGTTAATTTAAACGACAGATGTGTACGTAATATTATATTTCTTGAATGAATCATTGCTCGGTGAATCGATAATGACGGGCTTTTTTAATATTATCGAATAGCCAATGAGCTAGAGCAAAGCAAGAAAATTTTATAATATGTCAAAAATTGTGAAAAGAAACCACTACCTACTAATGAATGATAGATTCCTTATTATTTCCCGGTGTCATCAATCCCCTCACTTTTCCCGAACCCCCTACAGGAAAATAATTTATAAGTTGACGGTAAAAGTTTACCCAAGTGCTGAGATGCGCCGTAATATTCTTGAAACTGAATAACTGATTAGGAGCGGTAGGAGAGACAAGAAAACCTCGTTTCGAAGTTTAATCAGGATTAACTTTAATCATCAATGACTTCGCTTAAAACTCAGGAAGAATAGAGAGGAAGTCAAGCAATCAAAAGGTAGAGTTAATTGGGGGGGGGGGGGGGGGGGTTCCGGTGGAGCAAGAGAAAGAAGATTGTATGAAATCACTTCTCACTTCTCTCTACTTTTGACTTCAAAATTAATCATACTCATACGAAAAGAATGCGGGACTGGCTGAGTTTTTACATGATTTATGCCTAAAGTTTCTATTTCAAGGTATGAGTAAGCATCGCTAACGTATAAAAAACAGTAGTTCAAGTTTGTTAGTTTAGTCGACAAACGGCATTGTAACAGTGAACCTTGTCGTACCCCTTTCACTGAAATTCTTCATCTCTCATCTTATTCCTACTCGCATTTCACCGAGTATCATCCTTCTCACGTCTCTGGTTCGTTCATCTCGTTAGATATTCCCTCTTGTGAAGAGTTCATTTCGTCCTCTTTTAACGTGGAACGGAACATGTTTTTTCTCTTTCTCAGAGACGAATACGCAATTCTTGAGCCTAAATTTCAAAAACAGATAGCTCTGGACAGAACATAATGTATGCAGTCTGCTAATTAACAAATCAAGGCACTGTTTCCTCCTCAGGTGCCACGGTATAACGAGTTATGGAGACGCAAACATGCACATCTGTACATTGATTAATACAAACGTTACGAAGGCGTATGGGTAGCTATTTGTTCAGAGAGGAAACTTCTACACTCTCGGACTAGATTCCGCCGTGCGATCAACCGTTGAGATGATAGCAAGAGCAGCGTTGTAGAAGCATCCCGCTTTAGGTTACCCCAACCCGAGAATAAGCTGGCTTTACGAACAATGCTGTCAGGATCGGATAACAAGGAGCCCCTACTTCATTCAACCCTGCTAACAAGCAGGTTGAGTGGTTTTACATCGCAACATAAAGCCATTACGTACACCGAATGAAAAACAACTTTCAACCCACTTTGCGTACCGATAGTCAGGCAAATTGTTCATTAGTAAGCCGACACAGTACGTCAAGGTGAATGGAAACCAATAGTAAGGAATCAACATACTAAAGAGAATCGATAGGGCTGGACAAAGTAATGCAAAAACAATGAACCTGCCGATCGCCTCAATTAAAGGAATAGAGAATGTGGTCGGACGGCTCTAAATAATGCCGGTTTAGGCCTATTTATGCGGACACAAAAAAAGAGCCGTGAGAAGTTAGTTCAAAGGCTTTTTGCAGAATGCATGAAGTGAAGTAAGAAACATGCGTGGGTGGGTCATCAACTTTGAAGTAGCCAAGGTTCATCAAAACTAACTACTTATACTCAACTCCTCAAAATGTCTTTCCCTCATTCAAAAAAAATCTGCAAATTCTTACACACGGGTTGGTTATTCCTCGAATGGGGGAAACAGTGGGTGTGGCGGGTCTCAGACCCATTCCAATCGATTCAGGGTCCAAAATTTAGTGGAATATGATACCCCACACGCCTAGGCACCAGAAATCCTGACACATACAAAATGGGTGGATACATACCCATTTTGACACATAACTTCTTCCGGTGGGTGCCAAACGTTCTGGGACACACATCATTGAATTCAGCGTCCAAAATTTAGTGGAAAATTATACTCCACACGCCTAGGTAGCAGAAATCCCAAAAACACATAATCAAATTGGGTAATAAATACCCAATTTGACCCATAACTTCTTCCAGTGGGTGCCAATTGTTCTGGGACCCATTTTATTGGATTCAGCGTCCAAAATTTAGTGGAAAATGACACCCTACTCGCCTAGGTAGCGGAAATCCCGAAAACACATATTCAAAATGGGTAATAAATACCCAATTTGACCCATTACTTATTCCAGTGGGTGCCAATTGTCCTGAGACCCATTTCATTTGATTCAGCGTCCAAAATTTAGTGGAAAATGACACCCCACTCGCCTAAATCACCCAAAATCTCGAAAATCCATTTTTCAAAAAACACATTTTGACCCCTACCCCCTCCAAATTTGGTCCGATCGGGCTGAAAAGTTTCGAGGACCCATCTCGGCTGGGAACAGACCCCTGACCCAAATTTCAGATTTTTAGAAAATTTTCTACTACCAAAAACGGCGTGGACAATGGACGGCGTACGGCGGACGGCGGACGGCGGACGGCGTACGGCGGACGGTGGACGGACATTGACCTTTTTTGATCAGGACATCATGAAACGTCCAGAAAAAAATTTTGAGCCGAATCGGAGAGGTTGACCATTATCATGAAAACATAGGTTGATTATTCAAGGAATAACCAACCAAAAACAGGAATTTTATCATTTAAAATCTTCTGAGTTTTTGTTTCCTCATACATTATTCCTCTGAGATAAAATGAATCACGAACTAACGGATCATCAACACGATTATGAAGTCCATCAGTCTCTACAGAGAAAGTGGAGATTATACAGCAGCGATTAACTAATTGTGAACCCACGACCGAGGAAGAACAATAATCAGCATGGTCGTTAAGAACAGGGTGTGCTGCAGCAAAAATGTGAAAGTTTATTATCCATATTTTCATTACGCTCAGATAAAAGGCTTCCCCCTTTTATTTTCTAATGATATCTGATTGTGTAACTTTCATAAAATAATTTTTTTGTGGTGATTCGAACTGTTAAATTGGTTTAAGAGTTAATACCAGCAACCACTCACTACCGCAATGGCTACAAATCTTGGTCAGACCCTCATTTTAAAATCTAGCTTTGCTTAGCAGGAAATATCTTTCTTTTTACTTTTTTATTGGCAACAAATGGTTTTTTCATTAAACATTCAGTAAGATATTTTAAAGCTGTAAAACAATGTTAGGTGCAAAACAGGTTAAACGCGTGGGCAACTTCCAAGCACGTCAAATCCGTATCGTTTACACAAACTTTAATATTATCGTTGTGGCAGCTAAAACGCTCTCTACGAATACAAGACATAAAATTTACGGTTCGCGAGGAAGAAAATGAAAATGTGATTTTGTTCGAGTTTAAGTTTAAACAATCATATTGAGGTTAAATCCCTGGAAGGAGCTGTGGAGAAACATTTTCTTTACGATTGAAATGATGAACTCGTCGAGATGGATGAGAGCGCATTCAAGCTTAAACAAACAAACTATCGCTCTGCCATCGACGGATTTCTACACCTAATATCTTGAGAATCAATCACGTAAACGGATATTATTGGCAGACACCATTAAATCTTGGTAGGTATGGCCCGTACAGGAAACAAAGGTTTCCTTACCGTTCACCCCATGACCTTTTGCAGGTTCATAGATGCTCTTCACATTGTTCTTTAATCCTGTTCCCCATGGATTAGGGAAAATGAAGGATCCCTTTCTCCACACGACCTATCATGGAAATGGATTATATTTTATCTTCCCCTATACTTCGATGAAAAAGTAGTCAGCCTTTGTGAAAAGATTGTCATTGGCTAAGGATACTTTCTCCCGCCTTGAAACACATTCAACATCCAATTAGTTCAGCACTGGAGGATTTACTAAGAAAATCATCAGAAAAGGCTAGGGACTCCGATATTCTAACTAATTGCTGCAGTTTTGCCTTCTGAAAGTTGTATATCTGATCCAATGGAGTCTTAATTATTCTATCAATATTTACAGAAGTGAATGATTAAAATACGTTATCATAGCAAGTGAATTCATTCACAAAGTCGTTGAATTGCTAATCTATATTTCAACCATACCATCTTAAGATGCTTCGGACGCTATGAACTTTAAAAAATCAGATTCCAACGGATTCTGAAAATACTCCAAGGTGATATCAACGTAACATGGATTAAATGCACATAGCTTTACAGAATAATGTGACAACCGACAGACTAATTGCGAAATAAAATGCGAACCATGTGACGTATTTGAGTTCAACGTCACAAACCTGGCCAAACTTGGCGATTTTGAAAAGTCAGAATGTAAAATTTCCGTCATTTTAACGCTTATAAACTCAATCTTCGGTATTAATATTAACCTTTCAATCGACTGAGTGATTACCCCTCGCGTTTTGGTTGGTTATTCCTTGAATAATCAACCTATGTTTTTATCCTCGTTGTTCGAACGAATGATAATCGTGATTGAACCCATGATAGAATAAGAATTCGAAGATAACGTAACTCTCGGCTTTGCCGTATACAGGATTAGCAATTACTCACGAAATGTTTTCATTTTTTGATAAAATCTTTACTGAACTCAGGCCGTTCACAAAAGTAAGAATCCTTTTGAAATCGGCAGCTGTATTTCTTTTTGAAGATCAACTGTCCAACGTATTTACTACATTTCCCGAACTGGAGCTTATTAACTGAACAAAGCAACTCCTCGGAGCTTTGAATCATTCGACTCGTATTGAGTGCAGGCTCGACGGAAAAAAAAACTTACGCAAGAGGTCAAGTTGGTAAAACTTTCATCAAAGACTTCTGGACTTGATCTCGACGAAAAGCTGTGCAGAGAGATAGGGGGAAAAATGGTGGCCAAAAAAGATTTTTGTCAACTCCTTTCTCGAGTTACGGGGTTAGAGCAGAATTTCACAGTAACTAATAACGAAAATTTGACTAGTCCTGGCTCAATTAGGAAGAACTGTTATAAACTAGGGTGTTATCTCTCATGTTTATCATACCTGGCAGCTATGTTACATTGGAAGGATGATACAGGAAACAACCGGGGAATTCGACTGAAATACGGTGAAGAAAGGCGATTCATTGAAATAAGTCTTGTTGGAATTGTTTCAAATTTAAAAGATTGGATGCACAGTCGAAAGAAGGGGGTCAACACATTGGAGGCCAAATGAGGTTGTTTGGTTCAAGGGTTCTCGAGTCAATCGCGCCGAAACATTGAAGGTCGGTAAGTTGTTGGTTATTAATTTAATGGACGATGGGCTAACGGCGTTCGAACTATCGATCATTGGGATTGTTTTGTGCATAAATTTCCCCATCGGGATGCTTGTTGTTCCTGGCCTTTTGGTAAAGCGTTCTAGCTAACACATTAAATCCACCACAATTACAAGAAGAATGAAATAGTAAAAATGGTGTTATTGGAACTTAGAATCTTATAGTATGTATTGTAAGATGGCGGAAGTAACATTTGAGATGAAGGACCTGTTCCGGAAGGTGCCTGTGACCCCTAAAACTTCTATGACTTACTATCAACCAAGTCAAGGTGTTATTAGAATACAACCAACTTGTTTACTAGCTTTGATAGTTCTACAACTTGTGAATACGTAGTATCATTCGAAGGGGTCAGGTACTGTAGTGAGGAACTCGTGTATGAAAGTCGAGCAGGAATAAAATTCATTAGCTCTAGTCTGTTCTAAATTTTCAAAATGTTTCGACCATCCTGAAGCAGGTGAGACAAACAATTAAAAATGAAAATTTCGGTGACATTTTTGATAGGCTCATTATATTAAGGAGCTGTTCTCGCGATCTTTTAAATTGAATGATTTGACACCCCAGAAACGTTGCAAAATGTTTCAGGAACAGCATACATTTCATCAAAAATTGTATTGCAACATCCATGAATTGGGCACCAACAGCGTTGATTCTTTAGGATTCAGAGTCAGCTTGGATAATCTGCAATAAATTCAGGTTTGAGTCGGCTTTATGGGGAATCAGGAAATTGTGCCCTGCTCAGAAAATGGTTTTCGTTAAATTGTAAACAATTATGGGCAATTTACGGCTGATGTAATTGAAATTATTGGTCATTACCTGGATGCAGAACTTTGGAATTAACAAAAAGGCAAATATTTATTTTCACCTCACGGAATGTTTTTCTTCGGACTTAGCTCACTTCCGATTCGACAGCGAATTACAATGAAAATTTTAATTAGTTGTGTGATGAACCCGTAAATCATCGTTTCATTATACTAACCGCGTTGAAATCGCGTAATAACGAATACTGAGAAATAATAACAAACAAAATAATAAATAATTGAAAGAACTCGCGGAGTTTTGGAGGGAAGATTGCTGAACGGAACTTGACTCACGACTGAATACGCGGGTGAAACCCGTTCAGGTGCCAGTGTAGCCAACCGGAGGGTGAGAGTGAAACGACATCCCCTCCTCACTTTAGCTGCCGTTCCCCTGCCTTCCCGAGAGATATGAATTTTTTTTAGGGGTTGTTGTTGAATTTGTTTTCTTCTACTTTTAGAAGAAATTTCTAACTATAAGTGAGGCTCAGAGGCTTAAAGTCCGATCTGTTACGCAAATTTACAATTAATTACTGATTTCGTAAGTTGGCGAGGCAAAACATCTTGACTACATTTTGGACGCTGAATCCAATGAGACGGGTCCTGTAACAATTTGCGCCCACTAGACGCGGTTATGGGTCAAAATGGGTATCTACCCGTTTCGAATGTGTTTTCCAGATTTCTGTTGCCTAGGCGTGTGAGGTATCATTTTCCACTAAATGTTGGACGATGAATCGATTAGAGTGAGTCTCCATGCTCCTGGTCCAAGGAATCAATCTGCACATACAAATAGATTGATGTAATTAAAACTTATGATCGTCAGCAATTACGGTGCACATAAATTATATCTATAAATAATGGCTGGAAAAAATTTTTACAATTGATTCAATTCGTATATGTTGTGAAGCTTCAATACATAGAGCCACATTGAAAACGTATCGTACTCTAAAAACAAAATCAATAAAGCTTATCGTTAAAAACCTGTAATCGCACAGATACGAAAATTTTATCATATTCCTCTTCAGAGTCCACAACTCTAATACACTTAACTGTTGGGAAATTTTATCTCTTTTCCGTTTCAAAAACTTTACAATATTTCATAAATCGTTGCTTGTTCATAAATTGCTGAACTTCAGTTAGTTTGTCTCATGATCCGGGTAAAGCCTATTATATCAGTGACGCCTCAACTTTGAAACTCAAATTCCCTTTAGATGTCACCAGTAATCAACGTTTGGGACTAACGAGAGGCCAAGTTTCGATAATGAAGTCAAAATCCGGGCAAAGGTTTCTCGGGTATAAGAAAAGGTTGTTCAATTTTCTCGCCTCCGGGGACACTTCCACTCTGTTCCAGTTAATTGCGAGCGTATTTCCAGTTTATAAAACCTCTTCCTAATAAAAGGCTTTCCAGGGATCCCAGAAGTAAACTCCTTTCAACTTGTATTGATTAATTATTTCTCGACATAGGAAGGATGGAAGGGCTGGTTATTCAATAGCTTACGATCCTGATTCGCTCGAAATATCACGCTAGAAATACGGTGAGGTACTTTTTTCCTCGATCTTCTACATTTTCGTTTCAATATCGCCCTTTTGTTCAACACATTTCAAGGTTTAGAAAAATACGTAAAAAAAAAAACACGTAAGCAGGAATTGATAGGAAGTTAGGAAGGTTGGTCGTAGGTGGTTGTGCATAGACGACCATCCTACTTTTTGTCGTAGTAGGTAACCAAGCTTTTGATCCCTCAAGTAATTGTTGAAACGTTATTCTCTTGTAATAAAAATTTGGTTATTGAGGTGGTCGGTTTCCCGAAAAAACCTCTCATTGAAGGCGTTCAAGTACTACTAAAACCCGCACGACTCAAAAGTTGTGCGTTTTGTCGTATATGCTTCTTGCAGTCTCCACGCGCCGTATTTTCGGCGGGTTTCTACAGGTCTAAACCTGAATTTTTTAAAAATATTCCAGAAATATGAAAGTTCAAACCAAATATTAAATAACAAAAAAATAAAAATATTACCTCAACCAATTCTCTTTATCGCGCGCAACCCGATTGTGAATTGAGAAGAAGTTGATGTGCAATTAACTTTTCCAGCAGAATTCCGCATCCTTCTCACACTTTTCTTGTAAAGGGATTACTTACTGCAGGTCATAATCTTATAATACGGCTGTGTAGTTGAATAGCTGCAGAGGGACCTTGAAGCCACAAGTCAACGCGATAAGAAAGAGGGAGTGATTCCCAACGGAACTAATATTTTGCTTTCATTCGCAATTCGTCCCAGATATTGATAAGCTTCCAAACAGCGCGAATGTAAAAGTAGTTCGTAGTCTCATTGTGAGCTCATTCTTGAACCTCTAGAGAAATTGAATGTGTTTCGAGCTGTCTCCATGATTTTGCTTCAAAATCTACTTACTCCTCACTGATCAATAAAGATACGTAAATAATTACAAAGACAATATTCGACATCGGTGCTCGAAAAGTCGTAATCTGTTCACCATTGGACGAAATAAGAAAGTGGTTCAAGGATGTGGAGCTTAATCGATCTGCCAACAGGTCAAGTTAATATTGACTAGTGAACAACATCGTCGAACAACAGTCCGTGTAGGTACCAAGTTGCATGTCACGGCGGATACATATGTAGCTGATTGACTCCCATTAATAAACTATTCATTCTTGCCCATTCGAAGTCGCTGATTATTACGTGGACGATGATGGGTGCTGGGAGCTGCCGATCGCTTCGAGCGATTTCTTCAAAAATTGCAGTGTTGACTCAAAACCGTGTCCCTTCTTCTAATGTATGAACTGGAAAAAAATAAATGTGTACATACCTAACTAACGTTACGGCCGAAGACTTCTAGTGTTGTCATCAGAAGGGTAAAATAAAATCGATACCTTGAGCTAAACAAGTTACGTTATTGGTGAACACGTACACCGTTCATCATCTGTATGGGATAAATTAAGTACAATCTACTCGTGTGACATGACTTTGAACTCCACCTTTCCGAGGGAAAAATTAATCAGACAACAACAAAGAAAAGGAAATAAAGAATAAAATTACATTTACTTCAGAAGATGTTGGTTGTTAGTGACCGACCATAAATGAGAATCGACAATCCTCATTCCGAAATGGTAAACAGTGTGCAAGAGAATGATCATGCTCGTAGCACTACAGGCATTCTGAATAATGTTGTTCAATACTAACCTAGTATGACTGATTGATCACTTTTTGCCATTTGAGATTTAGGATGGATTATACATGAAAATGAATCAATAGGGATTTTTTCGGTACATTTTTTAGACTTAATCACATTCCATCTTGGTAATTACATACAATACTGTAGTAAAAATGGGAAAAAGGGAGGGAAAAGGGGTTCATTATTCGTTCTGAGACAAGTTTAAACTGTTCTGTTATTCTAAAAAAAAAAAATGCGAAGAGAACTTTAAAAAATTGTACCGTGCCAAATGAAAAGAAATCCCTAACACCAGGTCAAAGGAGTCGAATCTGAATAAATCTATGGCAATCAGTGTCACGATTCATGAATATTAGAAGCTCGTCTGAACAATCGTGCATTTCAGTAGCGGTTGTGCGCAATCAAGTTATGAGCAATGAATCACAGAGACAAGAAGAGAACATGAGAGCTCTACTTTGTGTAATATACTTCACTCCTCGTTATTAACTAGTCCGATATCATGCAAGTCTTGTAGTGGTTGCGGCAGCTATCTGCGTGAGGAAGTTATAGTGAACGTGTGTAATGACAATTGGATTAATTCAGACTTAAAACAATGCATAGTACTTCACGTATATGCTACCTATCCCGTGTTCCTTCGTTCTGTATAAAGTGACCGTTGTTTCTGTTGATGAAATAGAATGAATAAAACATCAGGAAGATGTAAAGTTAGGTGTGAAAGACATCCCCATTATTCGTAGGTGAGGTTAGTCTCGTGTGAGCACAAACAATTAAAAACAATTGTATTTAATTAATAAACAACGGTTGGAATATGCAAAATGCAACAACTCAATTTGAATATAACCGTTCAACTGTTTATGATTATGTTATTACTTTACTTTTTTATGTTTCTGTAAAATATGACTACCTTTGTAACGGGGCGGCAGATTCCAAGGGCCCCGTCAAGAAACTTCGGCGGCGGGGTACGGATCGGGCCCTCTCCCCTCCAAGCGCCTGACCCAGCTGGGCGAAAGGCGTGACCTCATCGGATTGGTTGGGCGATGGGCGGCGCGAGACACCCAGGGAGGAGTAGGAGGGGAAGGCGACTTGACGAGCGGACTGGGGAAAGGAACATCAACCAGTCGTGTACGAACTCAAGTGAAACGAGGTTGGCCTGAAACGAGGTTGGCCCCCCCTGCTCGCCATAATCTCGAGAGGACGAGGCGAGGCAGGGGCGGGGCGGAACAACCTGTTTCGGGGCGGAACAACCGGAGCGGAACAACCCCAGCGAAACAACCTGTTTCGGGGCGGAACAACTGAAGCGGAACATCGAAGCGGAACAACCGACGCGAAGCAAATCAACCCCTTGTGAAGCTGGTGTTGTGAACGTGACCTGAGGGAACAAGTGTATCGTGGTTCCTTCAGGGTGAGAACTCGGGAATTGGGAGATCAGCCAATTCCTCTCCCGAAACAGTGGGCCCTTATACGAACTGAAAATCCCCCGTCGGACCCGAGTGTTGATCCGTTCGCGCCCGATTCGACGGCCAATAGTCCAGGTTCCCCACGCACCGCCAGTCGTCGGACCTCCGTCGGAAAGAGCCTCGCCTCCTCCGGCCTGGACGGCGTTCCCCTGACCGAAGCCGAGCAGCGAAGAGAACATCACCCTGTTGTCTCCATCCGAAGAAGTTGGTACACGTAAGTGGCGAAATAACTCTATCTCGTACCCTCGCAACGTGAAAGTCGAATCCCTAAATCTGGCCCAAGCCCTGACGTTTAGTCACCAGAAAGCTGATCGTAGAGTGTACATTGTAGCCGTATTATTTAGTATTTTGTCTGTCGCACATTAGGAAAAGAGAAAGGAATTAGGGGAGGACGCTAACAAATCACTTTCATTTTACCGTTCCGTTAAATCAAACATTCCTGAGCCTTCAGCTATCCCGTAAATTCATTTGGCCCTCAGCCCCTTCACTTTTGCCTACTCCATAATTAGGTTACCTACGTAATAGTCAATATCCTTCTCGGCCGAGACATTCCGTATTTTATATTTCTGTCAATTTGCGTTCATTATAAGTCAATAGTGAATCCTTGTCTTTTCAATCACGAAACCCCATTCCTCAGAGCTTGGTAAATTCAGGTGTACTTGGCGTCCATGACCGACCATTGCAGACATTCCGGACGGTAAGTGAAAGTCTTTAATCTCCCACTAATTATTCGCCTAGGTCTATTTTTGGATCCCTAGCCCGTTACGTGAAAACGACGGGTTACATCTTTTGGTGGCAAGCGGTGGGATTTTTCAGAAATCTCGATTTCTGTCGTATCCACAACAAGTGATCTTGACCAGGTGAATATTGGTGAGAAAAAGCTCTGAAGGAATTGGGTCGCGTTCCATAATCTTGAAATTCAAACTGTGCTAGTTGTAGATTCCGAAATTTAAAATTGTAAGAAACGAACAAATCGGCCCGAGTGTGAGGAAGCGAGTGAGGAGCCAATTGACTTCAAATCCGTGTCTAGGATTTTTTTCTTTCCAAAAATCGAAATTTAGATACTGGCTCATTTGTTTAGTAGCATCACTCTCACTGTAGCCTTCTGTTCCGAAACTTGTCCCGGGGCTCTCTGTTCCGAGACTGTTCCGGGGCCCTCTGTTCCGGGACTGTTCCGGAACTTGTCCCGGGGCTCTCTGTTCCGAGACTGTTCCGGGGCCCTCTGTTCCGGGACTGTTCCGGAACTTGTCCCGGGGCTCTCTGTTCCGAGACTGTTCCGGGGCCCTCTGTTCCGGGACTGTTCCGGAACTTGTCCCGGGGCTCTCTGTTCCGGGACTGTTCCGGGACTGTTCCGAGACTTGTCCCGGGGCTCTCTGTTCCGGGACTGTTCCGGGGGCCCTCTGTTCCGGGACTGTTCCGGGACTTGTCCCGGGGCTCTCTGTTCCGAGACTGTTCCGGGGCCCTCTGTTCCGGGACTGTTCCGGGACTTGTCCCGGGGCTTTCTGTTCCGGGACTGTTCCGGGGCCTTCTGTTCCGAAACTGTTCCGGGGCCCTCTGTTCCGGGACTGTTCCGGGACTTGTCCCGAGGCCTTCTGTTCCGAGACTGTTCCGAGACTTGTCCCAAGGCCTTCTGTTCCGAAACTGTTCCGGGACTGTTCCGGGACTGGTCCCGGGGCCTTCTGTTCCGAGACTGTTCCGGGGCCCTCTGTTCCGAAACTGTTCCGGAGCCTTCAGCTCCAATTGACATCCCAATTCCAGACCCCTCATAGCTCTTACCAACTGGGAAGTCCTTTCTCGATTCGTGGGGAAAGTATCGGTCCTTGGTGCGCAAGAAAGTGATCTATCGGTTCTATAATTTTTTTTTTATTATTTATTTATTTATTCATTTATTTATTTATTTTTTTTTATATTTAACAAGTGAATTCGCGACCATGCACCATTACAGTAGCCCATCAGACGAGGGCGAAGCCATGATGAACCCCAATCTGGAAATAAAATGCACAACACAAGTACTTACCTTGTTTTACTAATGACCGTACCTCATGAGTCGTGACAGGACTCCCTGGGTCCCCCCCCCCCCTTTTTTTTTCTTTAACCCTTTGTAATGGCAGCAAAATCTAGGGTTCGTTGTTCAGTTTCTGGCTTTGTGAAAGGGGTTGTCTGCATGACAAATGAGCCGTCGATTGATGGAAAATGTGTGAGTTTGAGTGTGAGAGGAGACTAAAGAAAGGGCCGGTTTGTATGTTTCACATCATAGTAGGGAAGTAGAAGATAAGACCAGCGGAAGACACATCTCGCCCATCGCACCACCTGGGAACACCAGCGCCATCATGCTCTCGACGGGTGGGGACGTCCTGTGCCCGTCTGCACCAAGCAACGACACCCGCCGACAACGTACCGCTGCGAGAGAAAATGCCGGAACCTGCGGCCCAGGGACCCTGCCTACCCGAAGCCCTGCTCCCGCGCCGAACACGAGAAGGACCACCACCAACCTGTACCGCTTGTAAGCGATGGCGGTACGAACAAGCATGGATAGCGGCCAAACAACCAGACGCAATGCCCATCGCACCAGTCACCCCCACCGGAAGGAAAATTGCCGAGGTAGACCTCGGCCTCCAAAGATCGGAGGAGTGTAACGGGGCGGCAGATTCCAAGGGCCCCGTCAAGAAACTTCGGCGGCGGGGTACGGATCGGGCCCTCTCCCCTCCAAGCGCCTGACCCAGCTGGGCGAAAGGCGTGACCTCATCGGATTGGTTGGGCGATGGGCGGCGCGAGACACCCAGGGAGGAGTAGGAGGGGAAGGCGACTTGACGAGCGGACTGGGGAAAGGAACATCAACCAGTCGTGTACGAACTCAAGTGAAACGAGGTTGGCCTGAAACGAGGTTGGCCCCCCCTGCTCGCCATAATCTCGAGAGGACGAGGCGAGGCAGGGGCGGGGCGGAACAACCTGTTTCGGGGCGGAACAACCGGAGCGGAACAACCCCAGCGAAACAACCTGTTTCGGGGCGGAACAACTGAAGCGGAACATCGAAGCGGAACAACCGACGCGAAGCAAATCAACCCCTTGTGAAGCTGGTGTTGTGAACGTGACCTGAGGGAACAAGTGTATCGTGGTTCCTTCAGGGTGAGAACTCGGGAATTGGGAGATCAGCCAATTCCTCTCCCGAAACAGTGGGCCCTTATACGAACTGAAAATCCCCCGTCGGACCCGAGTGTTGATCCGTTCGCGCCCGATTCGACGGCCAATAGTCCAGGTTCCCCACGCACCGCCAGTCGTCGGACCTCCGTCGGAAAGAGCCTCGCCTCCTCCGGCCTGGACGGCGTTCCCCTGACCGAAGCCGAGCAGCGAAGAGAACATCACCCTGTTGTCTCCATCCGAAGAAGTTGGTACACGTAAGTGGCGAAATAACTCTATCTCGTACCCTCGCAACGTGAAAGTCGAATCCCTAAATCTGGCCCAAGCCCTGACGTTTAGTCACCAGAAAGCTGATCGTAGAGTGTACATTGTAGCCGTATTATTTAGTATTTTGTCTGTCGCACATTAGGAAAAGAGAAAGGAATTAGGGGAGGACGCTAACAAATCACTTTCATTTTACCGTTCCGTTAAATCAAACATTCCTGAGCCTTCAGCTATCCCGTAAATTCATTTGGCCCTCAGCCCCTTCACTTTTGCCTACTCCATAATTAGGTTACCTACGTAATAGTCAATATCCTTCTCGGCCGAGACATTCCGTATTTTATATTTCTGTCAATTTGCGTTCATTATAAGTCAATAGTGAATCCTTGTCTTTTCAATCACGAAACCCCATTCCTCAGAGCTTGGTAAATTCAGGTGTACTTGGCGTCCATGACCGACCATTGCAGACATTCCGGACGGTAAGTGAAAGTCTTTAATCTCCCACTAATTATTCGCCTAGGTCTATTTTTGGATCCCTAGCCCGTTACGTGAAAACGACGGGTTACACCTTAAGGCCATGGTTTAATAGTAGATACTTATTCATTAAACGTAGTCCTAAATCCCGTTTGGTGATGGAGAAAATTTATGAATTCCACAGTGAGCTTCCTAGACGAAGGGGAAGGCTAGTACACGCCCAGGTGAGTGGCGGGGGAGGGAAGATTATATTATAGTGGGGTTGAAACGATGACGTCACATGCAGTCGATGACGTCATATCGACCAACCTGGGCTTGCATCGGCGCTCATCGAATGACCCGCTGCTCGGTTACCCGTTTCCTAACACCCCCTCCTCCAACAACCCCCCTCTCACAACACTACGAGATTCCCGATTCGATAAACTCCTAACTTTTGCCGGTAGCATCAGACACAATTTATTCTCTATTCGACGTTTGAAAAACATTGAGAGATGTTTGCTCTATGCTCAAGGATGTATAACATTAGGTGGAAAGGATGGCGGCCTCTTTTAATAATATAAATCAAGTCCGGTCACCTAATTCATAAATACCTAATCTCGTACTGAACATTCATATGAATTTCTTAATCGAGGAGAATTTCGTATTATAGTGCCCAGTGTTTCCACTTACAACAACAAATCCATTAAATATTTAACTAACATAATAGTAAATAAAGCAGTTCTAACTTTGTTGATCACTCACTTCTTTGTACGCTTACCTATTTTTATGAAAAATGTTAATACAAAAACCTTTTTCACAAAAATATATTCTAGCTTGAATCACTAAGGCAATCGAGGTTGATCTGAGGCATACCAACCAATCATAAAAGAGGTGCGATATGGAGAGGTCCTACAAATTGAGAAAGTCACGGGTTTGGTGCGATGATTGCAATATGTATCGCATATTTACTAGAGGGTTAATTTACGGTGAAATCGCCAATATTTTAATTCTTGTGAGATTTTTACAAGAATAATACGCACTATTTTGTTTAAATTTAACAAAAATGGTTCAATTTGTTTTTTGTTTTTTTTTTTTTTCAAGTTTTGAGTATAACGTTCATAATCAGAGATGTTTGCCCGTCTTCCAAGCAAAAGAAGAGGTCATTACAACGCCTCGGTAAATCTGAAATTCTGTACATAAACCACATTGGGTTTTTAGTTTTGCCTTCCTCGTTTTTACCCCGATATCTCCAAACAGTGGAAGGTTTGGTTTTTTTGAGATTCGACGAGCCAACGGCATGAGGTTCTATTGACTGTTACATGCTGAATCTATTGAGGTGGGTTTTGGAACGATTGTATCACACAATAGCAGGGAGCTCGTCGATTAAGAAGGGTAAGCTTAGGAAAGGGTGGTTCTGTGCTGCACACTCCCGTGTAAGTAGTACAAATATAGGCTGGCACATGGAGTTAAGATGTAATATTTGGATACCACTCGGCTAAATGTGGTGGTGCGAACTGCAACGGATGACGGTATTTGAAGGGAGTATTCTGCCTGTTCTTCAATTAGGGTGAGTAATACACCGGGTAATGGCCAAGAAGAATATTTTGAGGAGAAAAAATACCAAACTGAATTTTTTTATCAAATAATATCTTCTTAAAGAATATACTTGAATATAGTTGAAAGCAGGGCTTTCCCGTATCATGAGCTATGCCAAGTATGATGAACGATGACGAAATCATTTGCGGTTCTAACTGGTTTTCCGGGCGTTTTGGTTGGTTATTCCTTGAATAATCAACCTATGTTTTCATGATAATGGTCAACCTCTCCGATTCGGCTCAAAATTTTTTTCTGGACGTTTCATGATGTTCTGATCAAAAAAGGTCAATGTCCGTCCGCCGTACGCCGTCCGCCGTCCGCCGTCCGCCGTACGCCGTCCGCCGTCCATTGTCCGCGCCGTTTTGGGTAGTAGAAAATGTTCTAAAAATCTGAAATTCGGGTCAGAGGTCTGTTCCCGGCCGAGACGGATCCTCGAAACTTTTCAGCCCGATCGGACCATATTGGGGGGGGGGGGGGGGGGGTAGTGGTCAAAATGTGTTTTTTGAAAAATGGATTTTCGAGATTTTGGGCGATTTAGGCGAGTAGGGTGTCATTTTCCACTAAATTTTGGACGCTGAATTCAATGATGTGTGTCCCAGAACGATTGGCACCCACTGGAAGAAGTAATGGGTCAAATTGGGTATTTATTACCCATTTTGAATATGTGTTTTCGGGATTTCTGCTACCTAGGCGTGTGGGGTATAGTTTTCCACTAAAGTTTGGACCCTGAATCCAATTAAATGGGTCCCAGAACGATTGGCACCCACTGGAAGAAGTAATTGGTCAATTTATGGGTAAAAAAAAACTAAATAACCACCTGGGTTCGAACTGAGGACCTTCCGGTTACTGCCGAACTTGCTAGCCACTTGCGCCATGGTGTAACCTAGACAAGGGTGAATAGCGTGTGGGATATCATTGCCACTAAATTTTGGACCCTGAATCGATTGGAATGGGTCTGGGACCCGCCACACCCACTGTTTCCCCTATTCGAGGAATAACCAACCCGTGTGTAAGAGTTTGCAGATTTTATACTTTTAAAAGCTGCGAAGAATCGAATTGTCATGAAAG
This sequence comes from Cyrtorhinus lividipennis, assembly GCA_019603395.1. Taxonomy (NCBI): domain Eukaryota; kingdom Metazoa; phylum Arthropoda; class Insecta; order Hemiptera; family Miridae; genus Cyrtorhinus; species Cyrtorhinus lividipennis. Next base: position 24,294,313 of record CM034002.1, on the reverse strand, counting down.
GAAGGGGTGTAGGGATGGGAAGGGAAACCATTTTCGTCCGCAATTGAAAATAAAGACAATTTTACTTTCTTCCAGTCTGGGGTGTCTATATCGTCAAAAGGCAATGTAAATAGGTATGCCACCCAGATTGCGGTCTTACTGAGACCAACATATTAATTTCTTAAACCTTTCGGCCAAACGTCGGACAAAATACCGGACAAGCTCTAGTGGTTGTCCCTTTCAAACTTCGAGTTCTCGCCAACGCCCCGACGCCGCGCCGGCGTCAACGTCAAGCGAAAAGGAACGTTTCACTCAAAATGACTCCTCCCCACTTCACTACCCTATCATCCGGCGGTGGAATCACTCGCGCTCGGGATATACAGGCACCGGCAGTGCCGATTAGCGCAGTCATCGTGTTGTCTCTCGACCAGATTCGTCATCCTGCTCTAACCTTCAACTAATTGGCCGGATATGGGTCTTGAAGAGGTGAGATAGAATATTTGCCCAATATCACATTTGTATTTATAGTGCCTCCAACCATTTCTGTAATGCCCAGAAATACCGTCAATTTAAAAAAAAAAAATTCAACTCAATTTTTATATAACGAAAATTGACATATTGTATTACTAAATTATGGTCGTTATTGTATGATCAAAGTCGGGGAAATAATTAAATAAACCGGGAGCGCTCCAATATTGAAGATCTTTAAAGAAATGTAATCCAATCTAATATCTGCCTCAATAAACTGCTCGACAACTGAATATAATAAATATGTAGAATCCATACTTATTGCATGATTGATTTAGAAAGAAATTTAATTCGTTTTCATTTCGGACGGAATCAGTCATCCGACCAATAACAGGTAGATTTCTATCGTACATTTTTATGATAAACATCATTTTTGGGTGATAATAAATTGACCCAGGAGTCAACTTTCAAAGGTTCAAACGTTCTCGAGCATGGAAAAAATATTTTTCCTTATAGTAGTATTTTTGAGGAAACCTTTTTTCGTAATTTTATTCTTTGTAGTACATTTTAGAATTATACTTGTAGTATTATATCGCTGTATAATATTGTGTACGTGAGTATTCAGACATGGTGATTCTATTGTAAATTAGTACCTACATCTTAGATTGAAGATCGTATCAACACAATAGCTAGTAACGGAAATGAAATCTGTTCGTCATAAGCGAAAACCTTGAAGAGAGCTGCCTTTTGAATGAATAGATCCCATAAAGTTAGTATACGAAACGATTTGAAGGAAAGTTCCACTTTGACGAAACTCACCCGCGGGAAAATTCCTCGGCTAACGATACTATCAGCGAAAGTAATCGGCGATAAGAATATTTTTACCGGGCAAATGCATGCGAAAATGGAGCTCTCTTAACGGTCACTTGCCAGCCTTGACGGTTGAGATTCAAACACCCTATATTTACTTAAGAGCTAATAGGGAAGTACGACGAGCGGATCTGTGTCCTCTTCAATTTCACAATAACTATTCCCCAGAGTAATCACGTCAATACAAGGTATATAATATACAAGAAGGCGATGACTGAATCAAAACTTCCTTCATTTCAAGAGAATTCCAAGGAATCATAATTCGAAAATTCATATTAAATCATTAACCCAGATTATTTGGATACGTTTAATTCCCGACCATTCCTGATCAACGTACTAATCAAACACTAGGTAGCAACGAAAATACCCGCAATACTAGTAATAAACGAAATCACACCAAAATGTTTCCAATTGCTGCGAAGCTAAAAAATATGATAATCCTTCAAGAAGCATCGTTTGAGAGGAAAATTGTGGAATCACCCACTATTACATCGACCATCAAGAGTATTTGTTCTCTGAAAACGTATTGGCTTACTCTTGAAAGTGTTTTAACGCAAATCAGAGGAGCCTAAGCAACGTGTGTGCAAATTTATGTGCACTTTGATATTAACTACCTAACTTTCAGCTACTACTTTGCCCCTCCTTGTTTCAATAACGTACCTAAATACCGCGAATGTGCGCTTTCCCACACGTGCGATAGTTAAACCCATTGGAATCATGCGAAACAACTCATGAAGTTGCCGCATAATTAAGGGGGCAAGGAAACATAAATAATAAGTGTGTGAAACAACGGCAACAATAATCAGACAATTTGATTTGCATACAATATCGCCTTCATGGGCGCACTGTCGAAGTTATTTCGGGTGACTGGTTCAAGCGGAGAATTCTATCGAATTCTAAATGCGTTATGTTGAGCAGGTATCAAGAGAGTCAAAATCTCGCCGAACATCAAATTGGGACAAGTTTGAACGCGAAAAATTGTGTTTTCTACACTTATTTGTGGTATTAACTGGACGAGGCCTGTTCCAAACACTTAATGTGCGCGCTTTTGCTACGAGAATGGGATAAGATCTTCTCCGTAAACTTAGGAATTAGCAATGGGCTACGGTGATTCGCAGATTCGCTAGTATTCCTGCGATTCACTAGCTTTTAGCTGCTTTTCCAACAAGTATTTTCAGAAACATGATCTGTGTAAAAAATACAACATTGAAGTAACATTGCTGTTCTTTCAGGGTGATAGTTATGGGTGGAAAGGTGCGTTTGGTCGCGCTTTACTCGGTCTCCAATGAAGTTTGACACTACGATTTTGTTAGGCCATGTGGGATACGCCCAATAAGTTATGTAAGAATCCACTTTTTTCACCTCTTAATTGTATTGAGAGTCAGAAAACATTCGAAAGATACGGGTATTCGTTTCAATGAAATGTGGGCAGACAGCCCGAAATCCAATGAATCAGTTCGAAAGGCATTGAAACGTGAAGAATGTAAAATTTGGACATTGAATTATCCGGAAATTTCTTGTATTGAGTTGGGGTCGATGAATGAAATAAAAAGGAAAAATCTGCAAATTCTTACACACGGGTTGGTTATTCCTCGAATGGGGGAAACAGTGGGTGTGGCGGGTCCCAGACCCATTCCAATCGATTCAGGGTCCAAAATTTAGTGGAAAATGATACCCCACACGCCTAGGTACCAGAAATCCAGAAAACACATATTCAAAATGGGTAATAAATACCCAATTTGACCCATTACTTCTTCCAGTGGGTGCCAATCGTTGTGGGACCCGTTTCATTGGATTCAGCGTCCAAAATTTAGTGGAAAATGACACCCTACTCGCCTAGATCGCCCAAAATCTCGAAAATCCATTTTTCAAAAAACACATTTTGACCCCTACCCCCCCCCCCCCCAAATTTTGTCCGATCGGGTTGAAAAGTTTCGAGGATCCGTCTCGGCCGGGAGCAGACCCCTGACCCAAATTTCAGATTTTTAGAAAAATTTCTACTACCAAAAACGGCGTGGACAATGGACGGCGGACGGCGGACGGCGTACGGCGGACGGACATTGACCTTTTTTGATCAGGACATCATGAAACGTCCAGAAAAAAATTTTGAGCCGAATCGGAGAGGTTGACCATTATCATGAAAACATAGGTTGATTATTCAAGGAATAACCAACCAAAAACTACTGATCTAGTAAGTTTCAATGAAAAGCTGATCTCGGCCAATATGGCTTCCGTGGTTCCGACCGGCATAGCAACTACAGTTGTCTGCATCAAATGATCTTATCTAGCTCACTGACTTGATTTTTTCCTCAATCAAAAGATTGTCACGGTGACTGGGCATCTCTATAGGCTTTCGTCTTTAACTACCTGAATGTAGAAACCAGAGTTCACGTGAAATCGTTGTCGCTACTCCTCGGAGTATTTTCGGAACAGATCAAAAATGTTGATCCTATTGGCGTGAGATGAGCTCAGCAACCAGGCTTCTTGTAAATAACAGTGGAAAGTTTAAATTACTAAAATTAATTCTTTGAGGGTTCAGGTCAATGGTATAACGTGGTAAGCAACACGATAGTACTCAAGGTTCCCGAATCCCTCATTTGAATGTAATAACAAAGACACCTTAATTTCCTAGCCCCAGTTAATTTTTTCTCCATTTCAACGGCAAAACAACTAATAATTGAGGCCCATCACGAAAAGTACGACCATGAGTAAACGTTTGACCCTCGATGTCAGTGAAAGAAAAATGATTGCTGTAATTACATAGATTTGTTTTGAAGGAGAGTATTACCAAGTAGTTATCGGCTGCATCGAGCAATCGGCTTACTTAGGTGACTCACTACTACAATGAGAATATTGTAACGATTTATGTTCTTAGTAAATAATTTATTACAATTGTTCACTTGAGTACATACACTGTTCACATTCGCGCACTTACACAATGACAGAATCACAATACACGGTTGTAACGCAGTTGTCGCACTATTTATAACGCGGCACGGCACAATTTATAACCCGAAGCGTCTATATCCGGACTCCGAATTGAACTGAACTCCGCGGCGTTTCTGGGCCCGTTTTATACCTGCTGCCTGGCCGAGAACGCTCTGGAACCTTCCCTGGTTCTGGAAGGTTCCAGCCAATTCGATACGACGCACAATTCCTCGAAATGACTCCCTTAGCCCTCCACAGGTCGTTGATCTTGCGACGCCAGCAGCCCATTTGGAGGGCGCAGGTGCCAGCTCGCAACACTGCCCCCTCCTTAAAGCTGTTCTGTCCCAGAACAATCTTGGGCATCTGTTCATCACAGGGCTCATGTCGATAGCGGCATTTATCACCATTGCAGCTGCCTTGGCGGTGGAAATAGCAGTCCACAGTCTTCACATCAGTTCTTCCATGAGGATTCCAGGTACACACCCGCACTTCAATCTGGGTCCCTTGAAAAATGAACTCCAACATGTTACGGACTATCCTCCAATCCAATTGGTCCAAGCCACAACCAATCTTGGGTATTGCCAACTTCTTCATTCCCTGCTTAATGAGCAGCTTCTTCAGGGCAAGTAGCGCATCCCAAAGAGGCTTCTGGTGGGAAGACTGTTTTGTCACTAGATAGACTATTAGCTGGTTGGCTATCCTCAGTGACAACGTTTTTCCAATGCGTGGATTTTGCCGCTGCAACTGGTCGACATTACCGAGGCAGCCCATTTGGAGGGCGCAGGTGCCAGCTCGCAACAATATTTTACTTTTTCTGGCTATACATATAATGATTCTGACCAATAAGTGCGACCTTGTAAAGGAATAATAGTTAATGGGGCAAAATAATATGAAGTATTAGGTACTACAAGCGAAGCAACTAGATCAATGAGTCTACATGATAGCCTTCAAATCTACGACGGTTTTTTTCTGCTCAAACACAATTACTCTCGTTGACAACCGGAGATACTCGATCATACTCAAGGAAAGCTCTTACACGTACTATTATTAGTTGGTTTTCTTTGAACAAATTTGTTTGCCAAGGGCGTTCGTAAAAGTAGATAAATTCAAACTTTCCTACAAATTGATTAGGTATTCATGCAAGCACTAATAATGTAGGAGGTTGATATCTTTCAGATAATAAATTGTACGCTGATACCTAAGCCCTACCTGACTCAGCTTTCCGTAGTTTCCCATGTCGAAAGAGCATCTGCTCAACGGTATAAATACTTGAAGAGAAATCTAAAATAAATTTTATCCTTCGTTTGACGAAAGCCGACGTGACTACGTATTTCTCCAACGCCAGTTCTCTGCGCAAACGCAGAAGAAGGCTGTTCCTAGCCAAGTGTCCGTCGTTTTTGAGTAGAGTCCATGACTTACTTTACTCGGAACCTACGTGGGCCTCATTGGCGAGGTTCTCCAATTCAGGATACGCTGAGAGCCGGTTACCCTTGAAGTTAACGGGAAATTGAGGCTTCGTAATAGACTTATGAGAAAAAATGGGTGGATATAATAAGTAATTAATTCTTGGCGAAGGAATTTCGAATAGGTACTTAGGCTACGTATGGCTTTGGTTATACGATATGTGGCTTATTCAGCCAATTTAAGGCATAAAAAGCCACAACTTCATCAAAAAATTATACGTCATTTGAGCACGTCCAATAAGCAATGTTTTAAATATTTTGAGGCACCTTTGATCCAGGGTCATTACCTATATTTCAAGAAATAAAAAGTCCAGGAACGGCAGGAAAAAAATCTCCCGAAACTTATACCTTTTAGGTTTTAGAGTGAGCAGATTTTATAGTCCGAAAATTCTGTCCACTAAGCCCCTAAAAACACTCTGAAAATACTAAAATGTTGCCAATCAAAACCCTCGTTGTGGTTCTAGCCCATTTTTGGCCCAATGTCCAACAACCGTGCAGGATGAAGAACGAAGTGAGTTTTCGAAATGTTTCGACCCCTACAGGCTGTTCCCATTTCTATGTTATTATTTTTCTGTAGATTTTGGACCAAATGTGCGTCCAGATCCGATTTTGGCGCGCGTATGCACATTTATGTACTCGTATTTAGACACGTTCTAACCGTACCTGCCTGGGTTTTCCTGGTCAAAATGTCTTAATGTTCACATTATGTATGATTTAGACTCCTACTGTACATGGATTCGAAATAATGCCTCCAACTTTTTTTCTTTTCTATTACAAGAACCCTGGGTAGAATGAGTATTTCATGAGTTTTTTTCTCCCCTCAGGATTTTAACGCAGCTGCTGAGAAAGTCAAGACTTTGACAAAAAGGCCTTCTGACGAGGAACTTTTGGATTTGTACGGACTGTTCAAACAGGCTACTATAGGAGACAATGAAACAAGTAAGTTTAATTGCTTCATATCATCTCACATCATATTATAATCCAGAACATCAACATCTGTTGCAACTTGCTTATAACATTATAGGTAAACCCGGGCTCCTGGACTTGAAAGGCAAATACAAATGGGAGAACTGGAATAAAAGAAAAGGGATGAGCAAAGAAGATGCAATGAAGGCCTATATCGAGCTGGTCGAGAGTCTGCTGACGAAGTACGCATAAGTACAAAGTACCTATTCAATGGTATCGTCTCCCCTCTTGTAATAACTATAATTATAGGTACTAGCTGAACAGAAATACCAAACTGGAATCCTAGATAGAATGCACATACCAGCTTATTTTACCATTGTACTTCTTCAAAGACTTGTATTTTCCCAATCGAATTGTTTTCTATGTGCTTATCTTATTTTTTTGTTAGCCGCGTCTGGTGAAGACTTTTTTCCTTTAAAATCCATAAGAACGCCATCACTGGTACGACTATGAAATACCCTCATTATTAAAATACTTTCCCAAATTGACTGAAATGAGGATACTATGTGCCGTTTTATCAGAGAGACTGTGACTTTATTGCTTCTTATCATTAAATAATATTTTATCCGTCGTTTTCAATCAATGTCAACGTCTCCTATCTCCTCTCATTTACTTATAAAAGTCCTAGTCTAATATTTGAAAAGGAATTTACGATTGCTGCTCTGGCTTGAGGAGCACCCGTCGATGAAAGGGAATTCCTCCTTTTCTAAGAATTTAGAAAAAAACATGGGATTAGAGTGCTTTTAAAGGAGGACCAATTGAACCACTGGTCCGATTTCAAATCCTCAGAAGAGAAAAAATCGTTGACACTGCCGACTGCGTACAGCGTATGGCGGATCTTGAAATCTAACAAAATTTAAACAAAAATTTGAGAATGAAAAGTTTGAACTATTCCGAGAATACTAATAAAGACAATATAATAATAAACCAAAACGGTGCACATGAAGAACCGTGAACTTTGCTGCTATGAATGTAGCGCTCTCTCACGTGTGATACACATGGGATATCCGAATACAAATATTACCTAGATCATATTATTGTCTTTGTCATCACACGAGTATTTTATTTTAAGTGTTTTATGTTCGTATTTTATTTTCGCATAAATTGAGGTACACAGGTTTTACTCAAAATAGCGACTTTGTTCAAACTGTATAGTTGGCGTCCCTGACGGTTGGAACCTTCCCGTATTGTTATCTTGCCTGCGCTAGTTGTATTCATTCATATCAATATTCAGCGGTGTTCGTCTGTTTGAATACATACCATTATATACTTTTTAACTCCTTGATACCTTTTGGGAAATGTACTGTTCATAAATTTTGTCCACATTGGTTTGATACAGCCAAGACAGAAGTGAGGTGTCACCGTTTTTCCAAACCGACGCTGAGCAAATCCGCTTGGTCTTCATGTTCTCTTGTAAATTAAATTAAGCCCTTGTTGAGAGTGAAGTCAAGTACAGTAGACTTTCCGTCTGCAATTGAACACGCACGCAAAAATGCAGAAGTACGAGAAATTGGAAAAGATCGGAGAAGGTGAAGTATTGTCCAATATTTTTACCAGATACGATTAGAACCATTGAGTTTGTTGTTTGTACCTCACCTCGAATACTGATAGTAAATTGAACCAGTACCTGAACGGTATTTCATGTAACTAGAAATAACTTAATAATGGGGGTTGTTGAAGAAGAAACTTTACCGAACCTCAACATCCCCAACAATTAACTCATCAATTGCCAACAACTTACCACTCTTAACTAGTATTAACAGTAATAATTAAATTTCAGGTACGTATGGTACCGTTTTTAAGGCGAAAAACCGTGAGACTCTAGAAATCGTAGCTTTGAAGCGTGTTCGTCTCGACGACGATGACGAGGTAAGAATTTATTATAGTTTAGAACAAATAAGTAATTTGTTGGAAAGTTTAGGCGTTATGAGGGGACTACGAGGGTGGATTGATAAGTTTCCGGCCTGACAAAGGAAAAACAACGTTTTAAAGAATTTTTTTTTTTCTCAACATAATCTCCTTCAAGGCTGATACATTTCTCATAGCGGTGTTCAAGTCTAGTAGTACCTAATGCCATCTCTATATACTGATTCGTCCAGCTCCTCATCTGGCGAAGAAAAAAATCTTGTTCCATCACGATAACGCATTATTATCGCACACGTCAATCTTTGCGATGGCTAAAATCAACGATCTAAGTTAGGGATGAACGATACTGATCGATGTCGAGATGGTATCAATACTTTTCTTCTGATACCGATTAATTTGGTATCGATACTCTGCTTTCGATACCGATACTGGTATCGGTAAAAATAATCGGGATCGAAAAAAGTATCGAACAATAACAGTACCTCAAATTTTTGTTAAAAATTACCAATTTAGAATCATGAAGGCCCTCTTCTAAAGGTTGCTTTACTTGTTTCGGCCAGAACTTCGAGTATATATACTTGAAGGGCCAGAAGCTTTGAAGAGGATCCCTCCTCCCTGCTTTGGCTAGGGGTTGTCTTGTGATGAAGAATGCCTTGCTATCATATCAGTGATAAGACAGCGTTAAATGTGTTATTTTGTTCCGTGGTGACTTTGTTGTTAGTTGTGTGTGTTCATTGGTAAAGTGATTTACTTAAGTAGCGAAATTGCGTGAAGAGCGTTAGAAAAACACATTCTGTATTTCAATAATTTCGTCTGAAGCATGTAAATAGTGGTAACCGGGGTAGACGCGGAGCGCCGAGTTTTGATTCGATACCGATATTGGTTGGTATCGATACTTTTGATTTGATACTTGCTTGGTATCGATACCATTCTTTTGATACCGATACTAGTACTCATATCGATCATCTCTATCTGAAGTTTGAATTGGTGCACCCCCTGCCTACTCTCCAGACCTAGCCCCGAGTGACTATTTTCTGTTTCCTAACCTCAAAAAAATCTGCAAATTCTTACACACGGGTTGGTTATTCCTCGAATGGGGGAAACAGTGGGTGTGGCAGTTCCCAGACCCATTCCAATCGATTCAGGGTCCAAAATTTAGTGGAATATGATACCCCACACGCCGAAGCACCAGAAATCCTGGGGACAATACAAAATGGGTGGACACATCCCATTACCCATAACTTCTTCCGGTGGGTGTCAATCGTCTGCGGACCCACATCATTGAATTCAGCGTCCAAAATTTATGTGGAAAATGATACCCACACGCTATGTGCAGAAATCCCGACATCCTTTTTCAAAAAACACATTTGACCTACCCCTCAAATTTGGTCCGATTGGGACTGAAAAAGTTTCGAGGACCCGTCTCGGCAGCGAACAGACCCCTGACCAAAATTTCAGATTTTAGAAATTTCTACTACCAAAAAGGGGCGGACGATGGGACGGCGTACGCGTACGGCGGGGACTCGAACTTTTTTGATCAGGACATCATGAAACGTCCAGAAAAAAAGTTTTGAGCCAAATCGGAGAGGTTGACCATTACATCAGAAAACATGGTTGATTATTCGAGGAATAACCAACCAAAATGGGTGGATACATACCCATTTTGACCCATAACTTCTTCCAGTGGGTGCCAATTGTTCTGGGACCCATTTTATTGGATTCAGCGTCCAAACTTTAGTGGAGAACTATACCCCACACGCCTAGGTAGCAGAAATCCCGAAAACACATATTCAAAATGGGTAATAAATACCCAATTTGACCCATTACTTCCTCCAGTGGGTGCCAATCGTTCTGGGACCCGTTTCATTGGTTTCAGCGTCCAAAATTTAGTGGAAAATGATACCCCACACGCCTATGTAGCAGAAATCCCGAAAATCCATTTTTCAAAAAACACATTTTGACCCCTACCCCGCCCAAATTTGGTCCGATCGGGCTGAAAAGCTTGGAGGACCGTCCTAGGCCGGGAACAGACCCCTGACCCAAATTTCAGATTTTTAGAAAATCTTCTACTACCAAAAACGGCGTGGACAATGGACGGCGTACGGCGGACGGACATTGACTTTTTTTGATCAGGACATCATGAAACGTCCAGAAAAAAATTTTGAGCCGAATCGGAGAGGTTGACCATTATCATGAAAACATAGGTTGATTATTCAAGGAATAACCAACCAAAATGACTTGGCGGTAAGAAGAAGTAATCGAGGCTGTAAATGGGTATTTTGAAGAGCTTGACGAATCAGTATATTATAGAGATGACATTACTAGACTAGAACACCGCTATGAGAAATTTATCAGCCTTAAAGGAGATTATGTTAAGAAATTTAAAAAAAAAAAAAAAAAATCTTAAAAACGTTGTTTTTTTTTTGGTCAGGCCGGAAACTTATCGATGCACCCTCGTATTAAACAGAGACTAATGTTCTTCACAAGCCATGTAACAGGTGAGACGAATATTGTATAACGAAAATTTGCAATTGCAGGGTGTCCCCTCATCAGCTCTGAGAGAAATCTGTCTTCTTAAGGAACTGAAGCACAAGAACATTGTCCGTCTCTACGATGTGCTCCACAGCGATAAGAAGCTCACGCTGGTTTTCGAACACTGTGATCAAGATTTAAAAAAATATTTCGACAGCTTGAACGGCGAAATTGATATGGATGTTGTCAAGTCATTCATGTGAGAAAAATTCAACTATCCTCTGATTAGTGTTCTCGTAAAGAGTCTAATAGTATGCGTTGTCGTTATTGGTTGTAGGTATCAACTTCTCCGTGGTCTTGCGTTTTGTCACAGTCACAACGTCTTGCATCGGGATCTGAAACCTCAAAACTTACTCATCAACAAGGTCAGTATTTTGTTGTCTTAATTGAGTCTTCGAGTAACGTAGATTGGGGACTAGCCATGAGCAATCAAGGTCCGATCATCCTCCTTGGATTTTGATGGATTCAAACAAGTCCCTCTTGTTGGACAGGAAACCCAACCAACCAACCCAAATCCTCCTTGATATTTTGTAAAAATCCGATTCATTCAATTCATTCGGCAAATTAACTTAAAAAATATATTTTGTATATTCTTTCAGAATGGTGAGCTGAAGTTGGCAGATTTTGGTCTGGCGCGTGCGTTCGGGATCCCTGTTAAGTGCTATTCCGCTGAAGTGGTAACTTTGTGGTACCGACCTCCGGACGTTCTTTTTGGTGCTAAATTGTACACCACATCGATTGACATGTGGTCCGCTGGATGCATTTTTGCAGGTAAATTATCGTATCGTGGATGCCTATTTATTTGCTTGATACCACATCATTCTTGGAGAACCTGCTCAAGAAATACCAAAGCATGATTCATTACTGGACGATGAATTCGTCGAGTGCTTACTGAGTACTACCACTACCCCTACCCTGTAGAGCCAGGCTGGCTGCGAATGAGATGTGGCGAATCCTGCTTATTATTATAATGAATTTTCGGCTATGTCTGTGGCGATCTGATTAGTAGGCAGTCTGGCTCCCCTTGACGAGACCGTAAAAGTCTTGTCCTATTGAAGCTGTTCTAGAATTTTTGAATGAGGCGTTCCTCATCATTCTGAAACTTCAATGACTTTCCAAGGAGTCACCATTCCTAGTTAGTTTTATGAAATGTATGCGATTTGGAATAATTTCCAGAGATGGCCAATGCTGGGCGACCTCTTTTTCCCGGTTCTGACGTCGAAGACCAACTAAAAAGGATCTTTAAGCTCCTTGGGACGCCCACCGAAGACACTTGGCCTAAATTCACTCACCTTCCCGACTACAAACCCTTTCCTATTTATCATCCAAGCATGAGCTTCGCTCAGGTATGTAAAACGCTTTTAGCCATCACATTTAAACCATTTCTCAAGTGTTGAGAACACAAACTTGGAGAACTATACTGCTAGAAGACAAATTTTGGTGGGGCTTTTGTGTGGTGTATCAAGTACGTGAAGGAGCCACCATGGGGTAAGAACCTTTGTACAATGACCGAGTTGGTAGGCGAAGCTATTGGCCAGACGGCGGTGCTGCTGTTATACTGCGAGACAAAGTTTTTTTTTTTTTTTTTTTTTTTTTTTTTTTCCTTAAACGGAAGCTTTATTCAATCACAATCTAGCTATCTTTACAAAGCTAATGAGTGATATTATTCTGTTTACATGGGCACATGCTTAAATAATTCTACACAAATCATGCAAACGTGAGCATGTCTTGTTAAGTTTAGTCACTTGCGGCTCATTTGCTTATTTTTCACATTCACTTCACTAGCTCGTGCGGCTTGGTCCTTTTGAGTCTTCTCGTTCGGCTGGAAACATCGAGTAGATGGACGGCTTCGTTGTTAACATGCCTTTGTAGCCTTTCTTGATGGGCTGCAGCAATTCGGTGTATTTCGGATTGAACGTTTTCTACCCCAAGGTCTTGATGGATGTTGTCGTTCCTGATGTACCAAGGCGCTTTTACGATTGCCCTAAGTACTTTGTTTTCGAATCTTTGTATGATATTAATGTTGCTCTTTGCGGCACAACCCCATAGTTGGCAGCCATAAGTCCACGATGGCTTGAGGACCTGTTTATAAAGCATAACTTTACTCTCTAACGGAAGAGTTGAGTACCGACCCATGAGCCAGTACAGCTTTCGAAATTTTATGTCGAGCTCCTCGCGCTTTTTCTTCACGTGCGTTTTCCATCTTAGCTTGGCATCTAGCGTCATCCCCAGGTATTTCGCTTCATTAGCGTATGGGATGATTTTACCGTTGAGAAAAGTTGGAACATCTTATACAGTCTGGGACAGTCTTGAGATTTGTGAAGTCTACGTGTACCGACTTTGACTCATTTATTCGAATTCTCCACCTTCGCTGTCCATCTTTGTATTTTGGAGATAGAGTGATTTAGTTTATCAATAGATTCGTTAGTATCTTTTCCGACAGCCAGGATAGCTGTATCATCCGCAAACGTGGCTGTTAGATTGTGCTCCAGTACAGGCAAGTCGGCAGTATACAGTAAGTAGAGCAGAGGGCCCAAGACACTTCCCTGGGGTACTCCTGCCTTGATAGGTTTTAACTGAGAATAAGCGTTTTCTTGTTTAATTCGAAAGAACCTGTCTGTGAGGTATGAATCTAGAATTTCGGAGAGTTTCTTAGGTAGCACTTGGGAGAGCTTGTGCTTTAATCCTTTGTGCCACACTTTGTCGAACGCTTGGGTTACATCGAGAAAGATGGCGGAGCATACTTTTTTTTCCTCAAGGGCTTGTTCAATTGTATTGACAAGCCTGTGAACTTGATCAATTGTCGAATGCTGCGTGCGAAATCCAAATTGATGGTCCGGTATCAACTTATCTCTCTCTACTACCGATATGAGTCTCTTGTAGAGAAGTTTCTCGAATAATTTAGACATTACTGGGAGCAGTGATATTGGCCTGTAGGAAGTTCGCTCTTCGGCATTTTTACCAGGTTTTGGTATCATGATTACCTCAGCCATTTTCCAAATCTGAGGTACATACCTTAGTTTAAAGGCTGCATTTGTGATTTGAGTACGTTTCACAACAGCTTTCCGTGGCAGGTTTTTTAGTACTTGCCCAGTGATGAGGTCGTAGCCAGGAGCTTTTTTCGTATTAATTTCGTTCTTTATTACTCTCTGTACTTCGCGAATAGTCACTGGAATAATGCTCTCTTCTTCACGTTGATAGGAAACAAGTTCCAGGTCTTGAGTACCCTGCTCGGCTGGGTTGGGTAAGAAGATGTCCGCTAGATAATCAGCAAATACGTCGGCTTTACGTTGGCTGTCTTTAGCCCATGCTCCAGATTCATCTCGGATAGCTGGGCATTGAATATCGAGACAAAGTTGATGTAATTTTCTGGTGATCAGCGAAGAAATTTTGCAATTTGTGTTCTATCAAAATAGTATGAAATAAAAGCAACACGATCACAAACCACTATGTATTGTCATCTCATGATACTTTCTGCTCCCAGGTCGTTCCTAAGTTGAGTTCAAAAGGTAGAGACTTACTTCAGCGTCTCCTTGTCTGCAACCCGTCGCAGCGTCTCGAAGCTGAAGACGCGATGGCTCACAGTTACTTTTCAGACCTCAACCTCAAACCCCAACAGTGACCCAAGTCTGACATCGACGGCCTTATGACGGACTTCCATTTGGTGGGCCTCTACTAACTTTACGCGTTGTTTTAATCGTCCAACAATTCGTTCATTTATCGTTTGTACCAGAATTGAGGTTCGATCTTCAAAGCCAGCTCTGCTCTTGAAGTAGAGAGCCTTTTGAAAATCAACCTTAACATCCTTTACTTATTCTTGCCGTTGACAGGGGTGTTTTGTATATCTATATCACCTTCGAGGGGTATAATTCTTTGTTCTTGTCGTTCTGTCTCCCTGTGAAAGTTGAACATTTAACATTGAACAAAGTTAAACGACGGCTATTTGAACTGATTGCATCTCCTGACGCTCGTGGTACTACATTATTAGTCATTTTTGAACTTCAAAACCAGAATAGATGAACAATCTCATATAATACTCCTAAAATAGACGTAATATTCATAGGCATCATAGTCAACTGTTACCCACTACTGAACGGAATCCCCAAAACGTATGGTGAAATGATGTTATTGTTGAAGGAGGCATTTGTTGGTGGTATTCAGGGATCTACGTTTTAGTTCATTTCGGACTGGCCCACTGGTTCACGCCCATGGCTGGTTGGTTCTGTTGTACAGGCCTCAAGTCGTAGGATTTTCCCTTTAACCGTTGGTCTGGTTTCTTTCAGACGAGGGATTTCCCAGCCACGACCGTCAAGGTAATCTCAGGCAACCAAATTTGTACGTACGTATTTCGTGCTGGTTGTCCGTCATTTTTATTTGAAGTCACTAGGACGATGCTCTGATTAGCCTGCTGCCTTCTTGTCTCTTCTTCACCGCAGGAGTAGAGCAAATTTTTGAAATGTAACTCTGCGGTTATCCTAAATCAAAACGTTTGAACTAAATGCGTTGCCTGCATTTTCTTCCATAACTCTCATTTGGATTTAAATAACTTTGTAGGTGTGATTCGACGACCAAAGTTGTAATGGAACAGATGCTTCAGTCCATGTCTGTCCTTGTGATGTTCATCCTTTCCTTGTTAATACTTATTGCATCTCACTAATAATTTTGTGTAACCTGTAATATTGACCTCGTCTGATTCTTTACTATCTTCCTGTTCGTAGTCATTGAGATTTTATGTTCTTAGTTGGTACAACGACAGATTATTATCCGATAACATTCATTATTGAGATAAATTTGAAAGTCTGTACGTGCATAGATTTTCCCGTCCAAATTTATGTTTCTTTCTAGTTAGATTAGGTTGAACAGTTAGCTTTAGTTATGGTTTTTTCAAACTTACATTGGTTAGAACAGTTTGAGGGATAGTCAATCATACCCTCTGTAACCTTTCTTATAATATTTTATGTGTAAATTTGTTTCACCATTTGCTGTAATTATTACTTTTTTTCACTATGGGATTGTCTTTGATTTTCTGACTCCTTGTGATTTATACTTTTATTCGAACCAATTTGTGATTTTGAAAAATTCCGATGCATTTTGTTCCTCATCCTCCTCATCGTGTGTACTTAGTCATCTTACTTTAAGGAGTCACATTAATTTTGTTTAAAATCTATTATTAAGATGGGCGTATACATAGATTTGCCATCAATTCGCAATGTTCCTGCGAGTTTTAATAGAAACCTACTTACTCCTGTCACGATTGTGGAATACATATTTCTCTAATTGTGGTATTTGTGCTCAGATTATGAAAATATAAAATAATTTTGAGCTGCATCAGTGTTGTTGTTGTTTTTTTTGTTGTTTTTTTTTCTATTGTTGGACTTGTCTTCTTTTCTAAGATCAAAAGTTCATAAGTTTGGAGTGTTAAATTGAAGAGCCGAATGTCAGTTGGTTCAGTGATTTATCCCATCAGAATGATAATCTTGTTTTGTAGACACAATATGATATAGGAAACCTAATGTTGTGACTACCGTCATATTCTGCCACTTTTGTTGGTCCTCGTCAATTGCCACCCACTATGACGTCACTCACGGTGCTCCAGTTCACCCAAGCCAGTTCTGTGCGCAAGATGTTCGGTCTATCCATTGGTATACTATAAACATGTGCAACTTGCCTCATCTTGAATTTCTGTAGTTCCCAACGGTAGTCAGTAATTTAGAAAACGTTAAGTTTCGTCTAGTAAAGCGAAATGTAAATTTACTTATGAATGTTGCATCTTCAATTATCTATATAATTGTCTATATATATAAATTATCTATGTAATACTTATTAGCATGTTAAAATGTGATAAAATATTCCTTTATATTCCTGGGAAGATATTGATCAATGTTCAAAATGTTTTGTTGCCAATCAAGTTCCACTCTCAAATTGAGTGCAATCTTATGATACTAGATGAAGGAAGTTCTTGGGGAAATTATTCGATGCATCGAGCAGAGGGGGAGAATTTCCACGCGGTATATTGACCCATTTTAGGAATAGGAGGTTGGAAAAATATTAATATTTTGTTACTAATCAATTGAGGCTCGATAATCCCATAACAATCATGTGTTCAATAATTTCTATGGTGGGAATCAATTGGAATTGTACAGGGTAAGTGCCCTTATTGAATTCGCACAGGGTAGGCCGAATCACAATTCCTTGACTGTAGAAGCGATAGTATGTTCAAAGGCCGTGTTCGTTCGGCCATTCGCTATTCGTATTTGAGAATTAGAAGGTTAACTGTTGAGAAAGAATGTTGGATATCCAGGTTCATACACCCTGCTAGATGCAATCCTTTGGTTACTCAATTAGTAGCCAGCCTCGAGGCATCGTCCACCCCTGCAGTATGACCCGTAGCTGGTGTTTCGTCCTTGGAAGGAACACGCGATCTCAGACGCTTACTCCTCCACCGGTGGACCCGCAGAAGTTAACTCCAAGCAAACGTGCGCGGTTCGCGGAGAAGTCGGAGGCTCGCGAGAAGTCGATGAATCATGATAGGCAAGAACTTGGCGCTTATGTGAAATTGTCAACAATATCGTCGCAGAGAGAAGTAGTTTACAAAAAAAGTAAGTAAAGTTCGTCACCAATTATTGTGCAATTGTTTTTAATCACCTTTGATTTGAAAAAATTTGTTCAAACGCCACACGAAAAAATAATTATGTTCCTAACTCAAGCAGCTCTTTTTCATTCGGAAATCAACTTCATCACTCCGCAGTAGTAGAGCGAGTAAAAAAAAAGATATTTCTGAATAAGAAGAAATATTATTCTCGCAAAACCTCAATTTCAGTTTTGCCGTGCAATTTGTGCGTTAATATTGTGAACCAAGTACTTCGGTTTCTCAAATAAATTTGTAGGCCACCAAATAAAAGTCAAATTTTGGAACATGGGCAATTTTTTGAGAAATTTGATTGAAAATTGATTCTTTCAAAAGAACGCAATTAAATAATGGTTTTTTTTTTTTTTTTTTTTTTTGTCTTTTGGTAGTTATAGTATGAAAAAAATTTAAGTAGGTCAATAAGTGATGCTCTTCTCCCAGTCCGAAGTCCCTCGCAAATTTTAAATGCATTGAAGGACAAAAAGTTGCACATGTTTTCATTATAATGCTTCTATTATTCGACTCCTCTCCGATTACATCTTATTGGGCGGGCTGTTAAAAGAATCTGTATTTTATCTTCCTAATGACATTGCCGCGGGACAAATTTGATTTCCCCGATAGTGGTTATCTGATCAAAAATAAGGAATTAATGAAGGGCAACCCCCAGCCCTGGCAACCGACCGCCCTTCGTCTTGCATTGAGCTTCACGTTGCTTCGACCCTGCCCGATGAAAGGTTCCGTCTCGTATAAACAACTCAAGCGACATTGACCTCCTTTGTGAAGCCGGTCGCCTTCTTGTTTGAACTTGTTGTGAAATTGCGAGCCCTCCTCTTCAGGTATCCTCCAAAAGACGATTTACAAGCAGGAAAAGTCGTGTACCTACTGTCAATGACACTTTGCTTTGAATTTAGCGCCTTGTATTGTCTATAAGCGGATAAACCTCTTACAGAAGGAGGATAGAAAATCATACAGTAAATACGTTCGTTTAATCAAACATATCATTCCATAATCTGTAGATTCACCAACGTTAGAACATTCTGGTTTTTCGAAGTCTTGGAGCAACTATAGCGATTGTAGATTTTCACCTTCTTTTTACTTCATTAAATATGGTAAAAGGTAAAATGATATTAATGATAAAACACTCAAAAATTGTTCCGATTCATTGCAGAGAAACCGCAGTAAACTCACACGCCTCATATTTTCACACATATATAGATGAAAAAACACTCCATTCAGGCTGACTCACTTGTCATATAAAAATTATCGTTAAAAAGACAGAGCCCACAAGCAATAAAGCTCACTAATTACAATAATTTGCAGCTTTTCCTAAATTTAAATGAAATACCACAAATAAAACCACTTTTTACATAAAGTTATACCCTGAGAATATTGTTGCGAGCTCACACCTGCGCCGGTCAAATGGGCTGCTGGCGTTGCAAGGTCAACGACCTGTGGAGGATTAAGGGTCTCGAACATTCTGGAACTTCCCCGTTCGTTCGAGACAACACAACGTTCTGGAAGGTACTCGACCGAGAGGCAGCAGGTATAAAACGGGCCCAGAAACGCCGCGGAGTTCAGTTCAATTCGGAGTCCGGATATAGACGCTTCGGGTTATAAATCGTGCCGTGCCGCGTTATAAATAGTGCGACAACCGCGTTACAACCGCGTATTGTGATTCTGTCATTGTGTAAATGCGCGAATGTGAACAGTGTATTCAAGTGAACAATTGTTAATAAATTAGTTACGAAGAACATAAATCGTTACAATATCTTAAACATGAGCATTCAGCTAGGATGTTTTCACATTATTTTTTGTACTATTCAATTCGTCTGATCATACATTAAATTAGGTGTTATGATATAATATAAAACAATGATGATATTACACCAAATACCTGTATCCTTTGATAACAATAATAAAATTGATAATAAGCAGTTCATTGTCAGCAAGACAAATTGAGCATGGAAATGATTAAACCCTCAAGTCCTTCGTAAATTTTATTAATGAGAACCGATGACAAAATTGAACTCATCTAGAATGATTGCTGGAATTCCCCACCAAGATAATGTTTGTATTGTTCTTAATAGCGATATTACAGCCACACGTTGCTCATTGGTTGATAATTAACGCATTGTGTGTTGATGTTATGTTGCTTGTTCCAGGTTTTTTGAGAATTAGTTGAATACTTCCATCGGAATGATTATGAAGAGAAAACTTCTGCCTATTAGGGCACACTATTTCTTTAAGAATGCTGGTAATTATGTTCTTTGGTATCCAAAAATGGAATAAGAGTGTAGTCATTCGTGTAAGTGCCTTTGAATATTATTATTGAATGCCTAAAAATGTTGACAAGATCTCTAATACGTAGTTAATGTCTCGTTTCAGCGGCCGCGGCCATCACACCGTTTTTCCCCGTCCTAGCCAAAGATCTTGGTCTACCCAGTTCAACCATTCGTCTCACAGTACAGGCCGTTCCTATCCTCGCCCTCGTCACAAAGCCACTCTTTGGGGCGTTGGCTGACAAATTCCACGCTCACAAAATCGTTTATCTATTTTTCGTGTTGGTCAACATGGCATTCGTTATGTTCCTGAAGTATTTGCCTAGCCTGCCCAATGACAACGGCGTTGTTCTACGATGCGGCGAAATGGCAGATGTGGTCGTGTCGTCTCACAAGAGCCGAGACGAATGCTACATTTTAAGACTCAAAACATTGATGGATACTACTCCTATCCCCTGTCAGGTCTGCCACTTTATATTTGAATGTATGCCTAGCCTAAATTGTACAATGTCTTTTATGCAAATAAGGGCTATAACACAAAATATTTTCGTTCAAAATGTACTGACTTCAAGTTCACAACGAATTTTCTAGGCAAACCTGAGCAAACTGGAGCAACAAGCCAGGTTCAAACTAATTTTAAAAAAGTCAGGAAAAAACGGATCGAACTGATTATCTTTTTGATATGACATAAACCGAAGGATTAAAAGGATAAAATCCAAATCAACGAAGGGTACATTTTGGTTGGTTATTCCTTGAATAATCAACCTATGTTTTCATGCAAATGGTCAACCTCTCTGACTCAACTCAAAATTTTTTTCTGGACGTTTCAAAGTGTCTAGGTCAAAAAAGGTCAATGTCCGTCCCCCGTCCGCCGTCCATTGTCCGCGCCGTTTTCGGTAGTAGAAAATTTTCTAAAAATCAGAAATTTGGGTCAGGGGTCTGTTCCCGGCCTAGGACGTTCCTCAAAACTTTTCAGCTTGATCGGACCAAATTTGGCCGGGGTAGGGGTCAAAATGTGTTTTTTGAAAAATGGATTTTTCGAGATTTTGGGCGATCTAGGCGAGTAGGATATCACTTTCCACTAAATTTTAGACGCTGAATCCAATGAAATGGGTCCCAGAACGATTGGCACCCACTGGAAGAAGTTATGGGTCAAATTGGGTATTTATTACCCATTTTGGTTGGTTATTCCTTGAATAATCAACCTATGTTTTCATGATAATGGTCAACCTCTCCGATTCGGCTCAAAATTTTTTTCTGGACGTTTCATGATGTCCTGATCAAAAAAGGTCAATGTCCGTCCGCCGTCCGCCGTCCGCCGTACGCCGTCCGCCGTACGCCGTACGCCGTACGCCGTCCATTGTCCACGCCGTTTTTGGTAGTAGAAAATGTTCTAAAAATCTGAAATTTGGGTCAAGGGTCTGTTCCCAGCCGAGATGGGTCCTCGAAACTTTTCAGCCCGATCGGACCAAATTTGGAGGGGGTAGGGGTCAAAATGTGTTTTTTGAAAAATGGATTTTCGAGATTTTGGGTGATTTAGGCGAGTGGGGTGTCATTTTCCACTAAATTTTGGACGCTGAATCCAATAAAATGGGTCCCAGAACAATTGGCACCCACTGGAAGAAGTAATGGGTCAAATTGGGTATTTATTACCCATGTGGGTGACTTCAGCCGAATAGACAAACAAAACACATCGTCATATCCTGTTGTTTATAACCAGCTGTTAAACTTAGCAACCAATTTTGAGCAGTTGCCTACAATTCTTATTACTGTCCGAGCTTTTTATTCGTACCATTCAATTCAATTTAATACAGTTATTATAGCCTTCTAAATTACCTACATTTTCTCAATATTATATTAGTAAATTAGTGTCGTAGTGCCCCATAGATACACCCATCTTGAATATGTGTTTTCGGGATTTCTGCTACCTAGGCGAGTAGGGTGTCATTTTCCACTAAATTTTGGACGCTGACTTCAATGATGTGTGTCCCAGAACGATTGGCACCCACCGGAAAAAGTTATGGGTCAAAATGGGTTTGTATCCACCCATTTTTTATGTGTCAGGATTCCTGGTACCTGGGCGTGTGGGGTATCATTTTCCACTAAATTTTGGACCCTGAATCGATTGGAATGGGTCTGGGACCCGCCACACCCACTGTTTCCCCCATTCGAGGAATAACCAACCCGTGTGTAAGAATTTGCAGCGTTTTGAATATGTGTTTTCGGGATTTCTGGTACCTTGGCGTGTGGGGTATCATTTTCCTCTAAATTTTGGAACCAAAATATTGGGGTCCGTTCCCGGCCTAGGACTGTCCTCGAAACTTTTCAGCCCGATCGGACCAAATTTGGGCAGAGTAAGGGTCAAAATGTGTTTTATGAAAAATGGATTTTCGAGATTTTGGGCGATCTAGAAGAGTGGGGTATGATTTTCGACTAAATTTTGGACGCTGAATCCAATGAAATAGGTCTCTGAACGAATGGCACCCACTGGAAGATGTTATGGGTCAAATTAGGGTATCTATCATCAATTTTGAATATGTTTTTTCGGGATTTCTGGTGCCTAGGCGTGTGGGGCATCATTTCCCACTAAATTTTGGACCCTGAATCGATTGGAATGGGTCCGGGACCCGCCACACCTACTGTTTCCCCCATTCGAGGAAAAAACAACCCGTGTGTATGAATTTGCAGGGTTTTTAATTAGCTAGCTACTTTGTATTATTCCTTCGAGTTCAAATTAGTATTATATTTTTCAAGTACCTTCCTACCAAATTGCAATACAACGGTAGTAATGCGATAGGCCGTTGGGAGCGCTTCTGTCCTGTACGAGCTTTCCTACATGTGATCGAACTCACTGGAAGGTGTTCAAGGGTTAAATGTTTACGATTGTTGTCGAGTCGTTTGATAAACAGTGAGTTATCGTGTCGGTAAATGGTGAATCGAAATTTTCATTACTCTTTTACTTCCTCGGAATAAGAAACACCAAAATTAATCATAAAAATACATGGTACACGACTAGCGACTAATTTATTTCAACTGCGAAAAGCCTTCAAAATAGACTATGTAAACTAGCTTATCGAGAGATTCTACGTAATACTTGGGTTCTCTTTCTCCTACCATTTTTGTATTATTATCTTCAATCATACTCTGAAAAACCTTTGTGATAGATTAATTGATTAAAGATTCATTAACCTTCATTCATTCATTTACTCATCTCGCTATTGAATTCATTGGTATTCAATGCACTATTTGGAATAGGTCCTACACATCCTAACGTAAAATGAATTGATTGAATTATTCTAACAAAAAGACGTCGAGGACAGCTCAAGGCAGCTAAGCTCCAGTTTTTGGGATTCGATTTCTCGTATTCCCGTCTACACAAATTTGCATAATCAAGATGTTTTGCGTGTTAAGAGTGAACTGTCATTCTTCAAAATCCAACTATTAACGTTTTCTACTAGTTATATTGATAAATCCACAATAGTGGATAAACAAGTTATTGAATTTTGTGTTGAAATGTATGGATATGAAAAATTGATTTCGGATAAAACAACATATTATGAAACCTTGAGACTTCAGACGTAGTTGTAAAACTTTGACGTGTTTCAGATGAGTTGCAACGATACGAGAGGTGTTATAAACAGTTTGAACGAACGAAAACGTGATTGGGATGTCGACAGAACGATCAACGGGTTCACAGTCGGCGTCAGTTTTCCATTGGTCAAGGTGAGAGGGTCGAACTGGTAAAATTATAGGCTGTGAAGTTACGATGTCGATGCAATGTAGGCTAGAAGGGGTTCCATCAAAGTGTTTCCTGTCTGTCCTCGATTGACATCCTCACAACTTGACAAACACCAAAACCTCTAAAAAGCTATATTCTGTCAATTTTTTTTTAGAAGAACAAAAAATAAATGAATGAAGTTTTATGATTCACATCATTCGTAGTTTTGGTGTGAAAATACGGGAAATACAACAAATTAGGCTCAGGATGCTCACCCAGGCCCACAGGTTCGAGTTTAGCTCAAATCAGAGCTAATAATAATCGGTGTACAGTTAGACATTCTTTAAAATACCTATTGTAACGATTTATATTCTTCGTAAATAATTTATTAACAATTGTTCACTTGAGTACATACACTGTTCACATTCGCGCACTTACACAATGACAGAATCACAATACATGGTTGTAACGCGGTTGTCGCACTATTTATAACGCAGCATGGCACGATTTATAACCCAAAGCGTCTATATCTGGACTCCAAATTGAACTGAACTCCGCGGCGTTTCTGGGCCCGTTTTATACCTGCTGCCTGGCCAAGAACGTTCTGGAACGAACGGGGAGGTTCCCGAATGTTCGAGACCCTTAATCCTCCACAGGTCGTTGACCTTGCGATGCCAGCAGCCCATTTGACCGGCGCTGGTGCAAGCTCGCAACACTATCAACCTCACATCGCATATCAGGGACCTTTTCCATTATCGTTCCGCCAGGCCTCTCCGCCACCCGCCTGCTCCCCCTTCAGCCGTTATCGCTCCGCCGCCCTTGATAATGTTATTGTACTGTATATAATAAACGAAAGAAGAGAATACGGTGTACATAAAGGTTTATTTTACTCACATAATAAGATAAAATTGTTCAAATTTTCGTCAATTATTATTAAAAGTTTCCATTTACAATTCTTCACTGGGAGGCCAAAAGATGGCAATCTCGTCGAGAATTTCGTCGAAGAGGTCCAATTGTCGGGCTTTAGGCTGGCCGTCCACTGGACGCGAATTCGCGCGAAGAGGCGAAGTACGCGAATTCGCGTGAAGAGTTCAAACACTAGCATTCGTATAGGACCCCGTCCACTGCAAGCGCTGTGATCGCGCGAAGTCTGGCGAAGGCGAAGAGAACCAAACCAGTTTGTTTCCGAACGCGCGAACAGGCAAACCCGGTGATGGAAATCTATACCTGCCGCACCCTTTTACCTAACCCACATGTGTAGTCCCCATACTACTTCACTAAACAATGTACCTCATCTGTCTTTCGACCCAAAACAGCTGATAGGACGGGCGAAACTGACAGGAATTCGCGTGCAGTGGACGGGGTTTCGACGCGCGAAGAGGCGTAGAGGCGAAAACTTGCGACCCATGGGACCCACTTGGGACCCATTTCATTGGATTCAGCGTCCAAGATTTAGTGGAAAATCATACCCCACTCGCCTAGATCGCCCAAAATCTCGAAAAATCCATTTTTCAAAAAACATATTTTGACCCCTACCCCGCCCAAATTTTGTCCGATTGGGCTGAAAAGTTTCGAGGACCGTTCTAGGTCGGAAACAGACCCCTGACCTAAATTTCAGATTTTTAGAAAATTTTCTACTACCGAAAACGGCGCGGACAATGGACGACGTACGGCGGACGGACATTGACCTTTTGGTTGGTTATTCCTTGAATAATCAACCTATGTTTTCATGCAAATGGTCAACCTCTCCGATTCGGCTCAAAAATTTTTTCTGGACGTTTCATGATGTCCTGATCAAAAAAGGTCAATGTCCGTCCGCCGTACGCCGTACGCCGTCCGCCGTCCATTGTCCACGCCGTTTTTGGTAGTAGAAAATGTTCTAAAAATCTGAAATTTGGGTCAGGGGTCTGTTCCCAGCCGAGATGGGTCCTCGAAACTTTTCAGCCCGATCGGACCAAATTTGGAGGGGGTAGGGGTTTTTTGAAAAATGGATTTTCGAGATTTTGGGTGATTTAGGCGAGTGGGGTGTCATTTTCCACTAAATTTTGGACGCTGAATCCAATAAAATGGGTCCTAGAACAATTGGCACCCACTGGAAGAAGTTATGGGTCAAATTGGGTATTTATTACCCATTTTGAATATGTGTTTTCGGGATTTCTGCTACCTAGGCGAGTAGGGTGTCATTTTCTACTAAATTTTGGACGCTGAATCCAATAAAATGGGTCTCAGAACAATTGGCACCCACTGGAAGAAGTTATGGGTCAAATTGGGTATTTATTACCCAATTTGATTATGTGTTTTCGGGATTTCTGCTACCTAGGCGTGTGGGGTATCATTTTCCACTAAATTTTGGTCCCTGAATCGATTGGAATGGGTCTGGGACCCGCCACACCCACTGTTTCCCCCATTCGAGGAATAACCAACCCGTGTGTAAGAATTTGCAGATTTTAGAAGTGGCGGAACGATAACGGCGCAGGATGAAACCGGGTGGGCCTGGAGGAACGATAACGGAAAAGGTCCCATATCAGTTTCCTGAATGCTCATACGACGTTTCAGTCCACCAATCAACAAAAAAAAAAATTTCTGAGTACCAAACAAAGGAAATCAACAATAATATTACATCATTGTTTGATTTCTCGCCTATGTAACAAATTATTGTTGCAATTATCTTTCCATAATTGTACAAATGATTCCAGGGCACCGATGAAATCTACCTTAAACTGGACTATATCAATTCAAGCAGCCATAGCTGGACGGACCCCACTTGCACTTCACAAACCGAGTGGCCTTGTAACCTGTCGTGTCAAAATCCGTTGTTACACGATTTGGTATCAAAGCCATCGATTAGGGACGGAACAATATTCGGCTATCCGGAATTTTGGATTTTCGTCGTAGTTGTCGTCGTGGCCAAAGTGTCTGCTCGTAATTTATCGACAATGGGAGACACAATCGCCTTCAAAATTCTGGGTAAGTTGACGAAGGTCGTGAATGATTTCAAAAGAAACTCAATTACTTAAGCAAGATAACTAAAACTGACGTTTTGCCTGAAACGCCCAAGGATATAATTACGATTTTGTCGCAATAAAAAATTAAACAGCTCTCTCGGGTAGAAAAGTGACGTTGTACTCGAGTTGAACCATTATTGCAGGCATTTAATTTTACTTTTTCTTTTCAGGTAATAAGCCCAATAATATCGGCCTCCAAATGTTGTGGGGCGGAATAGCGTGGGGAGCCGTCACCGTGATCTCAACTTTTGCGATAGAAGCTTTGAGCGAGAACAAACCCGTAAAAGATTTCACTTACGCCTTTTACATGAGCCTCATTTTCGCCTTTTTCAACATACTAGCCGGCCTCAGTTTTGATTTGCAAGTAAGTTGCAAGTAATAATAAGTAGTTAGGAAAATAATACCTGTTCTGCTGGAAATACGTAACTTCATGTCAGACAAAACAAAAACAAACATTGGTATATAACGCACTAATTCAATCTCAACTGCTATATGGTGTAATAATATGGGGGTTTGCACATGATAATAAATTAAACAAAATTTTAATTACGCAAAAACTTCTAATCAAAATACTCTTCAAAAAGCCCCTCAGGTTTTCCTCGGATTTGCTATTTAAAGTCACACAAATTCTTAAATTCAAGAGTCTGTTTGAGAAAACCACTCTGATTGTAATGTACAAAAATTACCTAACGAACAGTATTAATATTGTGAAAAGTACGAATAGAGTCGCAAGCAAATTGGCTTTAGAAATACCCAGGCGATTCACGTCGGCGGGTCAGAGATCCTTCTTTTACCTAGGTGTTCAGACGTTTAATAAATATAAATTCGAAAATAAAACGCAGCCTGTCTCATTAAAAAATTCAAATTAGAAATCAAAAACAAATTTAGGTTCTTACGATTTCGGACAATTTGTTTACAGTAAGTTCCAGGTTAGAAAATATTGAAAATCCTAACATATATAAACTCTAAGGAATGTCTCGGAGAAGGGCCGTATCTTGTGATAGAGTACATCTCTGTCATTATCTTTACTTCAACTGCTCGTATAGGTGGATCTTTAATTAATTATTTTTCTGGCCCTTGAGGTGCAGATTTCATTTATTTCTCAATTAACATTAATTTGACATGTAAAATCTATATTAATTAGGGACAATTTTAGGAGCGGAAGTATAATGCGGTTTTGTCTTACTAACAAAATGTAACACTGCAACTCCAACCCCAGCACAAGTTTTCTTACAGGGGTTGTAGCATTTGATAATTGTAATGTGATTGTGTTCTGTATATGGTTATGAATAAATGCATTATTTGAAAAAAAAAATTAGTACAGATCAGAACAAATACCTTCTTGAGCGAAGAATAGCGTATCATATGGCCGCAGTTTGTCCGTGGAATGGAAAACTTGATTCGAGTTGTAGAATAATTTTAGTCGAGGAATAACCATTACTATTTCAATTAACGAACTTGAGAACTTGTAATAGTATTCCTAAAAACAATAGATTCATCGCAACTAAAGTAGGTGGACTTTTGGTGACGTCCTCTTTGATGTCTTTGGGGTTGGTGCACTACCGATTTTGAGGAATGTGATGAGATATATGTTTCAAACCGATTTAATAGATTTTTTTCTGTCCTTAGGAAGGCCACGTAAAGGCCAGACCAACAGGTGTTTTCAGGAAAGTATACCCTAGAAGGCTACTTAACTCGGCCGCTATCCGCCCAAAATCCTCGAAAATCCATTTTTCAAAATTCACATTTTGACCCCTACCCCCCGTCCCAAATTGGTCCGATCGGGCTAAAAGCTTGGAGGACCGTCCTGGCCGGGAACAGACCCCTGACCCAAATTTCAGATTTTTAGAAAATTTTCTACTACCAAAAACGGCGTGGACGGCGGACGTACGCATTGACCTTTTTGGTTGGTTATCCTTGAATAATCAACCTATGTTTTCATGAAATGGTCAACCTCTCCGATTCGCGCTCAAAATTTTTTCTGGACGTTTCATGATGTCCTGATCAAAAAAGGTCAATGTCCGTCCCCACCCCGTACGCGACCCCGTACGCCAGCTCGGTACGCCGTACGCCGTCCATCGTCCGCGCCGTTTTTGGTAGTAGAAATTTCTAAAAATCTGAAATTTGGGTCAGGTGTCTGTTCCCAGCCGAACGGGTCCTCGAAACTTTTCAGCCCAATCGGACCAAATTGGTGGGGGGGGGGGGGTAGGGTCAAATGTGTTTTTTGAAAAATGGATTTTCGAGATTTTTGCTATCAGCGAGTGGGTGTCATTTCCACTAAATTTTGGACGCTGAATTCAAATAAATTGTGTCCCAGAACATTGGCACCCACTGGAAGAAGTAATTGGTCAATTTATTTATGGGTTAAAAAACACTAAATCACCACCTGGTGTTCGATTGAGTACCTTCCGTTACTGCCGAAGCGCTACCACTTGCGCCACGGGGTTACCTGGACTAGGGCGAATAGCGCTGTGGATATCATTGCCACTAAATTTTGAACCCTGAATCGATTGGAATGGGTCGGACCCGCCACAACCCACTGTTTCCCCCATTCGAGGAATAACCACCGTGTGTTTTGATCTAAACACATCATGAAACGTCCAGAAAAAAATTTTGAGCCGAATCGGAGAGGTTGACCATTTGCATGAAAACATAGGTTGATTATTCAAGGAATAACCAACCAAAATTACTAACAAATCTGGGAAATAATCTTGATATTCGCAAATCCACGAGATTTGAAGTTAGCGTCTCTGCTCTTGCGGCTCGTACTTCAACAACAAAATAACTTATGAGTAAGAAAATGTGGAAAATATGAATGATAAGTTGACCCGTATACCAACCAGCGGCTGGTTTGTCGGCTGTGCAAGTTATTACAGTAGTTATTATGTAAGTTATTGCATGATAACATAACTTTTTGAACAACTCGTAGGAATTTAGTTTTTTGTTGTTGTAAAATACCTTCTATTATTGTCTTGGATGTCCTGACGATGGCGCCCTGTGGTACCAAAAGGTAAACCACAATTATATAGTATGATGAAATTTGGACCGGCTTGATACCTTTTACCTTTTTCAGTTTTGACTTATCAGATATAACTTACGTTGTAACGTGTTCTTGGGTAGGAAAGTGCAAAACAATGTCACAAAACTGTTTATGGGTTCTCATGATTGTTCTTTTGAATGAGTATTTCTCACATCTATGTATATCATGCCAATCAACGTAGATAAGCATACATATTTGCTAATTATATTAAATTAACCTTGCTTTAACTACTATTATTCATGAGACTAGAAAAAACGGGATCACCGTCCCGTTGATGATGATCAACACTAACTTGTGACCAAGTGATTCACTTTTTATCTGAACAGAGTACAAAGTGGTGCGTTTGTTGTAAAATGCATTGTTCGCACAATAAATTAAGACAAATGCTTAAATAACCCACATGGGTTTTGTTTGCATACGTAGAATAGGGCAATGTTTCGTGAGCCCGTAACGGGCGAATACCTAGTTCATTGGTTGTTATATATGTCCTATTCGACTGAAATGGCAACTAATAAACGAAGTCGTCGGAATTCGATCTCGGGTCGTTGGCTTCATTATCTATGTCATCTTGGTCATCAGAATACTGCTCCGGAGGAATTGATCTGTCTCCATCTGCAGCAAGTACCATAAAAAGGAAGTAAATTGAGTGCATTACAGCTTAAACTGTTATTGTTGGTAATAATAATATAATAAGCGGTCAATGCTTACATTTTAAAGAAGACCCATCGCGCCTCTTTCCAATCACGTCAACTGCACAGAATATTGCGGCCAAAATTGAAGACGTCACGCCGGCAAAGAGGAATAGATTTCGCACACCCCAAACGCCGATTAATTGACCCCCAACTACAGAGCCGATTGTAACCCCTACATACAAATGTGTAATGCATAAGTCTTGACAGTGGCCTTAACATAAACGCATTATGAAAAAAGAAGTAACTTGCCAATTCCTTCGAAAATCCCTGACACGACGCCTTGTACGGTTGCGTCAGCCCCGTCAAGAGCCAACGCGTTGGCGTAAGTGAGCATTGTTGAGTACAGCATCGAGTATGTGAGCCCATTGAGGATTTCGACAGGAATTATCCACCAGGGGCTCGTTAGGAAGTAATACGACGTGAATCGAACTCCAAAGCCAAAAAGTACTAGCGACATGCAGTTTATGTGCCCTAGTTTTTTCATTATCCAGCCTGAGAAGGGAGAAAAAATAATTAGTCAGTACGTAACAAATTCGTGAGCATCAAATTTGGGTACCACATGTCTCTCAAGTTATTGAAGACGAAAGAATGATATCATACTTTTAAAAGTAAAAAATCTGCAAATTCTTACACACGGGTTGGTTATTCCTCGAATGGGGGAAACAGTGGGTGTGGCGGGTCTCAGACCCATTCCAATCGATTCAGGGTCCAAAATTTAGTGAATATGATACCCCACCGCCCAGGTACCAGAATCCTGACACATACAAATGGGTGGATACACCCATTTTGACCCTAACTCTTCCGGTGGGTGCCAATCGTTCTGGGACACATCATTGAATTCACGTCCAAATTTAGGGAATGATACCCCACACGCCTAGGTAGCAGAAATCCCGAAAACACATAATCAAATTGGGTAATAAATACCCAATTTGACCCATTACTTCTTCCAGTGGGTGCCAATTGTTCTGGGACCCATTTTATTGGATTCAGCGTTCAAAATTTAGTGGAAAATGACACCCTACTCGCCTAGGTAGCAGAAATCCCGAAAACACATCCAAGATGGGTGTATCTATGGGCACTACGACACTAATTTACTAATACATATAATATTGAGAAAACGTAGGTAATTTAGAAGGCTATATAAATTGTATTAAATTGAATTGAATGGTACGAATAAAAAGCTCGGACAGTAAAAAGAATTGTAGGCAACTGCTCAAAATTGGTTGCTAAGTTTAACAGCTGGTTTAAACACAGGATATGACGATGTGTTTTGTTTGTCTATTTGGCTGAAGTCACCCACATGGGTAATAAATACCCAATTTGATCCCTACTTCTCCGTGGGTGCCAATTGTTCTGGGACCCATTTTATTGGATTCAGCGTCCAAAATTAGTGGAAAATGACACCCCACTTGCCTAAATCACCAAATCTCGAAAATCCATTTTTCAAAAAACACATTTTGACCCCTACCCCCTCCAAATTTGGTCCGATCGGGCTGAAAGTTTCGAGGACCCATCTCGGCTGGGAACAGACCCCTGACCCAAATTTCAGATTTTTAGAACATTTTCTACTACCAAAAACGGCGTGACAATGGACGGCGGACGGCGGACGGCGTACGGCTGACGGACATTGACCTTTTTTGATCAGGACATCATGAAACGTCCAGAAAAAAATTTTGAGCCGAATCGGAGAGGTTGACCATTTGCATGAAAACATAGGTTGATTATTCAAGGAATAACCAACCAAAATGAAAAACTCTACAAGTCTTCTGATTTGACATCGACGTATAATGAGGCATTGATCAAGAAACTCTGGGACGACATGCAATCATGTGTCGATTGGAGTCAGACAAAAATAAAGGATATCGGCTGTCTGACTCATGTGCATTAACGTCAGTCGCATCATCGACGAATTTCTTTTTACCAGAAAATAGGAAAAATGGAACTTCGCCGAAGAAACACTGGACGGCAAGCGTAAGAATGTCCAATGTCTTAACCCAAAGTGTGTCGCTGCATCCATCTTCCGCTGCCACTTCGATTATAAACCTGTTAAAATTGGGAGTGATGTAAAAAAATTGAAAAATTTACATTTATTTGAGAACCATTGACGAATATGAGATTGCTCTGAAAACAAAAGATTGTCCTACCGGTAAAGGTGATTCCAAATTAGAGCTGAGTAGCCACCACAGGTTATTAGCCAAAGAATAAAAAATATCGGTTTTGGTTGTGTGAGCATTCCTTGCC
>CM034002.1:24185152-24261538 GCA_019603395.1 Cyrtorhinus lividipennis | reverse complement strand
TGCAGGCAGTTTGCTGCGAAATGCCCTGGTTCTCCGCAAAGTAGCATTTCTTGGGCTCCGAAGGTCTTGATCCGCTGACAGCGGTTATGTCCCTCGAGCATCGTGTCCTGCTTCGCTCTCATTACGTCCTCCCATCCCTAGCCCGCTCCACTGCATCCTCCAAGGTGTCCGGAGGGTTACCCTGCAGGTAGAGATGGAGTTCTTTCGGTTGCCCGCGGACAAAGCGCTGAGTGCCTTTCGTCTTGTCCATTCCCGACGTTGAGCATCGTTCAGGTTGGGTTCAGTTCGGACAGCCGATCTTGCCGTGGCCAAAAGTCTTCTGCGAACCGTCGGATGGACTCGTCGGGTCCTCTGGCCTGTCCAGAGTCGTATGGTCGCCTTCTCGGGACTTTCCTCGCCATACCATGCCAGTATGGCCTTCTTCACGGTCGTGTATGGGTGTTCGCCAAGACCATCCGGAGGAATCGCTTGGCTCCACCTTTTAGGCGGGTCCGAAGGAATCGCAGTCTCTTGTTTCGTCAAGCTCTTGGGTTGCTTGCTCCACTCCTGGAAGAACACGGATCCCGTGATAGCCCGGCTCATCGGTTCCATGTGTCGACTTCCATGAACACGACCGCGGAATGCCGGAGGCCGCAGGCTCACGGAAGAGCGCCCAGTTTGTTCATTGCTTCCTCACGGCGTTCATCATGGCTTCGCCCTCGGACTGATGGCTGCTGTTTCGTTGCATGGTCGCGAACTCACTTGTTGACAAAAGAACTAAATAAAAAGAATTACAGAACTGATAGATCACTTTCTTGCGCACCAAGGACCGATAATTTCCCCACGAATCGAGAAGGACTTCCCAGTTGGTAAGAGCTATGACGGGTCTGGAATCGATGGCTAGTGGCTGAAGGCTCGTCGGAACAGTCCCGGAACAGAGGCCTCGGGACAAGTGTCGGAACAGTCCCGGAACAGAGGCCTCGGGACAAGTGTCGGAACAGTCCCGGAACAGGGGGCCTCGGGACAATGTCGGAACAGTCCCGGAACAGACCGGAACAGACCCGGAACAGGGGGCCTCGGACAAGTTCGAACAGTCCCGGAACAGACCCGGAACAGACCCGGAACAGGGGCCTCGGACAAGTGTCGGAACAGTCCCGGAACAGACCCGGAACAGACCCGAACAGGGGCCTCGGGACAATGTCGGAACATCCCGGAACAGAGGCCTCGGAACAAGCCTCGGAACAGTCCCGGAACAGAGGCCTCGGACAAGCCTCGGAACAGTCCCGGAACAGACCCGGGCAGTCTCGGAACAGAGGCCTCGGAACAAGCCTCGGAACAGTCCCGGAACAGACCCGGGACAGTCTCGGAACAGAGGGTACAGCGAGAGTGATGCTACTAGATAAATGAGCCAGTATTTAAATTTCGATTTATGGAAAGAAAGAAAAATGATCGGATTGAAGTTAATTGACTCCTCACTCGCTTCCTCACACTCGGGCCGATTTGTTGTTTTTCTTACAATTTTAAATTTCGGAATCTACACTAGCACAATTTAAATTTCAAGATTATAAAACCGACCCAATTCCTTCAGACTTTTTCTCACCAATATTCGCCTGGTCAAGATCACTTTGTGGATACGACAGAAATCGAGATTTCTGAAATATCCCACCGCGGCCACCAAAAGATGTAACCCGCCGTTTCGCCTAACGGGCTAGGGATCCAGAAATAGACCTAGGCGAATAAATTAGTGGGAGACTAAAGACTTTCACTTACCTTCCGGAATGTCGGAGATGTCGGTCACAGACGCCAAGTACACCTGAATTTACCAAGCTCTGAGGAATGGGGTTTCGTGAGTGAAAGACAAGAGTTCAATATGGTTTATAATACGCAATTGTCAGAAATATGAAATATGGAATGCTCGGCCGAGAAGGATACTGACTATGACTTATCTATTAGTGAGTAGGTGGAAGTGAAGGGCTGAAGCCAATGAATTTACGAGGTAGCTGAAGGCTCAGGAGTGTTTGATTTGAAAACGGAAAAATACAGTTGTTTTACTAATGTCCTCCCCTAACTCCCTTTGCTTTTCCTACGACAGACGAAATACTAAATACTACGGTTACAGTTACAATTCTCTGATCAGCTTTCTGGTGCCTACACGTCAGGGCTTGGGCCAATTTAAAGAGTCGACTTTCGCGTTGCTAGGGTACAAGACAGAGTGATTTCGCCACTTACTGCACCAACTCCTTCGGATGGAGACAACAGGTGATTTCCTCTTCGCTGCCTGGCTTCGGTCAGGGAACGCCGTCCAGGTCGGAGGAGGCGAGGCCCTTTCCGACGGAGGTCCGACGACTGGCGGTGCGTGGAAAACCTGGACTATTGCGTCGAATCGGGCGCGAACGAATCAACACTCGGTTCGACGGGGGATTTTCAGTTCGTATAAGGGTCCACTGTTACGGGATAGGAATTGGCTGATCACCCAATTCCCGAGTTCTCACCCTGAAGGAACCACGATACACTCGTTCCTTCAGGTCACTTCCACAACACCGGTCACAAGGGGTTGACTTGTTACGCGTCGGGTGTTCCGCTTCGATGTCCCGGTTTCACTTCGCTTCATGTCCGGTTCTTCGCTTCGATCCGGTTCACTTCACTTCGATGTCCCGGTTCACTTCACTCCGTTCCGCGAACGGGGATTCCAACTTTCCTTCTCTTGAGTTCGATACGACTGCTTGATGTTCGTTCTCTCAGTCCGCTCGTCAAGTCGCCTTCCCCTTCTACTCCTCCCTGGGTGTCTTGCGCCGCCCATCGCCTACCCAATCCAATGAGGACACGCCTTCCGCCCAGCTGGGGTTAGGCGTTTGGAGGGGAGAGGGGTCGTTCCGTCCCCCGCCGCCGAAGTTTCTTGGCGGGGCGCTTGAAATCTGCCGCCCCGTTACAACCTATCCGTGATTTCTTCTGGTAAAGAATGTCTCGTTTTCAGGCCGAATGCTCAAATATTGACGGCACAAAGGCTAATAGTACTACAACTACAACTGCGTACGAAGTGGAAATAGCCTTCAAAGAGGTAAGACTTACTCAACTTATTAGCAATAAGAAACAGTAGAAATATAAATTGGATTCGTACACCGATCGATTCCAAATACAATCCAATGGTCATGCACGAAATTTTCAGTCATGAATTTTTCCGGTTGCCTACAATTCCTCATGCTCTCTAAAAAATGTATGTTTCTTCACAAATCAATGTATTAATCTTTAAGCTGAAGTGCAGTTCATTTATTTTTATTTTTTAATCGTTTGCAGGCAGTAGTTAATAAGTTGATATTCGACGTCGTTTCCTTCAAATCCTCCGACGACTTGTCGAGTTCTCAATGCGTATTCCAAGAGAACGCAACTTGCGAATTGTCCTGCACCAACCCTCTTCTGCAAGAGATTATCAGGAAACCCGCCATCTCGGACAGCCAAGTCTTCTCACACAGTTCATTTTGGTTTTTCGCCGTATTTGTTCTCGCGGCACGAGTTGCCGCCTCCTGTACCAACAGTCTCGGGGATAGCATATGCTTCAAGTTACTAGGTACGTTTATCTTAAGTGGTTAATCAGCAATACAGACTCAAAGATACTCTGGCTGCCAACCGTACTGAGTGTGCTCAATTTTCAATGGCCATAGGCGACCGTCCAAATGACTACGGCTACCAGCGAATGTGGGGAGCAGCAGGTTGGGGCCTGATTGCTTTCATAACTGGCATACTTGTAGACAGGATGAGCGAAGGGAAATACATAAAAGATTTTACTACAGCCTTTTACCTCAGCGCGGGATTGATGTTACTAGACGTCATCGTAGCGTCCAAGTTAGAGGTCAGTATTCGTGAAACGTCGACCCTCTGCCTATTCATTTAATACTTGAATAGCTGTAGCTTAAATTGTATATTCGTCACAATAAGCAAACGAAATTTTTAAAAAACCGTATCTACTTATGCGTTGGCTAACCGGTCTTCAGGATGGTACAAGGCATTTGGTGGTAAGTCTTAATAAAAGAGGATTCTATTTTTCAATGTATTACTATAATATCAACGACAATAAAATAAGAATGAATCTAGACTATTTGGTCACCGTTGGTTCAAGTATTGAATAGTAGAGCATAATTTTTAAAGAGAATCAATTTCGTTCTAGGGTACGATAAGCACAAAATCTCCAAGCATCCTCTCGAACGTGAAGAAAGTTCTTATTGGAAACTATAGGTTTCTACTTTTCCTCGTCATCATAATTTTCTGCGGTATTTTCTCTGGATTGATATGGAGCTTTTTATTCTGGTAAGATACCACTCTCGGTTCTACAAGTATACTATACAAGGTGGTGGTGAGGAAACGCATGTTTTTCAATATTGAATTGGATGGGACACAATGAGTTGAAAATAATGAAAATAAGTCCCCATCATTTAATAATGATGGGTTTTTTAATGCAGTTTCTGAAATGACAAACCATAGTTAGGTTCGAAAAATAATGAAAAAATTAAAGATGACATCCTTCTTGCTGGATACAAATTTGCATTCTCTTCTGAAAATTACTGATGGCTCTCTTCCCTCTCGCTCATTCGACCTGTCGATATGTGACTCCTTTTTGTTGGGATATTTGAAATCTAAAGTGTAAATCAACAAGCCTCGCACGCTCGGCGACTTTAAGAATTCCATTCGTCGGGAAATTGAAGTCGTGCCGGATGAAATGTTGGAATGAGCCGTCCGTGATTTTCAGAAGAGGATCCAAATTTGTATCCAGCTAGAAGGACGCTTTCTCGAAGGCATTGTCTACCGGACCTAAATATGGCATGTAATTTCAAAAATTGCATTAAAAAACCTATCCTTTAGTACTTGTTTTTGGTTGGTTATTCTTCGAATAATCAACCTATGTTTTCATGATAATGGTCAACCTCTCCGATTCGGCTCAAAATTTTTTTCTGGACGTTTCATGATGTCCTGATCAAAAAAGGTCAATGTCCGTCCGCCGTACGCCGTCCGCCGTCCATTGTCCACGCCGTTTTTGGTAGTAGAAAATTTTCTAAAAATCTGAAATTTGGGTCAGGGGTCTGTTCCCAGCCGAGATGGGTCCTCGAAACTTTTCAGCCCGATCGGACCAAATTTGGAGGGGGTAGGGGTCAAAATGTGTTTTTTGAAAAATGGATTTTCGAGATTTTGGGTGATTTAGGCGAGTAGGGTGTCATTTTCCACTAAATTTTGGACGCTGAATCCTCGAAACTTTTCAGCCCGATCGGACCAAATTTGGAGGGGGTAGGGGTCAAAATGTGTTTTTTGAAAAATGGATTTTCGAGATTTTGGGTGATTTAGGCGAGTGGGGTGTCATTTTCCACTAAATTTTGGACGCTGAATCCAATAAAATGGGTCCCAGAACAATTGGC
Source organism: Cyrtorhinus lividipennis (assembly GCA_019603395.1). Lineage (NCBI taxonomy): Eukaryota > Metazoa > Arthropoda > Insecta > Hemiptera > Miridae > Cyrtorhinus > Cyrtorhinus lividipennis. Next base: position 24,256,157 of record CM034002.1, on the reverse strand, counting down.
ACCCACTGGAAGAAGTAATGCGTCAAATTGGGTATTTGTTACCCATTTTGCATATGTGTTTTCGGGATTTCTGCTACCTAGGCGAGTAGGGTGTCATTTTCCACTAAATTTTGGACGCTGAATCTAATAAAATGGGTCCCAGAACAATTGGCACCCACTGGAAGAAGTTATGGGTCAAATTGGGTATTTATTACCCAATTTGATTATGTTTTCGGGATTTCTGGCACCTAGGCGTGTGGGGTATCATTTTCCACTAAATTTTGGACGCTGAATTCATTGATGTGTGTCCCAGAACGATTGGCACCCACCGGAAGAAGATATGGGTCAAAATGGGTATGTATCCACCCATTTTGTATGTGTCAGGATTTCTGGTGCCTAGGCGTGTGGGGTATCATATTCCACTAAATTTTGGACCCTGAATCGATTGGAATGGGTCTGGGACCCGCCACACCCACTGTTTCCCCCATTCGAGGAATAACCAACCCGTGTGTAAGAATTTGCAGATTTTTATTATTTTCAACCCGTCGTGTCCCAGTAATTCAATATTGAAAAACATGTGTTTTTCTCTGCACCACCCGCTTTTGAATAGCGCAAGAAAGAAAAACAAAAATTACAAATGTATTCACTATGGTTTGGATGTTGCCCGTGTCAGTGCATCTTTGATCTCTGAAATAAGTACATACATGAAAATAAAAGGTTAATAGTTTTCCCATTTTATTAGGTTCATCGAAGAAGTAGCCAGTGAAGACGGGTGTAGTGATCAAACGTGGATCAAGACTCTTGACGGCCTGACCTTAGCAGTTCATTGCTACCTCGGAGAAATCCCTTTCTTTTGGATATCAGGTAAATCCCTCTCCCACACTTGAATAATTTGTATCTGATCGTGGATACACTTTTGATCGTGATAATGACGGAAGAATGGAACAATGGGTAAACACAGCGTTTCGGTCAACTTTCCGCAGGTTGGATGCTGAAACACATAGGACACGCACACTGCATGACCATCGTTCTCGCAGCATTTAGCGTTCGATTCATTTTCTATTATTTCTTGACGAACGCTTGGTGGATTCTTCCCATTGAGACTTTGAACGGGATCACCTTCGCCACGTTCTACTCTACTATGACCACCTACGCTAACGCGCTCACCCCTCAAGGCATGCACGGAACGATCCAGGGTTTCGTAGCTGCCATTTTCGAAATCGGTATGTCAATTATGATATAGACGGGAAACGAAAGGAAGGTTGCTAAAAAACGTAGACTCCGGTACGTTGTGACTGCATACAACACTGACTTTCTTCTGGTTTCTGACGAACTGATGTTGTGATGATATGCTAACGGGAGGAATAAATGAAACACCAGTTAGCGGGGAAAATGGGAGGATTTATTGTAGAGTAAGATGTTCACTTACATAACGGGGTGTCGGAGAATGTTCTGGTTGAAAAGACGGAACTTAACTGACTGACTTTCACATTCGGTCAGGGCTATTATATTCTCTTATCTTATCGCTCTCTTTATCTTATCGGACTTCCCGCTTCAAGGTTCATCACAATGTTCAGGCATGATGCGTAATATGCGCATATCCCATTAGTTCATGCAGAATTTATTGATAATTAACAATAACGGAAATTTCCCCTCTCCTCGACCACAGTGTTTTATCCTGATTTTGACCAAAAACATGTTTCTCAGGTATCGCTATTGGCTCAGTCAGTGGAGGGTACGTTTTAGGAAAGTACGGCGGACGCAAAATGTACCTCATTGGAGGGATAGCTGCTGCCATTTTGGCTGTGATTCACACTGTGATACAACTCATCTGCGGGGCCGAACCCCCTAAAAAGTCTGACCCAGGTGCTGAAGGTACGAAAAACATTTACGAACATAACATACGATTTCATTATCATGATACTGACATTTAAATATTTGCTAATTGAAATACAAACCGTTGATCTCGTTTTCGCTTCAGTCCGTTTTCACCAAAACCTAGGACAGCATAAATGGGGATTTTTTTTTTCAGTATTTCTCCAAAAAAACGAAAACGTCGAAATCCTCAAGTCGAACGAGCTGGAATTGTGAGTGACAACACCCAACAACTATCGCAGCCGACAGCTATTAATTGACACTTGCTTCGAATTAACTCATCTCAAGAACAATAAAATGTGCCTTTCTTCGTGGTTGATATGTTCATACTTTTATATAAGTCCACGAGAATCAATTCGCCTTCGTGTTGTCCATATCGTTCATTCTTGTTGCCTTCAGCAAGTCTTGAAAGTTCATGAGTGAAGAGGAATGGGTTGACAGATGAGAATCGAATGGTTGTTAATGGAATTGAAAAAGCACTATTAGAGAAGAGTTTTAGAGAATTTGATAGTTTCCCCCTCTAAAAATCGTTTGGTCTTTTTGATTTTTCAAATGTATAAACGATTCTAAATCGTTGAATATTGTTAATTTCAATATGTACCTACTATTATTATGTTCAATGATCTCACAAGTTCAAATATTTCATTTGGACAAGGTCCTGTATTTCATTGTGTTGAGTTAGTCTTAATTATGCCCGAATGGTTAAAGCTATTATGTGTTATTGAACAGTTTGCTTAATACGATTAGCCATTCGACAAATACAAACGAAACAATGACTCGCTAGGTGCCTACTCTTGTTGAGATAATATGTACCTAAATCGAATAAAATCATGTTCACAAGTGCCAATCTACATCTTCTGATTACAGGTATTATATATCTACTTAGTAAAGTTTTCTATTTGCACAGGCTGACCTAATCCAATAGTAGAAACCCAAATTAAGTAGAAAATTACTTCACACACGGCTAGGTCATGAAAATTCTATAAGAAGATGCTCAAAATACCAATTTTTACTCAGACACTGCCTCCTTCGATTGGGCTGAAAATGAGTTACACTTAATTAGGACCCGAACGGAGTAAGTACGAAGTTTTGAATTTTATGATGCTTTTTAAACATGTTTTGGCAGAATGCCGGACGGTGCATATTGAACTTTTAATCTGTTTGCTTTGGAACGTATAAAGTAAGTGTTTGGGGAAACATTTTTTCAATACGAATAGTATGTAGATTCCAATGCGAGGAAATGAACCATAATGTGATTGAAAGAAAACAATTAAAAGAACACCGACTTTATTATAGTGTTGAGCAGAGCGTGTGGAGTTGAAATAGCAGTTGGTTACTTCATTTTTGGCATTTCTTCTTCCCACAACCTATCCCCAACTTCTTGGCCAACCTACAAATGAACGAGCTCTTTTTGGGTACTTTTGGATAACATGAACCTCGCTTGATATCGTGTGGTCCTTTTCTTCTTTTTGGTTGGGAAGGACACTCTTCAATTTTCTCCACTTTGTTTTCTACTTTCACTTCCTCTTTCTTCTCTTCTTCGCATTTTAGTTCTTCCATTTTTACAGGGATTTGTTTGCAAATCTCGTGGGAGGGCTTCTGATCTGCAGCCATATCGACAGATTTTTTCTGGGTTGAGGAAGTTTCCACATTCTTCATTTTGAGGAGGCTTGTGTGCAACATTCGCGAACTCGTCAACATGAAGTGTGCTTCAGGTGACCTTGTTGAAGAATGTCATGTCAAATTTTGGATTTGAAGAGGAGACCAAGCAAACATGAAATTCGACTAGGCTAACTAGACTAACTGTTGTGTCCTCCATAGGCAGCGTTATACAACAAACATTCCTTTGTATTCCCTCACAAAAAGGCACAACTCCAACAGATGAGTTATTGTAATAAACGTCACAATTGATGTGTATCCCTACAGGCCTCATGTGCCCCATTTTGATGTTTTGTATAAAACTTTGGTGACTGGTGACTGCGGTTTCAGTAATTTGCCCCAAGAACTGCTCCCGTCTGGTTGGGTGCAGTTACTCAATTTCAACCTATGCAATATTTTACATTGCCCTTATGTGAGCGAGACCATAATGCATGTTTTTTCATTGTTGCCATTGTAGGGGTGGATTCATTTTATTTCATCCCAGTCAAACATTTCTTCTTAGAGCGACAATCCTTTCAAAAACTAGATATGCACAAGTCTTGCGAGGATTCGGTGGAGTCTATGCGCTAAATTTTGGTTCTTTTATAGATCTCACAGGCTCATACACTCAAGTACCTACCCAACTTTCTGTGTAACCTAATTTTCAGGTTAAAAACACCTACAAACCAAAAAGGCTAATCACTGGTTAAGAAATTTATTATATTTCTATTTATGTTTTACTTCAGCTTCTTGACAGTTTTCTTCAACGTGCACACAAATTTTTGAAACATACTGCATTTGGGTAAATTTTCTTCATCAACGCAACCTTCTTTGGCGAGTTGACTCTTGGATTTGGCAACATAACCTGCAGGCTGAGGGCACAGAGGGAGTTTCGGCCTGTTCATATGGGCAACATTTTTGTTTTTTTCTTTCTTCAATATTTGTGATAGCGAAGGACAGTCGACCATGTTTTGGGTTTTGACTTCTTTTTCCTCTTGAATTTCAGACTTGCTAACTCCTTTTACACATGAGGATTGTGTTCGAGAAATTGCTGAATGGTGAAATTTCCTCTTCGTCGAACCAGGCTGGCAGGGCAAGTCGCTTTCATAAGCTTTCTTACAGTCTCGCCTCCTGATTTTCAAAATGTCATTGATGGTTTAATGATTCCAGCGGCACAACACCAATAGTTTTGAGGTATCAGATAGGTAATTGCACCTACTGTGTCTATCAAAGACCAGTTCTTGGAGACCTTCATGTCCTCACTGGGTTTTAGAGCTCCTTAGATACTGTCACCCCAGTGAATAAGTGGGTAACTCAAATTTCCCAACTTTTCAGGAGAGCGTTTTTAATGTTTGAACCACCACCTAAAATCCGGATTTTTGTTTAGGAAGTTGAAATTTGGAGGGAATCACCCTATTGCTACCTACATTTCGCTATCACAACACCGATTCGGTTGACTTTATTGGGAATCTGATAATGAAGTTTACCGTCAATTTGAGATTGAGATGACCATATGTGCATAGACAATTTGGCTCGTACTTAACTAATTATTCACTTATTATAAACAATATTTTTATGAATTTGTCACTTTAAGTACCTTCTAATTTTGAGAATCAGTGAAAGAAAATAATTCTCACGCCAAAAGTAGTTTTATCATAATGTACATGGTACAATATGCTTATAAAAAACCCTGCAAATTATTACACACGGGTTGGTTATTCCTCGAATGGGGGAAACAGTGGGTGTGGCGGGTCCCAGATCTATTCCAATCGATTCAGCGTCCAAAATTTAGTGGAATAGGTGGATACAAATCGTAGACAAGGTGGGGCGAGGTGGAGACCAGGCCGATCAAGGCGGAGACCAGGATGACACAAGGCGGAGACCAGGGTGACACAAGGCGGAGACCAGGATGAAACAAGGTGGAGGCATGATGGATACAAATCGTAGACAAGGTGGGGCGAGGTGGAGACCAGGATGACACAAGGCGGAGGCGAGATGGAGACCAGAACGAGACAAGGTGGAATGAAAGGCAGTGAACAGGATGAGACAGGGCGGAAACAAGGACGAGACAAGGTGGAGTAAAAGGCAAAAACCAGGATGAGACAAGGCGGGGGCCAAGGTGGAGGTATGGTGGATACAAATCGTAGACAAGGTGGGGCGAGGTGGAGACCAGGCCGAGACAAGGCGGAGACCAGGATGACACAAGGCGGAGGCGAGATGGAGACCAGAACGAGACAGGGCGGAAACCAGAATGAGACAAGGTGGAATGAAAGGCGGAGACCAGGATGACACAAGGCGGAGACCAGGATGAATCAAGGTGGAGGCATGGTGGATACAAATCGTAGACAAGGTGGGGCGAGGTGGAGACCAGGCCGAGACAAGGCGGAGACCAGGATGACACAAGGCGGAGGCGAGATGGAGGCCACAACGAGACAGGGCGGAAACCAGAATGAGACAAGGTGGAATGAAAGGCGGAGACCAGGATGAATCAAGGTGGAGGCATGGTGGATACAAATCGTAGACAAGGTGGGGCGAGGTGGAGACCAGGCCGAGACAAGGCGGAGACCAGGATGACACAAGGCGGAGGCGAGATGGAGACCAGAACGAGACAGGGCGGAAACCAGAATGAGACAAGGTGGAATGAAAGGCGGAGAACAGGATGAGACAAGGCGGAGACCAGGATGACACAAGGCGGAGGCGAGATGGAGACCAGAACGAGACAAGGTGGAGACCAGGATGACACAAGGCGGAGGCGAGATGGAGGCCACAACGAGACAGGGCGGAAACCAGAATGAGACAAGGTGGAATGAAAGGCGGAGACCAGGATGACACAAGGCGGAGACCAGGATGAATCAAGGTGGAGGCATGGTGGATACAAATCGTAGACAAGGTGGGGCGAGGTGGAGACCAGGCCGAGACAAGGCGGAGACCAGGATGACACAAGGCGGAGGCGAGATGGAGACCAGAACGAGACAGGGCGGAAACCAGAATGAGACAAGGTGGAATGAAAGGCGGAGAACAGGATGAGACAAGGCGGAGACCAGGATGACACAAGGCGGAGACCAGGATGACACAAGGCGGAGGCGAGATGGAGACCAGAATGAGACAAGGCGGAAACAAGGACGAGACAAGGTGGAGTATAAGGCAAAAACATAGGTTGATTATTGAAGGAATAACCAACCAAAACCAGGATGAGAAAAGGCGGAGACCAGGATGACACAAGGCGGAGACCTGGATGAATCAAGGCGGAGGCGAGATGGAGACCAGGGTGAGACAAGACGGAAACCAGGACGAGACATGGTGGAGTAAAAGGCAAAAATTCTGCAAATTCTTACACAGAGGTTGGTTATTCCTCGGACCAGGCGCATGGTGACTCAATTCTTCAACATGGGGAAAACAGTGGGTGCGGTACGTCCCAGACCCATTCCAATCAATTCAGTGTCCATGATTTAGTGGACAATGATACCCCACACGCCTAGGTTCCAGAAAAAAATTTTGAGCCGAATCGGAGAGGTTGAATCTCAGGGCGGGAATCTATTTCAAAAGAATGGCTATTGAAGACATTTCAGCTTTGATAATCACAAATAGTTTATTTCACTAGAAGTAGTTAAGTCTGAGTACTGGTGACATGACAACCGATTATTATTTTTCTCGTTCCGCCAAGGGAAACAATCAACATTTCTTTTTGTTCTTCTTAATTTTTTTCGCCATATCCTGGAGTTTGCAGCAAAGAGATTGCAAAAAACTTGCCAACACATTCCCATCATCTTCATCTCCATCTTTGGCTTTTAGTTCCTGGGCTTTTTTCTTGAGTTCTTCCTTGCATTTTTTCTTTTGGGCGCTCAAAGTTTTTCTTGTATGATCTTTCTTAATTTTTTTCACACATTTTTTTACACAGTCATCCATCATTTTCTTCACGTCCTCTGGAATATTGTCTTTTAATTCTTTTTTGGCTTCTTCCTTGTTATTTACCTGTCTCTCACTGACAGATTTAGGCATGCAAACATGTTCTATTTGTATTGTGATCTTTGTTGACTCTTTTATTAGACTGAGGATGCAATTTCCTCATTTCAAATTCCAATTTTTGCTTCTCAGTTAATAAATTCTTCACTTTCTCTTCGGCCTTGATTTTTTCTTTTTCCAACTCAGCGCAATCTGTCTCCTTCGACTGTTTGCTCATTTTCAATTCCAATTCATCTTTCTCTTTGCGGAGTTTATTGTTCTGTTTTGTCAGATATTTTGCACAGTTTTCAGCTTTTTCTTTGTTCTCTTTTATCTTTTTACAGTTCTGAGACCTTATTCCCTCTTTCTTGAACAGATCGTCTGCTTCCTGCTCCGATTCTGTAGTTTTATTTTTGCACTGATCTTTTTTCGTAGTTATTTTCTTTGAATTCCCGTTTTGTTTCAACGTTTCAATCTGTTTTCTCAAGTCCTCCTGCATTTTGCAACATCTGTCTAGGTCAACATTGGCATCCAAAATTTCACCATCGCTCACCTTCATGGACTGGAGGTTGCTCTTCAGGTTGATCAACTCATCACAGCATTGATCCAACATTTTTTCCACATCGCTACTCTTCTCGTATTTCTTTGTTCCATTTTCTTTCGTGACGGACTCAACTTGCTTTTTCATTTGATTCAATTGATCGTAGCATTGGTCGAGAAGTTCTTTACTTTGTTGGCTGTAGGGTGCTTTGAATGATCTTGTTGAGGCTCGGCCTTCTAGTACGTATCGTTCTTTCAGTGGTTTTGGACTGGCCATAGTCAAATGAATCAACCGTCTCGGAACGTCAATCAAAAATGGCTCGATGGGCTCTCTGTAGAAATAAGGACACGTCGCGATTCAGATTTGAGGCTTAAATCAATGAGCGTAGGTAGAGATTTCTTGATTGAGCTATAGTTTTGACACTGCACTATGAATGTATCAATAACATGACCGGCTGACTGAAGGTTGTTGTTTCTAAGAGTTCAGCAGGCAAGAGGTATTCAGGAAAAATCCGTTCGGTTCTAAATTTGTACTAGGAAGAAAAACATGAAAATGATTCAACCTCAACACCTCTACACCTTATTCAAGTACCTACCCGTGGAGTTAAAATAACTGTTGGTCAGAGAGAATGAGCCGTGAAGTGAGTTTCAACAATTGAAATGAGGATTCACCCACTCAAAGCCAAGTTATACCCACTGACACATTTCGTAGAAATGTATATTAACGAATTATCCTTACCTTGCACGCATGCAAGGTGAGTCCACGATATCTTTACATCTGAGTGAAAGCGGACTGATCTTCTCACCAGGTCGACGAGCTCGATCATTGCGACATCTCCCTAGTACAATAGTAACGTACAGGTTAAAAAACCTTAGACCTGTCAACTAATCTTTCATTAATTTTTACTAAAGTGCGAGTCAGCACACATGCAGCATTCAGGGCAGGGCTTCAGTAACCTACGTCATCAGTAAAAACAGTTGTTTCTGGAAAGATGGGCTCATAGGATCTTTTTTTTCTGCAGGTATGCCCTCTTCTTTGGTTCAGTCAAGGTGTTTGAGAACCGGACAACCAACTGAGATATTTATAATCCGCAGGAGCTAATGAAGGGGTCACAACTACGCCAAAGCTGTCGGGTACAACTCTTCTATTCACATTTTTGAAATCTATCTATCACACAATTGCTCACCTTTAGCCCCTCCACGGGAACATCTTTGTCTTGTCTTTTTTTCGGCTCCAAGAATTCCAGGGCATCCAGAACATATTTTATCCTAGAAAAAATCATCATTACAGATAATTTTAGTCGAATAAAAATGAGTACGGCTCAAATGCCAAACTTCGGGATTCCTGATGATCTTGGTAGTTCTACCAATATATCCTACAGATTCCCAGCAAGAATAAGCACTAAGAAAAGTACCTCCAAGAACTACTTTTTTGCACTTGCACGCATTGCACTAACCTCGCGCCTATTGGTATTAGGATTCTTTGATCCTCTTCTATCTTTTCTCACGAGAAGCCACGCGGACGTATGGAATTTACTCCTCTGATAAGGCACATCTTCTAAATCAGTCAGCTTATTCAGCAATCGAGATCCCGAAGAACGAGTGGTTCCAGGATTGGACTTCTGGTCATTTAGCTGTTTGTCTCTCTTCTCCGACAAAAGTTGGAGTTTCGTTTTTTTCGCCTTGATCCGTTGCTGTTTCTGGTAAGGGGTTTCTTCTGACAAACGAGCAGCTTCTTCGTCCTTATCTTCCTTTGATTCTCGAGCTCTTCTGAACGCATCTTGCTAAAAAAAAAAAAAAAAAAAGTAGGGAGGCATATAATTCGGATTTAGAACGCAAAACATCCCAATGCCATTGAATTTGTCGCAGAACTTGTAGCATGCGGGCTTAACCATCCCTTACAGCTCGATCGTCGTGAGATTTGAAGAGGAGTTCATAATCCATTCCAGCCCGTGCCATCAATTTACCAAAGCATATTGGGCTCTGACCAGGCTGAAGATGACTAAGGCTACCCTGGAAAATGACGAATCCGAACTCATTTTCCAATTTATCGGAGAAATAATTTCCATTTTGCAAAAAACCTACCACCCGAATGTATTCAGGGCAGTCGATGGAAAAAGTAACTGAGCTGGTCGAGAAGTTACGGTTCCCTGATGGTTTCAATAAGGTTTGTCGTCCACAAACTCCTTTCTTTACTTCTCTCTGAGGGGAATAGCCGGGACTCGTCACAGGGACAGGGATCAATCCTTTTGAACTCATGTCAACGCTCATATATCTGTCCGGGACGTAAATCCATTAGACAATTATTTTAGCATTTACTGGACTCATTTAAGTCCTATATCCTTTCGTCTCTCTGGCCAAAATATAAAACGCTCAGTTACCTGTTGAACATTTGTTTGGGACATTCGACAGACTTAAACTCTCCATAAGTTCTACACGAGAGTTTCATGCCACGATCAAGATTATTCTCAGGAAGCAGCTCCGAGTGGTACTTCACGGGACATTTCAGGGTTATCCTGGAAAGCAATAAATTGGTTACCAATGATTGACACGACGCGCGATATCATCTTATTGTTTTCCTCAACTGTGAACATTCGTCAACAATATGACACGACTAGCTAAATACCGTTTCTGAGGACACTAAAATCTAGGAAAATTTATATTAGGATAAAGAAAGGCAATTTACGTTGGTGGAGACCCGTCAGAATCAGCTCCTCTGAATAAAGCGTACGGCATTTTCCTTTTCTTCTCTCCTTGGCATGTTGACTTATTAGGGCAAACAGGTAGGGCTTTTTCAACGCACCGCGTGATCTATACACGAACCGCAAGGGATAATACCGCAAGGATAAATAAAAAACTTCTTCCAGTGGGTGCCAATTGTTCTGGGACCCATTTAATTGGATTCAGCGTCCAAAATTTAGTGGAAAATGACACCCTACTCGCCTAGGTAGCGGAAATCCCGAAAACACATCTTCAAAATGGGTAATAAATACCCAATTTGACCTATTACTTCTTCCAGTGGGTGCCAATTGTTCTGGGACCCATTTTATTGGATTCAGCGTCCAAAATATAGTGGAAAATGACACCCCACTCGCCTAAATCACCCAAAATCTCGAAAATCCATTTTTCAAAAAACACATTTTGACCACTACCCCCTCCAAATTTGGTCCGATCGGGCTGAAAAGTTTCGAGGACCCATCTCGGCTGGGAACAGACCCCTGACCCAAATTTCAGATTTTTAGAAAATTTTTTACTACCAAAAACGGCGCGGAACATGGACGGCGTACGGCGGACGGACATTGACCTTTTTTGATCAGGACATCATGAAACGTCCAGAAAAAAATTTTGAGCCAAATCGGAGAGGTTCGAATGAAATAGTTGTGTAACTACTGTGTATAATCAAAACACAATGTTCATTCTTTCATTATTGGCTTACCATACTCGATGGCGGAGGGCAAGGCCTTAGCTGCGCAGGTGGTTCTGGGGGTGGTTTTGTCAACGATAGTTCAGAAATATGGAGTACACCCTGCCCGTACCTGAAATTTTACGAGAATCGATCAACCTCATTAGTCTCAAAGACAACAGTTAATCTTAACAAACGGGCGCAAATTGATAACGATGATTGACAATTCAAGTTATTTATAATTGACGTTTTTCTACTAACAACAATAAATTTTACGTTAATTGAGTACAAGCTGGCGCAAAAATGGTTTTTCAGCATCGAACCCTAAAACCGCTTTTTCCATTTTATTAGTTTTTGGCTTATGACTCCAGAACCAGTGCGTCTCTGAATAAACGTTGCTATGCTAATTTAATTTCAACTGAACGTTTTAAATTCATTTGCGACCTCATAATCTCAATAGTTGAAGATGCCTAAAAGTTACTTTAAAAAAATTCAATTGGCCCTGCTTCGGATGAAATATGGCTCTAGGTAGCACTATTTATTTGGTATTTGGTTGAATTCGGAATTTTCATGGTCTTTTTGCAGGGAATTATACTTTTCTTTTGGAGGATGCTTTCTTCGCCCATGCTATCCATATTCAAGTCCGCAGGACTGTGTTATTGGCTTTGTCTTCACTAAATCTTTTTTGATTTGTCTTTAAAAAGAAATATCGGGTTTACGCGCTCTACGTTCGTGTGATAAAGGTGAATGATTCCAACAACTGCATTTCCTTGAGGGAGCATCTAGCTATCTGGCTAGAACATCGTCCGGTTATAACTTATTGTACTCGTACGTTGATAATAGTATATTGAGAAATTTAAAATTGTTCGCCGCTGTACTTTAAATAAATCCTATGGAGTTGCTTGGCGTTGAATTACATTTCTTAGGAATGGAATCTAGTTTCAAAACTAATTAAAGCTAATTCTCATATGCACCGTTTTATATTTTAAAAAAAATAAATAAATATAGAGGTTAGATTACTCCAGCGAATTATTGTAATGTCCCTCACGCACTGATGTAACTCCATACATTTGGTTTACGCTATACGCACCATTCAGTGGGAAGTGGCCAGCATTCTCCTTGGATACACCTCGTGTATTCATCGCTGCCGACACACTTTTTTCTTCGGTGCTCCAACATTTTTCGACATGTCACCATCGGTGGTTTTTTCGTGTAATCGTCAGGAAGAAGAAAACTAAAATACTCCGTCCACGTCTGTTTCTTCGGTGTAGGTGGATCGCACGCAACGATATCTTGATATTTGAAGGACTTTGTAAACCTTCAATTTGAAAATATGCGATTACATTCCGTAATTGGGCCAACTCAAAATGGGTTTTGGAAAAAATAAAAGCGGAGCGGACCTAGGGAAGAAGCTTCTCTTTGGACAGGCTTTCTTCTTGAGACATAGCTTGGAGCATTTTTCCACATCAGGCATGTCTTTCACCCGCCATTGCCAAGATAAATGACGAGGCTCACATGGATCGTGATACGCCCGCTTCAACTGTACGTAAGGTTGTTTGATAAACTGGCCGATAAACTGAAAAAGAGCAATTATGTGACAAATATCGATTAAAAAAATTAATAAATAAATTTTGACAGAATAAATAAATTATTGGATTTCTTTCGCCCTTCAGCATTTTTATGAAATTAGTCGGGAAGATTTCCATTGATCTTGTTCGGGAAATAAACACCATCCGTGTTCCGGAGTAACCCTCTTATCCTGAATTTCGAAGAATCCAAAGGGTTGAAGGTTTTTGAGACAACAAACCTAGCTTATAAATTTTAATTTAGCACGTTATTTCTTCATTTAGCATGTTATTTTTCCGTGGCATAGGACAAAACCTTAATTCAAAACTGAAAAATTGACGCTTTTCAAATAATGTAGAGACAACTGTGGGCTATAGAGAAGGGGATCCAATTTTAACTCGTCCAGCCGTACAGGATAATGGGTTAGAGTTTGATTGAAAAAGTTGTCCCGCTCGGTACCCTCCATTTTTAACTTTTTAGAAATTGATTCGAAGCTGAAAATATGCCCTTGGGTGGAAAAAAATTACATCCTAATGTAATACAAGCGTAGTTTTTACTCGCATTAGGTACGTCATATTTGAGCCTGGTTTGTATCACCGACACTTTCTGAAACTGCTCAATATTCGTATCAAGTATTATTTTAAGAACAGGACGGTAAAAGATACATACACCAGGAGCTCCTTCCGTCCGTAGTAAGATGACAGCGTATGAATACATATTTTTTCACATTAGGTACGCATAATGTCTTGAGAAAACACTAGAATTTAAATTCGTCATACACTCGTGAAGATTTTGGTTGTGTTTGCAATAAACTTAGATAAAAGTATTAGATTTCGAGATAGATAATTTCACATGGTTTTCGTCTTTATCGTCACATGCTGGTGTTCAGGGAGTTGTTTAGAGGTAGGTAGGTGAATCATAGGAGTCAACCGTTTCGGGAAAAAAATCATAAATGACGTTTGAAGAGCTAGGTATGAACTTATGCCCATTTTGGGGGAAAACTGCTCAAATCACACAAGACGGGAAAAGTAAGAAAGCCAGCCCCAGGATCAGGGGTTTTTTTCAATTAGACACATGATCAATTTAACTATTCTGATTTCATGGAAATGAGCTCAACGTTGTCACCAAGAAGTTGGCCCTATGTTGGGCATTCAGCACTGAGCAGCATTAACTTCGTATTTTTTCAAACGTCCGAGGTCATCTAGAACAATAGAAGGCAACCGATCGAGTAAAAATGAAATTTGGTTCCTTTTTTGGCCCTATGGAAGATCAAGACTAAGTGCAAAAAGAATTCTCCATCACCGAGAGTGAATCATTACCTGCGAATTCATAAATGATGAGAATTTAAAATCTGAATGCCGATTTAGAACAAAAAATTCATTTTGGATCACCCACCTTAATTTAAAATTGTTTAACTCGTACTGGTGACAGGTGAACTCAAGTAACAAGGCCGGTGCAGGATAAAACTTTATATTGCGAAAAACAATGAAACTCAGCGAGAGCAACGCGGCAGGAAAAAATTCATAGGACAAGCGAAGCGGTTATTGTCGTCCGAGTCGATTGGTACACTATCGATGCGTTATCACACGCATATCGATTCCTAACACAATCGATGTATGTATCAAATAAATCAAGACACCGCACTACGATTACTACGAACTGCCACATTACACCCCCCAATGACGACGTCACAGAAACAAACACTTGGGCGAACTAGTCTACCGCTCCGGGTGCGTCTAGGCTCGGGTGAAGGAGTAGGCAGAAGTGGCGTCGGTTCTGAGGAAGAGTCGTCATTAGCAGACTGAGCTGGAGGAAAACCAGCAGCAGCATCATCCAAGAAAAACGCTGGCTTGAGACGATCAACTGATACAACAACCTGTCGACCTGGCATTTGGATCTTGAAGGTCTTGGTAGATCGTTCCAGCACTTTATAAGGTCCATGGTATGGCGGCGTGAGTGGTGGAGCTACATTACCTCTGCGAACAAAAACATGAGAAGATGTGTCCAGGTTCTTGTGGCGAAAGCATGTCTTGGCGCTTGAGCGAAAGTTGGCAGGCCGAACTTGGGTCATTGCTTCGGAGAATTGATGAACAGCAGCTTCTGTGATAGGTGGATGATTAGTTGGACACAGGAATTCACCAGGTAGGCAGAGAGCCATAAACTGCTTCAGCGCAGCTTGCATTGGTGTCATCTTGGACAGTTGCACAAAGACCGAGAAGTACTGTGGGGAGAACTTTCGATTAGGTAAACCTGACTCAGATTTTTATTATCACTGTATAAAGACAACAGGTTCTCATGTGGGGGAAAAAACAATTAGGTTGCAGTAAGAGTAGTTCATATTACTCGCCATAATGGTCAGGTAAACAAGGGGGGACGTTTATTGGGCTGAATGGAAACCTGACTCAGATTTTTATTATCACTGCATAAAGACAACAGGTTCTCATGAGGGAGATAAAAACGATTAGGTTGCAGTCAGAGTAGGTAATATTACCTGCAATAATGGTCAGGTAAACAAGGGGGGTACATTTATTGGGCTGAATGGAAACCTGACTCAGATTTTTATTATCACTGTATGAAGACAACAGGTTCTCATGAGGGGGATAAAAACGATTAGGTTGCAGTCAGAGTAGTTCATAATACCCGTCATAATGGTCAGGTAAACAAGGGGGGTACATCTATTGGGCTAAATGGAAACTGGACTCAGATTTTTATTATCACTGCATAAAGACAAGAGGTTCTCATGAGGGGGATAAAAGCGATTAGGTTGCAGTCAGAGTAGTTCATATTACTCGCCATATTGGTCAGGTGAACAAGGGGGGGACATTTGTTTATTGGGCTGAATGGAAACCTGACTCAGATTTTTATTATCACTGTATAAAGACAACAGGTTCTCATGTGGGGGAAAAAACAATTAGGTTGCAGTCAGAGTAGTTCATATTACTCGCCATAATGGTCAGGTAAACAAGGGGGGTACGTTTATTGGGCTGAATGGAAACCTGACTCAGATTTTTATTATCACTGTATGAAGACAACAGGTTCTCATGAGGGGGATAAAAACGATTAGGTTGCAGTCAGAGTAGTTCATATTACTCGCCATAATGGTCAGGTAAACAAGGGGGGTACGTTTATTGGGCTGAATGGAAACCTGACTCAGATTTTTATTATCACTGTATGAAGACAACAGGTTCTCATGAGGGGGATAAAAACGATTAGGTTGCAGTCAGAGTAGTTCATAATACCCGTCATAATGGTCAGGTAAACAAGGGGGGGTACGTCTATTGGGCTGAATGGAAACTGGACTCAGATTTTTATTATCACTGCATAAAGACAAGAGGTTCTCATGAGGGGGATAAAAGCGATTAGGTTGCAGTCAGAGTAGTTCATATTACTCGCCATATTGGTCAGGTGAACAAGGGGGGGACGTTTATTGGGCTGAATGGAAACCTGACTCAGATTTTTATTATCACTGTATAAAGACAACAGGTTCTCATGTGGGGGAAAAAACAATTAGGTTGCAGTCAGAGTAGTTCATATTACTCGCCATAATGGTCAGGTAAACAAGGGGGGTACGTTTATTGGGCTGAATGGAAACCTGACTCAGATTTTTATTATCACTGTATGGAGACAACAGGTTCTCATGAGAGGGATAAAAACGATTAGGTTGCAGTCAGAGTAGTTCATATTACTCGCCATAATGGTCTGGTAAACAAGATGGGGGCGTTTATTGGGCTGAATGGAAACCTTTCTCAGATTTTTATTATCACTGTATAAAGACAACAGGTTCTCATGAGGTTTTTGACATTACCTTTTTTGATCTAGACACCTTGAAAGGTCCAGAAAAAAATTTTGAGCCGAATCGGAGAGGTTGACCATTTGCATGAAAACAGGTTGATTATTCAAGGAATAACCAACCAAAATTTACTGATCAGCCCACCTGATGGGCAGGCTGATCACAATTATGTTAGGTATAAGAGGAAAGTGGTCACTACTGGCAGCAGGCCCTTTAGGGTCGCGAGTACAACGTCTTTAAAGGCTTATCGACCGCAATGGTCGCTAAGCTGTTGAAGAAAAAAAAATAATAATAAGGTGTGCAGTGGTAACACTGTGCCACCTTCTCCCAGCATCGTTACCCTCCTCTGGTCCGCCATTGCATGTTTGAAGATCATCCCCCGGTGGACGGCTGGGCTGGGGAAACAAAAAAAACAGAGGCAGCCTGAACGACCTCGAAACAACGACGTCTGGGACGTAGGTGACCACTTTCCTCTTATACCTAATATAATTGTGATCAGCCTGCCCATCAGGTGGGCTGATCAGTAAATTATACTTCGGTATATCGGAAAGTGGTCACTACTGGCAGCTGTTAAAAGCAGAAAAACCCGTCCACCGGAAAAGAGGCAAGACAAAAAGAGGGGGAAGAAAGAAGGAGGGGTAAACCAAGAAAAAGTTCACAACCCCTGCTACATGTGGCAATGGGCGATAAAGGGAACTGCCCCTCGCCTTTCATTGCTGTTACCTTTGGCCACAAAAGGGAACAAAGGGGAAGCTAATTTTTTTTTTTTTTTTTTTTTTTAATCTACATGATTGCAATGTAGAAATATGCAGCAAAGAGCAACCCAGTCATGAAGTGAAACAGTCCATTGTGGTCCGTAAATTAAGATTTTTTGAAACTGTATCAGTGTAGCACCGGAAATGTTCATTGCCCATTGCAGTTAAAGCAAAGGATCAAAATTAAGTGGACTGATTAAATTTGAGTTGAAAAACATTTTCGAGAGATGAACACAAAAACAGTGAAGCATTGGAAGGGTACTCTGCAAGGAGCCAAATTCTGAATTGCAATAGAAAAACCGTAATGTGATTTGAAGAGTCATTGGGGGATGACCGCCGGAAATGACTGAAGCTGAAGGGCGCTACATCGACGGACGAAGGACGGCAGCTGCAAATTGTCCCTGCAATGAAAGAAGTCTGTTATAAACCCTAGCAAACATGTGCGATTGCGGCAACCAGCCAATGCTGCGAAAATTGCATGTAGGGGCATTCATGACGCGCTGCCGTGGAAACTGCCGCATGACGCGTGGAATGAGCCGGGAAGGCCCCAATATCCACACCCGCTCTTGCAAGCCCTGACTTAACCCAACGGCCTATGGTAGCCGCTGAGGCAGCGGAAAAATGCTTTTTTACTGTAAGAAACAGTACTGGCGACGAAGCGTCCGCCGTGAGGTTCAAGTAAGCGCGCAGGACCGAAGGTACATAGACTGCCGGCAAATCCGGACAGAAAGGCAGGGCAATAGAGGGGGCATGAGCTGAGCGCCTAGTGGTTTTAAGAAAACCTGGCACAAAGATCGTAGCACCGGCGTCAGAGAAAACAATAAGCTTCCGTTCTATCAACGCCAACGTCTGTAGACGCTGTCCCGATGACAATAACAACAGAATCGCCAACTTAGTTGTGAGGAAAATTCTATAAGTGTCATTGGATGCTGATAAGTACTGGATTACCCCTGCAGGGTCCCAGGAAGTCTGGTACCGAGCCCTTGTAGGCCTTTGCCGGAAAACAGCTTCAAAACACCGTTTTACATCTGCATGAGCACCCACGTCAGAAGCTGACAGCAGTGATAATGCAGACCTGTGAGAATAATTGAGAGTACTATAACCCTTATTTGACGTATTCAATTGGTGTTGCAGAAAACATGGAAGAGTATAGGGTGTTATCTGTGTGGGGTTCCATGACCTATCAGCGCAAAACGCCAGCCAGAGCCGGTACGCAAGGTTATATTGAGACATAGTACCCGAGAACTTTCCCGAGAACTCACGAGTATGTCAATGACATCAGCTGGGTATCCCTGCCTTGCAAAACATCCCCAGACAAAACCGCCAATCATAGGCGCAGGCTGGACGCCAATGGACGGGCTAGACTGCTGTAAGGTGAAAAAAGAAGATCATGATTAGACCCCATTCATTCATGATGAATGAATATTTTATTCCAGAAAATTAACAAAGTATAACATTTTCCATATTAATTAAATGGAACATGCCTCGAAACTATTGGAGTATCCTGTGCGGTTTGGGGCCGTTCCTTTCATACTTAACCTACGCAGGTGCTATTAAATCTGTACATTTACAATAGGATACAAAAATGATAAATTGTAAATTATTTTTTGCGCCCAACAGCGCTGAAACGCATGTTTTTACATGTTTCCATCCCAATAGTGACCAACCACGGAAAAACTTTCTTTTTATATGCCGATCTGGTGAAATTGTTCGGTTCTCGTAACGTTAAGTTAGGTTATTAGAGCCCAAGAATTTGTAACGGTTGTTGATAAAAGCTCAAAACGTTTAAAGCAGCCCCCCATGGGGTCGTAATGTACAATGCTTCTAAGACAGCGCAGTGTCAGTAGGCTTGTTAGCACTTTCGGAATCCGAAATCACAAGTTCCATTTTGGTTGGTTATTCCCATGCATAATGTGTTCTCAAAAACGCTGCAAATTCTTACACACGGGTTGGTTATTCCTAGCACCAGACGCATGGAGACTCATTTTTTCAACATGGGGAAAATGGAAACAGTGGGTGTGGCGGGTCCCAGACCCATTTCAATCGATTCAGCGTCCAAAATTTAGTGGAAAATTATACCCCACACGCCTAGGTTACAGAAATCTCGAAAACACACATTCGAAATGGGTAGATAGGCACCCATTTTGACCCATAACCTCATCCAGAGGGCGCCAATCGTTCCGGGACTCGTCTCATTGGAATCAGCGTCCAAAATTTAATTGAAAATGGTACCCCAAACGCCTAGGTACCAGAAATCTCGAAAACACATTCAAAATGGGTAATAGATACCCATTTGACTCATAACCTCTTCCAACGGGTGTCAATCGTTCTGAGACCCATCACATTGGATTCAGCGTCCAGAATTTAGTGGAAAATGATACCCCGCACACCTAGGTTGCAAAAAATCTCAAAAATCCATTTTTCAGAATTCACATTTTGACCCCTAACCCACCCAAATTTGGTCCGATCGGGTTGAGCCATGAACGGACCCCTTAAACGATTGAGAAACTTCTCAAGACCGATAAATTGACGAACACTCAATTAGGAAATACACTTTTTCACGATCAAGCAAATTCCTACTGAAGAGTAACTTTACTTCAAGAGAATTACTGTGACTACAAGTCTGATTAATAAAATGAGTATAGTCCTATGCGAAGGAAATGTTTATTTCTATGATTAAGCATGAACTATAAGAAATAATTAAATTTACAGGTGGTCAGACAGCCAGGCAGCCTCCTATTCGCCTCTTTTCTTCGATCTGCTCGGAGCCCCTTTCCAATTATTTTTTTCATAGTCCCATTTTGATGAGATACCATCAATCGGGTCTATCTGGAGGTCAATCATCCTCTGCAACTGAGCCACTTGATTTTCTTTTTTGAAACTTTCCGGAAGTTCCCCTCGTGCTGTAATTTGTATAGTGATTTGGTTAAAGAACAAGTATCAAAAAATTTTAATAGAATGATAAATACGGTAATTATTGATTTTTCAAACAGTACATTTGATTGACTTGGCAGTGCGTTTCAGCATCACCAGGGTAGTATGGTAGCGTGAGTAATCTTTACTCCGCCACCATTATCTGTTGATTTAGCCTAGCCCGGACATGCATCAGGCCCCATCTCCCACCTCTTCTTCCTTTTTTATTTTTTATTTTTTCTTCCTTTTTTATTCCTTCAGGTAGTTGTGAAGTTGGTGTGCATGGAATAAGTAATACTTATTCCATGGTTGGTGTGAAGGTGGAAGGATCTTCTGGACTACGTGCGTCGACCCCACAAGGTAAATCCCGTGGACATATGAGTAATGTTTACTCATCGCTACCTTTCCCTGTAACAGTTATGTGTAAATTTAATCAAGGCCACCTTCAACTGCATCTTTCCCTGTGTCAATCAATACCCTTGATGGCCCCTCGTTAGAGAGTAAATTACTCAACACCTCTTACCTCTTATGGGGGTGATTTTCTTGACTAAACTGCGCTCAGTGTAGTGTCTTATTTATTTATTTTTTTTTTTTGACAAATTACTGAAATCAGTTTATTTATTTCGTGTTTTATTCCACTTAATTCACGTTTTCCTATTTTTTAGACCATGTCTGGACTAAGGAGGGTTTTCAATGACGAAGAAATCGCTAGTATGGCTGTCGTGTCCCCAAGTTCTGCTAAAGAAGAGGATTCAGATCTGGATTTTGAAGAAGATGATGAAGACTTGGAAGGAACTGACATACCTCCAGAAAGAGATGACACTACTGATTGCGAAAGTGAAGAAGATGGGGATGACTCCTTCAATGACCCCGATTTTGACCCCGCCAATGAAGATGTTGCCAATGAGGCGATTCAAAATTCCATCGAAGCATTCGTTGAAGAAGAGCGAAAACTAGAAGCGAGTACATCACGCGCGACAAATACCAAACAGAAAAAAACTCCAAAAAGGAAGACAGCTGTAACCAGCTCACAAGATCCTACCTGCAGCAAGCTCCTAAAATTCAATGAAGAGGTCATTCCAGGGGAGAATAATATTTTCGAGTGGAAGAGGGACCCAGTGGTTTCAGAGGGGAGTAAAGCTCCGAGAAAAAAGGTCGTCCATATCACCCCTGGATCACGTGGAGAAGCAAGAAACGCCACGACTCCTATTGACTGTTTCAATTTGTTCTTCAACCAGGAGATGTGGCAGATAATATTCGCTCATACCACCGCTGAAATCAACCGTCAGAGAGAAAAATTCACGCAGGCGCAATATTTGTGTTATACTTGCTTAAATATTTTTACTGAAAAGACTGCAAATTCAGACTTTTCCAATCGTTTTTTCTGAAATAAAGATATATTTGCAATCGAAATAGAGAATTTTCTGTGAGTGTTTACCTTTGTCATCCTAAGATGAGCCCTAGTTACCATTTTGGAGCCAATTGCGATGAAGAAAAATAAGTGATTTCGAGTAATGAGTAATATTTATTCAACGCTACCCTTGAACGCCTATGGAATAGCGCTACCTTTCTAGGGTATTCGCTTTTTTTTCTTTTTTCTTTTTTTTCCCTTGAATAATTAACCAATGTTTTTATGCAAAAGTCAATCTCTCCGATTCGGCTCAACTTTTTTTCCGGACGTTTCATGGTGCATAATCAAAATCAGCAAATGTCCGCCCGCCGTACGCCTTCCGCCGTCCACGCCGATTTTGGTAGTAGAACCTTTTTCTAAAAATCTTAAATTTTGGTCAGACCCAAAATAGATGGGTCCTTTGGTCCAATCGGACCAAATTTGGAGGGAAGGGAAAGTGGGGGTCAGAATGTGTTTTTTGAAAAATGAATTTTCGAGATTTTCGGCGATCAAAGCGTGTGGTAATATTTTCGACTATGTATTGGACGCTGAATCCAATGAGACGGGTTTCGAGACGATTAGCGTCCACCAGAAGAGGTTATGGGTCAAAATGCGTATCTATCTACCTATTTTGAATAAGCGTTTTCGAGATTTCTGGTACCTAGGCGTGTGGGGTATCATTTTCCACTAAATTTTCGACGTTCTTTTCTCGTTCAGATTTCCAAGGTTGACTCGCTGAACTGATGACCCCTCCATAATCCTAAATATGGTTGCGATCACCTTGAGAGAGTGGGTTCCTATCGATATTCAAAAATCGACGAAAAGCTGAGTTGGTGTGAGCACATCGAATTGCAAAAGAAATTCAGGAGACTGACAAACTTCGCCTGATCTACACCTCCCTGGTTCAGTTGGTCATCCAATACGGCATTGTAGTATCCTATCACACTTGGAGAGGATTAATGTTGTGCAACGCATGTTCATAAAAATTATATTGAAGATGCTGTATGGGTACCCAACAGTCAGAGCCTATAACGCTTTTCGAGTCCTGTCACCATGACAACTATCAAAGTGCTGCTCCTGTCGTACCACAGAAACGACACCACTGATTGACGATGGCCTCAACTCTCACAATCATTCCACAAGATACAGAATACATGGGAATGTGATTAACCCAAGACCGAACTTGACTCTGACAACCAGAAGTCCACACTATATTATTTATATCTTGCATCGCGCAGTGGCTTCTGACCAAAAATTCCCGAAATTGGTGTCTTTTAGTATACAGTATTGTTGCGAGATTACACCTGCACCAGTCTCCTGGGTGACCAGCGTTACAAGGTCAACGACATGTGGAGGGCTAAGGGTCACTCTCGAACATTCGTGCGTTACTGGGTAGATAGCAAACAATCTGTCAAAGATTGGTGTAAGAAGTGCAACAGGTGGTGTAAGAGGGCAAAGATGCGGCAGTACAATTGTAACGGGGCGGCAGATTCCAAGCGCCCCGTCAAGAAACTTCGGCGGCGGGGGACGGATCAACCCCTCCCCCCCTCCAAGCGCCTGACCCCAGCTGGGCGGAAGGCGTGTCCTCATTGGATTGGTTAGGCGATGGGCGGCGCGAGACACCCAGGGAGGAGTAGGAGGGGAAGGCGACTTGACGAGCGGACTGGGAGAAGGAACATCAGCGAGTCGGGTACGAACTCAAGTGAAGGAAAGTTGGGATCTCCGAAACGAGGTTGGCCCCCCCTGCTCGCCATAATCTCGAGAGGACGAGGCGAGGCAGGGGCGGGGCGGAACAACCTGTTTCGGGGCGGAACAACCTGTTCCGGGGCGGAACAACCTGTTTCGGGGCGGAACAACCTGTTCCGGGGCGGAACAACCTGTTTCGGGGCGGAACATCGAAGCGGAACAACCGACGCGTAGCAGATCAACCCCTTGTGAAGCCGGTGTTGTGAAAGTGACCTGAGGGAACAAGTGTATCGTGGTTCCTTCAGGGTGAGAACTCGGGAATTGGGAGATCAGCCAATTCCTCTCCCGTAACAGTGGGCCCTTATACGAACTGAAAATCCCCCGTCGGACCCGAGTGTTGATCCGTTCGCGCCCGATTCGACGGCCAATAGTCTAGGTTCCCCACGCACCGCCAGTCGTCGGACCTCCGTCGGAAAGAGCCTCGCCTCCTCCGGCCTGGACGGCGTTCCCCTGACCGAAGCCGAGCAGCGACGAGAACATCACCCTGTTGTCTCCATCCGAAGGAGTTGGTACACGTAAGTGGCGAAATACCTCTATCTCGTGAAGAGAACATCACCCTGTGGTCTCCATCCCAAGAAGTCGGTACACGTAAGTGGTGAAATAACTCTGTCTCGTACCCTCGCAACGCGAAAGTCGAACTATCTAAATCTGGCCCAAGCCCTGACGTT
Source organism: Cyrtorhinus lividipennis (assembly GCA_019603395.1). Lineage (NCBI taxonomy): Eukaryota > Metazoa > Arthropoda > Insecta > Hemiptera > Miridae > Cyrtorhinus > Cyrtorhinus lividipennis. The sequence goes on along the minus strand of CM034002.1, from coordinate 24,231,952 downwards.
TAGTCACCAGAAAGCTGATCATAGAGTTGTAGATTGTGACCGTATTATTTAGCATGTCGTCTGTCGTGCGTTAGGAAAAGAGAAAGGAATTAGGGGAGGACGCTGACAAATCATTTCAACTTTTACCATTATTCAAATCAAACATTCCTGAGCCTTCAGCTACCTCGTAAATTCATTTGGCCCTCAGCCCTTCACTTCTGCCTACTCAAGAATTAGATTACGTAATAGTCAATATCCTTCTCGGCCGAGACATTCCGTATTTCATATTTCTGTCAATTGTGTTATTATAAGCCAATATTGAACTCTTGTCTTTCAATCACGAAACCCCATTCCTCAGAGCTTGGTAAATTCAGGTGTACTTGGCGTCTATGACCGACCATCTCCGACATTCCGGACGGTAAGTGAAAGTCTTTAGTCTCCCACTAATTTATTCGCCTAGGTCTATTTCTGGATCCCTAGCCCGTTACGTGAAAACGACGGGTTACATCTTTTGGTGGCAAGCGGTGGGATATTTCAGAAATCTCGATTTCTGTCGTATCCACAACAAGTGATCTTGACCAGGTGAATATTGGTGAGAAAAAGCTCTGAAGGAATTGGGTCGCGTTCTATAATCTTGAAATTCAAATTGTGCTAGTTGTAGATTCCGAAATTTAAAATTGTAAGACACAAACAAATCGGCCCGAGTGTGAGGAAGCGAGTGAGGAGTCAATTGACTTCAAATCCGTGTCTAGGATTTTTTTTTTTTTTCTTTCCAAAAATCGAAATTTAGATACTGGCTCATTTATTTAGTAGCATCACTCTCACTGTAGCCCTCTGTTCCGAGACTGTTCCGGGACTGTTCCGGGGCTTGTTCCGAGGCCCTCTGTTCCGAGACTGTTCCGGGACTGTTCCGAGGCTTGTTCCGGGGCCCTCTGTTCCGGGTCTGTTCCGGGACTGTTCCGAGACTTGTCCCGAGGCCCTCTGTTCCGGGACTGTTCCGAAACTTGTCCCGAGGCCTTCTGTTCCGAGACTGTTCCGAGGCCCTCTGTTCCGGGTCTGTTCCGGGACTGTTCCGAGACTTGTCCCGAGGCCCTCTGTTCCGGGACTGTTCCGAAACTTGTCCCGAGGCCTTCTGTTCCGAGACTGTTCCGAGGCCCTCTGTTCCGAGACTGTTCCGGGACTGTTCCGAGACTTGTCCCGAGGCCCTCTGTTCCGAGACTGTTCCGGGGCTTGTTCCGAGGCCCTCTGTTCCGGGTCTGTTCCGGGACTGTTCCGAGACTTGTCCCGAGGCCCTCTGTTCCGGGACTGTTCCGAAACTTGTCCCGAGGCCTTCTGTTCCGAGACTGTTCCGAGGCCCTCTGTTCCGGGACTGTTCCGGGAGCCTTCAGCTCCAATTGACATCCCGATTCCAGACCCGTCATAGCTCTTACCAACTGGGAAGTCCTTTCTCGATTCGTGGGGAAATTATCGGTCCTTGGTGCGCAAGAAAGTGATCTATCGGGTCTATAATTTTTTCTTTATTGATTATTCTTTTTTATTTAACAAGTGAATTCGCGACCATGCACCAAAACAGCAGCCCATCAGACGAGGGCGAAGCCATGATGAACCCCAATCTGGAAATAAAATGCACAACACAAGTACTTACCTTGTTTTACTAATGACCGTACCTCATGAGTCGTGACAGGACTCCCTGGGTCTCCCCCCCCCCCCTTTTTTTTTTTTTTTTTCTTTTTCCCTTTGTAATGGCAGCAAAATCTGGGGTTCTTTGTTCAGTTTCTGGCTTTGTGAAAGAGGTTGTCTGCATGACGAATGAGCCGTCGATTGTGTGAGTTTGAGTATGAGAGGAGACTAAAGAAAGGGCCGGTTTGTATGTTTCACATCATAGTAGGGAAATAGAAGATAAGACCAGCGGAAGACACATCTCGCCCATCGCACCACCTGGGAACACCAGCGCCATCATGCTCTCGACGGGTGGGGACGTCCTGTGCCCGTCTGCACCAAGCAACGACACCCGCCGACAACGTACCGCTGCGAGAGAAAATGCCGGAACCTGCGGCCCAGGGACCCCGCCTACCCGAAGCCCTGCTCCATCGCCGAACACGAGAAGGACCGCCCACCAACCTGTGCCGCTTGTAGACGATGGCGGTACAAACAAGCATGGATAGCAGCCAAACGACCTGACGCAATGCCCATCGCACCAGTCACCCCCACCGGAAGGAAAAATTGCCGAGGTAGACCTCGGCCTCCAAAGATCGGAGGAGTGTAACGGGGCGGCAGATTCCAAGCGCCCCGTCAAGAAACTTCGGCGGCGGGGGACGGATCGACCCCTCCCCCCCTCCAAGCGCCTGACCCCAGCTGGGCGGAAGGCGTGTCCTCATTGGATTGGTTAGGCGATGGGCGGCGCGAGACACCCAGGGAGGAGTAGGAGGGGAAGGCGACTTGACGAGCGGACTGGGAGAAGGAACATCAGCGAGTCGGGTACGAACTCAAGTGAAGGAAAGTTGGGATCTCCGAAACGAGGTTGGCCCCCCCTGCTCGCCATAATCTCGAGAGGACGAGGCGAGGCAGGGGCGGGGCGGAACAACCTGTTTCGGGGCGGAACAACCTGTTCCGGGGCGGAACAACCTGTTTCGGGGCGGAACAACCTGTTCCGGGGCGGAACAACCTGTTTCGGGGCGGAACATCGAAGCGGAACAACCGACGCGTAGCAGATCAACCCCTTGTGAAGCCGGTGTTGTGAAAGTGACCTGAGGGAACAAGTGTATCGTGGTTCCTTCAGGGTGAGAACTCGGGAATTGGGAGATCAGCCAATTCCTCTCCCGTAACAGTGGGCCCTTATACGAACTGAAAATCCCCCGTCGGACCCGAGTGTTGATCCGTTCGCGCCCGATTCGACGGCCAATAGTCTAGGTTCCCCACGCACCGCCAGTCGTCGGACCTCCGTCGGAAAGAGCCTCGCCTCCTCCGGCCTGGACGGCGTTCCCCTGACCGAAGCCGAGCAGCGACGAGAACATCACCCTGTTGTCTCCATCCGAAGGAGTTGGTACACGTAAGTGGCGAAATACCTCTATCTCGTGAAGAGAACATCACCCTGTGGTCTCCATCCCAAGAAGTCGGTACACGTAAGTGGTGAAATAACTCTGTCTCGTACCCTCGCAACGCGAAAGTCGAACTATCTAAATCTGGCCCAAGCCCTGACGTTTAGTCACCAGAAAGCTGATCATAGAGTTGTAGATTGTGACCGTATTATTTAGCATGTCGTCTGTCGTGCGTTAGGAAAAGAGAAAGGAATTAGGGGAGGACGCTGACAAATCATTTCAACTTTTACCATTATTCAAATCAAACATTCCTGAGCCTTCAGCTACCTCGTAAATTCATTTGGCCCTCAGCCCTTCACTTCTGCCTACTCAAGAATTAGATTACGTAATAGTCAATATCCTTCTCGGCCGAGACATTCCGTATTTCATATTTCTGTCAATTGTGTTATTATAAGCCAATATTGAACTCTTGTCTTTCAATCACGAAACCCCATTCCTCAGAGCTTGGTAAATTCAGGTGTACTTGGCGTCTATGACCGACCATCTCCGACATTCCGGACGGTAAGTGAAAGTCTTTAGTCTCCCACTAATTTATTCGCCTAGGTCTATTTCTGGATCCCTAGCCCGTTACGTGAAAACGACGGGTTACACAATGTGGGTAGCCCAATGGTAAGAATAGCCAGTGACCTGATGAAGACTCAATACGACATAAAGGCAATTGAGGTGGGTTTCCAAGGAGGCGATCTTGTCTGGTTCTACAATCCGCGTCGTTAGCGAGGACTATCACTGAAACTCCAGAAGGATTGGGAGGGGCACTACGATGTTGTGAAAAGAATCAATGATGTCATCTACAGGATTTGAAGAACTCCAAGAGGGAAATCGCGAGTGGTACATTATAATCGGCTGGCAGCAATTGTGGATAGTTCAACGCAGGAAGACCTATCCAGGACAGTGACTTCACCATCATGTAAAGAAGACCCGGCAACACTGGAGTTCAACATGCTCATGAAGAACTATGGAGGGACTGGCAAAGCGAGATTTGGAGTCACCAACGAAGTGCGTGAGAACCTTTTTGACGTCGGAAAAGATTATGCGCTAGCACACTGTGTAGCTGCCGACCTCAAAATGTCGAGAGGAACTGCCGAAATATTCAAGAAGAAATATGGTAATGTCAACCAGTTGCAGCGGCAAAATCCACGCATTGGAAAAACACTGTCACTGAAGATAGCCAACCAGCTAATAGTCTATCTAGTGCCAAACCGTCTTCCCACCAAAAGCCAACCTACAGGACTCTTTGGGATGCGCTACTTGCCCTGAAGAAGCTACTCATTCAGGAAATGAAGAAGTTGGCAATACCCAAGATTGGTTGTGGCTTGGACCAATTGGATTGGAGGATAGTCCGTAACATGATGGAATTAATTTTCCAAGGGACCAAGATTGAAGTGCGGGTGTGTACCTGGAATCCACATGGAAGAACTGATGTGAAGACTGTGGACTGCTATTTCTACCGCCAAGGCAGCTGCAAGAATGGTGACAAATGCTGCTATCGACATGAGCCCTGTGATGAACGGATGCCAAAGATTGTTCTGGGACATAACAATTCTAGAAGGGGGCAGTGTTGCGAGATTACACCTGCACCAGTCTCCTGGGCGACCAGCGATACAAGGTCAATGGAGGGCTAAGGGTCACTCTCATGCATTGTATCAAATTGGCTGGGACCTTCCCGTTTGGTCGAGACAACACGTCAAGTTCCCAGAACCAGGGAAGACTCGAGAAGGTTCTTGGCCAAGGCAGCGAGTATAAAAAGGGACCAAGGAACGCCGCAGAGTGCAGTTCAGTTCTGAGTCCAAATGTAGATGCTTTGTGTTATAAATTAGTGCGGCCATGTGTTGGGCCTTGTGATTGTGTAAGTGTGTGAATGAGAACAGTGTATTTGAGTGAACAATTGTAATAAATTATTTACAAAGAACATGAATTGTTACAGTATATATGAGTGATCGCTAGTGACAGTTATCATTCCTAGCATGTAGTTTGTAATGTACACTTGTATAAAGAAATGTAAAATGTCGGTTTGTAATAATAATACTTCAGCAATTTGTGATCTCTAGTTCCGACAGCGATTCTTGTTGGGCGACACGGGTGTAAGCCTATGCCTCATTGTTCGTACTCACAAACTTCTGTTCCTATTATGATTGCATGTCCTCAACAACTACTAAATAAATAAATAATCCCAAATGAATTGACCCACGAGTTCAAAAGCAGAAACATGTTTGACACACACCAAATTGGAAATCTGTGATGTTCAGAAGCAATGACGATCAAACGTTAACCACATTCCCATCCGCGACAAGTTGCGCGCACCAGGCTTGCCAACCTGAATCGCCTGTTTGCAGAGAAGGCCAAAGATCTAGAACTTTGATCTAATTACGTAGATATGGGAGTGATAGTCCTTCCTAAGGGACCTACATACGCCATAACCGTTCTTACTCATGAATATGATGAACATGTGAAACCAAATGGCGCACGATATGACGATCAGAGTGGATCCCAAGATCTTCTTCCATTCTCCGGTTGGTGCGTCAACTTCAGCTATCGTTTTACAGAAGCTTATCCTGTATAAACATTTCTTCTCGTTGATTGTCAGTATCCGCCAACTGCCTTTCTCCTTTTCTTTTAGAGCCTGGAATCCACAGTTTTACGTAATGTAAGACTCACTGTATTCAGGTTTAGCAACATAGTAATACAAAGGCAACGGTTGGCAACAAATTTACGTACAAGCAAGGCTGAGTGATTATCAAAAAATGCTGCAAATTATTTCGCAAGGGTTGGTTATTCCTCGGACCAGGAACATGGGGGCTCACTTCAATGGATTCAGCGTCCAAAATTTTGTGGAAAATGATACCTTACACGCCTAGGTACCAGAAATCTCCAAGCACATATTCGAAATGGGTAGGTAGGTACCCATTTTGACCCATTACCTCATCCAGAGGGCGCCAATCGTTCCGGGACCCGTCTTATTGGATTCAGCATCATAAATTTAGTCGAAAATGATACCCCACACGCATAGATTGCCGAAAATCTTGAAAATCTAGGCGTAAGGGGTATCATTTTCTACTAAATTTTGGACGCTGAATCCAATGAAATGGGTCTCGGAACCCCACTGTAGGTTATGGGTCAAAATGGCTTCCTATTTACCTATTTCGAATGTGTTTTCGAGATTTCTGGTACCTAAGCGGGTGGGGTATCATTTTCTAGTAAATTTTATACGCTGAATCAATTGGAATGAATCCCCATGCTCCTGATCCGAGGAATAACAAACCCCTGTTAAAGAATTTGCTGCGTTTTTTGCCTCGATGTTAAGGTCTATCATCAATTCTTCCAAAATGTCGATAAAACCTTTTTTCGCAAGGGTAAACATAGATGACACCAGTATGTTGGCAACATGACTCACGTACCTTAAACTCAGGCGTGATTTCTCTGAATCGAACTGATGGATAAGGGAACAAGACTGAATCGACGTAATCGGGCTGTCCATTCATTCCGAATCCGACTATTTCTCGAGTCCCGATTTTTTCACGACAGTAGTTGAGTTGTCCAGTAGGAGTGGAAAAATGGTATGCATTCAACTTGCAAGAGAGTACACCTCGAGCGTTATGGACGTTTTTCTCGTTGAAACTCGAACGTTTTAAAATCCGAATAAATTGCATCCTGAAACAGACACAGGGCGAAAGATACGCATTATTCAAATCCCAATTATTTCAGACTATACTGGATCTAATCTTATAGGTTTTAGTTCTATGAAAATACGTTTTTGCCAGACCAATATGTCTTAAAGACTCCTGATTTGTCCAATACCCGAAGATTCATTCTAAATGATCTAGGTATGCTCTGCGTCAGGTTACAGCCTATAATGCTTCTTAATCCTGTGCCCAATATGCAATTGGCTAGGTTTATTATACCCAATTTGAAAAATAACCCTGTTATTTGATGTAACAAACACCGAAGTTCGATTTTTTAAAAAAGTCCTACTTTTGTACAGTAGGTCCAAGAAAGTTTTAGTTATTTACGCAATAAGCTGCCGTGGACAAACCAAAAAATATTATTCATGTCACTACTGCCATCCTTCATCAAATCATGTTAACAATACGACATTATTGAAATGAAAGTGTGTTGTTGACAAAAAAATAAACACGGTCTCTACGAACACTGACATTGCCAGGCTAGCCAAAGCTAGCTGAACAAAAACCCTGAAAATTCTTACACACGTGTTGTTTGTTCCTCGAATGGGGGAAACAGTGGGTGTGGCGGGTCCCGGACCCATTCCAATCGATTCAGGGTCTAAAATTTAGTGGAAAATGATACCCCACACGCCTAGGCACCAGAAATCTTGACACATACAAAATGGGTGGATACATACCCATTTTGACCCATAAAATCTTCCGGTGGGTGCCAATCGTTTTGGGACCCACTTCATTGAATTCAGCGTCCAAGATTTAGAGGAAAATTATACCCCACACGCCTAGGTACCAGAAATCCGAAAACACATATTCAAAATGGGTGATATATACCCAATTTGACCCATAACTTCTTCCAGTGGGTGCCAATCGTTCCGGGACCAGTCTCATTGGTCATGCGTCGAAAATTTAGCCAAAAATCTCAAATATCCATTTTTTGAAAACACATTTTGAGCCCCCTTCCCCCCTCCTCTCTACCATTTTGGTCCGATCGGGCTGAAAATTGTCTCCTACCACCAAATCGGAGCGGTCGGCGGATGGCGTAGGGCGGACGGACATTTGGGAATTTTGATCTAGACAACCGAAACATCTAGAAGAAAATTTTGGGCCAATTAGAGAGATTGACTTTTTGCATGAAAACCCAAAAGCTGGAGAAAAAACCCTGCGGATTTCCTCAAAATTACCACCTAATTTTTTCTTCTTTGGTGGATAAAAATGAGCTCTGCTACGTAAAAAATTCATATCACACGCTCTAGAGAGGGATCCTATCAAAAACGTCCATAAAACACCCAAAATTCAGCGCGAGGTGGATTGCCCTTTGCCAACCAAAAATAGAGGAAAAGAGGCAAGGAATAAATTACAGAGCATTGAAGGAAAACTACCCCTTAAACAAACACCTTGAACATCAATGAATCATGCTTTCTCACCTGGTCATACTACTTTGATTGCACACTGGCATGTGCCTACTAACTTTGTTGAGTTTTACTTCAGATTAGGGACCCGTCTATGGATGTTCAACTTCACGAAAACACAGTAACCGGCGAGAAATACCCTCCCAAGGCTCTAATCACAACTTTAAGCTTTAAATTTCTTTCAAATAGTGTATCGTTTGTTTTTCCTGATCACGTTGTTTGCCAAACACATGTTATGAATGTTTGATAAAATGTAGCAACTCCTTCGGTGTTACTATTGAAGTAATCGAATAAAAAACATATTCAACATATGACCGGCTCAGCCGACAGCCTACCGAAAAATCTCTTTTGTGACGAAGTTTGACGTGAGTTGGCCTCGATCTGTTCATTAATTTTTATTAATTCGATTATTGCACAGATGATCCGAAATCGGTCTTATATTAGCTGACCTTACGAACCCCGGCGAACATCGATCATCCCATAGGGCACCTGAAAATGAAGAAGGGTGGAAGTGGAGTATTTCATTCGTATAGAAACAGAAATCCAGTTGACTGAGGCTGCACAACCAGCTACAACATGAGGATCGTACGAAGAAAAGGTAAGGGTGGAAATCTTGAGTCAGGCGAATAGGCCTTCTACTATATTCAGCTATTTGATACCTGAAATGAGGTCATACGTTTTCTTCACCATTAAAGACGAGAAAATAACAATACTGTTTTGATCGTATCGTGATTTATTCCTAAACGCCTTGCCCCCCCCCCCCCCACCCCACTAGAGAATAAACACATCAATTATTCACACTCACCGAAGGTCGTTATTTACGTAGTGAAATGTAAAACACGGTTGGCATTGTCTAAAATCGAATACATTCGAATATACAACGCCTATGAATACTTTAAAAAATATTCGTCGTCGTACTATGGGAAAATATTAATTGTCTCAAAAATCAAACTGTCGCTGTGAAAAATATTTATTGCCAGATTCATTAATGACCCAATCAACCGCCGAAAATCATAAGCCCGAAATGTGCGGATACTGTCCTTGTCAATAATGGTCTTTTAATTGTCCGATATGTATGAAATTTCGCATTTTTGGTTGGTTATTCCTTGAATAATCAACCTATGTTTAAATGCAAAAAGTCAATCTCTCCGATTCGGATTTTTTTCTGGACGTTCCAAGGTAGATCAAATCACAAGTGGTTAATTATTCCTCGGACTAGGCACATGGAGGCTCATTTCCATCGATTCAGTGTCCAAATTTTAGTGGAAAACGATACTCCACACGCCTAGGTTACAGAAATCTCGAAAACACACATTCCAAATGGGTAGATAGGCACCCATTTTGACCCATAACCTCATCCAGAGGGTGCCAATCATTCCGGGACCAGTCTCATTGGAATCAGCGTCCAGAATTTAGTGGAAAATGATACCCCACACGCCTAGGTACAAAGACTCACGTTCAAAGTAGATAGACGGAAACCCGTTTTGGCCCATAACCTCTTCCGGTGGGCGCCCATCGTCCCGGGACCAGTCCAAAATTTAGTCCGGGACTCGTCATAACCACTGTTTTCCCCATTTCCCCCATGTTCGATATTTTCGACGATTTAGTCGTGTGGGGTATCGTTTTCCACTAAATTCTGGATGCTGAATCCAATGTGATGGGTCCCAGAACGATTGGCGCCCTCTGGATGAGGTTATGGATCAAAATGGGTGCCTATCTACCCATTTGGAATCTGTGTTTTTGAGATTTCTGTAACCTAGGCGTGTGGGGTATCATTTTTCACTAAATTGTGGACCCTCAATCGATTGGAATGGGTCCGGGACCCGCCACACCCACTGTTTCCATTTTCCCCATGTTGAAGAAATGAGTCTTCATGCGTCTGGTCCGAGGAACAACCAACCCGTGTTTTACATTTGGCTTTAGTTATTGAATATTTTGACAAGTTTTAAAATTTTAATATAAATTTTGGTCAACTTGACAATGAAACAACCAAACTCCGTATGTTGAATTATGCATTTACTGATCAATTTCCCCGTTTTGAAAATTCGAATTGAAATAATTCCGCTTCAATCCCGCCCCCTTCTCCCACCTAATCCAATCTGATTCGACTACCACCATTTCTCAATTAGAAAAAAAAACCTACCGACCTTGGTTGAATTAACGTATCACGCTCCAGTTAGAATATTCCTCCCCCTTCAGACAACAAACAAAACCCGTAATTGAAGCGAGGCATATTGTGTCGTGGTGTTGTTGGCAACCGGAGGCCAATTGACTACTGAAGCCGACCAATGAGAGAGCTTCCCTCCTGTATAGCGTTAGAATATACCCTTCACCTCGATTGGGGCGTAGCTGTAGGTCATCCCGGTTTGGGTCCCTGTCATGGGATGTGTCAGCTACAACAATGCTTTCTCCGCTCAGTCTCCTCTGAATGATGGAACAGTGGGATCTTCGGCTTCTTCGAGCCCTTCATCCGGAATACAAGGCATAGGATGATGACGAAGATCGTAAGTATTTCTTTGTATTATATACGAGTATTATTACGTAAGCACGTAAATCTGACCATCACCACAACAACGTGACCTCGATCTCCTATCCAAATAATCATCTGTGCATCTTGTTCTCGCGGCCAATGTCATCTCCAACACGATTAAGTTTCGGTTGGGTATTCCTTGAATGCTTTCATGCGGAAAGTCAATCTCTCCGATTCAGCCCACAGTTTTGGCGATTTAGGCGTGTAGGATACCGTCATTCACCAAATTTTTGACACTGAATCCAATGAAATGGGTCTCGGAACGATTGGTGCCCAACGGAAGAGGTAATGGGTCAAAGTGGGAATCCATCTACCCATTTCGAATATGTTTTCGTCCACCGTCCACGCCGACTTTGGTTGTGATCGCGTGGTCGAAATTTGGGTCAGGGGTCCGTTCCCGACTAGTTGTTCCTCGAAACTTTTCACCCCAATCGGACCAAATTTAGGGGAGGTAGAGGTTTGTATGCATTGTCGATATTTATGGCGATCCAGGCAAATGGGATATCATTTTCCTCTAAATTTTGGACGCTGAATCCAATAAAATGGGTCTCGGAACGATTGGCGCCCACCGGAAGAGTTTATGGGTCAAAATGGGTATCTATTTACCCATATCGAGTGTGTTTTCGAGATTTCTTGTACTAGGGCGTGTGGGGTATTATTTTCCACTAAATTTTGGGCCCTGAATCGATTGGAATGGGTCCGGGAACGATTGGTGCCCTTTGGATGAGTTTATGGGTCAAAATGGGTGAATGAATGAATAACATGTTTATTTACTGAATAACAATATATCACAGTATAGCTCACAACATGGTACGCTTTGGCCCAAGGCCGTCAGCGGAGGTTCCGTCTTACTCGTATTTCCTACGATTTAGTTAGATTATTAGTAATAATAATAAATAGTAATCTTTTGTTAAGTTAATAGTTTATTCATTCTGACTAGACTCAGGACGAAAGAAAAATATATAATGTACATACAAATAAATAGTGAATAAAGGCGCGGAACTAAAATTACAGAGGGACCATTGGACGGGCATCGATTAAAAATTTTTCTACCTATTATGGTTACCTATTATGGGTATCTATTTACCCATTCGAGTGTGTTTTCGAGATTTCTCGTATTAGGGCGTGTGGGGTGTAATTTTCCAATAAATTTTGGACGCTGAATCCAATGAAATGGGTCCGGGAACGATTGGCGCCCTCTGGATGAGGTTATGGGGCTGAATGGTTACTTATCTACCCATTTCGATTGTGCGTTTTCGAGATTTCTGGTACCTAGGGATGTGGGGTATCATTTTCCACTAAATTTTTGGCCCTGAATCGATTGGAATTGGTCCGGGATTCAGATCCACCCACTGTTTTCCCCATGTTGAAGAAATGGGTCCCCATACGCCTGGTCCTAGGAATAACCAACCGCTGTGAAAGAATTTGCAGTGTTTTTCAACTCATCTTCTACCCTATCGCCGTGAGAGGAGGTAATCCACCTTTCATCACAGGTCCTCTTCTAACGATGAATTCCTCAATGTAAAACGCCAAAAAGATATCCCAAATCATGACGTGAACTCATCCAAAGTTTCAATGAATTAGATCGTAACGTGTTCCATGTATTGAAACAGTTACACCACCGAAGCCTTCAAGTTTGTGGAGTGCATGTTGGTGCCGTGATACTTCGTAGTGGGACTACTGAGAGCCGTTATTTGCATACTGTTTTTATCGATCTCGGCGATCTCACGGAAGATTCTCACCGCATTTCAGTAATATGCGATGGCTTTTCAGGATCGTCTTCAGCTCGTCGGCACACGACTGGCCCTTTGAAATGGGAAAAATCGTAAGTTCTCTCAAAGAAAAGAAAAACATTTTTATTGACCCAGTTCGCTTAGCATTAGAAGAACTTGGAATCTTCTAAGCCTATCATTGTCCCATAACAGCCGTTTTTCCGCCTATCCCTGTCACATTACTGCTATACTCGTACCACAGTTTTCAGGAAGGTTCCTATAGTCTTGTCAACTTGACATGGAATGGGGCTTCGTATTTGTGCCAAGTGGAGTAGTTCTGACACTTGTAAGAATAGTACACCAATGCACTGGTGTCTACCCAGGCGTGTGGGGTGTCACTTCCTAGTAAATCTTGGACGCTGAATCTTGGATCAGTCTTGTTCCGATCGCTCACAGCGGAAGAGAGTACCAACAGGTCAAGAATTTATTTTGAGCTGGAGTTATTTGGAATGACTTAATTAATTTCCAACTCTAATGAAATCAAGTTCACTCCTACGATCCACTTAAAATTCGACTGTCTGACTGAGCCAACACCACGGCCGAATAGACATTAGGTATTGAAATCCTCTATGCATATTTCGTCGAAAACGCCTCCCTGGTAAACTTACACATAATAAATTACACCTAAAACACCTGACATGCGTCCAACTTTTCAGGTCCACATTTGAATGGGGTGGGATCACGCGTAAAAAACGTTCAAATGACGTCCACGCCGACTTTGGTGGTAGAGAATTTTTCTAAAAATTTGAAATTTGGGTCAGGGGCCCGTTTCCGGCTTTAGTTGGTCCTCAAAAATTGTCAGCCCGATCGGTCCAAATTTGGGAGGAAAGAGTCAAAATGTGTTTTTTGAAAAATGGATTTTCGAGATTTTTTGGAACCTAGGTGTGTGGGGTATCATTTTCCACTAAATTCTGGACGCTGAATCCAATAAAATGGGTCCCAGAACGATTGGCACCCGTTGGAAGAGGTAATGGGTCAAAATGGGTATCTATCTACCCATTTTGAATGTGTGTTTTCGAGATTTCTGGTACCTAGGTGTGTGGGGTATCATTTTCCACTAAATTCTGGACCCTGAATCAATTGGAATAGGTCCAGGACCCGCCACACTCACTGTTTCCCCCATTTTTTCCATGTTTGAATATGTTTTTTCGAGATTTCTGCTACCTACCTAGGCGTGTAGGGTATGATTTTCCACTACTTTTTTGACGCTGAATCCAATGAGACGGGTCCCGGAACGATTGGTGCCCTCTGGATGAGGTTATGGGTAAAAATGGGTATCTATCTACCCATTTCGAATGTGTGTTTTCGAGATTTCTGGTACCTAGGCGTGTGGGGTATCATTTTCCACTAAATTTTGGACCCTGAATCGATTGGAATGGGTCTGGGACCCGCCACACCCACTGTTTCCCCCATTCGAGGAATAAACAACCCGTGTCTTCTGATAAACTTACCGTAGGGTTTGACGTTTGTCGGCACTTTTCAACGACGTCCTCGTTTTCGAGCCATTTCACCATTAGTGATGAGCCATCGCGACTTGTCGTTTCCCTATCTTTGGCTGGAAATGTATTTGATGGATATGTTGTCGACTAGCTCGCACTTATCTTGTTTACTTCTCTCGTTAACCACTAATGAAGTGTTCTGCGACCCCGTCAGATTGGTAACTTGACAATGTCAACCCTTTTTCCTTCACCGCGACCCGGCTCGTGAATTAGAGATGACCTACCGATTCAAACCGGCCTCGGACGCATCATCGCTTTTGATGTTGAAATGAGGTTTACCAGTGCACCGGAGCGAAGGAGCTCATCAAAGCTACGCTAATGTTATCCCATACCTAACCCGAATATTTTATAAGTTAGATCGAAAGGTGGTGGGGATGAAAGAAAAGCCTTTTCATAACGAAGGTCTTATTAGTGTTATGCCGTCTACCTTCGCGTAACAACCTCGTCGTCAACCCTTTTCACGTTGTGGATATTCCAGTTCTTGCCCGATTCAATAGTCGGCGAAACGGCGCGTTTTATTAAAATTATATTTGTATTGTCGCGCGACTTGACATCATTCAACCTTCGATATAATTTTCTTTCGTCATAAGTGAAAAGCACTTGACAAGTTCGAGTACTGTCTTTCTAGTTGTCCCTTCCGAAACCAGTCACCGAACGAAACTCGATTTTCCTCAAATCCAATGCATCTCCGCAAGACAATGGATTATCCCGTCAAAAATCAGTTTCTTTTCAATTCAACTTCCTACCCCATATTTTCATTGAGCCTTCGTGATTAGAGTTGTATGGTGAATTAAAAAAATATGGTCTTGGCGCGGTCAAAAAATATGCCCGAACTATTGAGCGAAAATCGGTTTAGTAAGAGCAGGCGGTCGAGTTCTTCGTTTTCTTCCAGCACGCTAAAAACTACGCCATCCGATGGTGAGTTCAAAATTGACTTGATTTGGGTTTATTGTTCATACTGAAATATTACTCTTACTTTACTATATTCGCACCGAACGAAAAAAATGTTCTCTTTTGTTCACCCAAACATCCAAAATATTCGCTCACCTTCCCGTTGGCCCCCAAAATCTAAAATAGTGAATGCAGACTCCATTTGGGCCGCGTTTCTGCCTGATTGATTTTCAGCCCTATCGCCGGTAATAAATGTAATAAGTGAGGGTGAAAACGGAGTTTTCGGGATTTTTGGGGATATAGGCGTGTAAAGTACCTATTTTTCATTAAATTTTGTGAGCTGAATCGATTGAAATGGATATCGATCCGATCGTCTAAATAAATTATTTGTACAACATTGAAATTTTTTCTCATTACTACGATGACCTCAAATGTACAATTTCCAACACAAGCCAATTTCAAGCAGTAAAAAAAAAAAAAAAAAAAAAAAAAAAAAAAAATCTTATTTTTGGAGTAAATTACTGGCGATTTGAGGCCAAATCATGTTCGCAAAAGCAAGACATAAATGGGTTACTAGGGGTTGTAAGGGTGGGTGGGGGTAATTTCACCTGATACACAATGTTTGGCAATCGTACCTACTCTTCCTTCATGGTCTCGCCTAGAAAAACGCTGTAAATTCAATTATTCGTTGTTATTCCTCGGGCCAGAAGCATGGGCAGTTATTCGAATCGATTCAGCGCCCAAAATTTAGTGGAAAACGATATCCCACACCCCTCAATTATCGAACATGGAGAAAATGGGGGAAACAGGGGGTGTGGCGGACCCATTCCGAACGAAAACACATTTGAAATGGGTAGATAAATATCCATTTTGACCCTTGACCTCTTCCGATGGGCGCCAATCGTTCCGGGTCCCGGCTTATTGGCGTTTTGTTTAGTTATTCCTTGAATAATCAACCTATGTTTTCATGCAAAAAGTCAATCTAGGATCAAAATGGGTTTTTCGTGATTTTCGGCGGTCTAGGCGTCAAGGGGTATTATTCTCGACTAAATTTTGAACGCTGAAGCCAATGAGACGGAACGTTTGGGACCCACCGGAAGAGGTTATGGATCAAAATGGGTACCTACTCACCTATTTCAAAGTAGGTTTTTGAGATTTCAGGAACCTAGGTGAGTGGGGTATCACTTTCCACTAAATTTTGGATGCTGAATCGTTTGGAATGAGTCTCCACGCTGCTAGTCCAAGGAATAACCAACCCCTTTGATTTCGAAATGCACTTTGTTCTGGCCTGAATCCAAGTAATTGCTGAAATCTCAAGTTGTGATGACCTCGAAAATGCTTTTTTTCGAAATACTTATGTTGACCCTCCCCCTCCCATCCATATTTAGTCCGATCGGGCAGAAAAGTTTCGAGAAATTCCCCGGGTTTTTCCCACGGGTTTTGGGATTATCTTGGACACAGGGGCTTTGGTGGGACGTTTCTATGAAATGAGGAGGTGGTGTTCCATGTATCTGATCCTTTATTGCAGTTCTCCAACATGGATGATCGAACGTATCCGAACTCACCTACAGAATATATAAATTTTCGTTTAAATGGAAATTCACTAGAATGATCAAATGTAACGAAATAATTTGCAGCGTTTCCAAGTCGGAAAACCAAAAAGTATCAGCGTTGGCAATCTGGTTTGTTTTGTGCAAACAAACAATGTTGGGTGTTTTTATTCGAGAAAAACCCGCATAAATTGTTTTTGCGAATCTTCAATTTGTATTCAGTAATGCGAAATACCTGTCAAAAATTACATTAAACACGAGCTGTCTGAACTAAATGTAAAAATGTAAGAAAATCTCATTTTCTCTTAGTGATAAATTCCTCTTTCGGATAGAAACTCTGGTACAAAGTCCCAGCAGGTGGTCGAAGCGGCACCCAATTCAGTATTCTCATGATTGTCGTATCTACCTATATTGCCAATTCCGAGGCAAGGCTTGTGTCACTGCCTTTTTATCGTTTTGATAATGCCACGGTGAGCCCAGTCATGTCTGTAGATCTTATGATTGAAAAGTTGTAATATTACACAGTCCTAGAAAATATACCTCTATGACGCAGTCGTTGAAGTTAGATTGGCGGTTAAAATTTACTATAGGAACTGAGGGAGGTTATAGGGTATAATCGATATATCGATCTATACCGGCATGTCAACGTCTATCAGTCAGATGTTATCTTTTTTTAAAATTTTTGTATGCCTTTAATTTTACAATTAACAGTTCTGAAATAAATTCACAACCATATTATGAAGTCTTGTTACTATCGATATCCCGCATACGAAATATCGATATTTTGACGTTACACCAGCGCAGCCCCTAAATTTTTATCCATGTGGTGACGAGGTAAATATCAGACTTCTAGGTGAGGTGCTAAGTGGTGTTATTGTAGTTCATTCTACTACTTATTCCATGCCAGACCCATTGTTCTCGTTGGGTTGTATCGTCTACTGGCTAAACCCAAGTATAGGGACCGCTGTCACGTAATCAACTGATAGCAATGATATCGCGCGGTGACTATCGATACTATCGATACAATTTGAATGCCTTTCATTCTGTTATTACTTACGTAACATTGTTCCGATAATTTTATTTTATTATGTATTTTATTTTATTTTTATTATTTATTTACTTATTTTTAAGTTTATTTCAAGTAAGTATTTTCTCTTGTTTTTATGAAAACAAATATGGTGGACAGGGATATAATATTTCGCGTATATCGATAGTTACGCTCGACAGAGCGTACTATCGATACTTGCACTTATCAGTGACAACGGTCCCTATACTTGGCTTTTACCCATTCTTCTACTTGGAAGTGCCAGACCCATTGTTCTCGTTGGGTTGTATCGTCTACTTGTAAATGCTTCATCAATTTCCTGTCCGATATTGACGACTGGTCATGGCAACTTCCCAGGATGCAAAACTGAGTGTGTTGTCAGCTGTTGTCCAGACAATGAGTGTGCAGCCTCAGGTAACCCCGAAATATGATAAAGCTGTTGGGTCATTTTCATCTTACTTGGAATGAGTGGATCTACGTTTTAGCTAATTCAGGGATTTGGCAGATGCTGAAAAGGTATTGTGTCTCTGGCTGGCGCTTGACCCAGACTTGTCCAGTACACCGAGGGATGCTGTGCAACCTAAATCTGTTCATGTATTGTCCAATAATGAATGTGTCAGGTCTCTCAAGAGTATCTGTGTATCCCCAACATGTGTCATCTCTGAACGATATACTTTTTACACAACAAATAGGCAGTCTGGTGAGTCTCTCGCTGACTACATCACCATACATAGAAGGCTTTCAGGTGATTGCAAGTTTGATGCATTTAGGGATCAAGCTTTAGGTAACTTTCTAGTGTGTGGGCTTGAAAATGAAGCTATCATAAGGAAGCTTTTGGCTGAGGAGGAAACTCACATTTGAGAAAGCTTCCAAGATTGTTCTTCGTATGGAACATACAGCCAAATCTGCTCACATTAAGGGACGAAATCTTGAATAGTCTATGCCCATGACATCATCAATTTTTCCATGGACATCACCAATCCTCACGAGAACCAGGTTGGCAAAATTGTTGTAGCTCTCACCAAAGGCATTCTCCTTCACCAGGCCCATCATCATACTCCATGTCCGGTTCATAACTGACAGAGATATTCAAAAGCTTAACAACCCAGGATCAAGTTAAATTACTGGAAAATGTACTCCCCCTCGTCTCTGTGTCCGATGTTTTTGTGGATCAGTCACCAGCAAGCTGCCTAGCATGGTCTTGGAAATGTTTTTCATGCAATGCGGTTGGTCACACTGCCCCATGCTGTGAGGAGCAGATGTCTCCTTGGTGAGTGAAGTTCTTAGTGTCAGTGATTTACCGTCAGTTTCACCTGTGTATATAAATTTAGTTTTGGTTGGTTATTCCTTGAATAATCAACCTATGTTTTCATGCAAAAGGTCAACCTCTCCGATTCGGCTCAACATTTTATTCTGGACGTTTCATGGTGTCTAGATCCAAAAAGGGTAATGTCCGTCCGCCGTCCACGCCGACTTTGGTAGTAGAAATTATTCAAAAAATCTGAAATTTAGGTCAGGGGTCCGTTCATGGCTCTTGTTGGTCCTCAAAGCATTTCAACCCGATCGTATCAAATTTGGGTGGGGTAGGGGTCAAAATGTGAATTTTGAAAAATGGATTATTGAGATTTTTTGCAATCTAGGAATTGTGGGGTATCATTTTCCACTAAATTCTGGACGCTAAATCCAATGTGATGGGTCCCAGAACGATTGGAACCCATTGGAAGAGGTTATGGGTCAAAATGTGTATCTATTACCCATTTTGAATAAATTAATTAGGCGTGTGGGGTGTCATTTTCCACTAAATTGTGGACCCTCAATCGATTGGAATGGGTCCGAAACCCGCTACACCCACTGTTTCCATTTTCCCCATGGTTCTAAGAATGATTTATCTATAGGAATTTTGGTTGATGCCGGTAGTCCAGTGACACTGGCTTGTCCAAGTTTTTTGTCTAAAATGTCTCTTGACTACGAAGTCCTACAGAAGTATTGTGGAAATCTTGTTACTGATAATTGCCAGTCATTGTTAGTGATAGGAAAGTGTAATTTGCCAGTTAAACATGGTTCCACCACAATTAACCTTGATTTTGTTATTATAAAAGGACTCTCTCATCCTCCTATTTGAGGGTGGAATGGCTTGAGTAAGCTGTGTTCAAGTTTTTCAAAATCCCTTGCTGTACATAAGGTTTCTGAATTTCATGGTGTAGGCCTCTTGCGTGACATAGCTGTTCAGTAAGAGCTTTTAATAAAATAGATAATGACAAGCCAATTAAAAATTTATGATAATTTATTCAAGTTATTAAGCTTATTAGTTATCAGTCATTGTGTTACATACTTAATCTTTAGTTTGAATTGTGTATACATGTTATGTTTATGATAAGGTCTTGTGATTGAAAAGTGGTAATATTACACAGTCCTAGAAAATATACCTCCATGACAAAGTTGTTGAAGTTAGATTGTTTCCCGTCATATCAATGATGTTGCCGATGCTCCCTTACAATCAATTGTCATTTCTATTGATCATTTCGATATATTAAATTTTTTTTTTTTTTTTTTTTTTTTTTTCAGGTGGAAGAGCCGGGATGAGTGAGGGAGGACGGGTGAGGAGAAGGAGGAGGAGCAGAATACCTGTGAGACAGCCCACTGGTCTCTACGTACATTCCAGTCCTCCTACAGGTCTGTCTTCTTTCAATTTATTCATTTAGAACGGACAAGCCCAATTACATTATTACAAGGAATACAATTGAGAAAAAGCAAACAAACGAAGGATAGGATAGGATGGACACCCATCAAGCATCATCCTTCAAATTTGCTGATCATGTCAGTGTTTGCTGGCACACTAAATAACCAATGTCAATGCAGACCTCACCACAAATTAATTAGACAACAGAACACTTAGCAGGGTTCATGAACAGAACATTGCAAATGGCTTGGTTATAAATAAAAACTTGTGCAGTTATCCTTCAACATCTTACCAATACTAGAAGCAACAAACTGTTTGTTTCTTCACCTTCAACCAACACGTTCGGTTTTTAGATTTTCCCACTCTCGTTCCTACCTGCAACGCGATTATTTTAAGAAAATTTGTTACAAATTTTGTTTCTCCCTCTGTTTATAGTTGTTCCCGTTCACCCGTCCATCGTCCGTCAATGGCTCAGAGGAGGAGAGATAAGCCGCTTACAAGAAATCGTTTTACAGGTGATGGATTTCAATTTATCGATAACTGACTACATCTGAAAGGGCTGTATGAGCTCTTATAAGAATTTACTTTCCTCTCAGGCTGAAGGCGGGAGTACTAGTTATTCGTGTGTTTAGTTGAAGGACGAACTTAGTTTGAGACAGATTTGGAGTTAGTTGGTTCTTCAGCCAGGTACTGTGACTCACGCCCTGATGAACGCAATTTCAAACACTAACAGACATTTTGCTTCTTATTATAATTACTTGTGTCTGTTTGGAAGTGGTACCGCCTAAAAGCCCCACTTAGCAGGAAATAATCACAAGTTGTATTCAAAGAGAAAAACGCTGCAAATTCTTACACAGGGGTTGCTTATTCCTTGAACCAGACGCATGGAGACTCATTTCTTCAACATGGGGGAAAATTTCCATTAAATGGGGAAAACAGTGGGTGCGGCGGGTCCCAGACCCATTCCAAACGATTCAGGATCCAAAATTTAGTGGAAAATGATACCCCACATGCCCAGGTTCCAGAAATCTCGAAAACACATTCAAAATGGGTAATATATACCCAATTTGACCCATAACCTTTTCTGGTGGGCTCCAATCGTCCCGGGACCAGTCTCATTGGATTCCGTCCGCGTCGTTTTCGGTAGTTGAAAAATGTTCTGAAAATCTGAAATTTTGGTCAGGGACCTTTTTTGATCTAGACACCATGAAACGTCTAGAAAAAATTTTTGAGCCGAATCGGTGAGGTTGACCATTATCATGAAAACAGGTTGATTATTCAAGGAATAACCAACCAAAAGAGCAAGGTGAGGTTTCTAGGCAATAATGATGACTTTGGTTGGTTATTCCTTGTTAATCAATTTTCAAGATTTTTGGTGATCTAAGCGCGTGAGGGTATAATTTTCCACTAAATTTTGGAAGCTGGATTCAATGAAATTGGTCCCAGAAAGATAGGCGCCCACCGGAAGAGGTAATGGGTCAAAAACCCTTATCTTATCTACCCATTTCGAAGGTGGGTATTCAAGATTTCTGGTACCTAGGCGTGTGGGGTATCATTTCCACTAAATTTGGGACTCTGAATCCAATGAGATGGGTTCCGGAGCCATGACTGTGGCTTGGGAGAAGGGGTTCGTGGAAGGGGTCGGTTTATTTGAGAAAGCAAATTTTGTACATAGTTTTGAGGCTTAATAAAATGTGTCTCTCCAACCTTTCAACATTTTTATTATTTTTCTCAAACGTAATTTTTTGTCACCTTCTTTTTGTCTCGTTCTATTCCGATGGCATTCCAGGTATGACAACGTTTTGACAGGCTTGTGACAAATACAAATTTTCTCATAACTAAATACCTACCTATTGCAACGTACACGGGTTTGACCAACTAATAATTTAGTCCTATAGCTCGGATCCCAAATTATCGCACCTGAAAATGAAATTCCAGCAAATTCAACAAGGCTATTTTCCATAATATTCACTGCTCATATAGCTTCCTTAATGGCCCTGTTGCTGACACCAACCAACATCGTCGACCAACTCAATTGTAAATTTGACGCATGCGTGCTTCGTAACCTGTGAACGTCTACTGAAATAAATTAGAAAATTCACCCACAACCACAAAAACATGTACAGTTGTGTTTCTCGTCTCACTGTCGTTCTCCAGCCGGAGATGGTCGTATTCATATTAAATTAAATATATTACATATTACATGTTTTGACTATGATTACGTCTGTCTCTGTCTACAGCTGCGTCAAATATGAAACCTACTGTATTGTATTGCCCACATTTCATTCATACTGGTCTCCACACACTATGCACTCACGGATCTGACATTTTTCATTTTCAATTTGAAATTCAAGGGCCAAGGGGCGAGTCTCGTAGGCGAATATTCTCCCGACACCAATGCCAGGGCTTTCATCAATGCTCTTCCACGGATCTTGGTATGCGATTAATTACAAAATTTATTTGCCTACTGGTGAAATTTACGGGAGCGCCATAAAGTGAATTTTCAGAGACAGTAGGAAATTTGATATAAAAGTTTGGATTGTAATCTGATAGATAACTTAAATTTTACTTCAAAAAGCTCTCTTTTTTAGAAAAACAATGAGCACTCCCATTTAACGAGAATGGAAAATATTCATGAAAAATAGGTCTGCATGCAATAAATTTCTCACTAAGGCATAGCATGTTATTCAACTGTTTTTACTGTTTGTGTACTGGGCGTCGACTGTGATTCTGCGCTTGCGGAGTCTTTATCCACTTTGCTTTTCTTTTTTCTTTCTTCAATGTTGAATTTTTCAGAAAAAAATTCTCGAACTCCACGATGCCGCTCGAGCCGGTAAGGTGGATCAGGTTGATGCTGTTGTGAAAAGCGAGCCCAAAATTAACTTGGAACTGAGTCGAGACAACGCCGGCACTGGAATTCTTCATAAAGCCGTGATATTTGGACATGTCCCGTTACAAGAGTGGCTCCTCAAGAACTATCCAAAAACTGTTGAAGTTCTGGACAAGGTGAGATTTTATTATAATTGTTTCCGAAATGTTTAAAATCAACTCATGAACGCAAGCATTAATATAATTTTTGTCCCAGAACATGTAACAAGGAAACAGAACGAATTTTTCACGAATGTGCAGTTCCAACATTTTTATTCATCTCTTTTCTTTTATTTGTGCGCAATATAATTGGTATTCAAAGTACGAGATAATACCTATTTTAATCCGACGGACTACGTTTTGAGTATCGACTTATTTCGTGTATAGCGTCTCGTTCCTGTTGTCAGGCTGAGTAGATACATAAAATGGAAAAATGGAAATGGAAATGTTGCGTCTAGATCGTTATGTCCCTGAAGAAGAGCTTGATAGCTCTGAGAACTAACTAGGTACCCAAGAAGTAGTGGTTCATGCCGCGAACTAACCTGTTCCTTTCACCTTGGTCAGCACTTAAAATTTAAAATCACCTTGCCAATATAACTATATTTAAATCATCGGGAATCAGTGCGCCCCACATTGCCTCCTATGCTGTATTCCACATTGTGCAGCTGTGCGCAGTGACCAAAAAACTCACAGGGTACCAAGCATGGGGTGGTTGAGGGGGTGGCTCTTGGTGGTTGCTCAATTACCGTCAAGACCAAGAAGCCCTTTCTTGGCAACTCTCACTCCCGACAAGCGAGGTCATGCTAGTGAGACATAATGCCATGCCTTCAGTATGCTGACCCACTAGGGAGTCTCAGGGGACTCAGATCTGATACCAATCCAAGAAAACGCTGCAAATTCATTAATAGAGGTTGGTTATCCCTCGGACCAGGAGCATGAAGACTCATCTAAATCGATTCAGCGTCCGAATTGCATTCGAAAATGATACCTCATACGCCTTGATCGCCGAAAATCCATTTTTCGAAATACACATTTTGCCACCTCTCCTCCCCTTAATTTGGTCCGAATGGGCTAAATAGTTTCGAGGACCAACTAGAGCCAAGAACGGACCCCTGACCCAAATTTCAGATTTTTAGCAAATTTTCTAGTACCGAAATCGGCGTGGACGGCGGACGGACAATTCTTTTATTTTGATCTAGACACCTTGAAACGTTCAAAAAAATGCTTGGCCTGAGTCGGAGAGATTGACTTTTTGCTATGATAGGTTGATTACTCAATGAATATCCTACCAAAATGAGGCTTCCATCGATTCTTCATGGGTATCTATTACCCATTTTGAATATGTATTTTAGAGATTTCTGCTACCTAGGCGTGTAGGGTATGATTTTCCACTAATTGTTTAACACTGAATCCAATGAGGCGGGTCCCGGAACAATTGGTGCCCCCTGTATGAGGCTATGGGTCAAAATGGATACCTATCTACTCATTTCGAATGTGTGTTTTCGAGATTTCTGTAACCTAGGCGTGTTGGGTATCATTTTCCACTAAATTCTGGACCCTCAATCGATTGGAATGGGTCCGGGACCCGCTACACCCACTGTTTCCATTTTCCCCATGTTGAAGAAATGAGTCTCCATGCGCTCGGTCCGAGGAATAACCAACCCGTGTGTATCAATTAGCAGCGTATTTAACAAGATCGCCCCGAACTGGGACAGTGTGTGGGGAGAAAAATTCTGTCTCGAAAATGGGGAGCATTTTGAGGTCAAGGACGAGTACCATTTTCCACTCTTTTTTGGCTGCGAATCGATTGAGATGGGTTTTAGACAAGATTCAGCAAAGGCTCAGGATCCACTTGATGAAAAAACCAATTACAACTTGAGAAAAACGAGGAATTATCTATTTTTATAATTCCTCATTTTTTGTGTGAACTATTCGGACTTTACCCGTCCTGTCTAGAACCCATTACCCATTACAACTCCGTGCGATCCTTTCGGATGGCAAATGCCGCATTTAAGAAGCGGAATGGTTTAGGAACGAAAGCATAGATAATCCTAGCTTTGATAGGTACCTTTGATTGAGGTAGGAAACGGCTTCACGAGCGGTGTTGGCTCAGTTAAAGGGCGCCTGGCACGCCATCTGATTCCGGCACGTTTGGGTGTCACCTAGGCTTCGTTCCCGTCTCATTTAAAGCCCTAGGGTACATCTGCACGAAAGCTGCATCATTTTCAGGCTGAACGGTTTTCAAGACAGCAACTTTTATCCCCGAACAACAAACGCCTGCATTTCATCTTTGAATAACATGCTCAAAACACCCGTGGTGATGCCTCTCGCCTTACGAGCCGCTATAAACATGCTTCATTCTTTAGAGCACATAACTCTGCGAATTCCTCCACAATGGTTCATTACTTCCTAAAGCAGGAGTACAGAGAAACCAGTGAGTGGAAAAGGATACTCCACAGATTTTTAGAAAAATGGTGAAAAATGATTTGGACCCATTGAAACGCATATTGTTAGACTCTTGGTAAAATCGAAGTGGAAAAATCTGGTGTGGAAAAATAGGTTCATAATTGAATACTCAACCAAACTGAGTATTTTAAAAACGTCGCAAATTCATTCACGGGGGTTGGTTAATCCTCGGACCAGGAGCATGAAGACTCATTTCTTCAACATGGGGGAAATAGCGGAAACAGTGGGTGTGGCGGGTCCCGGACCCATTCCAATCGATTCAGGGTCCAAAATATAGTGAAGAATGATACCCCACACGTCTAGGTACCAGAAATCCCGAAAACACATATTCAAAATGGGTAATATATATCCAATTTGACTCATAACTTCTTACAGTGAGTGCCAATCGTTCTGGGACCCACTTCATTGGATTCAGCGCCCAAAATTTAGAAGAAAAAGATACCCCACACGCCTAAATCGCCTAAAATATCGAACATAGGGAAAAATGAGGGAAAAAGTGGGTGTGGCGTGTTCCGATATTCCAATCGATTCAGCACTCAAAATTTACTGGAAAATGATACCCCACTTGCCTGGGTACCAGAAATCTTGAAATCCCACCTTCGAAATGGTGTAATAAGATACCCATTTTGGCTCATAATCTCTTCCGGTGTTGGCCAATCTTTCTGGGACCCATTTCTATGATTTCAGCTTCCATAATAGTGGAAAATCATACCCCCACACGCATAATTCGCCAAAAATCTTGAAAATTCATTTTTCGAAACACACTTTTTGACTCCTACACCGCCCAAATTTGGTCCGATCGGGCTGAAAAGTTTCGAGGACTAACTACAGCTGGAAACGAACCCCTGACCCCGATTTCAGATTTTTAGAAAATTTTCTACTTCCAATGTCGGCGTACGGCGGACGGAAATTTGCTCATTCTGATCTAGACACCTTGAAACGTCCAGAAAGAAATTTTGGGCCGAATCGGAGAGAATTTTATGAATGGGGTTCCATGCTAATTAGCCCAACCCGATTCTTTTGCAATTTAATTTTCCGAATAGGGCCTACACCTAGCCAAAATACGCGGAAATGTTTATCTGAATTCGTCGTCAGAAGTTACGTCTAAAATGACGACGAAGGGAAATTCAAAGCGCGCAATATGGAGGAAGTTGAGTTGTTAACTTCATTTGAAGATAGCGGAAGCCTGACACGGTATAAGTGTATTCAGGAAGCAGATTTTCGATATTTTGATTTCAGAAGTAGGGCAAACACACTCGTAGACCTCGCTGAATAAGGAAAGAACATTGTAATCGATTCAGTCTAAATCAGATAAAAATGGAAGTGAATGCATATTTCACGAGTTTTCCGTAATCGCTAACTGTGCAACGGAAATGTTCGAGTGGTTGGGTTGACTGACCTTCGCTGGTCCCAATCAGCCCAACTGTCGATGTCGAATTGTGTTTGCCCACGCCCCTCATCAATGAAAATCGATTCCTTCAGTGAGGGCTTACTATCGAAGAGGGAATTTCATTGGGTCATCCGTCAACCCAATGGAGGCGGGGGTGAACAAGCGCCAGAAAGTGAATAGGACAATCCAAAAAATATTACCTCCCTTATGAGGCAAAATCGTGTTGCGAATTAGTCTTTCCCCCCGGGAGTTCAAAATGTGTTATTTGAAAAATGGATTTTCGACATTTTCGGAGATCTATGTGGGGTATCATTTTCGACTAAATTTTGAAGGCTGAATCCAATGAGACGGGTCCCGGAACGACTGGAGCCCACCAAAAGAGGTTATGGGTCAAAATGGGTATCGATCTACCTATTTTGAATGTGGGTTTTTGAGATTAATGGTACCTAGGCGTGTGGGGTATCGTTTTCCAGGACGTTGAATCGATTGAAATGAGTCCCTATGCGCCTGGTCCGAGGAATAACTTGCCCTTGTGAAAGAATTCGCTGCGTTTTTCGGACTGGAATGAGTTAATGAACTGAGGTAATAGATCATTTTGAAGTAATAACAGTTGCATACGTTTGTAGGACCTATATATTAATTATAGCGAAATAGCAAATTTCTCCATATTCCCTTGCGCAAAACGAAGATTATTCGTATCATCAGGGTGACATGCCGTGTTTTTACAATTAATTGTCAACAAAAGAGCCTCCTGGAGTTTCTTATAAGGCTTCCTTTGTTCGTTTCAGTTTATTCGTTCGCCAATTGTTCCGGGACCTGTCTTATTAGAGATGATACCCCACACGCCTAGGTACGAAAAATCTCGAAAATACGCATTTGAAATGAGTAGGTAGATACCCATTTTGACCCATAACCTCTTCTGGTGGCCTCCAATCTTTCCGGGACCCCGTCTCATTGGATTCAGCATCCAACATGTAGTGGAAAATGATACCCCACAAGCCTAGATCGCCGAAAATCTCCATAATCCATTTTTTCGAAGT
This sequence comes from Cyrtorhinus lividipennis, assembly GCA_019603395.1. Classification (NCBI taxonomy): domain Eukaryota; kingdom Metazoa; phylum Arthropoda; class Insecta; order Hemiptera; family Miridae; genus Cyrtorhinus; species Cyrtorhinus lividipennis. The sequence goes on along the minus strand of CM034002.1, from coordinate 24,204,058 downwards.
ACACAATTTGACCCCCCCTCCCCCTCCCTCCAATCTGGTCCGACCGGTAAATTTTCGGGCCGAATCGGAGTGATTGGCCTTTTGCATGAAAATATAAGTTGATTATTCAAGGAATGACCAACCAAAAAGAAGAACAATAACCTAATAATAAGGCTAATAGCCACCAACATAAGAAAATTTGCAATTTTGTTACTAGTTGAAGTAAAGGGCTATGGTCGAATAAAATGAAGCCTCTAAAATAAAACACACGGGTTGGTTATTCCTCGAATGGGGGAAACAGTGGGTGTGGTGGACCCGGACCCATTCCAATCGATTCAGGGTCCAAAATTTAGTGGAAAATAATACCCCACACGCCTAGGCACCAGATATCTTGACACATGCCAAATGGGTGGATACATACCCATTTTGACCCATAACTTCTTCCGGTGGGTGCCAATCGTTCTGGGACCCATTTTATTGGATTCAGCGTCCACAATTTTGTGGAAAATGATACCCTACTCGCCTAAATCGCCCAAAATCTCGAAAAATCCATTTTTCAAAAAACACATTTTGACCCCTACCCCGCCCAAATTTGGTTCGATCGGCGATCTAGGCGAGTAAGGTATCATTTTCCACTAAATTTTGGACGCTGAATTCAATGAAGTGGGTCCCGGAACGATTGGCACCCACCGGAAGATGTTATGGGTCAAAATGGGTATGTATCCACCCATTTTGTATATATCAAGATTTCTGGTGCCTAGGCTTGTGGGGTATTATTTTCCACTAAATTTTGGACCCTGAATTGGTTGGAATGGGTTTGGGACCCGCTACACCCACTGTTTCTCCCATTCGAGGAATAACCAACCCGTAATAATTTACAGGGTTTTTCAGACGTTTCAATTTTGAGGATCTTGCTTCCTATTCACCGAAACGAATCGATTCACGGGGAGCGTAGAAGGTCGACCACTAGGATATCACGAAGAAGAGATTTCCTTCGAACCCGGAATCTCTCCAAAATGTATCAACCTAAACGTGGGCATGTCAAGGTCAGAGCTCGCCCTTTCGCGTTACCAACGAGCTTTTGATAGCGACGCCGCTTTATCAGCAGGCCAGATGTCCGCCGCCCCACGGTTCTTATCGCCCTGTGGCCAGGCACCGGAGAGAGGCGGGGACCCGGTGAAAGTTCTAGAGTGGGGGGTTGTATAAAACAGGCATGAGCTCATCACTATATTCCCAGTGCCTTCCTAACTTTCCACTTCCTCCTGCTGACCACTGCTGACCCCTATTGATTTTTGACAGGTAGGGCTTGCTGTCATCCAACCTTCTTAATTGCCACATATATGTAGACAATAAAGTTTTAAAGAAAAAATGCAATCATTAGTCGTCCGAACCGACCGTGCACCTTATTTATTGCAATAGCAGACTTATCAGTCTGCAAACCCTTGAATCGCTACCACCGCTCAACATACTCCTCATATCACTCAACACAGCAATAATGCGATAATGATATAGAATAGAACGAATTTGGCAATTTCCTTACGGTGATCCTACAAAGAATCATTATTGCCCGGATTTGAGGTTGTAAACGAAATATACATACAGCAGAAGTATTTGAATAATTTTGTGAATGTTCCCATAAGAATTCTCAGTAATTAAAAAAATTAGAATTAATTACTGTATAACTGCTATTATACAGTCAATATTATTGTTACCGAAATGTTCTACACCCAGAATGATTCAAGGATTTGAGGCTATCGTGCCGACTCATGCTGAAAATAATGCCTACAAATTTGTGACGAATCTTATTTTTCAATTATTGATTCCCCATAGGCAATTTGGTGAATAATGATAAACTTCATCGTCACCGAATTGATAGAAAACTTACCAACTATAGCCGCCAAAGATGTCACCTACTGAAATTTTGGAATTGAAGTACAAAATATCAGATTTTAGGCAATGCGGAGTGGATGATTGATTTCAGGCATTAAAAACCTGTAGGATTATTATCCAGAAAATGATAAACCAAAGGTTGGACAACGTTTTTGGTTGGTTATTACTCGAAAATTCAACGTATGTTTTCAGGCAAAAAGCCAATCTCTCCGATTCGGCCCAAAATTGTTTTCTGGACGTTTCAAGATCAAAATTAGCAAATGTCCGTTCGCCGACTTTGGTAGACAATTTTCCAAAAATTTGAAATTTTGGTCAGGGACCCGAACCTTATTTTTGACTAAATTTTGGAAGCTGAATCCAATGAGACGGGTCCCGGGACGATTAGAGCCAGAAGAGGTTATGGGTCAAAATGGGTGTATATATAGCTATTTTGAATGTGGGTTTTTGAGATTTCTGGTATCTAGGCGTGTGGGGTATCACTTTCCACTAAACTTTGGACGCTGATTCGATTGAAATGAGTCTCCATGCTTTTGGTCCGAGGAATAACCAACCCCTGTGAAGGAATTTGCAGCGTTATTAAACAAAGAACTTATTTCAAAAGTCAAAATTTAATGGAAAATTATACCCCTAAATGCCAGTGCCCCCCAAAATCTTGAAAGCCTATTTTCGCTCAGCCGTATCGGGTCATTGGGCTAAAAAGGTTTGAGGACTCGCAGACATAAATTTTGTATTATTAGGAGAACATTCACTGCCAAAAAGCGGAGTGGACAGCGAGTGGACATTTTGGTTTTGAAATTCAGATATTTAGAAGAACTATTCCTCAAGATTTTCCGCAGATCAAGGATATAGATCTCAGGAATGAATGTAAAATACTAAAAACATATGAAATCGAGATATTTTTAGTTTTTGTTCGAGTTTTATAAATAACTACCCACTATGATGGCTACTCCCAGTTTTCTTCAATCACTCTGTATTATATATTTACGAGTAGTCAAATGACATTATCTTAACTAGATGTGCGAGAATCTGATCCGCCTTTATACTCTAATACTTGAGACCTTGAGGAATAATTCATGATTGAGACTAGTCCTTGATCGACTTCTTTATTCTACATGTCTGAGTCATTGCAACGTGAATAAAGTAGACCAAGTACACCGTATAAATGAATCAGTAGAGGCATGTCGTTAAAAATATATCATCATCAACTAAAAGTGAGTCCCGTGTTTGTTCGATACATCGGCAAAATCGTTAAAAGCGTGAATTATTTATCAAATTGTGATATTCACGATGTGTTGTCCCACAATTATTGTGCGTCTTTGGTTATATTGAATGGTTCAGTCGCGGTCAAGTAAAGGTAAAGTAATAAATGGTGAAAACTATGTTAGAGGACAGTGGGGTATCGATTAACGATCCGTTGTCCATGTGAAAGGGTCATTGTGGAGCATCGCTCTCAGACTGGATTCACGTTCTCAGAAACCCAAATGTAACCCACACTAATAACATAGCCGAATGGTAAAGCGATTAGACAATCGCATGACGAATGCGTGATTTGAATGAGATATCCGATGAATTGAATGTTCATTAGATTTCTAGAATGGTTTGAAGCGATTGTTTGCAGCGTGTATTCACGTAGAAAATGATCGCCCTGGTAGATTGCTGGGGCAGAGATGGGCTCATATTCGTAAATCTGAAAGATATTCAAACAGAAAAAAAACACATTTGGTTGGTAATTCCTTAAATAATCAATCCATGTTCGGCCCAAAACAATTTTCTGGACGTTTCAAGGTGTCCAGATCAAAAACTCTGCAAATTGATTCACAGGGGTTGGTTATTTCTCGGACCAGGTGCATGGAGACTCATTTCAATCGATTCAGCGTCCAAAATTTAGTGGAAAATGACACCACATGCGCCTAGGTACCAGAAATCTCGAAAACCCATTTTGGAAATAAGTGGATAGATACCCATTTCTTTTGGTGGGTGCCAATCGTCCCGAGATCCGTCTCATTGGATTCAGCTGAAAACTGGTACCACTCACGCATTGATCGCCGAAAATCTCGAAATTCATTTTTCAAAAAAACACATTTTGACCCGCGACTCCTCGAGTCCGGGATTGGAGCCAGAAGATAATTATTGGTTGAAATGGGTATCTATTACCCATTTTGAATAGTTGTTTTCAAGATTCTAGTACCTCGGCGTGGTGGGTAATCATTTTCCACTAAATTTTGGACCCTGATTCGATTGGAATGGGTCGGGACGCCGCCATACCCACTATTTCCCCCAGTTTTTGAAAATGGATTTTCGAGATTTTTGGTGATTTAGGCGAGTGGGGTGTCATTTCCACTATTTTTGGACGCTGCAATCTATAAAATGGGTCCCAGAACAATACTGCACCCACTGGACGAAGTTATGGGTCAAATTGGGTATTTATTACACATTTGATTATATGTTTCGGATTTCTTAGCCTACCTAGGCGTGTGGGGTATCATTTTCCACGTAAATTTTGGACGCTAATTCCAATGATGTGCTGTCCCAGAACGATTGGCACCCACTGGAAGAAGTTATGGTCAAAATGGGTATGTATCCACCCATTTTGTATGTGTCAGGATTTCTGGTGCCTAGGGCGTGTGGGTGATCATTATTCCACTAAATTTTGGACCTATGAATCGAGGATTGGGAATGGGTCTGAGTACCCGCCACAGCCCACTGTTTCCCCCCCCATTCGAGGAATAACCAACCCGTGTGTAAGAATTTTCAGATTTTTTTGGTTTCTTTTCTTTCCGCACCTGTAACATATATGAAACCTTGGCCAAGGATGACACTGGTTTAAAGATGAGTTGACGTATACTCATGAGTCGTCCAATAAGATTAGGAAGTATCATTGATGCCCAATTTCTTTGACAGTCAACAATCTTCTTGTTACCAATTTCATCAGCCCCCATCCCATCCATCTTGTTACCTTTAAACTTCTCCCGCTCTGCTTTCATGAAAAAATATTTTCTTGGCTAATATCAGTGGGTTTTGAAAAATGTAATGGAATTATCTCTAGCATATATGTATCTTGAGTCTCGGTTTTGACTCTTTGGTATTTGACTAGTTCATATTTTTCTCATGATATTAATTCATTTGTTACTTAATTTGTCATTAATTCATTTGGCAATATCATTTAGTTTTAGAAATAGCAACTCTCCCCAGCCGCACAGGGTCACACCCTATGGCTGTGGAGGTATATTCCATGTAATTGATAGAAGACCGTGTATTCATTTTTATTACGGAATAAACTCCTCATTCATTCATTCATCTGGTATATAATCTTGAATGATAGGAGGGCAATAGATGATAAGATTAGTGTTGAGGTTCAGATTCAGGGTGCAGTTTCTGGATTTTGCCTGTTTTGGCAGTATATTGCTGCTTCTCATAAAACCTTGCTGGGGGCCAAAATTGTTTTTATTATTCCTGCATTCGATGACCATTCACCACCTTCTGACTTATTGAAGTGGAATAACCACTGTGAATGCTATTGTGAATTGAAAATTCTTGGGGAACAGGAAAAGAGGAATCCGCTGCACTACGCCGGTGGAAACGAAGAAGTTTGGAACCGGCTTGTGGCTGCCGGTGCGGACACGACGATCGTTGACCGCGAAGGAAACAGCCCGGCTTTCTACATGAACCATCCAAGGAGACTGAGACCTCCAGCGCCGGACTCGCGGTCAAAAATCATCTCACAAAGCAACAAAGGTGAGCAATCGGTGTTAATAGTAGCTTTTTAGTGGCGAATAGATTAGTACGCCTGAGCATGAAATACGCGCGTTCGGTTCACATTGTTGCATAGACTGAATGAAAATGAATGAATTATTATATTGTAAGGATTTATATTCTTCGTAAATATAATTTATTGCAATTATTCACTTGAATATACTGTTCTCATTCACACACTTACACAATGACACAATCACAATGCACAATACACAGTTGTTACGCGGTTGTCGCACTATTTATAACACAGCACAATTTATAACACACGTCTTATATTTGGACTCCAAAGTGAACTGAACTTGCGCGGCTTCCTGGGTCCCTTTTATACTGGCTGCCTCTTGGTTGAGTACCTTCTCGAACCTTCCCTGGTTCTGGGAACTCAAGGTGTTGTCTCAAGCAAACGGGAAGGTTCCAGCCAATTCAATATGACCCACGAATGTTCGAGAGCAACCCTTAGCCCTCCACAGGTCGTTGAGCGTGCAACGCCGGCAGCCCATTTGACGGGCGCAGGTGCAATCTTGCAACAACATTTATTCCATTGTAAATCACATTACATATGGGTGACCAAAAACTTCCCATACATTGGAATACACCCCAAGCCATAGAGCAAGCTCTGTGCGGCTTGGGGGAGTTACGTACATAGTTTTTATTTCATTAATTTTAATTCTTAAAATTATATTACCTAATTATATTATACTACCTGACTGCGTAGCTTCCACCTTCTGATTATATATTGTCAAGAGAGAGAGAGGGGGGGGGGGTTACTTTAGAAGGATATCGTGTTCCTCCCAACGCTTAACATAGACTAAAAGTTACACATTCGCTTGAAACTGGATTTCTCTTCACTAATTCTTATTCTGTAAGGGTGAATTGTAACCATATACTTTCTCCATCGTGAATTATTGCTTTATTAAATATAAACTCTTGCAAAATATTAATGCGGGAATAATACAATGGTAATTAAGTCAGACTAACAATTATTAACGGATCACAATTACTCCATTGTTCGACTAGCGAATTAAAAAGAATGGAGCATCAATAACCCTTTTCTCCAAATGCAACGATCTTCATTGAATTACAACGCTCAACGTCGTTATTACAGATACAGTCTCTCACTAACAAACATGAAAATAACTCGAGAACAATTTCAGCAGCGTTAACGTACCCTACTTCCTTATTCCACACCATTGAGTAATATAATCTTCAATAGAATCACAATATACCGTACCCATTTTGACCCATAATCTCATCCAGAGGGCAAACAAATACAAATAACAAACACTTATACTAAATGGGTAGATAAATAACAATTTTGACCCACAACGTCTTCGGGTGGGTGCCAATCGTTCTGGGACCGATTTCATTGGATTCAGCGTCCAAAATTTAGTGGAAAATTATACCCCACTCGCCTAGATCACCAAAAATCTCGATAATCCATTTTTTAAAAAACACATTTGGACCCCTACCCCCGCCCAAATTTGGTCTTATCGGGTTGAATGGTTTCGAGGACCAACTAGAGCCAGAAACGGGTCCCTTACCGAAATTTCTAATTTTTAGAAAATTTTCGATTCGATTCGATTGCGTTTGAATTCAGCCATTTAGACGCTTTCTCCTCGGCGTCAACATATCGTGAACGCGTCCTATAAGTACTATACATGCTCTCTCATCAAAACAAGCTAGGCACGTATGGACATGATAACTGTACCCACTGTAACGTCGGTGGCGACGTTTCAAATCAATCAAGTTGAATTATTTAGATTACTCTGTTCGATAACCGTTAATTATCTCAGTTGACCTGTGGAAAACGTTGAGAGCTAGGTCAAAGATGAAGGGGAAGGAGGTGTCAAGTGTAGAATCCATTCTCGACCATACAGCAACTTGAATGCTAACTACCGATATCTGTTTCTTACCAGATTTACACCATAATTCGCAGCAAGAGCCCTTACAAAATGGAATTCGCTTAATTCAAAAGCTTTCTCAGACCAGAATCCCCCTAATTGTAAACGTCAATTGTATTGGTTGGTGCACAATATTTGTTTTATGGAATATAAATCCATGTGTAGCATGCAGGTGTATACATTTTAGTAATTTCCCCTGTAGCCTCAAATTGAGCAACCTTCAAGCGTGCTGTGTCCTTAATTTGAGTTTTTTAATTATTCTTCAGTATCATGATGAACACCATTGTTCAATTGATGAGGTATTTATACGTAGTCGTGTCTATTTATAATACCATCATAAAAAACGCTGCAAATTCTTTCACACGGGTTGGTTATTTCTCTGACCAGGAGCATGGAGACTCGTTTCTTCAACATGGGGAAAATGGGAAACAGTGGGTGGGGCGGATCCCGGACCTATTTTAAACGATTCAGCGTCCAAAATTTAGTGGAAAATGATACCCCACACGCCTAGGTACCAGAAATCTCGAAAACACACTATCAAAATAGGTAGATTGATACTTTTGACCCACAACCTCTCCCAGTGGGCGCCATTCATTCTGGGACACACTTCATTGGATTCAGCGTCCAAAATTTAGTGGAAAATGGTATCCCACGCGCCTAGATTGCCCAAAATCTCCAAAATCCATTTTTATATTTACTCATTTGGACCCCTAACCCACCCAAATTTGGTCCGATCGGACTGAAAAGTTTCGAGAACCAACTAGAGCCGAGAGCGGGTCTTTGACCAAAATTTCAGATTTTTAGAAAATTTTCTACTACCAAAAACGGACATTTGCTAATTTTGATCTACAAACTTTGAAATGTACAGAAAAAGTTTTTGGGCCAAATCGGAGAAATTGACTTCTTGTATGAAAACATAGGTTGACTATTCAAGGAATAACCTACCAAAATAATCATGTAGTAATAATAATAAGAGTGTTATTAATTGAAATATTATTTATGTCTAAATATTATTGTCTGATCAAACTGAAAACCTAAAAGTTCCAAGATGGAATGAAAGAATGGGGAGATTGGGTGATGAACCAAACTACCACAAAGCACCTTTGAATGGTAAAAACTTCTTGTAATTAGTCACGACAATAGCAAATAAACAAAACAAATAATTACACTTAGAGCAGGCTAAAGATACACATTAAAATCAGGAAAAATAAGATGCAATAGAACAGTCGAGAATACTCACAACCCTGCCTCAACCTCCCTTATTCCTCTTTACTTTACTAGGGCCAACTGCTGGCGGTAAATATGAAATAACATCACAATTATATTACCATGCACTCTTTCAGGTCTGGTAGTAAAACCATCTACGATTCGGATATGGATTCACGACAAAGACCTCGGAAGGCTCCAGAAGGTCCTGTGGGAAGGACTTGGCGACAAATTAAAGACTGAAACCAGCTCTCAACCTATCGTGCGTCGTTTTTTAAACGCTGTGCCGTACATCTTGGTAAGCTGAGTCATATGTGACAATACTGAGCAAAATAAAATGGATGGTCTTGTCCTTGAAGCGATTCGAAGAACCTTTTTGTGTTTTCAAAAGGTTTTTTACCCTCAGACTTGTCATCAGTTTTTAATCTTATTTACTTGCCGCGATGGAACCATCAATATCGTAAACACATTAACTCCGTTGAAGCGATCCGCACAGAAATGAACACAATCGCCCATTGTGCCTATTTTCTATAGTATGAATCCTTTCTCTCACCCTCGGCAGTCAGGCACTTGTCGATCTTCACTGCACTGAAGTAGTTCGACCATAGTTGAGGTAGTAAATATGATGCAGCTATCCCAGTTCATTCGCGCTTTTCACGAGTCTCCTGTCCATTTCGTGAATCCTTTGGTAAGTTCTTGTTGGATTTCAATGACGGCAAGGAAAATCTTTACAATACCTGGCATTTTACTCACAAGAAGTTAGTACTGAAGAACTGTTGTACTCGTAAATAACAAAACCTACGTAGATTTCACTCGAAATCCAAGTCGTACAGAAGAGAAAACCCTTCAAAATCTCCTCAAACCTTACCTTATCCCCTTGAAAATGAGCTATCTTATCCTCACTTTTCCAACATCGAATCACCAAACATGAACTGTTCACGATCACGGATTAATACGATAAACAAGAAAACGACTCAAGATAGGTATTGGCATTCCGTTGTCGCAGAGGTCGATCATTTTCTTGATCAACCTTCCAACGAAAAATCGTATCGCCTATAGTGGAGCTAAGAATATCCAAAATAAAACCATCTGTTCACACAAGACATAATGAAACATTCAAAATATTTGCACACACGGGAGATCCGTCAGTGAGATAGCGTGAGGCCGTCATTCGGAAATTGGGTATCACAGTCCTAGGAGGTTCGTCAGTTTGCATGTCGAGAAGTCATCGCTGACACGTGAGGAACATGCTAAGAAAACACCGCTCATGCTGAAAAAGAGAGTTGCAACATCTCACTGGGTCGCCTCGCCAAATGTAACTTTTTTGGAAATAATAAGCGTTCCTTCGTCGCGCACACTGAGAGCGCCAAGTCACGAACGCCCGTGTATAATGTTGTTATGGGAAGAATGAAGAATAAACCTCGGACCAGGCGCATGGAGACTAATTGCAATCGATTCATCGTCCAAAATTTAGTGGAAAATGATACCCACTCGCCTAGGTGCCAGAAATGTCGAAAACCTGCTTTCGAAATAGATGAATAGAAAGATTGTAATTCAAGATCCCCCCCAGGTTAAGTGAATAATGATGGATCAGTGATCTGTTAAAATGATGGCTTTCATTCGAGTGCTTCTATGTTCTGCCAGGGATCGATCCGCGACGTGCATACGGCAGCCGTCAACAACGACCCTGAACTTCTTTTGTCTAAAAGTAGCGAACCTGTGCCGAAAGACATTCTCCTGAGTAAAGACGCCAACGGGCTGAATCCCCTGCACAAGGTATGTGTCTACAAAGTCAGAATAATTTTGTTCGTGACATCGAGAAAAGGTTCAATGGATTATTACTGCACTAGGCGGCAGGTCTCGGTCACATGGAAGTAGCTCGAGCTATTATCGACAGGACACCGGAGGCTGTGAACGCTAAAGACCATTTAGGTCGTACACCTTTGCACTATGCCGCGGCATTGAAGGATCAAAACCAAATGTACCAGCTTCTCGTCGACGCGAACGCGACAGACCACTTAGAAGACAAGGTCAGTTGGATTTCTATCCACCTCCTGCTTATTATTTTAGAAGCCTATCAACTCCCCCAATTAGATTTTTTTTTCTTTTAAACAGAAAGGAAACACTCCAAGTCACTATAGAGCCAAACCATCAGAGCTGGACGGACCCAAACTTCTGAATCTCATCCCTGATGCACCCAGGACAGCGCACATTTTCCCGCCATCGTGGGATTGGCGGCTCCTTAGTGGGGAAACGACATCCGAGAGTCCTATGGCTTCTCCTCAGGTAGAAGCATCACCACCAACCCCCAAAGCCAAGGTATTTACCTACCATTTTGTTTTTGATGGAAAATTTCCGTCTTATCATGTCTCAACAAGACGCGTTGCGTTCTGCCGTTTCAAGACCAGATAACAGTCATTTTAAGTTATTAGCCGTATAATAGTCATAATAATAGTAATAGTCATTAGCAGTTATTATAATATTAATTACTCGAATTGTGTGAGTTATAGGACTTGACATTAATCTTGTCACAAAAGCGATAAGTTTATCAGTCGAGCAGGCACAGATTTCTAATTTTGAAGATCGAAGCAATGAAGTTGTGGAGCCGTTGAAGATCTATTGGTTCGGAGATTTGATGAAGGGGATGGCAAGCTCCGGATGAAGAAAATAGGGGCATGTTGCTTATCTTGCGCTTAAATATAGTGGTAATTCAAAAAGGACATGAAAAATCGTTTGATTCAGTCCACGCAGATTTCTCGAGGGGACAGTTTGAACACCTTTTTCCCTAGTCTAAGAGCGGTGGCCACCATTCTAATCTGAGCTAAGAGCCGCTTAGTCGAAGATATTCTTGGTAGTCAGGGCGCGGGGAGAAGAGATAAATGTAAGAGTCGTTAAATTTTGTCTCGGACAAACTGGCTAAACTTTGGCGATCCAGGAGAGCAAGTTTGGCAATGTTGAGGATCGTTGGGACAGAGGCAATTAGAGATTTTGAGTTTGTTTCAAGCAACGCGTCACCTCCCGTACATTTGCAAGCTAGATTCCTTAGCTAGATAAACCAGTTGAACCTAGGATTTTTTTTGGAGGAAGGTGAGGACCTCACCTCCTTTTCCCACGTTGGGGCCCAGCCCGGAACTGTTTGACACATTACTTCAGGCTGGGTTCCGATTTCTGCCTGCTAAGCGGTCCTGTTTGCCTGATGTTCCCGTTGCCGGGCTCTTTCCTCGACAAGCTTGCCTTCCAGGATGTTTTGGATGTACCCTACCACGGCATTCCACTTTGACTTGCTCTCGAGCATCCTGGTCATCATATCCTCAGGGGTGGGAGGGCTGGTCATTTGTAGCTCCCTTGCAATCTGCCATCGCTCTCTCTCCCACCTCTTGCATTCGAAGATTATCAGTCCAGTCTTTCCCGCTGGTTTGCATTGCTTGATGCCCACTCCTAGTTGGCATGGGTCAACAACTGCCTTCATTTCCTTGCGCAGGGAAGGAGGGAATAGTAGCACTTTGATGTACAGCTCTTATCCCCCTTCTGTTTCGCTTGCATCACATACCCTGGTAATGGTATTTTCCCTAGGTTGAACTTAGGATTGTTTTGGGACTTTTTGTCCAGAGAGATTAGAGCTAAGAGACATGCCTTGGGGTATCTGCCGTCTTCCATTCTCAGGACTTTGATGAGGAAGCTGGGTGCCTGCTTGACAACCTCATGGAATAGCGGGGATATTCCTGCTTCAAGTCTGTAGCTAGGTGTACAACGAGGGAGACCAAGGATCCGCTTGATGTATTGTATCTGAACACATTCAATGTCTCTCGTGTTTCTGAGGGCCCAGATAGGTGCGGAGTAAAGCAGAACGCCCAAAACAGATGTGGTGAAAGTCCTGGTGATTGAATCCCAAGAAGAGCACAAGCCACGGGCCAAAGTAGCAAGAGCAATTCCGGAGGCCTCTCTTGCCTTGGAAACACAAGTTATTTCCCTATAGTGACGAAATAGATTTATGTCTTGCAATAAGGTTGTGTTCGGTAATGGATGGAGCTCGAAGTAATCGTTCCTTTTTCTTTTCATTACACCTGTACGCCAGGATCGGATAGAAGAAAGTAGAGAAGACGTAAAAGAAGCGCCGGTCCCAGAAGCCGAGGAACCTCCAGGGATCAAACCGTCTTCAGACGATGAGGTTAGGGCTGAACAGAGGGATACTCCAGAAGAACCTCCTGGAATTTCAGATGATGAAGGTGTGGGCTCGGAAGCTAATCCTTCCGTAGAGAACACATCTACGCCTCTAAGCGACACCGTGAACGGTAACTAATAACCCCCAGCACCAGAGCACTCCTCCCGTCAGTGTGTTGTGGCTTCCACCAGTCTTTTTATGTATGTACAGCACTGTTTTGTGTTTTCATGCACATGCAACGTTTCGTGAAGTCGTCGTCTCAGCACACGGCCTTCTGTGTCCAAAAGCAAGAATATCCTTATACCGCGCTGTGTCGACGGCATTCTTGAAACGTCTCATAACCCAAGCACCTGTGCGTCCTTCTGTTCTCCCACGAGACCACGACCTCTCAAGCGGCCTTTCTTCTTTTCAGAAGAGGTGGAGTTCAGCGGACCAAGGCTAGGTGAAACTATGACTCTGACTTCTTCGCTATACAGGTCAGAAAGTTCTAAAATTGACGATTCTGGATATGGCGTTGATAGTGGGAATGAAGAAGGGGATGGCTCCGATGGGAAAATGATCGATAACGAAAAATATATAAGTCAGCCAGGAATAACTAACCCGATTGATCCTGAAGTTGATGTCGGACATGAGCTTCGAGGAAATGAAAATGAAGAACAGGAAAATGGAAAACCAGAGTCAGAATACCAATCAAAAAGTGGAGCAGAATCAAGTCTTTCGACACATGCTGATTTTAATCTTAGAGATGGCGCTACAGAAGAAGCACAAACAAGTGCCCTGGTGGAAAGAGGCGACGGCGAAGGACACGTTTCGACAGACAACTCGAACAGGGAAAAAATCGATGATGCGAAAGACGACACATCCAAAAGTGTCGAGAAAGACCAGATGGATGCCACGGAAGACTCAGGAGAGTTAGGAGATACACGAGATTTAAATAGCACTTTTACAATAACGTCAAAAACTGGAAGCGCCGGTAGCGGCTACAATAAAAATTTAGAGGAAATAGTTGAAACGCCTTCAGTGGCAGCTAAATCAAAAGATGAGGATATTTTATTAGGAAAGACTGACAACGAAAATGAATCAAACGAAGAGGAACAGGACGATCAAACGGAAACGTTGGTTGCCGCCAAGCGTGAGGACAGTGATGGAGTTGCAGAAAATCAAAATCCATTAGAAGAACAAAATGAAATCAAAGCGCCCCTAACAGTCGAGTATGTACAGAAAGATGATATACCTCAGGACGAAGAAAGCTCAAAGAAAGAGCCTGATGACTCAACATTGGAGTTGAATGAAGATGAGGGTTATCAGAATCAGGAAATTGACGTTGGGCATGAAATTGCTCAAAACGGCATAGAAATGCCTGATGAGGGCAGCGCGATAGATGACTCAAGTCCCAATGCAGAATTGGGTGAGACTCAACAAAACGATGAGGAGCCTGCTATTTCAGAGGGCGATCTCAAACTGAGAAAATCGGTAGATCCCCTTGGACCAGACGAGGGACAGCAAGAGGTCACAGATGGTTCTGACCCTGAAGAGAGCGAAAAACAGGAAATCAGTGGACAAACGGAAAATGAACTACCTCAAAATGATGAACAAGAACAGAACCATCCAGTAACGTTGAGATCAACCAGAGGAAGTCGAGCTGAGGTTCTCGCCATCACACCAGCGCCAACGTTGGATGGAGAGACACCGGAAGCTGATGACCAGAAGGCCGTGGAGGAAAATTCAGGTGAGTTTTTTTTTTCTTTTAGAGCCAGTAAAAGAAATTACAGAGGTGACGCGAACAAAGAAATTATTAATCAATTTCCCACGACTCCTGGTAGGTCGCTTGTGTACAGAAGGCATGAGTGGGCCTAATACACTTCCTTGGGGTACACCAGCGCACGTTTTCCTTGGTTGTGAGTAGGCGTCATCCTGTTTGATGCCGAAGTACCTGTCAGATGAATAGGAATGGAGCAGTTCAAGTAGGGCAAAATTCTCTTCAACTTATGCATCAGGCCTTCGTGCCAGACTTTATCAAAAGCTTGTGATATATCTAGAAAGATGGTTGAGCTTACCTTCTTTTGTTCTAGCGCTTCTTCAATTATGTTAACTATTCTATGCACTTGGTATATTGTGGAGTGCTGCAGTCGAAATCCAAATTGGTGATTTGGGATCAGCTTGCGCTCCTCAAAACGGTGGGTAATTATTTGTTGATGAGTTCGTCAAACAGCTTAGACAAATCAGGCAGCAGCAAGATTGGCCTGTACGATGTTAGCTGATCCGTTGGTTTGCTCGGTTTAGGAATCATTATTATTTCAGCAATTTTCCATAACTGGGGAACATGGCGATGTGATATGGCTGATGATCTGGGTGAGTCTGGCAACAGCGTTCCTAGGAAGATGCTTGAGTACCTACCCGATTATTAAATCGTAAGAAGGTGCCTTCTTTGAGTTGATTTCGTGTTTGATTGTTCAGACGACCTCTCGTATCCTAACAGGAGGTATTTAGGTCAGTGGTTTTAGTTATGGAATATTTAGAAGTGGTTCTTTATTCGGAGAAGCAGGATGCGGTCTAAATATGTTTGCAAGGTGATCGGCAAACACATCAGCTTTTGTCTGATTGTCGCGTCCCCAATTGCCATCAGGTTTATGCACTGAGGGCGCACGAACTGGTCTTGTAAAGCACCAAAATATGCCGTCAAAACATGAAAAATTATACTATACATTGAACTAGAGCTGACTATTGTGGTCAGAGAGTCAGAATGATTGCCGAAACTGTAGGAAGCTGCACGCATTCTGTTCTATGGCCTTAGGTAGCAAGTACCTAAGATGAGCCAGGCTGGCCTGGTGACGTATGTCGTCAGACCATGTTGCAAGTGAAATCTTGTGTCCTATAGTATATTCTTCGGATTATGATGCCTGTTATCTAAGTGCAAGGTTATTGCACTCAATGGGGTCACCGAAAATTTCATCTTAAGTTCACAATATTGAGTCAGAGAAGTTCAATCCGCCTCTAGGTCTTCCTTTTCAAACAATCTAAGTAAGATTCAAAAACCTCATTGTTGTGACATAGCACCTGCCAGGACACATGTTGTGAACGAACGTTAGCGTGAGCGCGAGGGAGGGTGGAGGAGGTTTTGCGTTGGTTGTGGGGGTTGATATATATAGCTCAATTGGAGATTGTTTATTGGAAGATCAATAAAGTATTTATCGAGTATTAATGTGTTCTGTTCATAAATACAACATGGTGGCAGCGGTAAATTCAGTTCAGTGAGTTCAGTTACAATTCCAAGTGGAAATTTCGCGGGATTCGTGGTCGCGATCGTGTAGTGTTGACAACACTCAGTGGTTGGGCAGGATTCCTCGTTGGTGTTCAGCCTCGTTAAGATGAGCGACAAACCGGCTACATATACACCCCAGCACCGAGCCATTTGATTTTTCGGATCCAAAGGGTTGGACTAAATGGAAGAGGCGGTTTGAACGCTTCCGAAAAGCTACTAAATGGATAAGAGGAGTCTGCAGACCAGGTAAATTCGTTGTTGTACCTCATGGGAGATAAAGGTGACGACATTTACCCCAATTGAACTTTGCCTCAGGTAAGGAGACAGACTATGCTTCAGTATGTGAAGGCATTGGATGACTATTTTGCTCCAAAAGGAATGTCATTTTTGAGAGAGCCAGGTTCAACAGTAGGGTCCAGCTGGTGGGGGAACCAGTGGCGGATTTTATAACTGAGCTAATTCCATGGCAGAGCGTTGTGATTACAAGAAAGAGGAGGAACTCATCCGGGATCGTATTGTGGTGGGTATCTCAGATAAAAAGCTCAGTGAAAAGATGCAATTGGACGAAAAGTTGACTTGGAAACAGCCATGAAAATGGCAAAACAGTCGGAAGAGGTGAAGAAGCAGCAGGAAGTTCTTAATGTAGGGAGTGCCGGAGCACACAATGTGGACAGAATACAGTCTAGGCAAAAACCTAAAGTCGGCAAACCATGTGAATGTTGTTTGTTGTTTCATGGCAAAGGGGACCGATGCCCAGCGCCGCTCAGCGATTTGCCACACGTGTGATCTGGAGGGACACTACTCCCGGGTGCCCTGGAAAGGCCAGGCAAAAGTTCCCAGGTACATCAACTCAGGCCCCCAGCAGGAAGAAAATTTCAGGTCAGGAGGTGGAAGAAAAAAGATACCCAGCTTGCGTATGAGTCGGACAGTTCAGGTTCTTGTTGTGCAGTTCATGAGAGAGGTGGTGAAGACTGGTCTGCTAGCATTACAGTCAGAGGTCGAGAGATCATTTCAAGATTGACACAGGGGAGTGATGTGACGGTAATTCCATATCCTACCTCAATGGTGATGAGAAATTGAACAAAACAAGCAAGGTGCTCTCTACAGCTGATGGTGTCGAATGTCAGTTGTAGGAGTCACAGATGAAAGTCTCAGTTAAAGGGAAAGTCACCAAGCAAAAGAGTCTACTACATCGAAGGCCTGCAGCGCCCTCTGCTTGGGCGGAAAGCAGTTGAAGATTTGCAACTCCTGAAAAGTATCTATGAAATTAGGGATGAGCAAGGAGAGGAGGGCGCATCAGAGCAGAATTCCCTAATTTATTCAGGGGATTTGGGAAGATACCTGGATCGTGTACAATAAAACTGAAGGAAGACAGCAAAAACTTTGCTGTGTGTCAACTCCACGACGTATTCCAATTCCCTGAGGAGCTGGTGAAGGAAAAAATTGATAAAATGGAAGCTACAGGTATTATTACGAAAGTGAGCAAGCCAACTGAATGGTGCTCACCCCTAGTGGTGGTGCCAAAGAAGAGCAGTTTAAAATGGATGTGCGCCTCTGTGTGGACTTGAGGCAGCTGAACTCTTGCGTTGAGAGAGAATTTTTACAATCCAGATGTGACATATTCATTGGGTCTTCTTGGAGAGGCAAAATATTTCTCCAAGTAGATGCAGAATCAGGATTCCATCAGGTGGAAGGATGAGCCCTCGAAGGTGTGACACCTTTTTACCTGGGGCGGTCACGCTTCGAAAGACTGCCCTTGGGCCTGCAACGCACCGAACATTCAGCGGCGGATGTTTTGAAACGTGGAGGGTTGTGAGGGGTTATATGAAGACTGGACGATATTCTGATTTTTGGAGCCACTAAGCAGGAACATGATGTACGGTTTGAAGGCCGTTCTTCGCAAACTCAGTGCAGGGGCAGACGCTCAATAAAGCAAAAACCCAATTTTGTCGAGTCGAATTGAGTTTCTTGGCCATTCATAGATAATGATGGCATTCACGTTCCACCCTGATAAGGTGAGAGCTATTAAAGAGTTGGAACCCCCAAGCAACTGACGGAGTTGAGAGGACTCCTGGGTATGGTAAATTTCTGGCAAAGCCATTCCTCAGAGAACAGAGCTGCTGGCTCCACTGTATTGACTGGAAAAACATGACAGAATGTTCGTCTGGGGTCATCAGCAGAAGGAAGCTTTTCAAAAGTTGAAGGATCATTGACTTCGCCCCTGTGTTGGCAGCATATGATCATCTCGAAAGACAGTTGTTTCACAGAAGATGCTTCAGCCTAAGGGATTGGAGGGGCTTGCTACAAGAACATGAGGGCGGTGCTCAGGCCAGTGGCCTACGTACGAGGACAATGAAACGAAACGGAACGGATACTCGCAAATTGAGAGGAAGGTCTGGCTGCTACATGGTGTTGCGAAGGCTGCGCGATTACTTGATTGTGACTCGATTTTTATTCTGGAATCAGACCATAAACCTCTGATTCCTATTTTTTCGACAACGCCCATGGATAGTTTGTCTCTAACTTCTCAGATTCCGGCTGAGGTTGATGCGGTTCAATTATACCATGTGCATGTGCAGGCAAACAGCTGACGACAGCAGACCACTTGTCCAGGAAGCCTCTGTACACAGTAGAACCATACAAGCAACAAACGAAGCGAGCTGCTCAGGAGATCACCTTGAAGGACCTCCACAGGAAATATGGACCACAGATTTGGAAGGAACAGAGGAAGATGAGGAGAGCACTTACACCAAAGA
>CM034002.1:24037351-24185052 GCA_019603395.1 Cyrtorhinus lividipennis | reverse complement strand
CAGTTGTCGGTTGATCTCCGAGCGGTCAACACGTATCTTTTACGCTCTCTTATCTAGATATCGCTGTCCTTTTACTTTTGTTTACTGTCTCTCTCGGGCACTTGAATCTCCGCTGAAAGGTTTCGGGATACCGTTATTCTTCACCTGTTCGCCTTATCTTCCGGTTTATCTTTTGGAATCTGTCGTCAACATGGACTGTGCCAAGTGTTTACGAGATTTGTTTTCGCCTAAGAAAACTGCTAAATGCTCCGTTTGTAATAAGGCGTATCACCCGGCCTGTACCCGTCTGAAGTCGACGGAGAACTTCAGAAAACTGAAGAGGGAGTTGCGCGATAGGTGGAAATGTGACACCTGTAATAAGAGTTATACGAAGCCGGCGGATGACAGCGAGGAGGGGAGTGAATCGGAGCCTGAGTCTGTCCCCGACGCGGGCAAAGACCTGCATGAGAATGTAAGGAAGTTGCTGGGAAAGTTTGCGGGTTTCGACAAGAAGCTCAGCGGAATGCAGAAATCTATGGATTTCTTCAATGAGAGCTTCGAGGAGATGAAGACCTCTATAGCAGGAATGATGGTGGACATGGGGGACCTGATGAGGAACTATGAAGGTCTCAGAAAGGAGAATGATGTGCTGAGAGGGAATATTGCTGAACTCCGGAGCATCACGAACGACCTACAGCAAGCGGGTCTGCGCAATGTGGTCGAGATCAGGGGAATTCCTGTTACGAGAAACGAGAACACCTTCGAGCTGGTGAAAAGTATCGGGGCAGCTATTGGTGTCTCGACAACTGAAGGCAACCTCGTTTCTGCGTTCAGGCCGCGTTCTAATGCCAAGAATACCTCATCAGTACCCTTGGTCGTTGAGTTTGGGAACATCGAGTCGAAGAAACTCTGGATTAAGCAGGCAAAACTCAGCAAGACCAAAACTGCGCGCGATGTTCACGTAGGGTTCCCTGAAAGCAAATTCTTCATTAATGACCGCCTCACCCCACAAAATGGGAGATTATTCTGGCTCGTAAGGGACTTCGCCAAAAAATATGAATATCGCTTCGCTTGGACGACGGACGGGCGTATCTACTTGAAGAAGGACGACGCTGACGCTTCTCGGGCCATTCGAATTGGGAACATCGAACAACTGAAGAAAATGGACTCACGGGAACTTCTGACCTTCGATCCTCCCTATGAACGCAGCAGCTAAGCTTTCTATCACACTTACTAATCTTAATAACTCCTTTGGTAATCCTAATTCTCATGATATGGAGAACAATTTCATACTCTCATTACCGAGTGATGGAGCTGATGTAGGTATCACAGAAGATGAGTACTTTGAGACACTAAACTTATTCTGTTCATCACAAGAGAGAACCTCGACACATAAATTTACCATTTTCCATATGAACATACGAGGCTACAGTTGTAATTTTTCCGAATTTTTGGCGTATGCTGGAGAAGACCTGCTATTCTTTGACGCCCTGATTTTTTCCGAAGCCATGCTCGACAGTTGCGCGATGTTTAATAAAATCCCCGGCTACGACATTATACATACTGTTGATCATTTTAATAGAAATGATGGGGTTATCATGTACCTAAGATCTTCGTACAAATATTCGTACAACCTACCGAAATTTAATTTTGCCACATGCATTGATGTTCGTATTCAGAGAGGGGCGGAGTTAATTGATCTACTTGCAATATATAGGAACAACTCGGGGAATTCTTCAATTTTCACAAACGAGATTGCCGAATTCTTATACACCAAACGTGATTCAACCCACTCGTTCGTCGTTGGCGACATAAATATAAATACACTTGACTTGACTAATAAGGACGCCATCTTCTACCTCACGTCTCTAAATGAGTTGGGATACGAGGCTCTTATTAATAAACCTACCCGAGTGCAACAAAATAGTTCTACATGTATTGATCACATTATGGTTCGCAGCCGTACCAGCAATAAATGCTTTTTACCAGGTGTTATAAAAACCTACATATCGGATCACTACTCTGTTGCCACCTCTCTGACCGTCCAGTCTAGTGCCCAGCCAATTGTTTCCAGTAATTATAGAACTACAATAGATTTTTTCAAATTAGAATCACTCCTGACAAATTTTGACTGGTCCATTGTACTCAGGGAAAATGATGTGAGGATCGCCGTAACTTTATTCACAAATGCTTTCACTCAATGTCTTAGAGCCTCATCATCCGTCAAAAAAATACCTCATGCGAAAGTACAGTTAACCCCATGGATGACTAACGGCATACTCAAAGCTATCCGAAATAGAGACAAATTATGCAAACGATTGAAAAGAGAACCCTTTAATTCTAATCTGCGTGAAAGAGTCAAAATTTACCGAGCCTCTATTAAGCGCCTAATCTCTAAAGTCAAAAATGAATTCTATTCCAAAAAATTCAAAGATAACCAAAACAATCCTAAAGACTTTTGGAAAATACTGAAAAATGATATTTTGAATTCTGGCTCCAGTGTAATCTCTCATCAAAGGCTTATTTCAGATACGTCAAGAACTCATAACGTAGATGAACAGCGTGCCAAACAAATTGAGGCAGAAAAATTCAACTCCTTTTTCAGCAACGTTGGCAAACTTTTGGTGGAGAAGATCCCTAGGTTCTCCCGTCCGCTGGCTTCGGATTCCTCAGGCACGGATTCTCTTTCTGATGTTGAACAATTCATCTTCAAGCCAATTACACTCACAGACTTAGACAAGATTATTGGCGCTATGAATGGAAATTCTGCGCCAGGTACAGACAATATCTCTTTGAAATTCATTAAAAAATATCTCGGCACACTTGGTACGTCACTTGTTCATATTATTAATTTAAGTATTAGCAGTGGCATATTCCCCAACTCGTTGAAAGTAGCTAAAGTAATTCCTTTGTTTAAAGGAGGGGATATTCACGAACCAACTAATTACCGTCCGATATCTCTTCTGTGCACAATCTCCAAGTTAATTGAGAGATGGGTAAAACAGCTACTGTACGACCACTTGGAGAGGCAAAATCTCCTGTCAAGCCGGCAGTTCGGTTTTAGGAGGGGTATTGGAGTGGATGAGGCACTGTATGAGGTGACAAAGGACTTAACTTCCCTGATGGATCGAGGAAAGAAAGGTATCCTGATTACGCTCGATCTTGCGAAAGCTTTCGATTCAATCGATCGCGATATGCTCTTGGGAGTCCTGGCACACTATGGCCTCCGTGGAGTCGAGTACGCGTGGATGCGCGACTATTTCCTGGGGCGGCGACAATTTGTCACAGTAGATGGCCAGAATAGTCAAACTAAAGATATAGAGTATGGGGTTATTCAGGGTGGGACTCTTGCGGCCTTGCTCTTCCTCATTTTTATAAATGATCTTCCCAAATTGCCCTTAAAAGGCAATATTTATCTTTTCGCCGATGACACGGCAATTCTGTGCGAGGGGGATTCTTGGGATGACGTATTTGATGTCGCTACAAGAGACGTAAATATAGTCTTCCGTTGGCTTTGTGACCATTCCCTGAGTCTTAACATTAAAAAAACTAAATACTTGGTGTTTTCCAAGTCTCCGTCTAGGAGAAACCTTGAGGACTATAATGTGAGGATCCACGTCTGCGGGGGCCCTGCTGCTTCGCTGGCCTGCTCGTGTCCACCGCTGGACAGGGCGAGGTCTGCGAGGTACTTGGGGGTTGTAATAGACGAGGACTTAAGATGGGATTCGCACGTGTCAACTGTGGTGTCAAAAATCCGAAAATATATTCACATTTTTTACTGCCTAAGAAATTTGCTTTCTCTTAACAACCTGATTTTAATTTATAAGGCACTAGTTCAAAGCACTCTAAGTTTTGGCATTCTCGTATGGGGCTCGGCTCTACCTACAATTATGTACCCCCTGGTAATTGTTCAGAAAACCATTCTAAAGGTCATTTTAAGAAAACCCCGTCGTTTCCCCTCCAATGAACTTTTTAAGGCTCTTCCCGTTTTTAACTTGTGCCAGTTGTACCTAAAAGTAGCCCTCTGTTTTTACCATAAACACCCTGACTTCTTCCAATATCCCCGGCCTGCATCGTCATACCTTACTCGCCCCACAACTCAGGCGATCGTCCCTGCTCCTCCCTCTCGTTTGTGGTCAACATCTCATCACATCTACTATAGCATGCCATACGTGTTCAGATCCCTCCCTGCGGAACTGAAGTCTCCCTCGGATTTCTCCCGAAATGTGTATAAAAAAAAAATCTTTTCTTGGCTCATTTTAACTGGCCCCGACACCTGCCGCACCCTTTTATCTAGCCCATATGTGTAGTCCCCATACTGCTTCACTCATCATGTACCTCATCTGTCTTTCGCACCCCATCATTGTAAATGATTAGAGATGGTTTACATAGGTGGATAATGTTATGATCAGCTATACACTCCCCCACACCGCACGGAGCTTGTCTCTTGGTGTTGGGGTATTTCCTACCCGCGTTTTTTTTAAATATTATATTTTATATTATCCTTCATTTCTTGATTCTTCTTTAGCCTATTCTGTGAAGAACCAATGTTTTTATTTTTAGATGCAATGTATATGTATATGTAAATCTATACGAGGAATAAACTTCAATTTCATTCATTCATTCATTCAGAGAATGTAGGCGAACATATGCCTCGCTCAGTAGCATTGGTCGACGCGCTGTGTTGCGTGAATGACAATCGACT
Source organism: Cyrtorhinus lividipennis (assembly GCA_019603395.1). Classification (NCBI taxonomy): domain Eukaryota; kingdom Metazoa; phylum Arthropoda; class Insecta; order Hemiptera; family Miridae; genus Cyrtorhinus; species Cyrtorhinus lividipennis. Next base: position 24,180,368 of record CM034002.1, on the reverse strand, counting down.
GGAGAGACCATACCGACAGACGCACAAGCACACGTTTACGTGCTACAAGAAGTGCAAGGACGAAGATAACAAAGTATGTCGATTCGGAGCTCCGTTCTGGCCGATGCGCGAGACTCGCGTACTGCTTCCGATGTCGAAAGATGACGGGCGGCGCGAGCGACTGCGCGCGATTTACGCCGACATGCATCGAGGCTTGGAATTCGGGGATTTTGATTCGGTCGACGCGCTTTGGCGGCAATATCACGTTCGCGACGAAGAACATTACTTGAACGTGATACGCGCCGGAATCACTCGTCCTCGCATCTTTCTTCGTCGTACGATGGAACAGAAGTGGATGAACAACTTTCATCCATGGATCGCGAAAACGTTACGCTCGAACATGGACATACAATTCATCCTCAAAGAGTACTCCTGCGCCTCATACGTTGTCGAGCTCGAGTCGTAAAAAATTTGGTAGTAGAAAATTTTCTAAAAATCTGAAATTTGGGTCAGGGGTCTGTTCCCAGCCGAGATGGGTCCTCGAAACTTTTCAGCCCGATCGGACCAAATTTGGAGGGGGTAGGGGTCAAAATGTGTTTTTTGAAAAATGGATTTTCGAGATTTTGGGTGATTTAGGCGAGTGGGGTGTCATTTTCCACTAAATTTTGGACGCTGAATCCAATAAAATGGGTCCCAGAACAATTGGCACCCACTTGAAGAAGTAATGGGTCAAATTGGGTATTTATTACCCATTTTGAATATGTGTTTTCGGGATTTCTGCTACCTAGGCGAGTAGGGTGTCATTTTCCACTAAATTTTGGACGCTGAATCCAATAAAATGGGTCCCAGAACAATTGGCACCCACTGGAAGAAGTTATGGGTCAAATTGGGTATTTATTACCCAATTTGATTATGTGTTTTCGAGATTTCCGGTACCTAGGCGTGTGGGGTATCATTTTCCACTAAATTTTGGACGCTGAATTCAATGATGTGTGTCCCAGAACGATTGGCACCCACCGGAGGAAGTTATGGGTCAAAATGGGTATGTATCCACCCATTTTGTATGTGTCAGGATTTCTGGTGCCTAGGCGTGTGGGGTATCATATTCCACTAAATTTTGGACCCTGAATCGTTTGGAATGGGTCTGAGACCCGCCACACCCACTGTTTCCCCCATTCGAGGAATAACCAACCCGTGTGTAAGAATTTGCAGATTTTTCTAAATGTAGGCAAATGCTTTACTGCCTCGTATACAAGAGCCCATTGCGTGTTGAATCACACGTACTACATTGAGGGACGAGCTCAGTGGCCGGAGTGTGGTGAGGGACCTAGGAGTTCATTTCGACTGCTCGCTCACTTTCAGAGCCCACGTCGAGTCCATTGGTAGCAGAGCTATGCTAGCGTTAGGATTCGCCAAGAGGAATTCCTGCGATTTTTCATCTGTAGAGGCCTTCGTCGCACTCTATGTGGCACTCGTTCGTCCCATCTTGGAGTACTGTTCTTTGGTCTGGTCGCCGCTCTATGGAGGCGGTAGGATGGAACTGGAGCGGGTTCAGAAAAAATTCTTGCGATTTGCCTCATTCAGGTCTGGAGTTGCCTGGGAGGACTTTCACGTGGATGAGGCGCTGAGACTGTGCAGTTTGAGGCCACTCGAGGAACGTAGGCGGAGGTCGGACGCCATGTTTCTGAATAGACTGGTATCCGGATCTGTGGACTGCTCTGAACTTCTTTCCCACATGAATTTATTCGTTCCACCGCGCAATACGAGATTCCAGCAGACCTTTCAAATTGCCTCAGGTACAACCACTTACCTTCTCCGTTCCCCTTTAAATCGCTGCCAGGATGAGTGGAACCGCCTCAATTTGGACATTTTCAATACCTCTAGGGCAAAATTAAAACAATTTATGGCTGAGCCTCTTGGTCAATGAGATTGTTATAGTATTAATTACTGTGTTTTCTGTCTGTTGTTGCTATCACGATCTACTTATTAAATATCTTTATTATTATATCGGGCTGTCAAGTCCGTGTAAACACACATTCGAAATGGGTAGATAGGCACCCATTTTGACCCATGGCCTCATCCAGAGGGACCCGTCTCGTTAGATTCAGCGACACATATTCAAAATGGGTAATAGATACCCATTTTGACCCATAACCTCTTCCAATGGGTGCCAATCGTTCTGGGACCCTTTTCATTAAATTCAGCGTCCATAATTTAGCGGAAAATGATCAAAACGAACTTCCTAGTGTCATATACGTATAAAATATTAAATATCAAAACGGCGTGGACAATGGACGGCGGACGGCGGACGGCGGACGGACATTGACCTTTTTTGATCCGGACATCATGAAACGTCCAGAAAAAAATTTTGAGCCGAATCGGAGAGGTTGACCATTATCATGAAAACATAGGTTGATTATTCAAGGAATAACCAACCAAAAAACCGAATACCGATAGCTGCGCTACATCGATCCGACGCCGACATTTCCATGTCGACTGAATGCAAGATACGGGACGCGAGCAACGAGCGAAGCGAGTTGCGAGTTTGTTTAAAACATGAAAATGTCCTACTGAGTTGCGGACTTGTACGCAAGCTGATGCACTGGCGTAGCGGGTGCTGGCAGATGACGAATGCTAATCTTTGCTTCAAGTCTAAGGATATCAACACTGGCTGCCCCCTTGGGCCGGTTAGTTACTGTCTACCAAGCAGAGGTCCTTGCCATTGCTGCCTGTGCGAAGGAGATCCTCCAACGAGGACTCACCTGCGCCAGGATCACCGTACTCTCAGACAGCCAGGCAGCACTGAAAGCTTTTTGTCCATTTCCCCCTCTCTAACTACACTTGGAGCGAAAATAATATTTTTAATGAAATCGGCATCGCATTTACCATCGACCGACATACCCAACTCAATTTTTTCATTAAAACTGAGTATTTTGTCCATTTCCCCCACTCCAACTACACTTGGAGCGAAAATAATATTTTTATTGAAATCGGCATTGCATTTACCATCGACCGACATACCCAACTCAATTTTCTGATGAAAACTGAATATTTTCTCCATTTCCCCCTCTCTAACTACACTTGGAGCGAAAATAATATTTTTAATGAAATCGGCATCGCATTTACCATCGACTGACATACCCAACTCAACTATTCCCTGACCGTATCTTTTCAAGCCTGACTTCAGCAGCACTCCCAGTAAGTACATCGTACCTGCATGCAGTTTGCCTCAATTCAATGTTGAATCCTAGTTAATCCAGTACAAGCGCTATATTTTGCCTGAATTCTGGAGTAAATGGTATCAATACCACTTCTGATGAGCGCCAATGTACATTTTTTGATTTATTCAATGTAGATTTGTATTTAAGCTTGTCTTATCTATAGATTTCTGATTACGAAGCTCTGCCATTTGCTTGCCATTGTGCCCTTCACGTAACACAAGATTCCTCAAGTTGACATAAGATAACCACCAAAATCAATTCTTCAAGCCCTTTTCATTATTGATCTCCTCTTTTAATGTTTTGCATGATGTTTCATTAAACGCAGTGTTCGAATTACAATCAAATAGAGGAGTCAACACCCAACAACGCAACTTCATCAGTCTACAACGCACCCATCACTGCAAATACTGCATGCAATGTTAGGAACAACCCCTATTCAATGTCCCAAATACGCCCAAGTGCTTCATATCATTTACACGTACACATTCTCAAGTTAGTTCTAATTGGACTTTGTTCCTACTTTGAGTTCAAATTCAATTTAAACGCATTTGTAGCCGAAGACTTTTCTCAAATAGTTGCATTCATAGTCCACGCAATTTTTGACCTTTTTGTCTTCAGCTCATTAATCATTCTCCATATCAATGTAACTGCAAATTGCAAGGCATTTATTCAACTTTTAAACACGATTAAACGCAACGATAAATTAGACTGTTGTATTTGGGCGATATTTGGATTTTTGTACGGATTATTCTACTTCCTATTAATCAAAGGAATACTTGACAACCAAATAGATCTAAATCAGCTTTATTATAGTGTTTTTTACTTGCATTTAGGTCTTCAATATTATTCAGGGGTGTTTCAATTCTGCGCTATAGTCAGAGCTCAGTATCAAAGATTGTACAAATGTTGTCGAGCGTTGAACGTCAATTTAAAACCCAAAATGGTGAAAGTTTTGCAAATTAAAATTGACAAAGAGATATTTATAGTGAACCGCGCTATGTTTGTGTTTAACGGATTTTTGTTACCTACTTGTCTCGAAATATTTGGAAGTACGGTGAATTTTACGTACAATTTAATTTGGTTGGCTTCTTCTCCTGCGTTTTCCTCTGTCAAGGTGCTTTTATTATGCTTCGCCGTGGCAAGTTTGTTGAAGATTTTACCGCTTGCGTTGTTGTCACTCACATGCTCAACTGCCAAACAAATTGTAAGTTGTTTGGTGAAATATCTCAGAGGGTTGTTACCTTAATTGTATTTCATGTATCATGTATTAATTGTATTTTTTATGCTCCACATGTAGTGTACTTTGCCAATTACTTTGTCCTATATCAATTGTAGACCAGGTTGGTGCAGATTATCCTCCTTTGCAACGTGTCCTTTTCTTTAATTATAATTCATTTTGTTTCAATGTATTTCATGCTCATCCTTGGTATCCCTAATTAACGCTCAGTCGTAAGTCTTGGACTTACATCCCGTATCCTCTCGCTAGGTCCTTTCCAAATTCTCCGAAGAAACCCGAATTAAATCATAGTAAATTCCTAACAGATTTTAATTCGAGAGAGGCTTACAACTGCATGAAGACAACAGGTTCTCATGAGGGGGATAAAACGATTAGGTTGCAGTCAGAGTAGTTCATATTACTCGCCATAATGGTCAGGTAAACAAGGGGGGTACGTTTATTGGGCTGTATAGAAACCTGACTCAGATTTTTATTATCACTGCATGAAGACAACAGGTTCTCATGAGGGGGATAAAAACGATTAGGTTGCAGTCAGAGTAGTTCATATTACTCGCCATAATGGTCAGGTAAACAAGGGGGGTACGTTTATTGGGCTGTATAGAAACCTGACTCAGATTTTTATTATCACTGTATAAAGACAACAGGTTCTCATGAGGGGGATAAAAACGATTAGGTTGCAGTCAGAGTAGTTCATATTACTCGCCATAATGGTCAGGTAAACAAGGGGGGTACGTTTATTGGGCTGAATGGAAACCTGACTCAGATTTTTATTATCACTGCATGAAGACAACAGGTTCTCATGAGGGGGATAAAAACGATTAGGTTGCAGTCAGAGTAGTTCATATTACTCGCCATAATGGTCAGGTAAACAAGGGGGGTACGTTTATTGGGCTGTATAGAAACCTGACTCAGATTTTTATTATCACTGCATGAAGACAACAGGTTCTCATGAGGGGGATAAAAACGATTAGGTTGCTGTCAGAGTAGTTCATATTACTCGCCATAATGGTCAGGTAAACCAGGGGGGTACGTTTATTGGGCTGTATAGAAACCTGACTCAGATTTTTATTATCACTGCATGAAGACAACAGGTTCTCATGAGGGGGATAAAAACGATTAGGTTGCAGTCAGAATAGTTCATAATACCCGCCATAATGGTCAGGTAAACAAGGGGGGTACGTTTATTGGGCTGTATAGAAACCTGACTCAGATTTTTATTATCACTGTATAATGACAACAGGTTCTCATGAGGGGGATAAAAACGATTAGGTTGCAGTCAGAGTAGTTCATATTACTCGCCATAATGGTCAGGTAAACAAGGGGGGTACGTTTATTGGGCTGTATAGAAACCTGACTCAGATTTTTATTATCACTGTATAAAGACAACAGGTTGTCATGAGGGGGATAAAAACGATTAGGTTGCAGTCAGAGTAGTTCATATTACTCGCCATAATGGTCAGGTAAACAAGGGGGGTACGTTTATTGGGCTGTATAGAAACCTGACTCAGATTTTTATTATCACTGTATAAGGACAACAGGTTCTCATGAGGGGGATAAAAACGATTAGGTTGCAGTCAGAATAGTTCATAATACCCGCCATAATGGTCAGGTAAACAAGGGGGGTACGTTTATTGGGCTGTATAGAAACCTGACTCAGATTTTTATTATCACTGTATTGTAACGATTTATGTTCTTAGTAAATAATTTATTAACATTCGTTCGCTTGAGTACATACACTGTTCACATTCGCGCACTTACACAATGACAGAATTACAATACACGGTTGTAACGCGGTTGTCGCACTATTTATAACGCGGCGCGGCACGATTTATAACCGGAGAAGCGTCTATATCCGGACTCCGAATTGAACTGAACTGGGCGGTGCTCGTGGGTCTGTTTTTATACCTGATGCCCGGTCGAGAACGTTCGGGGACGAACGGGGAGGTTCTCGAATGTTGGAGAACGGTCCCTTAGCCTTCCACAGGTCGTTGACCTTGCGATGCCGGCAGCCCATTTGGCCGGCGCCGGTGCGAGCTCGCAACACTGCCCCCTCCTTAGAATTGTTCTGTCCCAGAACAATCTTGGGCATCTGTTCATCACATGGGCTCATGTCGATAGCGGCATTTATCACCATTCTTGCAGCTGCCTTGGCGGTAGAAATAGCAGTCCACAGTCTTCACATCAGTTCTTCCATGAGGATTCCAGGTACACACCCGCACCTCAATCTGGGTCCCTTGGAAAATGAACTCCAACATGTTACGGACTATCCTCCAATCCAATTGGTCCAAGCCACAACCAATCTTGGGTATTGCCAACTTCTTCATTCCCTGCTTAATGAGCAGCTTCTTCAGGGCAAGTAGCGCATCCCAAAGAGTCCTGTAGGTTGGCTTCTGGTGGGAAGACTGTTTTGTCACTAGATAGACTATCAGCTGGTTGGCTATCCTCAGTGACAACGTTTTTCCAATGCGTGGACTTTGCCGCTGCAACTGGTCGACATTACCATATTTCTTCTTGAATATTTCGGCAATTCCTCTCGACATTTTGAGGTCGGCAGCTACACAGTGTGCTAGCGCATAATCTTTTCCAACGTCAAAAAGGTTCTCGCGCACTTCGTTGGTGACTCCAAATCTCGCTTTGCTAGTCCCTCCATAGTTCTTCATGAACATGTTGAACTCCAGGGTTGCCGGGTCTTCTATACATGATGGTGTAGTCACTGTCCTCGATAGGTCTTCCTGCGTCGAACTGTCCACGAATGCTGCCAGCCGATTATGATGTACCACTCGCGGTTTCCCTCTTGGAGTTCTTCGAATCCTGTAGATGACATCGTTGATTCTTTTCATGATTTCGTAGGGTCCTTCCCAATCCTTCTGGAGTTTCGGTGATAGTCCTCGCTTCCGACGCGGATTGTAGAACCAGACAAGATCGCCTGCTTGGAAACCCACCTCAGTTGCCTTTATGTCGTATCGAGTCTTCATCCGGTCACTGGCTATTTGCAAATGGCCCCGGACTTTCTCATGGATATACTGGAGCTTGGATTTTAGAACGCTGACATAGTCCTCCCCAGCTACATCGTCTCCAGGTTTGCTCCCAAACTCCAAGTCACACGGTAGTCTTATCTCCCTTCCAAACATTACCGATGCAGGAGTCTCTCCAGTTGTTTCTTGTACCGCTGATCTGTAGGCCAAGGCAAACAGATGCAGGTATTGGTCCCAGTCTTTCTGGTGGTCAGAGACCACTTTTGCCAAGTATTTCCCAGTTGTCCGATTCATTCTCTCAACCAGGCCATCCGACTGTGGGTGTAATGCTGTAGTCCTGGTTTTACGAATGCCCAACAACCTGCAAACTTCCTGGAATACGGAAGATTCAAAGTTTCTCCCCTGGTCAGAATGCAACTCCAAAGGCATCCCAAATCGACAGAAGAACTCTTTAACCAAGACATCAGCAACGGTGGCAGCTTCTTGATTTGGCAATGCATAAGCCTCCATCCACTTGGTGAAATAGTCCATGGCCACCAAGATGTATCTGTTCCCTTTGTCGCTTTCTGGGAAAGGCCCTGCTATGTCAATGGCCACTCTTTCCATTGGGCTTCCCACATTGTACTGCCGCATCTTTGCCCTTGGTTTCACAATTGGTCCCTGCACGGCATTGCACTAGCAAACACTTCTTGCACCAATCTTTGACAGATTGTTTGCTATCTACCCAGTAAAAACGCTCTCTAACCTTCTGTAGCGTTTTCGTGATGCCAAAATGTCCTCCTGATGTTCCATCATGGAGATGCTCTAAAACCAAGGGAACCAACTTTTGTGGAACGATGATCTGCGTCCTTGTCTCGGTGCCATCATCATTCTCCAGGCGACGTTTCAGGATTCCGTCTTCCAGACTGATAGAGTTCCACTGCGCCCAATAGGTTTTTATAGTTGGGCTACGATGACTAATTTCTTGCCAACTGGGTCTCCTGTTGGTTCTCTTCCAAACCAGAAGATCCTTCAGCTCCTGGTCTTCTGCTTGCCGCTCCTGCAAGCGCTCTGGCAGCCACTCATCCGGGATAATTCCAGTCCTTCGTAGGTTTTCTTCTTGCTGGTCCAGTCTTGAGCAGTGGCCGCAGTTGTCCAGACAAGGTCTCCTAGATAAGGCATCCGCATTTCGATGAATAGTACCAGCTCTATGCTCTGTGGTGAAATCATACTCCTGTAGCCTCTCAATCCATCTAGCCACTTGTCCTTCCGGGTTTTTGAATTGGAGGAGCCATTTCAATGCTGCGTGATCTGTTCTCAGGCTGAATTGTCGACCATACAGATACTTATGGAAGTGTTCGATTGATTTCACTACAGCCAGTAATTCTCTCCTTGTGACGCAATAATTTCGTTCTGGTTTAGACAGTACTTTACTGAAGTATCCAATTACCTTTTCTTGCCCGTCTTGTAATTGTGAGAGGACTCCTCCAATTGCCAGATTACTTGCGTCTGTGTCCAGAATGAAGCGATCGCCTGTCTTTGGGTAGGCCAGTATAGGTGATGTGATTAGAGCCGTTTTCAACCTCTCAAAAGCCTCCTGGCACTCGTTGGACCAGGCGTACTCTCGTCCTTCTTCCGTTAGAGCTGTGAGAGGCTTTGCCACACGGGCAAATCCAGGAACGAATCTTCTGTAATAGGTGCACAGTCCTAGAAAACTTCGTAGCTGATGTTTATCTAATGGGACTGGCCAATCTCGAACTGCATCGATTTTCTGTGGATCCGTCTTGATTCCCATTGCTGGATACAACATGTCCTAAATATGTGACTTCCTGCCTGAATATGTGGCACTTGCGATGACTCAACTTCAGGTTGGCTGCTCTAATTCTGTTGAACACTTCTGTTAAGTTCTTCAAGTGTTCCTCGAACGTCTTCCCCACTACTATTACGTCGTCCAAGTAGACCAGACACGTTTTCCATGATAGTCCACGTAGGACAATTTCCATCAACCTTTCAAAGGTAGCTGGCGCGTTACATAATCCGAAAGGCATAACTGTAAACTGCCATAGTCCAGTGCCTATTGTAAATGCAGTCTTTTCCTTATCGTTAGGATCCAAGTCCACTTGCCAGTATCCACTCTTCAGATCCAACGTTGAAAACCATTGGGAGCCAGCCAGCGTGTCCAAAGTGTCATCAATTCTTGGTAATGGGTAGCTGTCCTTCTTGGTTACATCATTTAGTTTGCGATAGTCCACACAAAACCTGGTGGATCCATCCTTTTTCTTCACCAAGACTACCGGGGATGCCCAGGGACTACTAGATGGTTCAATGACCCCTTCCCTCTCCATATCGAGTATAATCTTCTCTGCTTCCTCACGTTTTGCCAATGGAAGCCGCCTTGGAGGTTGTCTGATTGGCTGTGCGTCACGGGTATTTATTTTGTGCTTGACGATGTTGGTCCGTCCCTTATTGCCATCGACATTATCGAAAATGTCAGAATAATCCTCAATGAGCTTGCCCACAATCTTCTTTTGGTGTTTATCGAGCCCTTCACACGAGGATGTCAGAATATCTATGATAGGCCTTGAGTTTACAGTCTTCATTGATGGTCCATTGGGTGTCACTGCAGTACCTGCAAGATAAGCCACAGAGCTACAACTTCCCAATACTTCTTCTTGCTTCAAGGTTACTGGAAAAGCATTGAGGTTCATGAGCCGGACAGGAATGACATTCTTCATCCTTACCAGAGCCTTGCCGGTCAGCAATCCTTTCTTCAAGCCGCCTTCTCTGGGAGGTTCCACAACACCTATCTGCCCTTCTCTAACAGTTGGTCCTGATGGTCGACCATAGACTATCTTTTCAGTCAGTCCGGGTAGCGTCACATCCTTGGTCAACAAAACTTGCACATCCGAGTCTTCCACACCACTGAAGGGCACCTCTTTGTCACCAATCTTCAGGACATCGTTCTTCATATCCAACTGGAAGCCATACTTCTTGATCACATCCATTCCTAAGATGACTTCTTCAGTGATGTCAGCAACTAGGACTTCGTGCTGTAGCTGCTTAGGTCCGATCCTGATGTTGAGTTTGGTAACTCCATGCGTTGGGATTTCCTGGTCCCCTGCTGTTTTGAGGCGAATCAGTGCTGGTTTGAGCGCTCCTTTATTCTTGGCGAAGGGTCTTGTTAACTATAGTTCTAGTTGCTCCAGTGTCAATCAAAAACTTCACAGGACGTTCATCTACTGCGCCGTCAACAAAGATGCTGTCATTGCTTAATGTCCCAGTAGTCCGGAGAACCAATTCTGGGGTATTGTTGATATGGGCCGACATATACCCCTCTTTGGCGACCCATTTTAGTTTTCCTTCTTATCTCCAATTTCTGCAGGTTTGGGGCATCTACGGCGAATGTGGCCTACTTCCCCACAATTCCAGCATCTGATTTGTCTTTTGCTGTCCTTCCTGCTGGGTTCTTGCTTCAAAAGCCTTCGTAACCTTTCAACAAAATCTTCTTCTTCTTCAATTACCTGTCTCAAACTGTGCTCCGCTCCGGTGAGAGGCTTGCTTTGCGGCCTCAAATTCCAAAGCATGCGCCAGGGCATCGCACAAAGTCTTTGGGCGTGCGAGTCTCAATGCTTGCTGAGTTTCACTGTCCCTGATTCCATCTACGAAAGTCCGGACAGCCAGCTGCTCCAAAAAGTCATCAGGCGCTGTAGGGTAAGCCAGTCTCACCAGTCTTGCAATGTCTGCTTCAAATTCCTGTAGAGTCTCAGTGGTCTTCTGGTTCCTGTTCTTTATCTGTGCATGGTAGACTTGTTGAAGATGAGCATCTCCGTATCTCATATCCAGCCTGGCAGTCAACAATTCGTAATTGTTCTGATGGCCAGCCGGTATTGTCTGGAGAATGTTCAAGGCTTCTCCACGCAATGCAACTATTAGAGCTGTTGCTTTGTCATGTTCGAGCCATCCATTTGCAACAGCTGCAGCTTCAAATTGTCTCTTGTATGTTGACCATGGTACTTTTCCGTCAAATGTAGGTGGTTTAATCTTATTTCCTCTGGTTCCTGTAAACTGTTCTTCATTGCCACTGTTGAAGCTGGCTTCTGCTGGTATATCCATGTGTCTCAACTTTCCTTGATTGCTTCTCTCTAGTGCTCGAATTTTGCTTTCAATTTCGTCTCTAACTTGAGAGATCTTATCATCAACTGCAGAGATCCTATCATCGACTGTAGAGATCTTATCATCAACTGCAGAGATCTTATCGTCAACTGTGTTGGACAATGAATTCAAATTGTCCTCCAGTCTGTCTACATCAGTTTTTATGTTGGCAACATCACTCACTATTTCATCCATATGACTCACCAAATTCTCTTCCAGTTTTCTGGTGTTTTCTTCAATCAGTTGTCTAGAATTCTCTTCGATTCTTTTAGAATTCTCTTCCATTTTTCTTGAGTTTTCTTCAAACAGTTGTCTAGAATTCTCTTCCATTTTCCGTGAGTTTTCTTCAAACAGTTGTCTAGAATTCTCTTCAATTCTGGTGATATCATCCACAAAGTCAAAGTTGTCTGGGTCATGACCTTCTTCAACCAAGTTCTCCTTAAGTCGTAGGCGTAGATCTGCTTTTGTTCCACCGGTAGGTAAGCCGCGCTCTTCCAGCTCTTCCTTCAGCTGTTTAACTTTCAAATCGGTCAACTTCATTTTGTTCGTTTTTAAGAGTTCAAACGCGCAGTAACACACTAAAGTCACTATAACACTTTATAACTACTGTAAAACACTGTAACACTAACTATTGTCCAACACTATAACACTAATTTGTAATCCCACTTCTGACACCAATTGTAACGATTTATGTTCTTAGTAAATAATTTATTAACAATTCGTTCAGCTTGAGTACATACACTGTTCACATTCGCGCACTTACACAATGACAGAATCACAATACACGGTTGTAACGCGGTTGTCGCACTATTTATAACGCGGCGCGGCACGATTTATAACCCGAGAAGTGTCTATATCCGGACTCCGAATTGAACTGAACTGGGCGGTGCTCGTGGGTCTGTTTTTATACCTGATGCCCGGTCGAGAATGTTCGGGGACGAACGGGGAGGTTCTCGAATGTTGGAGAATGGTCCCTTAGCCTTCCACAGGTCGTTGACCTTGCGATGCCGGCAGCCCATTTGGCCGGCGCCAGTGCGAGCTCGCAACAGTATAAAGACAACAGGTTCTCATGAGGGGGATAAAAACGATTAGGTTGCAGTCAGAGTAGTTCATATTACTCGCCATAATGGTCAGGTAAACAAGGGGGGTACGTTTATTGGGCTGTATAGAAACCTGACTCAGATTTTTATTATCACTGCATGAAGACAATAGGTTCTCATGAGGTTTTTGACATTGACCTTTTTTGATCTAGACACCTTGAAAGGTCCAGAAAAAAATTTTGAGCCGAATCGGAGAGGTTGACCTTTTGCATGAAAACAGGTTGATTATTCAAGGAATAACCAACCAAAATTATGTTAACTCGACGTCCTTCATTCGCGATGAGAACGTCCCCAGATGGTAACATCACCTAACGAAACCAGCTGATATTCATAAGGAATTGAATGATGAATGAATATTTTATTCCAGAAAATTAACAAAATATAACATTTTCCATATTAATTAAATGGAACATGCCTCGAAACTATTGGAGTATCCTGTGCGGGTTAGGGCCGTTCCTTTCATACTTAACCTACGCAGGTGCTATTAAATCTGTACATTTACAATAAGATACAAAAATGATAAATTGTAAATTATTTTTTGCGCCCAACAGCGCTGAAACGCATGTTTTTACATGTTTCCATCCCAATAGTGACCAACCACGGAAAAACTTTCTTTTCATATGCCGATCTGGTGAAATTGTTCGGTTCTCGTAACGTTAAGTTAGGTTATTAGAGCCCAAGAATTTGTAACGGTTGTTGATAAAAGCTCAAAACGTTTAAAGCAGCCCCCCATGGGGTCGTAATGTACAATGCTTCTAAGACAGCGCAGTGTCAGTAGGCTTGTTAGCACTTTCAGAATCCGAAATCACAAGTTCAATTTTGGTTGGTTATTCCCATGCATAATGTTCTCAAAAACGCTGCAAATTCTTACTCACGGGTTGGTTATTCCTAGGACCAGACGCATGGAGACTCATTTCTTCAACATGGGGAAAATGGAAACAGTGGGTGTGGCGGGTCCCGGACCCATTCCAATCGATTGAGGGTCCACAATTTAGTGAAAAATGATACCCCACACGCCTAGGTTACAGAAATCTCAAAAACACACATTCGAAATGGGTAGATAGGCACCCATTTTGACCCATAACCTCATCCAGAGGGCGCCAATCGTTCCGGGGCCCGTCTCATTAGAATCAGCGTCCAGAATTTAGTGGAAAATGATACCTCACACACCTAGATTGCAAAAAATCTCAAAAATCCATTTTTCGAAATTCACATTTTGACCCCTACCCCACCCAAATTTGGTCCGATGGGGTTGAATAGTTTCAAGGACCAACTAGAGCGATGAACGGACCCCTTAAACGATTGAGAAACATCCCAAGACCGATAAATTGACGAACACTCAATTAGGAAAAGTCTTTTTCACGATCAAGCAAATTCCTACTGAAGAGTAACTTTACGTCAAGAGAATTACCGTGACTACAAGTCTGATTAATAAAATGAGTATAGTCCTATGCGAAGGAAATGTTTATTTCTATGATTAAGCATAAACTATAAGAAATAATTAAATTTACAGGTGGTCAGACAGCCAGGCAGCCTCCTATTCGTCTCTTTTCTTCGATCTGCTCGGAGCCCCTTTCCAATTATTTTTTTCATAGTCCCATTTTGATGAGATACCATCAATCGGATCTATCTGGAGGTCAATCATCCTCTGCAACTGAGCCACTTGATTTTCTTTTTTGAAACTTTCCGGAAGTTCCCCTCGTGCTGTAATTTGGATAGTGATTTGGTTAAAGAACAAGTATCAAAAAATTTTAATAGAATGATAAATACGGTAATTATTGATTTTTCCAACAGTACATTTGATTGACATGGCAGTGCGTTTCAGCATCACCAGGGTAGAATGGTAGCGTGAGTAATCTTTATTCCGCCACCATTATCTGTTGATTTAGCCTAGCCCGGACATGCATCAGGCCCCATCTCCCACCTATTCTTCCTTCAGGTGGTTGTGAAGTTGGTGTGCATGGAATAAGTAATACTTATTCCATGGTTGGTGTGAAGGTGGAAGGATCTTCTGGACTACGTGCGTCGACCCCACGAGGTAAATACCATACACATATGAGTAATGTTTACTCATCGCTACCTTTCCCTGTAACAGTTATGTGTAATTTTTAATCAAGGCCACCTTTAACTGCATCTTTCCCTGTGTCAATCAATACCCTTGATGGTCCCTTGTAGAGAGTAAATTACTCAACACCTCTTACCTCTTATGGGGGTGATTTTCTTGACTAAACTGCGCTCAATGTAGTGTCTTATCTTTTTTTTTTTTTTTTTTTTTTTTTTGACAAATTACTGAAATCAGTTCATTTATTTCGTGTTTTATTCCACCTAATTCACGTTTTCCTATTTTTTAGACCATGTCTGGACTAAGGAGGGTTTTCAATGACGAAGAAATCGCTAGCATGGCTGTCGTGTCCCCAAGTTCTGCTAAAGAAAGGATTCAGATCTGGATTTTGAAGAAGATGATGAAGACTTGGAAGGAACTGACATACCTCCAGAAAGAGATGACACTACTGATTGCGAAAGTGAAGAAGATGGGGATGACTCCTTCAATGACCCCGATTTTAACCCCGCCAGTGAAGATGTTGCCAATGAGGCGATTCAAAATTCCATCGAAGCATTCGTTGAAGAAGAGCGAAAACTAGAAGCGAGTACATCACGCGCGACAAATACCAAACAGAAAAAAACTCCAAAAAGGAAGACAGCTGTAACCAGCTCACACGATCCTACCTGCAGCAAGCTCCTAAAATTCAATGAAGAGGTCATTCCAGGGGAGAATAATATTTTCGAGTGGAAGAGGGACCCAACGGTTTCAGAGGGGAGTAAAGCTCCGAGAAAAAACGTCGTCCATATCACCCCTGGATCACGTGGAGAAGCAAGAAACGCCACGACTCCTATTGACTGTTTCAATTTGTTCTTCAACCAGGAGATTTGGCAGATAATATTCGCTCATACCAACGCTGATATCAACTGTCAGAGGAAAATTCACGCATGCGCAATATTTGTGTTATGATATGATGATATGATGTGAGCCAGGATTACACGCAGGAGGAGCGAGCGAAGAGGAAGATATTGCTACAATATCGGCGATCGCTGAAGGACGAGGAAGGCTTGGAGTCGACAATTAAGGGTTTTCAGTTGGTCGTCAATGGAAAGCTGCTCAGTATCGAGCAACTATCATCGCGGTTCCCTGAAGTCGCAACTAAATGGAAGAGGAACCCCGACAGCCCCTCGGCGGTCGGCCTTAACCTAGATAAAAAGGCGAGAGACGTCACCAAAAAATAAGGTCCCCCGGGCGACGCTGACTTCCTGGGATGCGGCAACATGGAAATATCGCGTTTTTGGAACTCAAACGGACAACAAAACTCGGTGAATAGCGACCCACACAGGGAACTACTTTCCTGATCTACTAACCATGCAGGCCTTGCACTGACAGAAACTGATTCTGGAGGAATACTTCAATTTCTAATTATTTGTCGTCAGAGAAAAAGAGGAATAATTTTATTTTTAAGATAGAACCTGTTTAAAGTGTGCACTACGCTAGCGACGAAACCAACTCAAGCAGCCTACTGGATGTTGACTTGTGGAAAACAGTTGACATCTCAAATTATTGTCATTGAAGCCTTATGCTTAGAAATTTTGTTCAAACGAATAGCTGATCAAATAACCAACAATGCTTCAACATTAGTGAGAGGGTTTTTTTAGTCGACACTATGATTACTAAGAAGTCTTCCTTTTGTTCAATTTATCGAACTTTCTTCGAATATTGTCGTCTTATTCAATAACATGCGTACTGGAAAAATTAACATAAAGAATCCTGTTATCAATGGCCCGAGCCCCGGAGCCAATATTGTAATGATCCAATGATTTTTACAAATATAATACATCATCATCATCATCAATATTTGTGTTATACTTGCTTAAATATTTTTACTGAAAAGACTGCAAATTCAGACTTTTCCAATCGTTTTTTCTGAAATAAAGATATATTTGCAATCGAAATAGAGAATTTTCTGTGAGTGTTTACCTTTGTCATCCTAAGATGAGCCCTAGTTACCATTTTGGAGCCAATTGCGATGAAGAAAAAGAAGTGATTTCGAGTAGTGATTTTGAGTAATATTTACTCAACGCTACCCTTGAACGCCTATGGAATAGCGCTACCTTTCTAGGGTATTCGCTTTTTTTCTTTTTTTTTCCCTTGAATAATTAACCAATGTTTTTATGCAAAATTCAATCTCTCCGATTCGGCTCAACATTTTTTCCGGACGTTTCAAGGTGCCTAAATCAAAATCAGCGGTACTTGTCAATTAGAACCCCTCCCGAGGGTGACCTGTTTACTAGCACCGTAACCTTCCCGTTGGACAGCGATATATCGCACAGCGATATATACGATATATCGCAACGTAGCCTGCACCGACTTTAACATATTTCAGAATTATTTATTTATTTCAACGGTAATAACCATTTATGAAGAGGATATATAAATTAAATATAGAAATTAAAAACAGTGAAGTAAATGAAAAGCGATTTGCACAACTGACAACAGCGTGGTAGCATAAACTAAAATTAACCGCTAACGTGAAGGTTATATATAGATCGATATATAGAAAATCGATTCATCACGCCATGTT
Source organism: Cyrtorhinus lividipennis (assembly GCA_019603395.1). Lineage (NCBI taxonomy): Eukaryota > Metazoa > Arthropoda > Insecta > Hemiptera > Miridae > Cyrtorhinus > Cyrtorhinus lividipennis. The sequence continues at coordinate 24,163,097 of CM034002.1, read as the reverse complement.
TGGGATAGTTGGTTACCCTCGGGAGGGCGTCTAATTGACAAGTACCAAATCAGCAAATGTCCGCCCGCCGTACGCCTTCCGCCGTCCACGCCGATTTTGGTAGTAGAACATTTTCTAAAAATCTGAAATTTTGGTCAGACCCAAAATAGATGGGTCCTTTGGTCGAATCGGACCAAATTTGGAGGGAAGGAAAAGTGGGGGTCAAAATGTGTTTTTTGAAAAAATGAATTTTCGAGATTTTCGGCGATCAAAGCGTGTGTGGTAATATTTTCGACTATATATTGGACGCTGAATCCAATGAGACGGGTTCCGAGACGATTAGCGTCCACCAGAAGAGGTTATGGGTCAAAATGCGTATCTATTTACCTATTTTGAATAAGCGTTTTCGAGATTTCAGGTACTTAGGCGTGTGGAGTATCATTTTCCACTAAATTTTCGACGTTCTTTTCTCGTTCAGATTTCCAAGGTTGACTCGCTGAGACTGATGACCCCTCCATAATCCTAAATATGGTTGCGATCACCTTGAGAGAGTGGGTTCCTATCGATATTCAAAAATCGACGAAAAGCTGAGTTGGTGTGAGCACATCGAATTGCAAAAGAAATTCAGGAGACTGACAAACTTCGCCTGATCTACACCTCCCTGGTTCAGTTGGTCATCCAATACGGCAGTGTAGTATCCTATCACACTTGGAGAGGATTAATGTTGTGCAACGCATGTTCATAAAAATTATATTGAAGATGCAGTATGGGTACCCAACAGTCAGAGCCTATAACGCTTTTCGAGTCCTGTCACCATGACAACTATCAAAGTGCTGCTCCTGTCGTACCACAGAAACGACACCACTGATTGACGATGGCCTCAACTCTCACAATCATTCCACAAGATACAGAATACATGGGAATGTGATTAACCCAAGACCGAACTTGACTCTGACAACCAGAAGTCCACACTATATCTTGCATCGCGCAGTGGCTTCTGACCAAAAATTCCCGAAATTGGTGTCCCTTAGTATAGAGTATTGTTGCGAGATTACACCTGCACCAGTCTCCTGGGTGACCAGCGTTACAAGGTCAACGACATGTGGAGGGCTAAGGGTCACTCTCGAACATTTGTGCGTTACTGGGTAGATAGCAAACAATCTGTCAAAGATTAGTGTAAGAAGTGTTTGCTATGCAATGCCGTGCAGGGACCAACTGTGAAACCGAGGGCAAAGCGCAGTAAAATGTGGGTAGCCCAATGGTAAGAATAGCCAGTGACCAGATGAAGACTCGATACGACATAAAGGCAACTGAGGTGGGTTTCCAAGGAGGCGATCTTGTCTGGTTCTACAATCCGCGACGTAAGCGAGGACTATCACCGAAACTCCAGAAGGATTGGGAGGGGCCCTACGAAGTCATAAAAAGAATCAATGATGTCATCTACAGGATTTGAAGAACTCCAAGAGGGAAACCGCGAGTGGTACATTATAATCGGCTGGCAGCAATTGTGGATAGTTCAACGCAGGAAGACCTATCCAGGACAGCGACTTCACCATCAAGTAAAGAAGACCCGGCAACACTGGAGTTCAACATGTTCATGAAGAACTATGGAGGGACTGGCTAAGCGAGACTTGGAGTCACCAACGAAGTGCGTGAGAACCTTTTTGACGTCGGAAAAGATTATGCGCTAGCACACTGTGAAGCTGCCGACCTCAAAATGTCGAGAGGAATTGCCGAAATATTCAAGAAGAAATATGATAATGTCAACCAGTTGCAGCGGCGAAATTCACGCATTGGAAAAACACTGTCACTGAAGATAGCCAACCAGCTAATAGTCTATCTAGTGACAAAACAGTCTTCCCACCAAAAGCCAACCTACAGGACTCTTTGGGATACGCTACTTGCCCTGAAGAAGCTACCCATTCAGGGAATGAAGAAGTTAGCAATAGCCAAGATTGGTTGTGGCTTGGACCAATTGGATTGGAGGATAGTCCGTAACATGTTGGAATTAATTTTCCAAGGGACCAAGATTGAAGTGCGGGTGTGTACCTGGAATCCACATGGAAGAACTGATGTGAAGACTGTGGTCTGCTATTTCTACCGCCAAGGCAGCTGCAAGAATGGTGACAAATGCCGCTATCGACATGAGCCCTGTGATGAACAGATGCCAAAGATTGTTCTGGGACATAACAATTCTAGAAGGGGGCAGTGTTGCGAGATTACACCTGCACCAGTCTCCTGGGCGACCAGCGATACAAGGTCAATGGAGGGCTAAGGGTCACTCTCATGCATTGTATCAAATTGGCTGGAACCTTCCCGTTTGCTCGAGACAACACGTCAAGTTCCCAGAACCAGGGAAGACTCGAGAAGGTTCTTGGCCAAGGCAGCAAGTATAAAAAGGGACCAAGGATCGCCGCAGAGAGCAGTTCAGTTCTGAGACCAAATGTAGATGCTTTGTGTTATAAATTAGTGCGGCCATGTGTTGGGCCTTGTGATTGTGTAAGTGTGTGAATGAGAACAGTGTATTTGAGTGAACAATTTTAATAAATTATTTACAAAGAACATGAATTGTTACAGTATATATGAGTGATCGCTAGTGACAGTTATCATTCCTAGCATGTAGTTTGTAATGTACACTTGTATAAAGAAATGTAGGTAAATGTAAAATGTCGCTTTGTAATAATAATACTTCAGCAATTTGTGATCTCTAGTTCCGACAGCAATTCTTGTTGGGCGGCACGGGTGTAAGCCTATGCCTCATTGTGTACTCACAAACTTTTGTTCCTATTATGATTGCATGTCCTCAACAACTACTAAATAAATAAATAATCCCAAATGAATTGACCCACGAGTTCAAAAGCAGAAACATGTTTGACACACACCAAATTGGAAATCTGTGATGTTCATAAGCAATGACGATCAACCACATTCCCATCCGCAACAAGTTGCGCGCACCAGGCTTGCCAACCTGAATCGCCTGTTTGCAGAGAAGGCCAAAGATCTAGAACTTTGATCTAATTACGTAGATATGGGAGTGATAGTCCTTCCTAAGGGACCTACATACGCCATAACCGTTCTTACTCATGAATATGATGAACATGTGAAACCAAATGGCGCACGATATGACGATCAGAGTGGATCCCAAGATCTTCTTCCATTCTCCGGTTGGTGCGTCAACTTCAGCTATCGTTTTACAGAAGCTTATCCTGTATAAACATTTCTTCTCGTTGATTGTCAGTATCCGCCAACTGCCTTTCTCCTTTTCTTTTAGAGCCTGGAATCCACAGTTTTACATAATGTAAGACTCACTGTATTCAGGTTTAGATTCGGGTTTAGCAACATGGTAATACAAAGACAACGGTTGGCAACAAATTTACGTACAAGCAAGGCTGAGTGATTATCAAAAAATGCTGCAAATTATTTCACAAGGGTTGGTTATTCCTCGGACCAGGAACATGGGGACTCACTTCAATGGATTCAGCGTCCAAAATTTTGTGGAAAATGACACCTTACACGCCTAGGTACCAGAAATCTCCAAGCACATATTCGAAATGGGTAGGTAGGTACCCATTTTGACCCATTACCTCATCCAGAGGGCGCCAATCGTTCCGGGACCCGTCTTATTGGATTCGGCATCCTAAATTTAGTCGAAATTATAACCCACACGCATAGATCGCAAAAAATCTCGAAAATCTAGGCGTAAGGGGTATCATTTTCTACTAAATTTTGGACGCTGAATCCAATGAAATGGGTCTTGGAACGATTGGTGCCCATAACTAAGAGGTTATGGGTCAAAATGGCTTTCTATTTACCCATTTCAAATTTTGAGACTTCTGGTAGGTACTTAAGCGGGTGGGGTATCATTTTCTAGTAAATTTTATACGCTGAATCAATTGGAGTGAACCCTCATTCTCCTGACACGAGGAATAACCAACCCCTGTTATAGAATTTGCAGCGTTTTTTGCCTCGACGTTAAGGCCTATCATCAATTCTTTCAAAATGTCGATAAAACCTTATTTCGCAAGGGTTAACATAGAAGACGCCAGTATGTAACAGGTACATATTGAGGTTGGCAACATGACTCACGTACTTTAAACTCAGGCGTGATTTCTCTGAATCGAACTGATGGATAAGGGAACAAGACTGAATCGACGTAATCGGGCTGTCCATTCATTCCGAATCCGACTATTTCTCGAGTCCCGATTTTTTCACGACAGTAGTTGAGTTGTCCAGTAGGAGTGGAAAAATGGTATGCATTCAACTTGCAAGAGAGTACACCTCGAGCGTTATGGACGTTTTTCTCGTTGAAACTCGAACGTTTTAAAATCCGAATAAATTGCATCCTGAAACAGACACAGGGCGAAAGATACGCATTATTCAAATCCCAATTTCAGACTATACTGGATCTAATCTTATAGACCAATATGTTTTAAAGACTCCTGATTTGTCCAATATCTGAAGATTCATTCTAAATGATCTAGGTATGCTCTGCGTCAGGTTACAGCCTATATTGCTGCTTAATCCTGTGCCCAATATGCAATTGGCTAGGTTTATTATACCCAATTTGAAAAATAACCCTGTTATTTGATGTTGTGATTAACACCGAAATTAGATTTTTTTTTAAAGTCCTACTTTTGTCCAGTAGGTCCGAGAAAATTTTAGTTAATTACGCAATAAGCTGCCGTGGACAAACCAAAAAAAATATTATTCTTGTCACTATCGCCATCCTTAATCAAATCTTGCTAACAATACGACTTCATTGAAATGAAAGGGTGTTGTGGACAACAAAATAAACACGGCCTCTACGAACACTGACATTGCCAGGCTAGCCAAAGCTTGCTGAACAAAAACCCTGAAAATTCTTACACACGTGTTGTTTGTTCCTCGAATGGGGGAAACGGTGGGTGTGGTGGGTCCCGGACCCATTCCAATCGATTCAGGGTCCGAAATTGAGTGGAAAATGATACCCCACACGCCTAGGTACCAGAAATCTTGACACATACAAAATGGGTGGATACATACCCATTTTGACCCATCAAATCTTCCGGTGGGTGCCAATCGTTTTGGGACCCACTTCATTGAATTCAGCGTCCAAGATTTAGAGGAAAATTATACCCCACACGCCTAGGTACCAGAAATCCGAAAACATATTCAAAATGGGTGATATATACCCAATTTGACCCATAACTTCTTCCGGTGGGTGCCAATCGTTCCGGGACCTCATTGGTCATGCGTCGAAAATTTAGCCAAAAATCTCAAATATCCATTTTTGAAAACACATTTTGAACCCCCTCCCCCTCCTCTCCCACCATTCTGGTCCGATCGGGCTGAAAATTGTCTACCACCAAAATCAGAGCGGTCGGCGGATGGCGTAGGGCGGACGGACATTTGGGAATTTTGATCTAGACAACCGAAACATCCAGAAGAAAATTTTGGGCCAATTAGAGAGATTGACTTTTTGCATGAAAACCCAAAAACTGGAGAAAAAACCCTGCGGATTTCCTCAAAATTACCACCTAATTTTTTCTTCTTTGGTGGATAAAAATGAGCTCTGCTACGTAAAAAATTCATATCACACGCTCTAGAAAGGGATCCTATCAAAAACGTCCATAAAACACCCAAAATTCAGCGCGAGGTGGATTGCCCTTTGCCGACCAAAAATAGAGGAAAAGAGGCAAGGAATAAATACAGGGCATTGAAGGAAAACTACCCCTTAAACAAACACCTTAAACATCAATGAATCATGCTTTCTCACCTGGTCATACTACTTTGATTGCACACTGGCATGTGCCTACTAACTTTTTCGAGTTTTACTTCAGATTAGGGAGCCGTTTATGGATGTTCAACTTCACGAAAACACAGTAACCGGCGAGAAATACCCTCCCAAGGCTCTAATCACAACTTTAAGCTTTAAATTTCTTTCAAATAGTGTATCGTTTGTTTTTCCTGATCACGTTGTTTGCCAAACACATGTTATGAGTGTTTGATAAAATGTAGCAACTCCTTCGGTGTTACTTTTGAAGTAATGGAATGAAAAACATTTTCAACATATGACCGGCTCAGCCAACAGCCTACCGAGAAATCTCTTTCGTGACGAAGTTTGACGTGAGTTGGCCTCGAATCTGTTCATTAATTTTTATTGATTCGATTATTGTACAGATGATCCAAAATCGGTCTTATATTAGCTGACCTTACGAACCCCGGCGAACATCGATCATCCCATAGGGCACCAGAAAATGAAGCTTTGGTGGAAGTGGAGTATTTCATTCGTAGAGAAACAGAAATCCAGTTGACTGAGGCTGCACAACCAGCTACAACATGAGGATCGTACGAAGAAAAGGTAAGGGTGGAAATCTTGAGTCAGGCGAATAGGCCCTTCTACTATATTCAGCTATTCGATACCTGAAATGAGGTCATACGTTTTCATCACCAATAAAGACGAGAAAATAACAATACTGTTTTGATCGTATCGCGATTTATTCCTAAACGCCTTGCCCCCCCCCCCCCCCCCCCACTAGAGAATAAACACATCAACTATTCACACTCACCGAAGGTCGTTATTTACGTAGTGAAATGTAAAACACGGTTGGCATTGTCTAAAATCGAATACATTCGAATATACAACGCCTATGAATACTTTAAAAAATATTCGTCGTCGTACTATGGGAAAATATTAATTGTCTCAAAAATCAAACTGTCGCTGCGTAAAATATTTATTGCCAGATTCATTAAACTACCCAATCAACCGCCGAAAATCATAAGCCCGAAATGTGCGGATACTGTCCTTGTCAATAATGGTCTTTTAATTGTCCGATATGTATGAAATTTCGCATTTTTGGTTGGTTATTCCTTGAATAATCAACCTATGTTTAAATGCAAAAAGTCAATATCTCCGATTCGGATTTTTTTCTGGACGTTCCAAGGTAGATCAAATCACAAGGGGTTAATTATTCCTCGGACTAGGCACTTGGAGGCTCATTTCCATCGATTCAGCGTCCAAATTTTAGTGGAAAACGATACTCCACACGCCTAGGTTACAGAAATCTCGAAAACACACATTCCAAATGGGTAGATAGGCACCCATTTTGACCCATAACCTCATCCAGAGGGCGCCAATCATTCCGGGACCTGTCGCATTGGATTCAGCGTCCAGAATTTAGTGGAAAATGGTACCCCACACGCCTAGGTACAAAGACTCACGTTCAAAGTAGATAGACGGAAACCCGTTTTGGCCCATAACCTCTTCCGGTGGGCGCCCATCGTCCCGGGACCAGTCCAAAATTTAGTCCGGGACTCTTCATACCCACTGTTTTCCCCATTCCCCCATGTTCGATATTTTCGACGATTTAGGCGTGTGGGGTATCGTTTTCCACTAAATTCTGGATGCTGAATCCAATGTGATGGGTCCCAGAACGATTGGCACCCGTTGGAAGAGGTTATGGGTCAAAATGGGTATCTATTACCCATTTCGAATGTGTGTTTTCGAGATTTCTGGTACCTAGGCGTGTAGGGTATCATTTTCCACTAAATTTTGGACGCTGAATCGATTGAAATGGGTCCGGGACCCGCCACACCCACTCTTTCCATTTTTCCCATGTTGAAGAAATGAGTCTCCATGCGTCTGGTCCGAGGAATAACCAACCCGTGTTTTACATTTGGCTTTTGTTATTGAATATTTTGACAAGTTTTAAAATTTTAATATAAATTTTGGTCAACTTGACAATGAAACAAACAAACTCCGTATGTTGAATTATGCATTTACTGATCAATTTCCCTGTTTTGAAAATTTGAATTGAAATAATTCCGCTTCAATCCCGCCCCCTTCTCCCACCTAATCCAATCTGATTCGACTAATTTTTCACCAGGTAATGCAATGATCCATACCACCATTTCTCAATTAGAAAAAAAAAAAAACCTACCGACCTTGGTTGAATTAACGTATCACGCTCCAGTTAGAATATTCCTCCCCCTTCAGACAACAAACAAAACCCGTAATTGAAGCGAGGCATATTGTAGTCGTGGTGTTGTTGGCAACCGGAGGCCAATTGACTACTGAAGCCGACCAATGAGAGAGCTTCCCTCCTGTATAGCGTTAGAATATACCCTTCACCTCGATTGGGGTGTAGCTGTAGGTCATCCCGGTTTGGGTCCCTGTCATGGGATGTGTCAGCTACAACAATGCTTTCTCCGCTCAGTCTCCTCTGAATGATGGAACAGTGGGATCTTCGGCTTCTTCGAGCCCTTCATCCGGAATACAAGGCATAGGATGATGACGAAGATCGTAAGTATTTCTTTGTATTATATACGAGTATTATTACGTAAGCACGTAAATCTGACCATCACCACAACAACGACGTGACCTCGATCTCCTATCCAAATAATCATCTGTGAATCTTGTTCTCGCGGCCAATGTCATCTCCAACACGATTAAGTCTCGGTTGGGTATTCCTTGAATGCTTTCATGCAGAAAGATCTCTCCGATTCAGCCCACAGTTTTGACGATCTAGGCGTGTAGGATACCGTCATTCACCAAATTTTTGACACTGAATCCAATGAAATGGGTCTCGGAACGATTGGCGCCCAACGGAAGAGGTAATGGGTCAAAGTGGGAATCCATCTACCCATTTCGAATATGTTTTCGTCCACCGTCCACGCCGATTTTGGTTGTGATCGCGTGGTCGAAATTTGGGTCAGGGGTCCGTTCCCGACTAGTTGTTCCTCGAAACTTTTCACCCCAATCGGACCAAATTTAGGGGAGGTAGAGGTTTGTATGCATTGTCGATATTTATGGCGATCCAGGCAAATGGGGTATAATTTTCCTCTAAATTTTGGACGCTGAATCCAATAAAATGGGTCTCGGAACGATTGGCGCCCACCGGAAGAGTTTATGGGTCAAAATGGGTATCTATTTACCCATTTCGAGTGTGTTTTCGAGATTTCTCGTATTAGAGCGTGTGGGGTATCATTTTCCAATAAATTTTGGACACTGAATCCAATGAAATGGGTCCGGGAACGATTGGCGCCCTCTGGATGAGGTTATGGGTCAGAATGGGTACCTATCTACCCATTTCGATTGTGCGTTTTCGAGATTTCTGGTACCTAGGCATGTGGGGTATCATTTTCCACTAAATTTTTGGCCCTGAATCGATTGCAATTGGTCCGGGATCCCGATCCACCCACTGTTTTCCCCATGTTGAAGAAATGGGTCCCCATACGCCTTGTCCTAGGAATAACCAACCGTTGTGTAAGAATTTGCAGTGTTTTTCAACTCATCTTCTACCCTATCGCCGTGAGAGGAGGTAATCCACCTTTCATCACAGGTCCTCTTCTAACGATGAATTCCTCAATGTAAAACGCCAAAATGATATCCCAAATCATGACGTGAACTCATCCAAAGTTTCAATGAATTAGATCGTAACGTGTTCCATGTATTGAAACAGTTACCGAAGCCTGCAAGTTTGTGGAGTGCATGTTGGTGCCGTGATACTTCGTAGTGGGACTACTGAGAGCCGTTATTTGCATACTGTTTTTATCGATCTCGGCGATCTCACGGAAGATTCTCACCGCATTTCAGTAATATGCGATGGCTTTTCAGGATCGTCTTCAGCTCGTCGGCACACGACTGGCCCTTTGAAATGGGAAAAATCGTAAGTTCTCTCAAAGAAAAGAAAAACATTTTTATTGACCCAGTTCGCTTAGCATTAGAAGAACTTGGAATCTCCTAAGCCTATCATTGTACCATTACAGCCGTTTTTCCGCCTATCCCTGTCACATTACTGCTATACTCGTACCACAGTTTTCAGGAAGGTTCCTATAGTCTTGTCAACTTGACATGGAATGGGGCTTCGTATTTGTGCCAAGTGGAGTAGTTCTGACTCTTGTAAGAATAGTACACCAATGCACTGGTGTCTACCCAGGCGTGTGGGGTGTCACTTCCTAGTAAAAATCATGGACGCTGAACAAATACAGATCAGTCTTGTTCCGATCGCTCACAGCGGAAGAGAGTACCAACAGGTCAAGAATTTATTTTGAGCTGGAGTTATTTGGAATGACTTAATTAATTTCCAACTCTAATGAAATCAAGTTCACTCCTACGATCCACTTAAAAATCGACTGTCTGACTGAGCCAACACCACGGCCGAATAGACATTAGGTATTGAAATCCTCTATGCATATTTCGTCGAAAACGCCTCCCTGGTAAACTTACACATAATTACACCTAAAAACACCTGACATGCGTCCAACTTTTTACGTCCACATTTGAATGGGGTGGGATCACTCGTAAAGAACGTTCAAATGACGTCCACGCCGACTTTGGTGGTAGAGAATTTTTCTAAAAATTTGAAATATGGGTCAGGGACCCGTTTCCGGCTTTAGTTGGTCTTCAAAAATTGTCAGCCCGATCGGTCCAAATTTGGGGAGAAGGGGTCAAAATTGAAAAATGGATTTTTTGGCAATCTAGGCGAGTGGGGTACCTTTTCCCACTAAATTTTGGACGCTGAATCTAAAGTAACAGGCCCCGGAACGATTGGCGCCCTCTGAATGAGGTTACGGGTCAATATGGGTATCTATTGCCCAATTCGAACGTGTGTTTTCGAGATTTCTGGAACCTAGGCGTGTAGGGTATCATTTTCCACTAAATTTTGGACGCTGAATCGATTGAAATGGGTCCGGGACCCGCCACACCCACTCTTTCCATTTTCCCCATGTTGAAGAAATGAGTCTCCATGCGTCTGGTCCTAGGAATAACCAACCCCTGTGTAAGAATTTGCAGCGTTTTTGAGAACACATGCATGGGAATAACTGAGTACCGACCTACCCATTTTGAATGTGTGTTTGAGATTTCTGGTACCTAGGTGTGTGGGGTATCATTTTCCACTAAACTTTGGACGTTGAATCGATTTGAATGAGTCACCATACGCCTGGTCGGAGGAATAACCCTCTCCTGTGAAAGAATATGCAGGGTTTTTTGATAGACTTACCGTAGGGTTTGACGTTTGTCGGCCCTTTTCAACGACGGGCTCATTTTCAAGCCATTTCACCATTAGTGATGAGCCATCATCGCGACTTGTCGTTTCCCTATCTTTGGCTGGAAATGTATTTGATGGATATGTTGTCGACTAGCTCGCACTTATCTTGTTTACTTCTCTCGTTAACCACTAATGAAGTGTTCTGCGACCCCGTCAGATTGGTAACTTGACAATGTCAACCCTTTTTCCTTCACCGCGACCCGGCTCGTGAATTAGAGATGACCTACCGATTCAAACCGGCCTCGGACGCATCATCGCTTTTGATGTTGAAATGAGGTTTACCAGTGCACCGGAGCGAAGGAGCTCATCAAAGCTACGCTAATGTTATCCCATACCTAACCCGAATATTTTATAAGTTAGATCGAAAGGTGGTGGGGATGAAAGAAAAGCCTTTTCATAACGAAGGTCTTATTAGTGTTATGCCGTCTACCTTCGCGTAACAACCTCGTCGTCAACCCTTTTCACGTTGTGGATATTCCAGTTCTTGCCCGATTCAATAGTCGGCGAAACGGCGCGTTTTATTAAAATTATATTTGTATTGTCGCGCGACTTGACATCATTCAACCTTCGATATAATTTTCTTTCGTCATAAGTGAAAAGCACTTGACAAGTTCGAGTTCTGTCTTTCTAGTTGTCCCTTCCGAAACCAATCACCGAACGAAACTCAATTTTCCTCAAACCCAATGCAACTCCATAAAACAATGGATTATCCCGTCAAAAATCAGTTTCTTTTCAATTCAACTTCCTACCCCATATTTTCATTAAGCCTTCGTGATTAGAGTTGTATGGTGAATTAAAAAAATATGGTCTTGGCGCGGTCAAAAAATATGCCCGAACTATTGACCGAAAATCGGTTTAGTAAGAGCAGGCGGTCGAGTTCTTCGTTTTCTTCCAGCACGCTAAAAACTACGCCATCCGATGGTGAGTTCAAAATTGACTTGATTTGGGTTTATTGTTCATACTGAAATATTACTCTTACTTTACTATATTCACACCAACGAAAAAAATGTTCTCTTTTGTTCACCCAAACATCCAAAATGTTCGCTCACCTTCCCGTTGGCCCCCAAAATCTAAAATAGTGAATGCAGACTCCATTTGGGCCGCGTTTCTGCCTGATTGATTTTCAGCCCTATCGCCGATAATGAATGTAATAAGTGAGGGTGAAAACGGAGTTTTCGGGATTTTTGGGGATATAGGCATGTAAAGTATCTATTTTTCATTAACTTTTGTGAGCTGAATCGATTGAAATGGATATCGATCCGATCGTCTAAATAAATTATTTGTACAACATTGAAATTTTTTCTCATTACTACGATGACCTCAAAGGTACGATTTCCAACACAAGCCAATTCCAAGCAGTAAAAAAAAAATCTTATTTTTGGAGTAAATTACTGGCGATTTGAGGCCAAATCATGTTCGCAAAAGCAAGACATAAATGGGTTACTAGGGGTTGTAAGGGTGGGTGGGGGTCATTTCTCCTGATACGCAATGTTTGGCAATCGTATCTACTCATTCTTTCAAGATCTCGCCCAGAAAAACGCTCGTCTAGAAAATTCAATTATTCGCTGTTATTCCTCGGTCAGAAACATGGGCAGTTATTCGAATCGATTCAGCGTCCAAAATTTAGTGGAAGAAGATATCCCACACCCCTCAGTTATCGAAAATGGGGGAAACAGGGGGTGTGTCGGACCCATTCCGAACAAAAACACATTCGAAATGGGTAGATAAATATCCATTTTGACCCTTAACCTCTTCCGATGGGCGCGTTTTGTTTGGTTATTCCTTGAATAATCAACCTATGTTTTCATGCAAAAAGTCAATCTCGGATAAAAATGGGTTTTTCGAAAAATGGATTTTTGTGATTTTTGGCGGTCTAGGCGTCATAATTATCAAAAAACCGCTGCAAATTATTTCAGAAGGATTGGTTATTCCTCGAACCAGGAACATGGGAACTCACTTTAATGGATTCAGCGTCCAAAATTTGGTGGAAAATGATACTTTACACGCCTAGGTACCAGAAATCTCGAAAACGCACATTCGAAATGGGTAGATAGGTACCCATTCTGACCCATAACCTCATTCAGAGGGCGCCAATCGTTTCGGGACCCGTCTTATTGGATTCAGCATCCTAAATTTAGTCGAAAATGATACCCCACACGCATAGATCCCCGAAAATCTCGAAAATCTAGGTTTAAGGGGTATTATGTTCTATAAATGGATTTTCGAGATTTTTGGCAGTCTTGGCGTGTAGGATATCATTTTCCACTAAATTTTGGACGCTGAATCCAATGAAATGAGTCTCAGAACAATTGGGGCCCACCGGAAGAGGTTATGGATCAAAATGGGTACCTACTCACCTATTTCAAAGTAGGTTTTCGATATTTCAGATACCTAGGCGAGTGGGGTATCACTTTCCACTGAATTTTGGATGCTGAATCGATTGGAATGAGTCTCCACGCTGCTAGTCCAAGGAATAACCCACCCCTTTGATTTCGAAATGCACTTTGTTCTGGCCTGAATCCAAGTAATTACTGATATCTCAAGTTGTGATGACCTCGAAAATGCTTTTTTCGAAATACTTATGTTGACCCTCCCCCTCCCACCCAATTTAGTCCGATCGGGCAGAAAAGTTTCGAGAAATTCCCCGGGTTTTTCCCACGGGTTTTGGGATTCTCTTGGACACAGGGGCTTTGGTGGGACGTTTCTATGAAATGAGGAGGTGGTGTTCCATGTATTTGACCCTTTATGGCACTTCTCCAACATGGATGATCGAACGTATCCGAACTCACCTACAGAATATATAAATTTTCGTTTAAATGGAAATTCACTAGAATGATCAAATGTAACGAAATAATTTGCAGCGTTTCCAAGTCGGAAAACCAAAAAGTATCAGCGTTGGCAATCTGGTTTGTTTTGTGCAAACAAACAATGTTGGGTGTTTTTATTCGAGAAAACCCCGCATAAATTGTTTTTGCGAATCTTCAATTTGTATTCAGTAATGCGAAATACCTGTCAAAAATCACATTAAACACGAGCTGTCTGAACTAAATGTATAGATGTGGAAAAATCTCATTTTTCCGTAGTGATAAATTCCTCTTTTGGATAGAAACTCTGGTACAAAGTCCCAGCAGGTGGTCGAAGCGGCACCCAATTCAGTATTCTCATGATTGTAGTATCTACCTATATTGCCAATTCCGAGGCAAGGCTTGTGTCACTGCCTTTTTATCGTTTTGATAATGCCACGGTGAGCCCAGTCATGTCTGTAGATCTTATGATTGAAAAGTTGTAATATTATACAGTCCTAGAAAATATACCTTTATGACGCAGTCGTTGAAGTTTGATTGTTTAAATTTACTATAGTGTTGCGAGCTCGCACCTGCACCAGTCAAATGGGCTGCTGGTGTCGCAAGGTCAACGACCTGTGGAGGGCTAAGGGACCATTCTCGAATATTCGCGTATCGAATTGGCCGGAACCTTCCCATTCGCTCGAGACAACACGTCGAGTTCCCAGAACCAGGGAACATTCTGGAAGGTACTCAACTGAGAGGCAGCAGGTATAAAACAGACCCAGGAACGCCGCACAGTTCAGTTCAGTTTGGAGGCGGAGTATAGATGCTTCGTGTCATAAATCGTGCCGTGTTATAAATAGTGCGACAAGCGTAACTGTGTATTGTGCTTTGTGATTGTGTAAGTGCGCGAATGTGAACAGTGTATTTAAGTGAACGATTGTTAATAAATTATTTACGAAGAACATAAATCGTTACAATAGGAACTGCAGGAGGTTATGGGGTATAATCGATATATCGATGTATACTGGCATGTCAACGTCTATCAGTCAGATGTTATCTTTTTTTTAAATTTTTGTGTGCCTTTAATTTTACAATTAACAGTTCTGAAATAAATTCACAACCATATTATGAAGTCTTGTTACTATCAATATCCCGCATACGAAATATCGATATTTTGACGTTACACCAGCGCAGCCCCTAAATTTTTATCCATGTGGTGACGAGGTAAATATCAGACTTCTAGGTGAGGTGCTTAGTGGTGTTATTGTAGTTCATTCTACCACTTATTCCATGCCACCCATTGTTCTCGTTGGGTTGTATTGCCTACTGGCTAAACCCAGGTATAGGGACTGCTGTCATGTAATCAACTGATAGCAATGATATCGCGCATACGGTGACCATCGATACTATCGATACAATTTGAATGCCTTTCATTTTGTTATTACTTACGTAATATTGTTCCAATAATTTTATTTTATTGTTTATTTTATTTGTATTATTTATTTATTTATTTTTAAGTTTATTTCAATTAAGTATTTTCTCTCGTTTTTATGAAAACAAATATGGTGGACAGGGATATAATATTTCGCGTATATCGATAGTTATGCTCGACAGAGCGTACTATCGATACTTGCACTTATCAGTGACAACGGTCCCTATACTTGGCTTTTACTCATTCTTCTACTTGAAGGGGCCAGACCCATTGTTCTCGTTGGGTTGTATCGTCTACTTGTAAATGCTTCATCAATTTCCTGTCCGATATTGACGACTGGTCATGGCAACTTCCCAGGATGCAAAACTGAGTGTGTTGTCAGCTGTTGTCCAGACAACGAGTGTGCAGCCTCAGGTAACCCCGAAATATGATAAAGCTGCTGGGTCATTCTCATCTTACTTGGAATGAGTGGATCTACATTTTAGCTAATTCAGGGATTTGGCAGATGCTGAAAAGGTATTGTGTCTCTGGCTGGCGCTTGACCCAGACTTGTCCAGTACACCGAGGGATGCTGTGCAACCTAAATCTGTTCATGTATTGTCCAATAATGAATGTGTCAGGTCTCTCAAGAGTATCTGTGTAACCCCAACATCAATTTCCTGTCCGATATTGACGACTGGTCATGGCAACTTCCCAGGATGCAAAACTGAGTGTGTTGTCAGCTGTTGTCCAGACAACGAGTGTGCAGCCTCAGGTAACCCCGAAATATGATAAAGCTGTTGGGTCATTCTCATCTTACTTGGAATGAGTGGATCTACATTTTAGCTAATTCAGGGATTTGGCAGATGCTGAAAAGGTATTGTGTCTCTGGCTGGCGCTTGACCCAGACTTGTCCAGTACACCGAGGGATGCTGTGCAACCTAAATCTGTTCATGTATTGTCCAATAATGAATGTGTCAGGTCTCTCAAGAGTATCTGTGTAACCCCAACATCAATTTCCTGTCCGATATTGACGACTGGTCATGGCAACTTCCCAGGATGCAAAACTGAGTGTGTTGTCAGCTGTTGTCCAGACAACGAGTGTGCAGCCTCAGGTAACCCCGAAATATGATAAAGCTGTTGGGTCATTCTCATCTTACTTGGAATGAGTGGATCTACATTTTAGCTAATTCAGGGATTTGGCAGATGCTGAAAAGGTATTGTGTCTCTGGCTGGCGCTTGACCCAGACTTGTCCAGTACACCGAGGGATGCTGTGCAACCTAAATCTGTTCATGTATTGTCCAATAATGAATGTGTCAGGTCTCTGTGTATCCCCAACATGTGTCATCTCTGAATGATATACTTTCCACACAACAAATAGGCAGTCTGGTGAGTCTCTCGCTGACTACATCACCAAACATAGAAGGCTTTTGTGTGATTGCAAGTTTGATGCATTTAGGGATCAAGCTTTACGTAACTCTCTAGTGTGTGGGCTTGAAAATGAAGCTATCATAAGGAAGCTTTTGGCTGAGGAGGAAACTCACATTTGAGAAAGCTTCCAAGATTGTTCTTGGTATGGAACGTACAGCCAAATCTGCTCACATTAAGGGACGAAATCTTGAATAGTCTATGCCCATGACATCATCAATTTTTCCATGGACATCACCAATCCTCACGAGAACCAGGTTGGCAAAATTGTTGTAGCTCTCACCAAAGGCATTCTCCTTCACCAGGCCCATTATCATACTCTGTAACGGGGCGGCAGATTCCAAGCGCCCCGTCAAGAAACTTCGGCGGCGGGGGACGGAACGACCCCTCGCCCCTCCAAGCGCCTAACCCCAGCTGGGCGGAAGGCGTGTCCTCATTGGATTGGGTAGGCGATGGGCGGCGCAAGACACCCAGGGAGGAGTAGAAGGGGAAGGCGACTTGACGAGCGGACTGGGAGAAGGAGCATCAGGCAGTCGTATCCGAACTCAAGAGAAGGAAAGTTGGAATCCCCGTTCGCCGACGAGGCGGAACGAAGTGAAGTGAACCGGAACATCGAAGCGGAACACCCGACGCGTAGCAAGTCAACCCCTTGTGGACCCGGTGTTGTGAAAGTGACCTGAGGGAACGAGTGTATCGTGGTTCCTTCAGGGTGAGAACTCGGGAATTGGGAGATCAGCCAATTCCTATCCCGTAACAGTGGGCCCCTTATACGAACTGAAAATCCCCCGTCGGACCCGAGTGTTGATCCGTTCGCGCCCGATTCGACGGCCAATAGTCCAGGTTTTCCACGCACCGCCAGTCGTCGGACCTCCGTCGGAAAGAGCCTCGCCTCCTCCGGCCTGGACGGCGTTCCCCTGACCGAAGCCGAGCAGCGAAGAGCACATCACCCTGTTGTCTCCATCCGAAGGAGTTGGTGCACGTAAGTGGCGAAATAACTCTGTCTCGTACCCTAGCAACGCGAAAGTCGACTCTTTAAATCTGGCCCAAGCCCTGACGTTTAGTCACCAGAAAGCTGATCAGAGAATTGTAACTTGTAACCGTAGTATTTAGTATTTTGTCTGTCGTAGGAAAAGCAAAGGGAATTAGGGGAGGACATTAGTGAATCACTTGTATTTTTCCGTTATTCCAAATCAAACACTCCTGAGCCTTCAGCTACCTCGTAAATTCATTGGCCCTCAGCCCTTCACTTCTACCTACTCACTAATTAGATTAAGTAATAGTCAGTATCCTTCTCGGCCGAGACATTCCATATTTCATATTTCTGACAATTGCGTTAATATAAGCCAATATTGAACCCTTGTCTTTCAATCACGAAACCCCATTCCCCAGAGCTTGGTAAATTCAGGTGTACTTGGCGTCTATGACCGACCATCTCCGACATTCCGGACGGTAAGTGAAAGTCTTTAGTCTCCCACTAATTTATTCGCCTAGGTCTATTTCTGGATCCCTAGCCCGTTAGGTGAAAACGGCGGGTTACATCTTTTGGTGGCAAGCGGTGGGATATTTCAGAAATCTCGATTTCTGTCGTATCCACAACAAGTGATCTTGACCAGGCGAATATTGGTGAGAAAAAGCTCTGAAGGAATTGGGTCGCGTTCTATAATCTTGAAATTTAAATTGTGCTAGTTGTAGATTCCGAAATTTAAAATTGTAAGAAACAAACAAATCGGCCCGAGTGTGAGGAAGCGAGTGAGGAGTCAATTAACTTCAAATCCGTGTCTAGGATTTTTCTTTCTTTCCACAAATCGAAATTTAGATACTGGCTCATTTATCTAGTAGCATCACTCTCACTGTAGCCCCCTGTTCCGAGACTGTTCCGGGTCTGTTCCGGGACTGTTCCGAGGCCCTCTGTTCCGAGACTGTTCCGGGTCTGTTCCGGGACTGTTCCGAGACTTGTTCCGAGGCCCTCTGTTCCGAGACTGTTCCGGGTCTGTTCCGGGACTGTTCCGAGGCTTGTTCCGAGGCCCTCTGTTCCGAGACTGTTCCGGGTCTGTTCCGGGACTGTTCCGAGACTTGTTCCGAGGCCCTCTGTTCCGAGACTGTTCCGGGTCTGTTCCGGGACTGTTCCGAGGCTTGTTCCGAGGCCCTCTGTTCCGAGACTGTTCCGGGTCTGTTCCGGGTCTGTTCCGGGACTGTTCCGAGACTTGTCCCGAGGCCCTCTGTTCCGGGACTGTTCCGGGACTGTTCCGGGGCTCGTTCCGGGACTTCTGTTCCGGGTCTGTTCCGGGTCTGTTCCGGGACCGTTCCGAGGCTTGTCCCGAGGCCCTTTGTTCCGGGACTGTTCCGGGAGCCTTCAGCTCCAATTGACATCCCGATTCCAGACCCGTCATAGCTCTTACCAACTGGGAAGTCCTTTCTCGATTCGTGGGGGAATTATCGGTCCTTGGTGCGCAAGAAAGTGATCTATCGGTTCTATAATTCTTTTTGTTTAGTCTTTTTATTCAACAAGTGAGTTCGCGACCATGCACCAAAACAGCAGCCCATCAGTCGAGGGCGAAGCCATGATGAACGCCGTGACGGAAGCAATGAACAAACTGGGCGCCTTTTTCCGTGAACCGGCTGCCTCCGGCATTCCGCGGTCGTTGTTCATGGAAGTCGACACATGGAACCCTGATGAGCCGGATGCTATCACGGCATCCGTGTTCTTCCAGGAGGTGGAGCAAGCAACCCAAGAGTTTGACGAACACAGGAGACTACGATTCCTTCGTACCCGCCTGAAAGGTGGAGCCAAGCGATTCCTCCAGGATGGTCTTGGCGAAACCCCATACACGACAGTGAAGAAGGCCATACTGGCATGGTATGGCGAGGAAAGTCCCGAGAAGGCAACCATACGACTCTGGACAGCCCAGAGAGACCCCGACGAGTCCATCCGACGGTTCGCCGAACGACTTCTGGCCACGGCACGATCGGCTGTCCGAACTGAACCCAACCTGAATGATGCTCAACGTCGGGAATGGACAAGACGAAAGGCACTCAGCGCTTTTGTCCGCGGACAACCGAAAGAACTCCATCTCTACTTGCAGGGTAACCCTCCGGACACCTTGGAGGATGCAGTGGAGCGGGCTGAGGGATGGGAGGACGTAATGAGAGCAAAGCAGGACTACGATGCTCGATGGGACATAACTGCTGTCAGTGGATCAAGACCTTCGGAGCCCAAGAAATGCTACTCTTGCGGAGAACCAGGGCATTTTGCAGCAAACTGCCCGCAAAAACCCAGAAGCCCGCTTCGTTACCCAAACAAACCGGCCACGTTCGGCGATCACCAGTTGATACCGGTGCCGACGAAGTTACCACCGACCGTCCCAGTGCTGCCCTGTATGTACTGTGGTGATCTTTCCCACTTTCCAGTGAGTTGCCCCCACGGACTCTACGCGGCCTTGTTCTGCAATTTCTGTGGATCCCGTGACCATCTGGAGGCTGATTGCCTTAAGAAGAAGAAGACCCTGCCCATCTCAAATCCGCGAATGCACCAGGTCAGAAACATCAGCACGACCCAGGAAACCCAAGCCAATCTCCCGACAAATAATGAGGACGAGCCAACCATTGAAGTCTGCGGAGACGAGCTGGTGGCCTACCAGACCGCTGTGAATTGTGTCATGAGGCCCATGATACTGATCACCGCCGGCTTGGGGAAGGAATCCCGGCGAATGGTCGTGGATACTGGTGCTGCAGTGTCTGTCCTATCAAGACCTGTGCCTGGCATTGACATCCGCCCAACAACGTTGAAGCTATGGGGTGCCGACGGACAACCACTGCCCGTGCTGGGGATCCAGGAGGTACGTACCACCATCGGTCTGGTTACGATTACGCACGCATTCTATGTCTTCCGACGACCTGACTCCGGCTTGGATCTGATCGGACTGGACCTCCTGAGGAAATTACCCCTTGGCATACGCCCGGATATCGGCGTAGTGGAGATGAAGGAACCCACCACTGGGAAGATGATCTCCATCGGCGTGGTCGCCACTGACCCGGACCTCCTCAGGCACATCCGTCAACTGAAGGGCGACGGGATGGCGCGAAAAGCCCAGAAAACCGCTCAAGCCACGAAACCCGACACCGACAACAACTACCAGGGCGGGTCAACAGTCGCTTCAACATCTGCCAAAGCCTCTGAGCCTAGCGTCGACAACAACCACCAAGGCCAACTGACCACCGAACCAACACCACCCAGAAAGCAGCCAGTGGTACACCCTCCAATGTCCGATGTAGCTGAGTTCCCAATTGAGATCCGGGACAATCCCCCTTCAACCTCTGAATTGAAGCACCAGGTGCATCAGCATCTGACTCATCTGGCAGGACCCGACTACCAATTGGTCAAAGACGGCCTGAGCCGTGTTCCTGTTGGCGCCATCACATTAAGTTTGCCAAAGGAACTTCTGATGGCAGCCCAATCCTTGGACCCCTGGATCTCCACCCTGACGGCTGATCCAGAGAAGTATCAACTAAAGGAGGAGGAAGGAGTCTGGAAGAAGGAGGTCGATGTGGATGGCCAGCGGATCACGGTGCCACTGATCCCATCCACCATGCGGCGCTGGTTCCTGACCAATTGTCATCAACACCAGTGGGCCGGGCACCCTGGCATAGAAACAACCACCCGTGTCGCAAGGCGGTACGGGTACTGGAAGAAGATGGTACGTGACGTCCGAGAGTTCGTCCAGAAATGCCAGGAGTGCCAGGAGAGGAACACTCCCCCAAATTTGACACCACCAATCCAGAAACCCGATATACCGACCCGAATTGGTCAAATTGTCGGTATTGACTTCGTTGGGCCTCTACCTGGTCGAGGGGGTACCAAATACATCCTGACGGTAATCGATCAGTTCTCCAAGTACGCAGAGGCTTATGTCACCACGGATTGCACAGCAGTAACAACCGCTCGCGTATTGACCACAAAATATCTACCAACCCATGGTGCACCTGAGAGGCTCGTCTCTGACCGAGGCGCCGCCTTCATTTCTGGGGTCGTCAAGGAGCTCTGCGATACCTGGGAGATACGCCACGTCCACACCTCCGCTTACCACCCACAGGCCAACGGAGTATGTGAGCGATTCCATCGCACCCTGGCAAACCTGGTGGCGAAACTGAGACGAAAAACCCGGGACTGGGAAGCCGCCTTGCCTTTGGCACTAGCTGCCTACCGCAGCCTTCCCCACTGTAGTACGGGCTATTCGCCAAATCACCTGGTTTTCGGACGAGAGCTGAGAATGCCGCACCTAACCGAAATCAGCATGAAACGGGAAGCAACATCGCCCTTGAAGGATCAACACCAGGAAATGGTGCGGGTCCGTTTGGAAGCCGAGCGACAGTTGAGGCGCGCTTGGCACACCCGTGAGCAGGCAATCAACAAGCGACGCCACTCTCGGGAGTTCCAGATAGGCCAACAAGTGTATGCCCAGCAGCTCGTCGCCCCACCAGGCACAGTGAAGAAGTTCTGGAGCCCCTGGAAAGGACCGCTCCGTGTGACCCGCAAACTGACCGATGTCAATTACGAGGTCCAGGATGTCCTAGGGAAGACCACGCGTTACCACCTCAGCAGACTCAAGCCAGCGTTTATCAACAGCGTGCCAGACGACGCCGTCACCCCCGACGTAGCAGAGGAAGTCGCGCCCACCCGAGAGCCCTGCCCCTCCACCTAGCGAAGATAGTGGAGGGACGTGGTTGTTGGACCCCCTTGAATGGCCGGAACCAGTACGGACCGAAGAAAATCCTGAACCTGGGGCCCAGGGCCCTGGAAGATCCTCCAGCCGAATCCCGATTCCGATTAGGACGGCGTCCAGTCCATACGGGCTAAGACCAAGGCGCAAAACGATCGACTACGCGCAGCTCCACGCGGGGAAGATGTCAACACCTAGAACGGGATGAAGCGAATGAAAAAAAAAAAAAAAAAAAAAAAAAAAAAAAAAAAAAAAAAAAAAAAAAAAATTTTTTCAAGTTTTGTGGTATACTCGTAGTTTGTGAAATAGAATAGGGAATGTCTTACCTGTAGAATAAAATGCACAACGCAAGTACTTACCTTGGTTGATTAATGACCGTGCCTCATGGGTCGGGACAGGACTGCCTTGCCCCCCCCCCCCCCCTCTTTTCCTTTGTTTTTCCCTTGTAATGGTAGCTAAAATCTAGGGTTGTTGTTCAACGTCTGGCTCTGTGCAGAGAGGGAGGTTGTCTGCATGATAAATGAGCCATTGATTGATGTACAACGGGTGAGTCGGAGCGTGAGAGGAGACTAACAGAAGGGCCGGTTTGTATGTTTCAGGGTATAGTGGGAAAATAGGAGATCAGCGAACGACACCAAAAGACTATGGCGCTACCTCGGGCCGCGGGTACCGTCGTCGGTGGGCAGCACGGACTTGGAGCCCGGAAGTACGGAGTGGCTGGCCGTCACCTCCACGGTCATCATGGGGCTGGGCAAGCTGGTCGCGTCCTGCGACAGGATGCCAACACAGAGGCGGATTCTGCTGCGCTGCCTAGACGAGCTTGGGGAAAGCTTGAACGTCGGCGACTCGGGGGTGGACTATGAGATCAAGATCGAGTGGTGGGTCGGTGGAGGTCGAGTCCCTGCGTTGCCAAGTGATCATGATGGAACAGCGGCTGCAAGCCATGACCCACCTCAACGACTCATTCGGGTCGAGCACGCATCGCGCCACCCCTCGAGGATCGTCGACACCACGACCTGACAACAACGTGGACGAATACCCCGCCCCTGCATTCACAGCGCCCGCCGCGGCCGAGCCGAGTATTGCCGACTCGTCGACTTCGTCCTAGGACTCCTCGTCATCTGAAGAAACCGCACGGGGATCAGACGCCACCCCAGGGCAACCGCGTTCCGGCTCCTCCCGGGCCTCCACCCCTCGGCCGGTGAAGGTCGTCCCAGCTGATGGGGATGCTGGCGCTAGTTCACCCGTGGCCCCTGCCGACCCATCCAACATACCACCTTGGAACATCCGCGCCAGCGTACCTTCGACGAATGGGAGCGTCCTGTGCTGCATCTGCACGAAACGACAACACCCGCCGACAACCTACCGCTGCAGGTGGCTGCAAAGTGATGTGGAATCGGCTGGTGAGAAAGTGCCGGAACCTACGACCCACGGATCCCGCCTACCCGAAGCCCTGCTCCATCGCCGAACACGAGAAGGACCGCCCACCAACCTGTGCCGCTTGTAGACGCTGGCGGTACGAGCAAGCATGGATAGCAGCCAAACGACCTGACGCAATGCCCATCGCACCAGTCACCCCCACCGGAAGGAAAATTGCCGAGGTAGACCTCGGCCTCCGAAGATCGGAGGGGTGTAACGGGGCGGCAGATTCCAAGCGCCCCGTCAAGAAACTTCGGCGGCGGGGGACGGAACGACCCCTCGCCCCTCCAAGCGCCTAACCCCAGCTGGGCGGAAGGCGTGTCCTCATTGGATTGGGTAGGCGATGGGCGGCGCAAGACACCCAGGGAGGAGTAGAAGGGGAAGGCGACTTGACGAGCGGACTGGGAGAAGGAGCATCAGGCAGTCGTATCCGAACTCAAGAGAAGGAAAGTTGGAATCCCCGTTCGCCGACGAGGCGGAACGAAGTGAAGTGAACCGGAACATCGAAGCGGAACACCCGACGCGTAGCAAGTCAACCCCTTGTGGACCCGGTGTTGTGAAAGTGACCTGAGGGAACGAGTGTATCGTGGTTCCTTCAGGGTGAGAACTCGGGAATTGGGAGATCAGCCAATTCCTATCCCGTAACAGTGGGCCCCTTATACGAACTGAAAATCCCCCGTCGGACCCGAGTGTTGATCCGTTCGCGCCCGATTCGACGGCCAATAGTCCAGGTTTTCCACGCACCGCCAGTCGTCGGACCTCCGTCGGAAAGAGCCTCGCCTCCTCCGGCCTGGACGGCGTTCCCCTGACCGAAGCCGAGCAGCGAAGAGCACATCACCCTGTTGTCTCCATCCGAAGGAGTTGGTGCACGTAAGTGGCGAAATAACTCTGTCTCGTACCCTAGCAACGCGAAAGTCGACTCTTTAAATCTGGCCCAAGCCCTGACGTTTAGTCACCAGAAAGCTGATCAGAGAATTGTAACTTGTAACCGTAGTATTTAGTATTTTGTCTGTCGTAGGAAAAGCAAAGGGAATTAGGGGAGGACATTAGTGAATCACTTGTATTTTTCCGTTATTCCAAATCAAACACTCCTGAGCCTTCAGCTACCTCGTAAATTCATTGGCCCTCAGCCCTTCACTTCTACCTACTCACTAATTAGATTAAGTAATAGTCAGTATCCTTCTCGGCCGAGACATTCCATATTTCATATTTCTGACAATTGCGTTAATATAAGCCAATATTGAACCCTTGTCTTTCAATCACGAAACCCCATTCCCCAGAGCTTGGTAAATTCAGGTGTACTTGGCGTCTATGACCGACCATCTCCGACATTCCGGACGGTAAGTGAAAGTCTTTAGTCTCCCACTAATTTATTCGCCTAGGTCTATTTCTGGATCCCTAGCCCGTTAGGTGAAAACGGCGGGTTACAACTCCATGTCTGGTTCATAACTGACAGAGATATTCAAAAGCTTAACAACCCAGGATCAAGTTAAATTACTGGAAAATGTTCTCCCCCTCGTCACTGTGTCCGATGTTTTTGTGGATCAGTCACCAGCAAGCTGCCCAGCATGGTCTTGGAAATGTTTTTCATGCAATGCGGTTGGCCACACTGCCCCATGCTGTGAGGAGCAGATGTCTCCTTGGTGAGTGAAGTTCTTAGTGTCAGTGATTTACCGTCAGTTTCACCTGTGTATATAAATTTAGTTTTGGTTAGTTATTCCTTGAATAATCAACCTATGTTTTCATGCAAAAGGTCAACCTCTCCGATTCGGCTCAACATTTTATTCTGGACGTTTCATGGTGTCTAGATCCAAAAAGGGTAATGTCCGTCCGCCGTCCACGCCGACTTTGGTACCTAGTAGAAATTATTCAAAAAATCTGAAATTTAGGTCAGGGGTCCGTTCATGGCTCTTGTTGGTCCTCAAAGCATTTCAACCCGATCGTATCAAATTTGGGTGGGGTAGGAGTCAAAATGTGAATTTTGAAAAATGGATTATTGAGATTTTTTGCAATCTAGGAATTGTGGGGTATCATTTTCCACTAAATTCTGGACGCTAAATCCAATGTGATGGGTCCCAGAACGATTGGAACCCATTGGAAGAGGTTATGGGTCAAAATGTGTATCTATTACCCATTTTGAATAAATTAATTAGGCGTGTGGGGTGTCATTTTCCACTAAATTGTGGACCCTCAATCGATTGGAATGGGTCCGAAACCCGCTACACCCACTGTTTCCATTTTCCCCATGGTTCTAAGAATGATTTATCTATAGGAATTTTGGTTGATGCCGGTAGTCCAGTGACACTGGCTTGTCCAAGTTTTTTGTCTAAAATGTCTCTTGACTACGAAGTCCTACAGAAGTATTGTGGAAATCTTGTTACTGATAATTGCCAGTCATTGTTAGTGATAGGAAAGTGTAATTTGCCAGTTAAACATGGTTCCACCACAATTAACCTTGATTTTGTTATTATAAAAGGACTCTCTCATCCTCCTATTTGAGGGTGGAATGGCTTGAGTAAGCTGTGTTCAAGTTTTTCAAAATCCCTTGCTGTACATAAGGTTTCTGAATTTCATGGTGTAGGCCTCTTGCGTGACATAGCTGTTCAGTAAGAGCTTTTAATAAAATAGATAATGACAAGCCAATTAAAAATTTATGATAATTTATTCAAGTTATTAAGCTTATTAGTTATCAGTCATTGTGTATTACTTGTTGAATGCAGTTTGTTTACATACTTAATCTTTAGTTTGAATTGTGTATACATGTTATGTTTATGATAAGGTCTTGTGATTGAAAAGTGGTAATATTACACAGTCCTAGAAAATATACCTCCATGACAAAGTTGTTGAAGTTAGATTGTTTCCCGTCATATCAATGATGTTGCCGATGCTCCCTTAAAATCAATTGTCATTTCTATTGATCATTTCGATATATTAAATTTTTTTTTTTTCAGGTGGAAGAGCCGGGATGAGTGAGGGAGGACGGGTGAGGAGAAGGAGGAGGAGCAGAATACCTGTGAGGCAGCCCACTGGTCTCTACGTACATTCCAGTCCTCCTACAGGTCTGTTTTCTTTCAATTTATTCATTTAGAACGGACAAGCCCAATTACATTATTACAAGGAATACAATTGAGAAAAAGCAAACAAACGAAGGATAGGATAGGATGGACACCCATCAAGCAAGATCCTTCAAATTTGCTGATCATGTCAGTGTTTGCTGGCACACTAAATAACCAATGTCAATGCAGACCTCACCACAAATTAATTAGACAACAGAACACTTAGCAGGGTTCATGAACAGAACATTGCAAATAGCTTGGTTATAAATAAAAACTTGTGCAGTTATCCTTCAACATCTTACCAATACTAGAAGCAACAAACTGTTTGTTTCTTCACCTTCAACCAACACGTTCGGTTTTTAGATTTTCCCACTCTCGTTCCTATTTTCCTCGCCTATTTTAAGAAAATTTGTTACAAATTTTGTTTCTCCCTCTGTTTATAGTTGTTCCCGTTCACCCGTCCATCGTCCGTCAATGGCTCAGAGGAGGAGAGATAAGCCGCTTACAAGAAATCGTTTTACAGGTGATGGATTTCAATTTATCGATAACTGACTACATCTGAAAGGGCTGTATGAGCTCTTATAAGAATTTACTTTCCTCTCAGGCTGAAGGCGGGGTACTAGTTATTCGTGTGTTTAGTTGAAGGACGAACTTAGTTTGAGACAGATTTGGAGTTAGTTGGTTCTTCAGCCAGGTACTGTGACTCACGCCCTGATGAACGCAATTTCAAACACTAACAGACATTTTGCTTCTTATTATAATTACTTGTGTCTGTTTGGAAGTGGTACCGCCTAAAAGCCCCACTTAGCAGGAAATAATCACAAGTTGTATTCAAAGAGAAAAACGCTGCAAATTCTTACACAGGGGTTGCTTATTCCTTGAACCAGACGCATGGAGACTCATTTCTTCAACATGGGGGAAAATTTCCATTAAATGGGGAAAACAGTGGGTGCGGCGGGTCCCAGACCCATTCCAAACGATTCAGGATCCAAAATTTAGTGGAAAATGATACCCCACATGCCCAGGTTCCAGAAATCTCGAAAACACATATTCAAAATGGGTAATATATACCCAATTTGACCCATAACCTTTTCTGGTGGGCTCCAATCGTCCCGGGACCAGTCTCATTGGATTCCGTCCGCGTCGTTTTCGGTAGTTGAAAAATGTTCTGAAAATCTGAAATTTTGGTCAGGGACCTTTTTTGATCTAGACACCATGAAACGTCTAGAAAAAATTTTTGAGCCGAATCGGTGAGGTTGACCATTATCATGAAAACAGGTTGATTATTCAAGGAATAACCAACCAAAAGAGCAAGGTGAGGTTTCTAGGCAATAATGATGACTTTGGTTGGTTATTCCTTGTTAATCAATTTTCAAGATTTTTGGTGATCTAAGCGCGTGAGGGTATAATTTTCCACTAAATTTTGGAAGCTGGATTCAATGAAATTGGTCCCAGAAAGATAGGCGCCCACCGGAAGAGGTAATGGGTCAAAAACCCTTATCTTATCTACCCATTTCGAAGGTGGGTATTCAAGATTTCTGGTACCTAGGCGTGTGGGGTATCATTTCCACTAAATTTGGGACTCTGAATCCAATGAGATGGGTTCCGGAGCCATGACTGTGGCTTGGGAGAAGGGGTTCGTGGAAGGGGTCGGTTTATTTGAGAAAGCAAATTTTGTACATAGTTTTGAGGCTTAATAAAATGTGTCTCTCCAACCTTTCAACATTTTTATTATTTTTCTCAAACGTAATTTTTTGTCACCTTCTTTTTGTCTCGTTCTATTCCGATGGCATTCCAGGTATGACAACGTTTTGACAGGCTTGTGACACATACAAATTTTCTCCCAACTAAATACCTATTGCAACGTACACGGGTTTGACCAACTAATAATTTAGTCCTATAGCTCGGATCCCAAATTATCGCACCTGAAAATGAAATTCCAGCAAATTCAACAAGGCTATTTTCCATAATATTCACTGCCCATATAGCTTCCTTAATGGCCCTGTCGCTGACACCAACCAACATCGTCGACCAACTCAATTGTAAATTTGACGCATGCGTGCTTCGTAACCTGTGAACGTCTACTGAAATAAATTAGAAAATTCACCCACAACCACAAAAACATGTACAGTTGTGTTTCTCGTCTCACTGTCGTTCTCCAGCCGGAGATGGTCGTATTCATATTAAAATAAATATATTACATATTACATGTTTTGACTATGATTACGTCTGTCTCTGTCTACAGCTGCGTCAAATATGAAACCTACTGTATTGTATTGCCCACATTTCATTCATACTGGTCTCCACACACTATGCACTCACGGATCTGACATTTTTCATTTTCAATTTGAAATTCAAGGGCCAAGGGGCGAGTCTCGTAGGCGAATATTCTCCCGACACCAATGCCAGGGCTTTCATCAATGCTCTTCCACGGATCTTGGTATGCGTTCAGTTAATTACAAAATTTGTTTGTCTACTGGTGAAATTTACGGGAGCGCCATAAAGTGAATTTTCAGAGACAGTAGGAAATTTGATATAAAAGTTTGGATTGTAATCTGATAGATAACTTAAATTTTATTTCAAAAAGCTCTCTTTTTTTAGAAAAACAATGAGCACTCCCATTTAACGAGAATGGAAAATATTCATGAAAAATAGGTCTGCATGCAATAAATTTCTCACTAAGGCATAGCATGTTATTCAACTGTTTTTACTGTTTGTGTACTGTGCGTCGACTGTGATTCTGCGCTTGCAGAGTCTTTATCCACTTTGCTTTTCTTTTTTCTTTCTTCAATGTTGAATTTTTCAGAAAAAAATTCTCGAACTCCACGATGCCGCTCGAGCCGGTAAGGTGGATCAGGTTGATGCTGTTGTGAAAAGCGAGCCCAAAATTAACTTGGAACTGAGTCGAGACAACGCCGGCACTGGAATTCTTCATAAAGCCGTGATATTTGGACATGTCCCGTTACAAGAGTGGCTCATCAAGAACTATCCGAAAACTGTTGAAGTCCTGGACAAGGTGAGATTTTATTATAATTGTTTCCGAAATGTTTAAAATCAACTCATGAACGCAAGCATTAATATAATTTTTGTCCCAGAACATGTAACAAGGAAACAGAACGAATTTTTCACGAATGTGCAGTTCCAACATTTTTATTCATCTCTTTTCTTTTATTTGTGCGCAATATAATTGGTATTCAAAGTACGATATAATACCTATTTTAATCCGACGGACTACGTTTTGAGTATCGACTTATTTCGTGTATAGCGTCTCGTTCCTGTTGTCAGGCTGAGTAGATACATAAAATGGAAAAATGGAAATGGAAATGTTGCGTCTAGATCGTTATGTCCCTGAAGAAGAGCTTGATAGCTCTGAGAACTAACTAGGTACCCAAGAAGTAGTGGTTCATGCCGCGAACTAACCTGTTCCTTTCACCTTGGTCAGCACTTAAATTTTAAAATCACCTTGCCAATATAACTATATTTAAATCATCGGGAATCAGTGCGCCCCACATTGCCTCCTATGCTGTATTCCACATTGTGCGGCTGTGCGCAGTGACCAAAAACTCTCACAGCATGGGGTGGTTGAAGGGGTGGCTCTTGGTGGTTGCTCAATTACCGTCAAGACCAAGAAGCCCTTTCTTGGCAACTCTCACTCCCGACAAGCGAGGTCATGCTAGTGAGACATAATGCCATGCCTTCAGTATGCTGACCCACTAGGGAGTCTCAGGGGACTCAGATCTGATACCAATCCAAGAAAACGCTGCAAATTCATTAATAGAGGTTGGTTATCCCTCGGACCAGGAGCATGAAGACTCATCTAAATCGATTCAGCGTCCGAATTGCATTCGAAAATGATACCTCATACGCCTTGATCGCCGAAAATCCATTTTTCGAAATACACATTTTGCCACCTCTCCTCCCCTTAATTTGGTCCGAATGGGCTAAATAGTTTCGAGGACCAACTAGAGCCAAGAACGGACCCCTGACCCAAATTTCAGATTTTTAGCAAATTTTCTAGTACCGAAATCGGCGTGGACGGCGGACGGACAATTCTTTTATTTTGATCTAGACACCTTGAAACGTTCAAAAAAATGCTTGGCCTGAGTCGGAGAGATTGACTTTTTGTATGATAGGTTGATTACTCAATGAATATCCTACCAAAATGAGGCTTCCATCGATTCTTCATGGGTATCTATTACCCATTTTGAATATGTGTTTTCGAGATTTCAGGTACCTAGGCGTGTAGGGTATGATTTTCCACTAATTGTTTAACGCTGAATCCAATGAGGCGGGTCCCGGAACAATTGGTGCCCCCTGTATGAGGCTATGGGTCGAAATGGGTGCCTACATACCCATTTCGAATGTGTGTTTTCGAGATTTCTGTAACCTAGGCGTGTGAGGTATCATTTTCCACTAAATTGTGGACCCTGAATCGATTGGAATGGGTCCCGGACCCGCCACACCCACTGTTTCCCCCATGTTGAAGAAATGAGTCTCCATGCGCTCGGTCCGAGGAATAACCAACCCGTGTGTATCAATTAGCAGCGTATTTAACAAGATCGCCCCGAACTGGGACAGTGTGTGGGGAGAAAAATTCTGTCTCGAAAATGGGGAGCATTTTGAGGTCAAGGACGAGTACCATTTTCCACTCTTTTTTGGCTGCGAATCGATTGAGATGGGTTTTAGACAAGATTCAGCAAAGGCTCAGGATCCACTTGATGAAAAAACCAATTACAACTTGAGAAAAACGAGGAATTATCTATTTTTATAATTCCTCATTTTTTGTGTGAACTATTCGGACTTTACCCGTCCTGTCTAGAACCCATTACCCATTACAACTCCGTGCGATCCTTTCGGATGGCAAATGCCGCATTTAAGAAGCGGAATGGTTTAGGAACGAAAGCATAGATAATCCAGGTACCTTTGATTGAGGTAGGAAACGGCTTCACGAGCGGTGTTGGCTCAGTTAAAGGGCGCCTGGCACGCCATCTGATTCCGGCACGTTTGGGTGTCACCTAGGCTTCGTTCCCGTCTCATTTAAAGCCCTAGGGTACATCTGCACGAAAGCTGCATCATTTTCAGGCTGAACGGTTTTCAAGACAGCAACTTTTATCCCCGAACAACAAACGCCTGCATTTCATCGTTGAATAACATGCTCAAAGCACCCGTGGTGAAGCCTCTCGCCTTACAAGCCGCTATGGACATGCTTCATGCTTTAGAGCACATAACTCTGCGAATTCGTCCACAATGGTTCATTACATCTTAAAGCAGGAGTACAGAGAAACCAGTGAGTGGAAAAGGATACTCCACAGATTTTTAGAAAAATGGTGAAAAATGATTTGGACCCATTGAAACGCATATTGTTAGACTCTTGGTAAAATCGAAGACATCGATCTCTAGTGTGGAAAAATAGGTTCATAATTGAATACTCAACCAAACTGAGTATTTTAAAAACGTCGCAAATTCGTTCACGGGGGTTGGTTAATCCTCGGACCAGGAGCATGAAGACTCATTTCTTCAACATGGGGGAAATAGCGGAAACAGTGGGTGTGGCGGGTCCCGGACCCATTCCAATCGATTCAGGGTCCAAAATATAGTGAAGAATGATACCCCACACGTCTAGGTACCAGAAATCCCGAAAACACATATTCAAAACGGGTAATATATACCCAATTTGACCCATAACTTCTTACAGTGGGTGCCAATCGTTCTGGGACCCACTTCATTGGATTCAGCGTCCAAGATATAGTGGAAAACGATAACCCACACTCCTCGGTACCAGAAATCCCGAAAACACAAATTAAAAATGGGTAGGTACCTAATATATACCCAATTTGACCCATAAATTCTTCCTGTGGGTGCCAATCGTTCTGTAACCCATTTCATTGAATTCAGCGTTCAAAATGTAGAAGAAAAAGATACCCCACACGCTCAAATCGCCTAAAATATCGAACATAGGGAAAATGAGGGAAAAAGTGGGTGTGGCGTGTTCCGATATTCCAATCGATTCAGCACTCAAAATTTACTAGAAAATGATACCCCACTTGCCTGGGTACCAGAAATCTTGAAATCCCACCTTCGAAATAGTGTGATAAGATACCCCTTTTGTCTGTTAACCTCTTCCGGTGTTGGCCAATCTTTCTGGGACCTATTTCTATGATTTCAGCTTCCATAATAGTGGAAAATCATACCCCCACACGCATAGATCGCCTAAAATCTTGAAAATTCATTTTTCGAAGTACACATTTTGACTCCTACCCCGCCCAAATTTGGTCCGATCGGGCTGAAAAGTTTTGAGTACTAAGTACAGGCGGGAACGAACCCCTGACCCAGATTTCAGATTTTTAGAAACTTTTCTACTTCCAGGGCGGCGTATGGACATCTGTTAATTTTGATCTAGACACCTTGAAACGTCCAGAAAGAAATTTTGGGCCGAATCGGAGAGAATTTTATGAATGGGGTTCCATGCTAATTAGCCCAACCCGATTCTTTTGCAATTTAATTTTCCGAATAGGGCCTACACCTAGCCCAAAATACGCGGAAATGTTTTTCTGAATTCGTCGTCAGAAGTCACGTCTAAAATGGCGACGAAGGGAAATTCAAAGCGCGCAATATGGAGGAAGTTGAGTTGTTAACTTCATTTGAAGATAGCGGAAGCCAGACACGGTATAAGTGTATTCAGGAAGCAGATTTTCAATATTTTGATTTCAGAAGTAGGGCAAACACACACGTAGACCTCGCTGAATTAGGAAAGAACATTGTAATCGATTCAGTCTAAATCAGATAAAAATGGAAGTGAATGCATATTTCACGAGTTTTCCGTAATCGCTACTCTAATCCGTTGCACAGGGAAATGTTCGAGTGGTTGGGTTGACTGACCTTCGCTGGTCCCAATCAGCCCAACTGTCGATGTCGATTGTGTTTGTCCACGCCCCTCATCAATGAAAATCGATTCCTTCAGTGAGGGCTTACTATCGAAGAGGGAATTTCATTGGGTCATCCGTCAACCCAATGGAGGCGGGGGGTGAACAAGCGCCAGAAAGTGAATAGGCCAATCCAAAAAATATTACCTCCCTTATGAGGCAAAATCAAGTTGCGAATAATTTTCCCCCCGGGGGTTCAAAATGTGTTATTTGAAAAATGGATTTTCGACATTTTTGGAGATCTATGTGGGGTATCATTTTCGACTAAATTTTGAAGGCTGAATCCAATGAGACGGGTCCCGGAACGACTGGAGGCCACCAGAAGAGGTTATGGGTCAAAATGAGTATCGATCTACCTATTTTGAATGTGTGTTTTTGAGATTTCTGGTACCTAGGCGTGTGGGGTATCATTTGAAATGAGTCCTTTTGCGCCTGGTCCGAGGAATAACCAACCCCTGTGAAAGAATTCGCAGCGTTATCGGACTGGAATGAGTTAATGGACTGAGGTAATAGATTATTTTGAAGTAATAACAGTTGCATACGTTTGTAGGACCTATGTATTAATGATAGCGAAATAGCAAATTTCTCCATATTCCCTTGCGCAAAACGAAGATTATTCGTATCATCAGGGTGACAACCCAATGCCGTATTTTTACAATTAATTGTCAACAAAAGAGCCTCCTGGAGTTTCTTATGAGGCTTCCTTTGTTCGTTTCAGTTTATTCGTTCGCCAATTGTTTCGGGACCGTCTTATTAGAGTGGAAAATGATACCCCACACGCCTAGGTACGAGAAATCTCGAAAATATGAAATTTGAAATGAGTAGGTAGATACCCATTTTGACCCATAACCTCTTCTGGTGGCCTCCAATCTTTCCGGGACCCGTCTCATTGGATTCAGCATCCAACATGTAGTGGAAAATGATACCCCACAAGCCTAGATCGCCGAAAATCTCCATAATCCATTTTTTCGAAGTACACACTTTGACCCCCCTCCCCCTCCCTCCAATCTGGTCCGACCGGTAAATTTTCGGGCCGAATCGGAGTGATTGGCCTTTTGCATGAAAATATAAGTTGATTATTCAAGGAATGACCAACCAAAAAGAAGAACAATAACCTAATAATAAGGCTAATAGCCACCAACATAAGAAAATTTGCAATTTTGTTACTAGTTGAAGTAAGGGGCTATGGTCGAATAAAATGAAGCCTCTAAAATAAAACACACGGGTTGGTTATTCCTCGAATAGGGGAAACAGTGGGTGTGGTGGACCCGGACCCATTCCAATCATTTCAGGGTCCAAAATTTAGTGGAAAATAATACCCCACACGCCTAGGCACCAGAAATCTCGAAAACACACTATCAAAACAGGTAGATTGATACTTTTGACCCACAACCTCTCCCAGTGGGTGCCGATCGTTCTGAGACCCATTTCATTGGATTCAGCGTCCACAATTTAGTGGAAAATGATACCCTACTCACCTAAATCGCCCAAAATCTCGAAAAATCCATTTTTCAAAAAACACATTTTGACCCCTACCCCGCCCAAATTTGGTTCGATCGGCGATCTAGGCGAGTAGGGTATCATTTTCCACTAAATTTTGGACGCTGAATTCAATGAAGTGGGTCCCGGAACGATTGGCACCCACCGGAAGATGTTATGGGTCAAAATGGGTATGTATCCACCCATTTTGTATGTATCAAGATTTCTGGTGCCTAGGCTTGTGGGGTATTATTTTCCACTAAATTTTGGACCCTGAATTGGTTGGAATGGGTCCGGGACCCGCTACACCCACTGTTTCTCCCATTCGAGGAATAAACAACCCGTGTGTAATAATTTGCAGGGTTTTTCAGACGTTTCAATTTTGAGGATCTCGCTTCTTATTCACCGGAACGAATCGATTCGGGAGCTTAGAAGGTCGACCACTAGGATATCACAAAGAAGAGATTTCCTTCGAACCCGGAATCTCTCCAAAATGTATCAACCTAAACGTGGGCATGTCAAGGTCAGAGTTCGCCCTTTCGCGTTACCAACGAGCTTTTGATAGCGACGCCGCTTTATCAGCAGGCCAGATGTCCGCCGCCCCACGGTTCTTATCGCCCTGTGGCCAGGCACCGGAGAGGCGGGGACCCGGTGAAAGTTCTAGAGTGGGGGGTTGTATAAAACAGGCATGAGCTCATCACTATATTCCCAGTGCCTTCCTAACTTTCCACTTCCTCCTGCTGACCACTGCTGACCCCTATTGATTTTTGACAGGTAGGGCTTGCTGTCATCCAACCTTCTTAATTGCCACTTATATGTAGACAATAAAGTTTTAAAGAAAAAATGCAATCATCAGTCGTCCGAACCGACCATGCACCTTATTTATTGCAATAGCAGACTTATCAGTCTGCAAACCCTTGAATCGCTACCACCGCTCAACATACTCCTCATTTCACTCAACACAGCGATAATGCGATAATGATATAGAATAGAACGAATTTGGCAATTTCCTTCCGGTGATCCTACAAAGAATCATTATTGCCCGGATTTGAGGTTGTAAAAGAAATATACATACAGCAGAAGTATTTGAATAATTTTGTGAATGTTCCCATAAAAATTCTCAGTAATTAAAAAAAATTAGAATTAATTACCGTATAACCGCTATTATACAGTCAATATTATTGATACCGAAATGTTCTACACCCAGAATGATTCAAGGATTTGAGGCTATCGTGCCGACTCATGCTGAAAATAATGCCTACAAATTTGTGAGGAATCTTATTTTTCAATTATTGATTCCCCATAGACAATTTGGTGAATAATGATAAACTTCACCGTCACCGAATTGATAGAAAACTTACCAACTATAGCCGCCAAAGATGTCACCTACTGAAATTTTGGAATTGAAGTACAAAATATCAGATTTTAGGCAATGCGGAGTGGATGATTGATTTCAGGCATTAAAAACCCGTAGGATTATTATCCAGAAAATGATAAACCAAAGGTTGGACAACGTTTTTGGTTGGTTATTACTCGAAAATTCAACGTATGTTTTCAGGCAAAAAGTCAACCTCTCCGATTCGGCCCAAAATCGTTTTCTGGACGTTTCAAGGTGTCTAGATAAAAATTAGCAAATGTACGTACGCCGTCCACGACACCTTTGGTAGTAGGAAATTTTCAAAAAACCTGAAATTTTGATTCGGGACCCATTTCTGGCTCTGGTTGGTCCTCGAAACTTTTCAACCCGATCGGACCAAATTTGGGTGGGGTAGGGGTCAAAATGTGTTTCGAAAAATGGATTTTTGACATTTTTTGCAATCTAGGTGTGTAGAGTATCATTTTCTACTAAATTCTGGACGCTGAATCCAATGAAAAAGGTTCCACAACGATTGGCACCCACTGGAAGAGGTTACGGCTCAAATTGGGTATTTATTACCCATTTTGAGTATGTGTTTTCGGGATTTCTAGTACCTAGGCGTGTGGGGCATAATTTTCCACTAACTTTTGGAAGCTGAATCCAATGAGACGGTCCCGGGACGATTAGAGCCAGAAGAGGTTATGGGTCAAAATGGGTGTATATATAGCTATTTAGAATGTGGGTTTTTGAGATTTCTGGTATCTAGGCGTGTGGGGTATCACTTTCAACTAAACTATGGACGCTGATTCGATTGGAGTGAGTCCCCATGCTTTTGGTCCGAGAAATGACCAACCCCTGTGAAGGAATTTGCAGCGTTTTTAACCAAGAACTTATTTTAAAGTCAAAATTTAATGGAAAATTATACCCCTACATGCCAGTGTCCCCCGAAATCGGGAAAGCCCATTTTCGCTCATACCTAGCCGTATCGGGCCATTGGGCTGAAAAGGTTCGAGGATTCACAGACATAAATTTCGGATTATTAGGAGAACATTCACTGCCAAAAAGCGATGTGGACAGCGAGTGGCCATTTTGGTTTTGAAATTCAGACATTTTGAAAAACTATTCCTCAAGGTTCTCCGCAGATCAAGGATATAGATCTCAGGAATGATTGTAAAATACTAACATATGAAATCGAGATATTTTTAGTTTTTGTTTGAGTTTTATAAATAACTACCCACTATGATGGCTACTCCCAGTTTTCTTCAATCACTCTGTATTATATATTTACGAGTAGTCAAATGACATTATCTTAACTAGATGTGCGAGAATCTGATCCGCCTTTATACTCTAATACTTGAGACCTTGAGGAATAATTCATGATTGAAACTAGTCCTTGATCGACTTCTTTATTCTACATGTCTGAGTCATTGCAACGTGAATAAAGTAGACCAAGTACACCGTATAAATGAATCAGTAGAGGCATGTCGTTAAAAATATATCATCATCAACTAAAAGTGAGTCCCGTGTTTGTTCGATACATCGGCAAAATCGTTAAAAGCGTGAATTATTTATCAAATTGTGATATTCACGATGCGTTGTCCCACAATTATTGTGCGTCTTTGGTTATATTGAATGGTTCAGTCGCGGTCAAGTAAAGGTAAAGTAATAAATGGTGAAAACTATGTTAGAGGACAGTGGATATCGATTAACGATCCGTTGTCCATGTGAAAGGGTCATTGTGGAGCATCGCTCTCAGACTGGATTCACGTTCTCAGAAACCCAAATGTAACCCACACTAATAACATAGCCGAATGGTAAAGCGATTAGACAATCGCATGACGAATGCGTGATTTGAATGAGATATCCGATGAATTGAATGTTCATAAGATTTCTAGAATTGTTTGGAGCGATTGTTTGCAGCGTGTATTCACGTAGAAATTGATCGCCCTGGTAGATTGCTGGGGCAGAGATGGGCTCATATTCGTGAATCTGAAAGATATTCAAAACAGAAAAAAAAAAACACATTTGGTTGGTAATTCCTTGAATAATCAATCCATGTTCGGCCCAAAATAATTTTCTGGACGTTTCAAGGTGTCTAGATCAAAAAATCTGCAAATTCTTACACACGGGTTGGTTATTCCTCGAATGGGGGAAACAGTGGGTGTGGCGGGTCCCAGACCCATTCCAATCGATTCAGGGTCCAAAATTTAGTGGAATATGATACCCCACACTCCTAGGTAGCAGAAATCCCGAAAACACATATTCAAAATGGGTAATAAATACCCAATTTGACCCATTACCTCTTCAAGTGGGTGCCAATTGTTCTGGGACCCATTTTATTGGATTCAGCGTCCAAAATTTAGTGGAAAATGACACCCCACTCGCCTAAATCACCAAAAATCTCGAAAATCCATTTTTCAAAAAACCCCTACTCCCTCCAAATTTGGTCCGATCGGGCTGAAAAGTTTCGAGGACCCATCTCGGCTGGAAACAGACCCCTGACCCAAATTTCAGATTTTTAGAAAATTTTCTACTACCAAAACGGCGTGGACGGCGTACGGCGGACGGACATTGACCTTTTTTGATCAGGACATCATGAAACGTCCAGAAAAAAATTTTGAGCCGAATCGGAGAGGTTGACCATTATCATGAAAACATTATGTTTATTATTCAAGGAATAACCAACCAAAACGCTGCAAATTGATTCACAGGGGTTGGTTATTTCTCGGACCAGGTGCATGGAGACTCATTTCAATCGATTCAGCGTCCAAAATTTAGTGGAAAATGACACCCCACACGCCTAGGTACCAGAAATCTCGAAAACCCATTTTGGAAATAAGTGGATAGATACCCATTTCTTTTGGTGGGTGCCAATCGTCCCGAGATCCGTCTCATTGGATTCAGCTGAAAACTGGTACCACTCACGCATTGATCGCCGAAAATCTCGAAATTCATTTTTCAAAAAAACACATTTTGACCCCGACTCCTCGAGTCCGGATGATTAGAGCCAGAAGAGATTATGGGTTGAAATGGGTATCTATTACCCATTTTGAATATGTGTTTTCAAGATTTCTAGTACCTAGGCGTGTGGGGTATCATTTTCCACTAAATTTTGGACCCTGAGTCGATTGGAATGGGTCCGGGACCCGCCATACCCACTATTTCCCCCATTTTTTTGGTTTCTTTTCTTTCCGCACCTGTAACATGTAGGTTTCATATATATATGAAACTTTGGCCAAGGATGACACTGGTTTAAAGATGAGTTGACGTATACTCACGAGTCGTCCAATAAGATTAGGAAGTATCATTGATGCCCAATTTCTTTGACAGTCAACAATCTTCTTGTTACCAATTTCATCAGCCCCCATCCCATCCATCTTGTTACCTTTAAACGTCTCCCGCTCTGCTTTCATGAAAAAAATATTTTCTTGGCTAATATCAGTGGGTTTTGAAAAATGTAATGGAATTATCTCTAGCATATATGTATCTTGAGTCTCGGTTTTGACTCTTTGGTATTTGACTCGTTCATATTTTCTCATGATATTAATTCATTTGTTAATTAATTTGTCATTAATTCATTTGGCAATATCATTTAGTTTAAGAAATAGCAACTCCCCCCAGCCGCACAGGGTCACACCCTATGGCGTGGAGGTATATTCCATGTAATTTATAGAAGACCGTGTATTCATTTTTATTACGGAATAAACTCCTCATTCATTCATTCATTCATTCATCTGGTATATAATCTTGAATGATAGGAGGGCAATAGATGATAAGATTAGTGTTGAGGTTCAGATTCAGGGTGTAGTTTCTGGATTTTGCCTGTTTTGGCAGTATATTGCTGCTTCTCATTAAACCTTGCTGGGGGCCAAAATTTATTTATAAATTTATTTATTCCTGCACTCGATGACCTTTCACCACCTTCTGACTAATTGAAGGGGGATAACCACTGTGAATTGAAAATTCTTGTGAATCAGGAAAAGAGGAATCCGCTACACTACGCCGGTGGAAACGAAGAAGTTTGGAACCGGCTTGTGGCTGCCGGTGCGGACACGACGATCGTTGACCGCGAAGGAAACAGCCCGGCTTTCTACATGAACCATCCAAGGAGACTGAGACCTCCAGCGCCGGACTCGCGGTCAAAAATCATCTCACAAAGCAACAAAGGTGAGCAATCGGTGTTAATAGTTGGTGCTTTTTAGTGGCGAATAGATTAGTACGCCTGAGCATGAAATACGCGCGTTCGGTTCACATTGTTGCGTAGA
This sequence comes from Cyrtorhinus lividipennis, assembly GCA_019603395.1. Lineage (NCBI taxonomy): Eukaryota > Metazoa > Arthropoda > Insecta > Hemiptera > Miridae > Cyrtorhinus > Cyrtorhinus lividipennis. The sequence goes on along the minus strand of CM034002.1, from coordinate 24,122,243 downwards.
CTGAATGAAAATGAATGAATTATTATATTGTAAGGATTTATATTCTTCGTAAATATAATTTATTACAATTGTTCACTTGAATACACTGTTCTCATTCACACACTTACACAATGACACAATCACAAGGCACAATACACGGTTGTTACGCGGTTGTCGCACTATTTATAACGCTATTTATAACACAGCACAATTTATAACACGCGTCTATATTCGGACTCCGAAGTGAACTGAACTTGCGCGGCGTTCCTGGGTCCCTTTTATACTGGCTGCCTCTTGGTCAAGTACCTTCTCAAACCTTCCCTGGTTCTGGGAATTTGAGGTGTTGTCTCAAGCAATTGGAAAGGTTCCAGCCAATTCAATACACGAATGTTTGAGAGCGACCCTTAGCCCTCCACAGGTCGTTGACCCTGCGACGCTGGCAGCCCATTTGACGGGCGCAGGTGCAATCTTGCAACAATATTTATTCCATCGCAAATCACATTACATGGGTGACCGAAAACTTCCCATACATTGGAATACACCCCAAGCCATAGAGCAAGCTCTGTGCTGCTTGGGGGAGTTGAGTACATAGTTTTTATTTCATTAATTTTAATTCTTAAAATTATATTACCTAATTATATTATACTACCTGACTACGTAGCTTCCACCTTCTGATTATATATTTTCAAGAAGGGGGGAGGGGGGTTACCCTAGAAGGATATCGTGTTCCTCCCAACGCTTAAAGGTACAACTGGATTTCTCTTCACTAATTCTTATTCTGTAAGGATAAATTGTGACCATACACGTTCCCCAACGTGAATTATTGCTTTATTAAGTATAAACTCTAGCAAAACATCAATGTGGGAATAATACAATTGTAATAAAGTCAGAATAATAATTAACGGATCACAATTACTCCATTGTTAGACTAGCGAATTTAAAAGAATGGAGCATCAATACCCTTTTCTCCAAATGCAACAATCTTCATTGAATTACAACGCTCAACGTCGTTATTACAGATAAAGTCTCTCACTAACAAACATGAAAATAACTCGAGAACAATTTCAGCAGCTTAACGTACCCTACTTCCTTATTCCACATCATTGAGTAATATAATCTTCAATAGAATCACAATATACCGTACTCAATTTGACCCATAACCTCATCCAGAGGGCAAACAAATACAAATAACAAACACTTATACTAAGAGGGTAGATAAATACCCATTTTGACCCACAACTTCTTCGGGTGGGTGCCAATCGTTCTGGGACCCATTTGATTATATTCAGCGTCCAAAATTTAGTGGAAAATGATACCCCACTCGCCTAGATCTCCCAAAATCTCAAAATTCATTTTTCAAAAAACACATTTTGACCCCTACCCCGCCCAAATTTGGTCTTATCGGGTTGAATGGTTTCGAGGACCAACTAGAGCCGGAAACGGGTCCATTACCGAAATTTCTAATTTTTAGAAAATTTTCTATTCGATTCGATTGCGTTTGAATTCAGCCATTTAGGCGCTTTCTCCTCGGCGTCAACATATCGTGAACGCGTCCTGTAAGTACTATACATGCTCTCTCATCAAAACAAGCTAGGCACGTATGGACATGATAAGCCCACTGTACCGTCGGCGGCGACATTTCAAATCAATCAAGTTGAATTATTTAGATTACTCTGTTCGATAACCGTTAATTATCTCAGTTGACCTGTGGAAAACGTTGAGAGCTAGGTCAAAGATGAAGGGGAAGGAGGTGTCAAGTGTAGAATCCATTCTCGACCATACAGCAACTTGAATGCTAACTACCGATATCTGTTTCTTACCAGATCTACACCATAATTCGCAGCATGAGCCCTTACAAAATGGAATTCGCTTAATTCAAAAGCTTTCTCAGACCAGATTCCCCCTAATTGTATCCGTCAATTGTATTGGTTGGTGCACAATATTTGTTCTATGGAATATAAATCCATGTGTAGCATGCAGGTGTACATTTTAGTAATTTTCCCTGTAGCTTCAAATTGAGCAACCTTCAAGCATGCTGTGTCCTTGATTTGAGTTTTTTAATTATTCTTCAGTATCATGATGAACACCATTGTTCAATTGATGAGGTATTTGTACGTAGTCGTGTCTATTCATAATACCATCATAAAAAACGCTGCAAATTCTTTCACACGGGTTGGTTATTTCTCTGACCAGGAGCATGGAGACTCATTTCTTCAACATGGGGAAAATGGGAAACAGTGGGTGTGGTGGATCCCGGACCTATTTTAATCGATTCAGCGTCCAAAATTTAGTGGAAAATGATACCCCACACGCCTAGGTACCAGAAATCTCGAAAACACACTATCAAAATGGGTAGATTGATACTTTTGACCCACAACCTCTTCCAGTGGGCGCCATTCGTTCAGGGACCCACTTCATTGGATTCAGCGTCCAAAATTTAGAGGAAAATGGTATCCCACACGCCTAAATTGCCAAAAATCTCCAAAATCCATTTTTCGAAAAACTCATTTTGACCCCTACCCCAACCAAATTTGGTCCGATCGGACTGAAAAGTTTCGATGACCAACTAGAGCCGAGAGCGGGTCTTTGACCAAAATTTCAGATTTTTAGAAATTTTTCTACTACCAAAAACGGACATTTGCTAATTTTGATCTAGACACCTTGAAACGTCCAGAAAAAGTTTTTGGGGCAAATCAAAGAGATTGACTTTTTGTATGAAAACATAGGTTGACTATTCAAGGAATAACCTACCAAAATAATCATTTAGTAATTATAATAAGAGTTTAATTAATTGAAATGTTATTTACTTCTAAATATTATTGTCTGATCAAACTGGAAACCTAAAAGTTCCAAGATGGACTGAAGGAATGGGGAGATTGGGTGATGAACCAAACTACCACAAAGCACCTTTGAACGGTAAAAAGTCTTGTAATTAGTCACGACAATAGCAAATAAACAAAGCAAATAATTACACTTGGAGCAGGCTAAAGACACACATTAAAATCAGGAAAAATAAGATGCAATAGAACAGTCGAGAATACTCACAACCCTGCCTCAACCTCCCTTATTCCTCTTTCCTTTAGGGCCAACTACTGGCGGTAAATATGAACATCACAATTATATTACCATGCACTCTTTCAGGTCTGGTAGTAAAACCATCTACGATTCGGATATGGATCCACGACAAAGACCTCGGAAGGCTCCAGAAGGTCCTGTGGGAAGGACTTGGCGACAAATTAAAGACTGAAACCAGCTCTCAACCTATCGTGCGTCGTTTTTTAAACGCTGTGCCGTACATGCTGGTAAGCTGAGTCATATGTGACAATACTGAGCAAAATAAAATAGATGGTCTTGACCTTGAAGCGATTCGAAGAACCTTTTTGTGTTTTCAAAAGGTTTTTTACCCTCAGACTTGTCATCAGTTTTTAATCTTATTTACTTGCCGCGATGGAACCATCAATATCGTAAACACATTAACTCCGTTGAAGCGATCCGCACAGAAATGAACACAATCGCCCATTGTGCCTATTTTCTATAGTATGAATCCTTTCTCTCACCCTCGGCAGTCAGGCACTTGTCGATCTTCACTGCACTGAAGTAGTTCGACCATAGTTGAGGTAGTAAATATGATGCAGCTATCCCAGTTCATTCGCGCTTTTCACGAGTCTCCTGTCCATTTCGTGAATCCTTTGGTAAGTTCTTGTTGGATTTCAATGACGGCAAGGAAAATCTTTACAATACCTGGCATTTTACTCACAAGAAGTTAGTACTGAAGAACTGTTGTACTCGTAAATAACAAAACCTACGTAGATTTCACTCGAAATCCAAGTCGTACAGTGAGAGAACCCTTCAAAATCTCCTCAAACCTTACCTTATCCCCTTGAAAATGAGCTATCTTATCCTCACATTTCCAACATCGAATCACCAAACACAAACTGTTCACGATCACGCATTAATACGATAAACAAGAAAACGACTCAAGATAGGTATTGGCATTCCGTTGTCGCAGAGGTCGATCATTTTCTTGATCAACCTCCCAACGAAAAATCGTATCGCCTATAGTGGAGCTAAGAATATCCAAAATAAAACCATCTGTTCACACAAGACATAATGAAACATTCAAAATATTTGCACACACGGGAGATCCGTCAGTGAGATAGCGTGAGGCCGTCATTCGGAAATTGGGTATCACAGTCCTAGGAGGTTTGTTGCATGTCGAGGAGTCATCGCTGACACGTGAGGAACATGCTAAGAAAACACCGCTCATGCTGAAAAAGAGAGTTGCAACCTCTCACTGGGTCGCCTTCCAAATGTAACTTTTTTGGAAATAATAAGCGTTCCTTCGTCGCACACACTGAGAGCGCCAAGTCACGAACGCCCGTGTATAATGTTGTTGTTATGGGAAGAACGAAGAATAAACCTCGGACCAGGCGCATGAGACTAATTGCAATCGATTCAGCGTCCAAAATTAAGTGGATGATACCCACATGCCTTGGTGCCAGAAATCTCGAAAACCTGCTTTCGAAATAGGTGAATAGAGAGATTGTACTTCAAGATCCCCAGGTTAAGTGAATAATGATGGATCAGTGATCTGTTAAAATGATGGCTTTCATTCGAGTGCTTCTATGTTCTGCCAGGGATCGATCCGCGACGTGCATACGGCAGCCGTCAACAACGACCCTGAACTTCTTTTGTCTAAAAGTAGCGAACCTGTGCCGAAAGACATTCTCCTGAGTAAAGACGCCAACGGGCTGAATCCCCTGCACAAGGTATGTGTCTACAAAGTCAGAATAATTTTGTTCGTGACATCGAGAAAAGGTTCAATGGATTATTACTGCACTAGGCGGCAGGTCTCGGTCACATGGAAGTAGCTCGAGCTATTATCGATAGGACACCGGAGGCTGTGAACGCTAAAGACCATTTAGGTCGTACACCTTTGCACTATGCCGCGGCATTGAAGGATCAAAACCAAATGTACCAGCTTCTCGTTGACGCGAACGCGACAGACCACTTAGAAGACAAGGTCAGTTGGATTTCTATCCACCTCCTGCTTATTATTTTAGAAGCCTATCAACTCCCCCAATTAGATTTTTTTTTCTTTTAAACAGAAAGGAAACACTCCAAGTCACTATAGAGCCAAACCATCAGAGCTGGACGGACCCAAACTTCTGAATCTCATCCCTGATGCACCCAGGACAGCGCACATTTTCCCGCCATCGTGGGATTGGCGGCTCCTTAGTGGGGAAACGACATCCGAGAGTCCTATGGCTTCTCCTCAGGTGGAAGCATCACCACCAACCCTCAAAGCCAAGGTATTTAGCTATCATTTTGTTTTTGATGGAAAATTTCCGTCTTATCATGTCTAACAGATAACTTGTCTAACAGTCTAAATGATTAAATAATTCATCTTAAATAACGGTAAATAATGTTTTGGTGAATGAGGGTCACAGTTTTATAAAATTACAACCAATTACATCCACAAAAAAAGAACAACAACAACTGGTAACAGTACTGACATAATAAATTAGATACAAGTACACTTAGTTGTTATAATATTAATTACTCGAATTGTGTGAGTTATAGGACTTGACATTAATCTTGTCACAAACTTTGGCGATCCAGGAGAGCAAGTTTGGCAATGTTGAGGATCGTTGGGACAGAGGCAATTAGAGCTTTTGAGTTTGTTTCAAGCAACGCGTCACCTCCCGTACATTTGCAAGCTAGATTCCTTAGCTAGATAAACCAGTTGAACCTAGGATTTTTTTTTTTTTTGGAGGAAGGTGAGGACCTCACCTCCTTTTCCCACGTTGGGGCCCAGCCCGGAACTGTTTGACACATTACTTCAGGCTGGGTTCCGATTTCTGCCTGCTAGGTGGTCCCGTATGCCTGATGTTCCCGTTGCCGGGCTCTTTTCTCGACAAGCTTGCCTTCCAGGATGTTTTGGATGTACCCTGCCACGGCATTCCACTTTGACTTGCTCTCGAGCATCCTGGTCATCATATCCTCAGGGGTGGGAGGGCTGGTCATTTGTAGCTCCCTTGCAATCTGCCATCGCTCTCTCTCCCACCTCTCGCATTCGAAGATTATCAGTCCAGTCTTTCCCGCTGGTCTGCATTGCTTGATGCCCACTCCTAGTTGGCATGGGTCAACAACTGCCTTCATTTCCTTGCGCAGGGAAGGAGGGAATAGTAGCACTTTGATGTACAGCTCTTTTCCCCCCTCTGTTTCGCTTGCACAGGAGTTTTATTTAGTCCCTGTCCCCTCCTTGGCATTGCTGCATCACATACCCTGGTAATGGTATTTTCCCTAGGTTGAACTTAGGATTGTTTTGGGACTTTTTGTCCAGAAAGATTAGAGCTAAGAGACATGCCTTGGGGTATGTGTCGTCTTCCATTCTCAGGACTTTGATGAGGAAGCTGGGTGCCTGCTTGACAACCTCATGGAATAGCGGGGGTATTCCTGCTTCAAGTCTGTAGCTAGGTGTACAACGAGGGAGACCAAGGATCCGCTTGATGTATTGTATCTGAACACATTTAATGTCTCTCGTGTGTCTGAGGGCCCAGATAGGTGCGGAGTAATGCAGAACGCCCAAAACAGATGTGGTGAAAGTCCTGGTGATTGAATCCCAAGAAGAGCACAAGCCACGGGCCAAAGTAGCAAGAGCAATTCCGGAGGCCTCTCTTGCCATGGAAACACAAGTTATTTCCCTATAGTGACGAAATAGATTTATGTCTTGCAATAAGGTTGTGTTCGGTAATGGATGGAGCTCGAAGTAATCGTTCCTTTTTCTTTTCATTACACCTGTACGCCAGGATCGGATAGAAGAAAGTAGAGAAGACGTAAAAGAAGCGCCGGTCCCAGAAGCCGAGGAACCTCCAAGGATCAAACCGTCTTCAGACGATGAGGTTAGGGCTGAACAGAGGGATACTCCAGAAGAACCTCCTGGAATTTCAGATGATGAAGGTGTGGGCTCGGAAGCTAATCCTTCCGTAGAGAACACATCTACGCCTCTAAGCGACACCGTGAACGGTAACTAATAACCCCCAGCACCAGAGCACTCCTCCCGTCAGTGTGTTGTGGCTTCCACCAGTCTTTTTATGTATGTACAGCACTGTTTTGTGTTTTCATGCACATGCAACGTTTCGTGAAGTCGTCGTCTCAGCACACGGCCTTCTGTGTCCAAAAGCAAGAATATCCTTATACCGCGCTGTGTCGACGGCATTCTTGAAACGTCTCATAACCCAAGCACCTGTGCGTCCTTCTGTTCTCCCACGAGACCACGACCTCTCAAGCGGCCTTTCTTCTTTTCAGAAGAGGTGGAGTTCAGCGGACCAAGGCTAGGTGAAACTATGACTCTGACTTCTTCGCTATACAGGTCAGAAAGTTCTAAAATTGACGATTCTGGATATGGCGTTGATAGTGGGAATGAAGAAGGGGATGGCTCCGATGGGAAAATGATCGATAACGAAAAAGATATAAGTCAGCCAGGAATAACTAACTCGATTGATCCTGAAGTTGATGTCGGACATGAGCTTCGAGGAAATGAAAATGAAGAACAGGAAAATGGAAAACCAGAGTCAGAATACCAATCAAAAAGTGGAACAGAATCAAGTCTTTCGACACATGCTGATTTTAATCTTAGAGATGGCGCTACAGAAGAAGCACAAACAAGTGCCCTGGTGGAGAGAGGCGACGGCGAAGGACACGTTTCGACAGACAACTCGAACAGGGAAAAAATCGATGATGCGAAAGACGACACATCCAAAAGTGTCGAGAAAGACCAGATGGATGCCACGGAAGACTCAGGAGAGTTAGGAGATACACGAGATTTAAATAGCACTTTTACAATAACGTCAAAAACTGGAAGCGCCGGTAGCGGCTACAATAAAAATTTAGAGGAAATAGTTGAAACGCCTTCAGTGGCAGCTAAATCAAAAGATGAGGATATTTTATTAGGAAAGACTGACAACGAAAATGAATCAAACGAAGAGGAACAGGACGATCAAACAGAAACGTTGGTTGGTGCCAAGCGTGAGGACAGTGATGGAGTTGCAGAAAATCAAAATCCATTAGAAGAACAAAATGAAATCAAAACGCCCCTAACAGCCGAGTATGTACAGAAAGATGATATACCTCAGGACGAAGAAAGCTCAAAGAAAGAGCCTGATGACTCAACATTGGAGTTGAATGAAGATGAGGGTTATCAGAATCAGGAAATTGACGTTGGGCATGAAATTGCTCAAAACGGTATAGAAATGCCTGATGAGGGCAGCGCGATAGATGACTCAAGTCCCAATGCAGAATTGGGTGAGACTCAACAAAACGATGAGGAGCCTGCTATTTCAGGGGGCGATCTCAAACTGAGAAAATCGGTAGATCCCCTTGGACCAGACGAGGGACAGCAAGAGGTCACAGATGGTTCTGACCCTGAAGAGAGCGAAAAACAGGAAATCAGTGGACAAACGGAAAATGAACTACCTCAAAATGATGAACAAGAACAGAACCATCCAGTAACGTTGAGATCAACCAGAGGAAGTAGAGCTGAGGTTCTCGCCATCACACCAGCGCCAACGTTGGATGGAGAGACACCGGAAGCTGATGACCAGAAGGCCGTGGAGGAAAATTCAGGTGAGTTTTTTTTCTTTTAGAGCCAGTAAAAGAAATTACAGAGGTGACGCGAACAAGGAAATTATTAACCAATTTCCCACGACTCCTGGTAGGTCGCTTGTGTACAGAAGGCATGAGTGGGCCTAGTACACTTCCTTGGGGTACACCAGCGCACGTTTTCCTTGGTTGTGAGTAGGCATCATCCTGTTTGATGCCGAAGTACCTGTCAGATAATAGGAATGGAGCAGTTCAAGTAGGGCAAAATTCTCTTCAACATATGCATCAGGCCTTTGTGCCAGACTTTATCAAAAGCTTGTGACACATCTAGAAAGATGGTTGAGCTTACCTTCTTTTGTTCTAGCGCTTCTTCAATTATGCTAACTATTCTTTGCACTTGGTATATTGTGGAGTGCTGCAGTCGAAATCCAAATTGGTGATTTGGGATCAGCTTGCGCTCCTCAAAACGGCGGGTAATTATTTGTTGATGAGTTCGTCAAACAGCTTAGACAACACAGGCAACAGCAAGATTGGCCTGTACGATGTTAGCTGATCCGTTGGTTTGCTCGGTTTAGGAATCATTATTATTTCAGCAATTTTCCATAACTGGGGAACATAGCGATGTGATATGGCGGATGATCTGGGTGAGTCTGGCAACAGCGTTCCTAGGAAGATGCTTGAGTACCTACCCGGTTATTAAATCGTAAGAAGGTGCCTTCTTTGAGTTGATTTCGTGTTTGATTGTTCGGACGACCTCTCGTATCCTAACAGGAGGTATTTAGGTCAGTGGTTTTAGTTATGGAATATTTAGAAGTGGTTTTTTATTCGGAGAAGCAGGATGCGGTGTAAATATGTTTGCAAGGTGATCGGCAAACACATCAGCTTTTGTCTGATTGTCGCGTCCCCAATTGCCATCAGGTTTATGCACTGAGGGCGCACGAACTGGTCTTGTAAAGCACCAAAATATGCCGTCAAAACATGAAAAATTATACTATACATTGAACTAAAGCTGACTATTGTGGTCAGAGAGGCAGAAGTGATTTCCTAAACTGTAGGAAGCTGCACGCATTCTGTTCTATGGCCTTAGGTAGCAAGTACCTAAGATGAGCCAGGCTGGCCTGGTGAAGTATGTCGTCAGACCATGTTGCAAGTGAAATCTTGTGTCCTATAGTATTTTCTTCGGATTATGATGCCTGTTATCCAAGTGCAAGGTTATTGCACTCAATGGGGTCACCGAAAAGTTCATCTTAAGTTCACAATATTGAGTCAGAGAAGTTCAATCCGCCTCTAGGTCTTCCTTTTCAAACAATCTAAGTAAGATTCAAAAACCTCATTGCTTACCAAGCTCTGGAGAAGCGCAGGATTTTGAATGTGATCTAGAAGCGTTGTTGGGTTGAATAAATAATGTATTAAGTTCGTATTTGACTTACTTCCCTTGTGCCATTTATTTTCAAAGAAGTTTCAATTTAGAATCGCTCCTTTATCGCGTCTCGCCTGTAATGTTTTCAAACCTCACTTGATACGCTAATACTTTTTTAAAATGTACATTACATTCATCCGGCACATCCGTAAATTAAGCAGCACGATGTATCTTGTTACTGATCGCTCAAAAACCAAATAAGAGGTAAGTAAATGATGGAAACATGTAACTACTACAAGTCAACTACGAATATTATTGTTCATTTATAGGTATTCGCCTCATTTTGGTTAGAAAACGCATTTGCACTTTTTGGTTGGTTATTCCTTGAATAATTTTCTAAAAATCTGAAATTTTGGTCAGGGAACCTTTTCCGGCTTTAGTTGGTCCTCGAAACTTTTCAGCCCGATCGGACCATATTGGGAGGGGGGGGGGGGTTCAAAACACCCACTGTTTCCCCCATTCGAGGAATAACCAACCTGTGTGTAATAATTTGCAGGGTTTTTACATGTTGTATTTAAGAATAATTGGCTAATAATAGATACAAACGTGAACCTTTATCTAATGATTCGGAGCTATGCACAAGCTTGTATTTCCTGCTACAGAATCTTACTTCCACATGCTTTTGCTATATATGATACATTACTAACTTTAAGGAACTTCATTTGTGGGTATCTACCTAGCAGCTTTGAAAGGAAAAGCAGTAGTATTTCTCTGGTTATCTACTGACTGATGGAATCCTCAACGCGGAATTTCTCATCGTGAAAATTCAAGGTCGTTTTCGAGAGCGCAAAGGTCAACAAGAGCTCGGAAAAACTATAATTTCTTCTGTTTCTCCGTGACAGACTTAATCAACCATCTACTTTAGAAGGATCACGAAACCCAACTAGATCGTGCTCTCCTTTGAGACAGAATGGAATTGTATGGAAAGGTCATCGATTAATGATCTATGAAGAGCTCGACACAGATAAAACTGTCTATCTATCTTCAGTGGTCGAGCTGTGAAGAACGTGTCAATTGAGTAGGTAGGTAGCTTATGCGAAGTAGCAGAACCTGGTTCAATCGCCCAAACAGTTCAGGTAAAGTCTTTAACACTTAAATTCTGAGCATTTGATTGTTGGTCATACAGAATGTAATGTTCTAAATGATGAGGAATTTTCAATGGTTTAATAATTTGGTGTACCCGTACACATTTTTTAAGAAACGTATAAGTTTTAAGAAGAGGACCAAAATCAAATGTTTGTCCCAATGTTCCTTTGTCCGCACCTCCAACAAAACCACCAAAATGTCTGAAAAATCTGAAAGTCTTGTACATGGGCTCATCTGGAGCCCTACATTTGTCTCACATCTAACAAATTTATCCCAAATAGAAACAAAGTATGGACAAAAAAAAAAGTTTTATTCAAGAATTTTGAGGCTTGTGGGTTGTTATTTGATACCTGTATAATTTTGGTATAAAGCGCACGAGTACAACATCCCAGCTCACCATCTGTTTATTGACTTTCGGGCGGCATACGACAGCATACTCAGGGAGGAGTTATACCACGGAATGCTGACCATGGGTGTCCCAGGATGAATGCTGACCAATGGGATCTGTACGCTGTTTTATCTGTGTGGATGGCGAATTATCTCCTCCTTTTACAAGGGACTCCGTCAGGGGGACAGCCTGGCATGTTTACTATTTAACTTTGCTCTAGAAGCCGCAATGAGAGCTACAGGCATTCAAGTTGGAGGGACCATTTTCAATCGCTCAGCTTTTGGGCTGACGACATTGATATAGTAGGCCGGACGTTTGACTCGAGGAGCGAAGCATTGCATTTTGGCCTTAAAGTGAATGAGTCAAAGACCAAGTCTATGGCTGCAAACCCCTCCTGGCCTGTCCCTGAGACAGTACAGGTGAATTGCTGCACCTTTGAAGCTGTGACGGAATTTGTATATCTTGGCTCACTAGTGAATGCCAATAATGATATGAAACCCGAAGCAAGTAGAAGAATACGGTCTTGCATTGGTGGGATGGGGGGAGAGTGGATACACCCCATTTACTGTACCTCGTTTACTATACAAAATATAATCGTTTGTTAGAAGAATGTTGAACTTGGTGTTTCTTATGATCGCAGAATCGGATCGAACGATCGCCGAACAACTAGTGGCGGCCGGTGATATGGAAAGCATGGCGGAAATGGTGCTGAACGGCAGAGGAGCCGCTCTGCTGAACATGTCCAGCACCAACGCCGACGTTCAGCTCTTTATAAACAACATCCCTCAATACATCGTGAGTATATTCTTATCGCATTTGAATTCATTTGAATAATTGGGTACAAAGTCTGAGTTGTACACAATAGTTTTTTTTTTATACTCGCGAGTACAACCTCGCGACCCTAAAGGGCCTGCTGCCAGTAGTGTGTACTCGCGACCCTGAAGGGCCTGCTTCCAGTAGTGATCACTTTCCTTTCATACCTAATATAATTGTGATCAACCTGCCCATCAGGTGGGCTGATCAGTAAATTTTGAACATTGATGGAGAAAAATAGGCTTGGGAATTCCCCAGAAATTTTGAAAAATTAGTTTTTCTGTGGAGTCAATATTAATTTATATTATCATTTTATAAGAATGATGGGAATCTCATTCAAGTGGACTACTGAGTATTGATCATGTTTTTGAACGGTTAAAAAGGCCTCAAAACTGTTTACATCCCTCTATTGCAAAATCAAATTTTCGTAAGAATGCTTTTGAAGAGGAAAATTACCCTAATGAGTGAGCGTTGTCAAATCTAGAAGATCTGAGTCTAGAAATACTTCACAATTCTACCAGAACCGTTTTGGTTGGTCATACCTTGAATAATCAATCTATGTTTTCATGATAAAGGTCAACCTCTCCGATTCGGCTCAACAAATTTTTCTGGACGTTTCATGGTGTCTAGATCAATCTGTTCCCGGCCTAGGACGGTCCTCGAAACTTTTCAGCCCGATCGGACCAAATTTGGGCGGGGTAGGGGTCAAAATGTGTTTTTTGAAAAATGGATTTTTCGAGATTTGTGGCGATTTAGGCCTGTGGGGTACTATTTTCCACTAAATTTTGGACGCTGAATTCAATGAAATGGGTCCCAGAATGATTGGCACCCACTGGAAGAAGTTATGTGTCAAATTGGGTATTTATTACCCATTTTTGAATATGTGTTTTCGGGATTTCTGGCACCTAGGCGTGTGGGGTATAACTTTCCACTAAATCTTGGACTCTGAATTCAATGAAGTGGGCCCCAAAACGATTGGCACCTACCGGAAGAAGTTATGGGTCAAATTGGGTATGTATCCACCCATTTTGTATGTGTCAAGATTTCTGGTGCCTAGGCGTGTGGGGTATCATTTTCTACTAAATGTTGGACGCTGAATCGATTGGAATAAGTCCGGGATCCTCCACACCAACTGTTTCCCATTTTCCCCATGTTGAAGAAATGAGTCTCCATGCCCCTGGTCAGAGTAATAACCAACCCGTGTGAAAGAATTTGCAGCGTTTTTTATTATGGTATAATGAATAGACACGACTATGTGTAAATACCTCATCAATGGAACAATGATGTTCATCATGATACTGAAAAATAATTAAAAAAAGAGCGCTCAAGCCCCTGATGGTCAGCGGCCTGCTTGGTACGAACTGAACTTGGTCTCTTACCCCTGGAACTCTCAATAGCCAAGATGTTGGATGGTGGACAAGGCTGATGGAGATGGGTGACGGCAGACTCCCCAGGATATGTTTCAACCGCCTAGTAGAACTCCCTCCTTGCCTGAATGACCGCAGATACAACTGGGCACTACAGATAGAGAATTTCCTTGAACGGGCAGGCTGCGGTTTCAGTATGGTGGCTGCTGCAGAAAATCTGGAGGAGTTGAAGAGCACCTTTGTTGAAAACCTCGAGATCTTGGCTTATCTGACACGGTTTGGCTCCTCATCATGGAATGGTTCCGTCTTTCGATCTGAACGCAGCAGGTTTCTGGGTCATACCACCTCAGCATAGAGGGGCCACTGAGAGGCCAGATACTAAAATAAAATTTGGATTAGAAAAACCAACGTTTTAAACAATATAAACAATGAAGTGGAGCATGGAGGATTTGAACGTGAAATGTTTTCAATTTCGGACATCCTCAGTTACTAACTAAACTCCCTAACTAACCGCTGTCTTCCTCAATCAATAAGACTAGACTCTATTGTCTAATCTACCGGTAATTAGTTTGACTATAATATGAATCTATCGATTGGCATTGGGCATGATAAGCATCACGCAGGGTAGGGTAGGTCTTCCGCCCTAGTTTGATCGGTGTTTCGTCGAGTTAGGCCTTCGAATTGCGATGTGTATTGAGGTAAGTAGGTATGTACAGCAGGGTCCACACAAAAATAGAACGCGTTAGTGGAGGTCTCAAGGCTGAAGCGATCAACCCTGTTTAATGGCGTAATCATCCATCGATTATCTCGATAAATATTTTACCCCGAGCCACCGTACAGATCGATATGACTTTTCCCCGTTATGCATGACAGACATCGTCGGCCTTTTATTGAGGTAGCGTTGGATTTCACCTTCCGACTCATTTCGGTTTGTTCTCTTTTCGTAACTTTGTTATGGATTTCTACATTCATTCGTGACTCTTTGATGTCATTCACGATTAGTTAGAGAGATCCGCAGAACTCGTTACGTACGTAGCAACACGCCACTTGGGGGATCACACTGAGAAATGTAGGTATAAATCGAGAAATCTTCCTTGGTTGGTATTCTTTTGGCTCGCAGCATGTCTTAAAACTTGGGTAAGCAAAACCTAATAATAATTTTAACATAATAAAAATCCACAGAGCGGATGAGAGTTGATCTTGAATCAGAATAGATGGATTTTCACAGACTTTTACGGCTGACCTTGACCTACACAAACAAAAATGCACTTGATCAAATCAGTTTTCATTAAACGTGAACTAATTAAGAACACCCTTCTTCGTTGACTGACGGATAAAAAGATTAATTAATAACAAAATACGAACGCTGCAAATTCTTTCACGGGAGTTGGTTATTCCTCGGACCAGGCGCATGAGGACTCATTCCATCAACATGGGGGAAATGGGGAAAACAGTGGGAGTGGTGGGTCCCGGACCTATTCCAATCGATTGAGGGTCCACAATTTAGTGAAAAATGATACCCCACACGCCTAGGTTACAGAAACCTCGAAAACACACATTCGAAATGGGTAGATAGGACCCATTTTGACCCATAGCCTCATCCAGAGGGCACCAATCGTTCTGGGGCCCATTTTATTGGATTCAGCGTCCAAAATCTAGTGGAAAATAGTACCCCACAGGCCTAAATCGTCAGAAATCTCGAAAATCCATTTTTCAAAATTCACATTTTGGCCCAAATTTGGTCCGATCGTGCTGAAAAGTTTTTGTACGCTATCGACCTGACCGTCAAAATTGACTTAAGCAGCGTACTCATTACTTTTGGTGGAAATAGATTACAAATATGCGTTCAAAAAATGGATTTTCGGTGATCCAGGCGTGTAGGGTGTCATTTTCGACTAAATTTTGGACGCTGAATCCAATGAGATGGGTCTCGGAACGATTCGAGCCCACCAGAACAGGTTATGGGCCAAAATGGGTATCTATCTGGCATATTCTGAATGTGGGTTATTTTGAGATTTCTTGTATCTAGGCGTGTGGGGTATCATTTTCCACTAAACTTTGGACGCTGAATCGATTGGAATTAGTCACCATGCGCCTGGTCCTGGAATAACCAACCCCTGTGAAGGAATTAGCAGCGTTTTTATTTGTTGACCCTACACTCACTGTATTCTCCATACTCTTGCACCGAGGAATAATAAACCATTGTGGAATAAATTTGTTGCCGTAAAGCGGTGTAGAATCATATTTTCTCGCGAGTATTTCTTGATAAACCAAATTCCTACCACCTAGTGACCCTAGGTAACCTGGGTATGTACGAAATCAAGAATACTGAAGTAACTCACCCAATAATCTGGTGTTTAAGTACATTACTTGATACTGAAGTAAACTACTTTGTTCTCAACACGGGATGTATTTCTTCAGTAGAGACAAGGAAACCAAGTATTCAAAACAGGATGAATTCAGAAGATGGGTTATTAGCGAAGCATAGTATTTTATGAGGAGAGCCGAGAAGACAAGATGGCGTCCCAAGATGGCGTGCGTTCAAGTAGAAGTGGAATCAACTGAAACCACTGCCTTCCTGATGGGTAGTGAGGACTAGTAATAAACTCCAAGTGTCAACTCAATGCTCACGATATACTGGGTAGTATAATTATGAACATGAGATTGGCTATTCACGCCATTCCCAATGGTGAGAAGTAAAAAAAAAAAAAAAAAAAAAAAAAAATGGGAGGACATCTACCACTCTCATTTGGCAAAATTATTAGCGTTTTGCCTTCGTACTTGAAGCGTTATTTACTATCCTTCGTTTGTTGGTTGCAGGCGAAAATAGAAAGAGTCCACACAGCGGCTCGAGAAGGAGATTTGCGAGGCGTTCAAACTGCCCTTGACCGTCGTAAGTTTGCCGTTGCTAGGGACAACAACACACCCCTAAAGCCCACTCCTCTTCACGTCGCTGCGCTCTTCGGAAGAACCAGCGTAAGTCGTTATGTGTTGATGCATTGCACATTTCATAACCTGTCAATTGCTTATCAAATCGCATTGTCAATTGTCAGTTTCATTTCACTTGTATTTGAGCGCGTATTAGATGGGCGATTAATCCTCGGGACGGAAGTTGAGCACCTAAATTTAGGATTCGCTGCCTAGTTTTCAGCGAAAGGTATGAATGTTCAAAACCCTTTCTTTCCAAAATACTTGAAATTTTGCAGATGTTTTTGTTCTAATTATCACTATTATTTATTTATTTTCCTCCGGTGGCTCTTCATACAACTTATGTTGATTACTTATGTTTGTCTACAGTTTTTACCTTAAGTGAGTGAACCCTTCGTGGTATAGGGCAAATAAAACACTTTTTAATTGATTGATTAAACCTGAAATTTCGCACATAGCCAAAACTTTTGGACCACTTGGAGCAAAGTTGGACAGTTTGCTCTACCCTTTCTACTCCTACTTATCTTTTTTCACCATTTCTAAACACTTACTTCTCGCATCGATTTTCCTCTCAGGTGTTGAGGTACCTGGCCGGTCGATTTCCCGAAAGCATGCACGCTCAGGATGCAGGAGGGCGGACCGCTCTGCATTATGCAGCCACACTTCCGGACAACGGACACTTCTACTCTTTATTGGTGACTCTGGGCGCTGACAAGAACGTCATCGACAATGTAAGTGCCCGAAATTGATTCTTACGTTTAATACAATTTAATTTTCGAGTGGCCAAGACACAGCTATTTTAAATTTAACATATCAACAGATAGTTGTGCAAGTTCAGTGCTACAAACCGCTGTAGTGATAAATATCAAAATACAATGACGAAAACACCTGTGACCAGGAGCATGCAGACTCACTCCAATCGATTCATCGTTCAAAATTAGGTGGAAGATGATCCCCCACATGCCTAGATCGCCGAAAATTTCAAAAATCCATTATTCAAGGAATAAGCAACCAACAATACAAGCAATCAACTCTTTCTCAAATTCATTATCTTCTCTTCTCCTCTCTCTCTCTTCTAATTTCTTTCTCGTAGTATCGAATTCATTATAATGAATCCAATATATTCTTCTATGTTCTTTGAAGGCGGTATTTTCTTTTTCGTGTTCTAAGGTTTTAAGTCCTTGATAGAAACAAGTCGTTCTTTTTGCCTAACATTCATTCTAGGTTAAATTCAATCAATCAATCAATGTTATCAGGTAACACCGACCTATACCATAAAAGGTTCGCTTGACCGGCAGTTTCTTAAAACTAAAACTTTAAACTAGAAATAAGTACTTACTAATATATATTTTAGGTCTATATTTTAGAGCAACAAATATTTCAAGTTTTTGTGAGATTGCGAAACCAGTAAAGGAGATATTCTTCGATCGAAATTGAACGTAGAATCGTAATTGGCAATAAAACTCGCTTTCTTTTGCTGCTATTGGGCTGTATGTGAGCTAGGCACAACCAGAGATCCGCACACCTTGGAACAAAAAAGGTTACAGTTGAGGAAAGATTCTTTCTATAACATTACACAGGTGACTCATCCTAGGACTGATGAAAACCAAAATATTACTGACATATATCTGTTCAGTACAAGGGTTTTACAGCTGCTACTTAACATTGGGTAGATGGGACATCTACGTAAATACTCATGCGCACTAGCGGGGGTAGGACAAAAGACAGAGGCGCTGGAGGTGCAGACTCCTTGAACCACTGTAACCATCTGGGGTAGAGGTGTGTCGGTACAGCGGTACCGGGACTGTGTAACCGAGTTTCACATTGGAACGGTTCCATGCAGTGACAAGACCGGTATGGTTCCAAGGATTGTCAAGGGGTCGGTATCGATAAGATTGGAACTGGACCGGGAAGGATGGAGCTGACAGCTGAAGTGCGAGTTTCCACAGACCAGCAAGCGGTCGGTTCGGTATCGATAAGATCGGAACTGGACCGGGAAGGATGGAGCTGACAGCTGAAGTGCTAGTGGTTCCACGGACCAGCAAGCAGTCGGTTCGGTATCGATATGATCGGAACTGGACCAGGAAGGATGGAGCTGACAGCTGAAGTGCGAGTTTCCACAGACCGGCAAGCGGTCGGTTCGGTATCGATAAGATCGGAACTGGACCGGGAAGGATGGAGCTGACAGCTGAAGTGCGAGTGGTTCCACGGACCAGCAAGGGTTTGGTTCGGTATCGATAAGGTCGGAGCTGGACCGGGAAGGATGGAGCTGACACCTGAAGTGCGAGTTTCCACGGACCAGCAAGCGGTCGGTTCGGTATCGATAAGATCGGAACTGGACCGGGAAGGATGGAGCTGATAGCTGAAGTGCGAGTTTCCACGGACCGGCAAGCGGTCGGTTCGGTATCGATAAGATCGGAACTGGACCGGGAAGGATGGAGCTGACAGCTGAAGTGCGAGTTTCCACGGACCGGCAAGCGGTCGGTTCGGTATCGATAAGATCGGAATTGGACCGGGAAGGATGGAGCTGACAGCTGAAGTGCGAGTTTCCACAGACCGGCAAGCGGTCGGTTCGGTATTGATAAGATCGGAACTGGACCGGGAAGGATGGAGCTGACAGCTGAAGTGCGAGTTTCCACGGACCGGCAAGCGGTCGGTTCGGTATCGATAAGATCGGAACTGGACCGGGAAGGATGGAGCTGACAGCTGAAGTGCGAGTTTCCACGGACCGGCAAGCGGTCGGTTCGGTATCGATAAGATCGGAACTGGACCGGGAAGGATGGAGCTGACAGCTGAAGTGCTAGTGGTTCCACGGACCGGCAAGGGATCGGTTCGGTATCGATAAGGTCGGAACTCTGGACCGGGAAGGTCCAATTCCAAGTTTTGTTGGGCTTTGTATCGTTTTAGTGCAATTCCGACGAAATGTCCCACCTAGGGAACAGACTGATTCACTTGGGTGGGAGGGGGTAGCCACATTACACTCTGCTGTACCGGTAAGGGAACTGTACCGTTAAGTTGGAACGGCTACGTCATTGTCACTGTAACCGTTCCTGAGAATTACCTGGACCGCCGCACCCCTAATCTGGGGTATAGAAACATTAAGGTACATAATATGTACCTACCAAGCTCCCATATTGGTATTGATACATGATATCATCAAGGTTGTAATTTAAAATGAATAGGATAGGGGGACACTCAAATTTTCATCACAGATAATTTGACACCCTGAAAAATAAAGAATGGCCTTACCTTTGTGAAATGCAGAGCAGATACTGCATATTTGAAAATAATACCGTGGAAGAATACGACATATATTCGGTGAATATACTGTAAAAATAATATCATTATACTCCAATTATTCCAAATTATTTATAAAAAAAGTTTTGTTATTATTATCATTTTAATACGTGACCCTTGATTTGCAACGGATCAACGTATGTGAGTATGAACCTGTTCATTTAGGGGAACAAATAGAGTAAAACTGCGTTCTCGATCAAATTAATTTTTTATTATTAGCCTCTATAAAAGTTTAAAGTGATAGTTCATTCAAAATCCTCTGGTGGGAATCATATCTTCACTATTGGTTGGTTATTCCTTGAATAATCAATCTATGTTTTCACGATGAAGGTCAACCTCTCCGATTCGGCTCAAAATTTTTTTCTGGTCGTTTCATGATATGTCCTGATCAAAAAAGGTCGATGTCCGTCCGCCGTACGCCGTCCATCGTCTGCGCCGTTTTTGGTAGTAGAAAATTTTCTAAAAATCTGAAATTTGGGTCAGGGGTCTGTTCCCGGCCGAGACGGGTCCTCGAAACTTTTCAGCCCAATCGGACTAAATTTGGGGGGGGGGGGGAGGGCAGGGGTCAAAATGTGTTTTTTGAAAAATGGATTTTCGAGATTTTGGGCGATCTAGGCGAGTAGGGTGTCATTTTCCACTAAATTTTGGACTCTGAATTCAATGAAACGTGTCCCAGAACGATTGGCACCCACTGGAAGAAGTAATGGGTCAAATTGGGTATTTATTACCCATTTTGAATGTTTTCGGGATTTCTGCTACCTAGGCGTGTGGGGTATAGTTTTCCACTAAATTTTGGACGCTGAATCCAATAAAATGGGTCCCAGAACGATTGGCACCCTCTGGAAGAAGTTATGGGTCAAATTGGGTATATATTACCCATTTTGAATGTGTTTTCGCGATTTCTGGTACTTAGGCGTGTGGGGTATCATATTCCACTAAATTTTGGACCCTGAATCGATTGGATTGGGTCTGGGACCCGTCACACCCGCTGTTTCCCACATTCGAGGAATAACCAACCCGTGTGTAAGAATTTGCAGGTTTTAATTATAAAAACGGTTGTCTCTATTGGGTCCGAGTTAACATTTGCGTTAACTTCGAACGTTCTAGTTTGGCTTAAATTGATCTACATTGCCTAGGCTCGATGAATTATTGAGTATTGTACCGCCCTTGTCACAACTAGTGATTCCCTTTTTTCTTGAATTATTATGAAAATACACTAGTGGCCCATTTAAGTCAATCAAAATAACTGCCAAAATCCAGGTCGTCGTGATTTTTATTTGATAGGAATATCGTGCCTTGTGAAACGGTCAATCCGGACTAGGTTGGTGCATAACAACTCGAACTAGAACAATTCAAGTTTCTGATTAACCCGCCCGCAGTCTGGGTGTTAGAGTGGCAAAGTGTGCTGATCGCAATGGGAAACCTAATGGTGGCGATACGCTGTGAACCGCAGGAAGGGCGCACAGCTGAGTACTACCTCCGAAACAAGGGCGAACTGTCGAGGGACGAACTGCTCAACGAGTACCAAAACCGACCAGGTGCCCATAGACACGACCGGACTGAATTTCAACCGTTTTTCCGATAAAGGTAACTAACTGAATGCGCTTGGCCTGAAATTCATTTTTCTCAAATTTGTTCTGTTTGGTAATCAGTGCACATTGCATGCTGTTTGGGCGTTTCCACGTGCGTTCGTATTTTTTTTAAATAAACTGTTATGTTGACGATGGAAAGAAAAGTTCCCGTATTTGGGGATGAACTGTTTCAGTCGAGAACGATCAAGTCTCTTCAAGGAAAGACGTTGATGACCAAGCGCTGCTGTCTAAGCTGGACGCGTGTTTGCGTCTGTTGAGGATGCGAGCGCCTGACTCGCTTCTAAACAGGATCTTACGGGACGCAGTTTACCAAGAAATGAAATTAAGGAGCACTCGTTTGGATAACAGTCTTCTCGACGTTATAATGCCCGGCGTAAGGGATGTGGCTTTGGGGGGACACCGATTGGGGAGGGAGAAAACATTCACGGGTTTGAACGCGCCTGACTACGAAAGTTATGCGGTTTTCGAAGAAGTTATTCACCCAGCAATACGAGAGGTGAACGGAATCGGGGAAAACGATGACTACTCCAAATCAACCGCCTCCTGATTATTACGGATCAGAAAGCAAGGATTATTTTTTAAAAATGAACATCGACCCGTCAGGTGCGGTAGTGAAGAGCTTCACCGTGGAGATTTCAAGAAACCTACAAGTGACGACACTTCCTAAAAATCTCAAGCTTTCAGAACTGGAAAAAGTCGAGGTCGCGATGACCGCCTTATTGACTGTTTTCTACAAGAGAAACAAAGAAAACACCTTCATAGACGAATCCGGAGAAAACTACGGATCGTACTACAGTTTAAGTGAAGTGGTTGACAACCAAGAAGTTTTCGACGATTTGAAACACGAAGACCTCGTCGCTGAAGGGATCGACGAACCAATATCGGACACTTGGCCGTACGGCCGCGGCGTCTTCGTCAGCCCGTACGGTGACGTCACAGCTTGGGTCAACGTCCGAGATCATCTCAAATTATTCGCCATCACCTCGGCCTGAAAAAACTGGTGCGGTCGGTGCCGCGTATTTATCAGCAGCGGACGTCATCAGCCTCATCGACGAGAAAATGGAGCCCAAAAGAGACCCGAAATTGGGTCAGTTGACGTCCGATCCCGCGCTGATTGGGTCTGGAATGCGTTTCAAATCCTTGCTCAACCTTCCTCACCTGTCGCAAAACCGACAAAGACTCAAAAATCTCTGCAAAGAGCATAAATTTATATTAAAACCCACGCACAAGGCTTCTCAATATAGAATTTACAGCACGGTTTGCCTAGGCGTCACTGAAATAGATAGTTTCAAAAAATACGTCAACTCGTTGAATATAATTATAGATATTGAAAAGAATTACAAAAAAAGTACAGTTCAACAAATTCCTAATATGATTAAAACTTTATTACAAAAAAAGTCTTAAGAATAATTTTTAATAAGGCTGTAAGAGGAATTTCATTTAAATAATGATATAGTGGTGATTACCGGGAAACGCATGTTTTTCAAATAACGAGAACTGTTGCAAATCAGAGTAAAAACGCTGCAAATTCTTACACAGGGGTTGGTTATTCCTTGGACCAGGCGCATTTTCGTTAAAACCGTCCGCCTAATTATTGGTGTTTCTTCACTGAATATCATACACATGAAATGAACCACTTCTTATTTACATATTGATCTCTGAATATGGATAATACTGGATTTGATAATTGAACAACACTTAGTTACTTGAACAAATTATATTCTTGGATCTCAACAAGCTCACAGCCGCAACCAGAAAGACAACGCCAAGCGTCAGAAGAGAGTAAACAAGGAGGCCTCACAGTGTTGACAACTGTGAGGTGAACTTCCATAGGCTACAACTGAAACTGCATGCTTCCCCCTCCACAGCGCTATAACTTCCGGCCGCGGCCAATTGACATTCCTTGTATACTATGTAAGACAAAAACATGCGTTTCCCAGTAATAAGTATAATTTGCTGGTCTTTGGTGCTTAGTGTCATTATCAACAAATTATGGTGGATGATATGCAGGTTTTGCAGCTGTCCACAGGATGTAGAGCAGACCGAAATGGTAGTACAATATCTGTCATTGTTCTATTTTTGGGGGCAAAGTACATTGGTCTGGTAAGAGGTCAAAGGGCAATATGGCGCTGAGTTCTTACGGTGAATGGTATCTTCACACGTAACTCTAACTCTAAAATACAAGAGTATTGATATGATTTATTTTGTAAATCTCTGATAAGTGTTACAAAAAATGTCTATTTGAAGGTTGTTAAAGAGTATGTAGACCCAATTTGCTCTCTAGACTCTTCATTCTTTCCTCTCTTAGGTTTACTACTGTACGCTACGTATAGTATTGTTATATTTATTAGTTTCCTTAGATAATAAGCGACTGTTAGTAGTGATTGCTACAGGGCAATTCCCACGTGTTATCGATTTCTATGATCAGTCACGTTTGACCCTAGATAGTGAACACTGTGAAGGTTGATGTCACGAATTTGGAGTGCCTCAAATTTCAACAAGAAATACAATTTGTTTTTAAAGTCTCTTCGAATTGATTATTCTTCTAAATCATTATTCACAGTAATTATCCTCAGCTGCCTAGGACTATTCCAGTTAAAACGGCTCAATAGAGGGTGTTTTCCAATAAATGTATAACGAAAAACGCTGTAAATTCATTCACATGGGTTGGTTATTCCTCGGACCAGGCACATGGAGACTCATTTTAATCGATTCAGCGTCCAAAATTTAGTGAAAATGATACCCCTACACGCCTTGGTACCACAAATCTAAAAACCCTTATTCAAAATAAGTAGATGGATACCCATTTTGACCCATAACCTCTTCAGGTGTGTGCCAATCGTCCCGGGACCGGTCTGATTGGATTCAGCGTCCAACATTTAGTCGAAAATAATACCCCACACCTGACCAAAATTTCAGATTTTTAGAAATTTGTCTACTACCAAAATTGGCGGGCGGACATTTGCTAATTTTTGATCTAGACAATTTGAAACGTCTGGAAAAAAATTGTATGCCAAATTGGAGAGATTGACCTTTTGAATGAAAACATAGATTGATTACCATATTAAAGGAATAACCAACCAAAATTGGGTCATACCGAGCCTAATGTAGTATAGTGGTGGAAGGTGAGGCAGGATTGCACCAACTGCACCTTTCTCTCCCACCCCTTTCCCAAAATAAGGAACAAATTATAATTTTTGTTTCTGATAAAGTGTTCTGAAAATGCTCAGTACTACACTTTTCTATTTTTGACTATTATTATTCAACTCCGCGTTAAATTTCCTACAGGCCTTTCCTATTTCGGAATCCTCAGCAAAAACGTACTCTTATGAACTGCAGTAGCATTTCTAAGAATACAATTTCAACAAAAAGCTTCTGGAAATGCTTTTACGTAAACTGCAATAACAAAACAAAAAGGTGTTGGATGCTCGCGAATCTTAGGAAAACTTGTAAATATTCAATACGAGGGTGGATCGATAAGTTTCCGGCCTGACCAAGAAAAACAACGTTTTTAAGATTTCTTTTTTATTTCTCAACATAATCTCCTTCAAGGCTGATACATTTCTCATAGCGGTGTTCTAGTAGTAGTTGTGTAGTAATGCCATCTCTATAGACTGATTCGTCAAGCTCCTCAAAATACCCATTTACAACTTCGATTACTTCTTCATTGTCCGCAAATCTCTTACCGCCAAGCCATTTTTTGAGGTTAGGAAACAGAAAATAGTCACTCGGGGCTAGGACTGGAGTGTAGGCAGGATGCGGCATCAATTCAAACATCAGATCGTTGATTTTAGCCATCGCAACGATTGACGATGGTGCGTTATCGTGATGGAACAAGATTTTTTTTTTTTTTTTTGCCAAATGAGGAACTTGACGAATCAGTCTATAGAGATGGCATTACTACACAACTACTACTAGAACACCGATGAGAAATGTATCAGCCTTGAAGGAGATTATGTTGAGAAATAAAAAAGAAATCTTAAAAACGTTGTTTTTCTTGGTCAGGCCAGAAACTTATCAATCCACCCTTGTATTATTAACATTGTTTCTATTGATATGCGCGTCGTGATGATTCCCCATCGATTTCTCGGTTAAATGAATGTTTGAATGGGAAATAGCAGTTGGTTGATGTCTCAATTTCAAGGTTTTCATAACAAGTTTTCATGTCTTGTGCGAAGGAATACATAGATAAATAGAAAATAGTGTTACTGTGATATTGAAAGTAGGTGGGATACTTCACCTGTACCGCAATATCCACCATTTTCGACTATATTAACTGGGGCGCATGAAGGTGTCCTCTACAATTTCAAGGTACAGTACCTACACTTTTTGTAAATTTGTATATACATCCGATAGTTTTGCCCCACTAATTCAGAATCTTTGCCTTGTTGTCGTGTTCGTCAAAACCCAAGAAAATAAAAATACAATATAGCTTCAATTGTTGACTAGTTCAGAAATTTTTATTCGTACAGCTTTCATTATTGTGTACCAGCATAATATTAAACTGTAAAAAGAAGATATTGTATGAAAACACGTACGTAGTGAAACTAGTAAAATCTGACTGTTGTCGTGTCAGTATTTTTATTTGCATGGTTGAAACTGTAAATTGGAGAAAACGGAATTTTCATCTCATTTATTATCTGCTTCAACTTCACGATTAGGTGTATGGCAATGGAACGCCCGTAAGGAGACCTACGTGCACGTGCCTCAGAGAGGTAAACACATGTTGATAGCAATTTATTCTGCTTTATTGAATGTTGTATCGCACTCGAAAACCTAGAAAGTTATTATTTTATTTTTTTCAGCGTGACACGAACTTGAATACTAACTGACAATGATTTGTATTCTTTAACACCTTGTGAAAGCAAGGTTTAGAAACCTTCAAGCGTTTTATAATAGTATCAAGAAGAACATAGAGGGCTTCCAAGATTTGGAAACATGGTACAGAATTGGTCCAGAAATCGACTACAGAAGTTCAGCTGTTGACACCTCGGCTAGTTAGCAACGTTGTCTATAATTACTTCTTCCGAGAAAACCTCATTTTATTAACCCCTTGTCTCAAAAACAAACCGTCCATAATGGAGTCTGTAGATTAGATTAATTACACAGGGGTAAAGGGGGCGTCCATTGTAGTGTCCACCCCCCACACTTGGACCTAGTGGCCCATTGTGCTAACCCCTGGAGCTCATCTTGGCCGAAGCTCCGTGTTCCCGACTAGGTCCAGCAGAGCTCCGACCAGGTTCTCCTGGTTGAGGATGTCCCTTCGGTCCGAAGTCCCGAAGGTTCTGAAACGCCTATGTTCCAGGGCAGGACAATTGAAGACGATGTGAGGCGCTGTCTCCCCGTCTTGCAGAATCTGCAGTCAGGGGTACCATTGCATTGCGCACCCCAATCCTGCTGAGTTGCCTCCTGAAGTCCCCGTGTCCTGTAAATAAGCCAACGGTGAGTCTCAGGGAAGCTCTGTTAAGGTTAAGGCATCTCGTGGCCCTTCCTTTGTTGGGACCAGTCATCATGGTGTGACTGTGTTCTTGCGCCTCTGGTGCTGGGAGCGAACCCAGGTTGCCACCCACCCCGATAGTAGGGTGCGGGAGATTCCTAGGCATGGTTCAGGTCCCGTAAAAACAGTCCCCGACCCACGCCTGGCCAGAGCATCGGCTCGGTCATTACCCTCAACCCCTGAGTGGCGCAGGACCCATGTAAGGACAACCTTGTTTGTTCCACTCAGTAGCTGGAAGGCTTCCCAGCACTAATGTACCAGCCTCGAGTCAGAGCTCGATCCCATTAGGGCATTGAGTGCTGCTTGGCTGTCAGAGAAGATGTGGATCCTACCTCGGTAGGCTCTCCTCATGTTCTCCTCAGCACATTTCTCTATTGCGAGCAGCTCAGCCTGGTATACTTTGACCCAGCTACCAAGGGAGAGCGAGAGCTCCCATTCTGGCACCGGGCCATGCACCCCCAGGCCGGATCCGTTCCGCATCTTGGACTCATCCGTGTACCATACCAGATCCCCTGGCAGTCCCCCCGGGGGTCCCTGGGTCCAGGCTCCTCTCTCTGGGATGACCACATTGAATCTCCTTTCAGTTAGAGGTTTCCTCCTGATAAAGTCAGAGGGCATGTGCACTAAAGGGCACTCCCTCACCCTATCCAAAACCGTCGCGTGCCCCTTCCCCTTGGAGGGGCACCAATGGGGTCTGTATATAGCCAAGGAACATAAGAAAAACTCCAGAAATAAGGCGGTCGAGGTGTATTGTCAAAACATGGAAAGGCTCCTGTACTTGTGGTTTTGCATTTCTCCCGAACACAGTGGTCAGGTTAGCCAAATTTTACCGGCCAAAACTCGTTAGGGTCCAATTTTGTGATCATAAATAGCCGATCCAAACGTAAAATGCAAATTTGTCTGAAATCTTCTGTCTAAATCACTTCTGTAATGGTTTCGAGCAAATAACCAGAACGCTCAGCAATGTACAATCTATATGGTTGTTGAAGACACCAGTTACTATAAGCAACAAATTTCAATTTTAAAAATGAAAAATTTAATAATAATAAGTTATATTTTTTGTGAAATCAAGTTAGCAAAGGGTGTTCCCAAACGTAAAAAAAAACATACAGATTTTGGCCTTAGTTTCCTTCTATCAGTCGTTTCTGGAAAAAAATGACTGTAGATTCCAAAAATACTGGTTGGTCATTAGGTATGGTCTATAGAAAATGTCTACCAAGCTAAATCTGCGTCACAGAAGGATGAGAATGATCCGTGAGTGTGGATATGAGAGTGTACTTACTCCCAAGATGGGAGTACTTGGGATTATAGATTATTTTTGAAAATCTGTTCAAATTGAATCAATCTTTTTGGGGAAAAAGAATATTTCAAAATTGAATCAAGTTTTCTAAAAGTATCAATTTTTCAATAATAGGTTTTTGGCATCATTTACCTAGTATCCGCTACTTTTAATTGAACAACGACGTTAAAAAGTTTAAAAGTGTGTAATTAACTTGTGCAATTGCCACTTCTTTGCTTCTTCATCATGATTGCCGTGGTTATTGGATGCCCTTATTGTCAAAAAAATACCTTCCTAATAAAAAAAAATTGGCCAATTCTCAAAATTTTGAATTAAATCTCCGATACTCTGTTAGTATCGATACTTTTTCTCTAAAAAATCGATTCCTTTGAGAACCGGTACTTCAGCCATTTCTAGACAGAGCTATTCTGACAGCGCATAATGTAGACATTTGGGCGTTGTATACCGTTGTGTATCTTTATGGTTTTCTACTACAGTATTAGGAGTTAATAGAGAACGAACTTTTTCCTTCGAATCAATTCAACCTACGGCAGGCATCTCTGAGAAATGGCAATTGCTTGGAACTTCCTTCAACAGTTCGAGCAGAACTGAAAACCTGAACCATTGATTTAGTTAGATTGTAGATAAAGCAGCCAACATTACATAACAAAACGAAGTTTTAGGTTTAGTTTTAGTCATTTACGGTTTACCTACCAAGTATGGTGATCATGCAAGACTAGGTAGTCCTATTTTTCCTTGTGAGTAAACAATCTGGTGGGCTGAATCAATTCCCTTCAATTTAATAGCTTTATTCGAATACACTTATTACACTATATTAAAGTTCAGGCAACCATTTACAGGATAAGTAGTAAGAGCGTTGTAGTAATTGATGGCTTGATGATGTGACTAACCGTAAAATGTCTGTACAGGTGCGGAAATTATCAAGGGCGGCTACCCCATCTTCAATCCTGAAGAAGGCCAGTATTTGGCAAATTGTGAGTTCTAAAATACATACTTATTCGTATCCAATATGTGACAATAAATCTAAATCGCCGCATCATGAAATATACCAGGAATAAATTGGACAACTGGTGCTCAAGGTTGCCCAAGGGGTGGTTTTCTTTTGATTGTGCAGCATTGTCCTGTAAGGAGGCCTTTCACAGGCAGAAGCCCCCTTCTACCTTACAAACTTGTAACAGAAAGCAGTCATTCTAGTATCTAGTCTGTATATACATTTCTTTACGTTAGGTACTGTAGGTATATATCTAACCGATTTCTACAACGCGGGTTAATTACTTTAAATTGCTTTACACCGAGTTTGAATAGCTTGCTAGTAGGAGTAGGTATGCTGTTTAGAACATGTTTAGAGCTAGTAAGATACCTTGGTACAATATAGTGGAACGTGAATGATTAGTGTACAATACCTATCATACCCGGGTGTAAGATTCATTGTAGCGAAAATAAATTGTTAACTGCCAGGTTCACAAAGTAGCGATAATCCTAATTATTATCATTTTCAAGTTGTATATGACTGATTTTTTTTTTCTTTTTCAGCCCTCGGAGAACCCCTAATCAAGGGTTTGACGGAAGTAGCTCACGTAAGGCCCAAAAATCCAGTTGTTCATTTGGCAAATTTCCTCCTTGTTTATAATAAAAGTGGTGAGGTGAGGAAAGTGATATCTTCAAAGTCAATTACAATAATTATTATCACATAATCATCGAATGAAAATAGCATTATTTGAAATTGATGATTAGACTGCTGATGGTCTTATCAACTCTATGTGGCAAATAGGAGCCCCGACGAAGCATGCTATCAAACCTCCACTTCGTGCCATGCAGTTTTATTTGGATTGCCTTTGCTTGAGAAAGTTTCGTGAAGTTTGTATGGCTCGGAGGGAGCTTGTGTTAACGCCAATTTTGCCAATGAGCAGCAGTGTAGTATAGAAGAAAAATCTGCAAATTCTTACACATGGGTTGGTTATTCCTCGAATGGGGGAAACAGTGGGTGTGGCGGGTCCCAGACCCATTCCAATCGATTTAGCGTCCAAAATTTAGTGGAAAACTATACCCCGCACGTCTAGGTAGCAGAAATCCCGAAAACACATATTCAAAATATAAATAAATAAATATCCAATTTGACCCATTACTTCCTTTAGTGGGTGCCAATCGTTCTGGGACCCATTTCATTGGATTCGGCGTCCAAAATTTAGTGGAAAATGACACCCTACTCGCCTAGATCGCCCAAAATCTCGAAAATCCATTTTTCAAAAAACACATTTTGACCCCCCCCCCCCCCACAATTTTGGTCCGATCGGGCTGAAAAGTTTCGAGGACCCGTCTCGGCAGGGAACAGACCCAGAGATTTTTAGAAAATTTTCCACTACCAAAAACGGCGCGGAACACGGACGGCGTACGGACATCGACCTTTTTTTGATCAGAACACCATGAAACGTCCAGAAAAAAATCTGCAAATTCTTACACACGGGTTGGTTATTCCTTGAATGGGGGAAACAGTGGGTGTGGCGGGTCCGGGACCCATTCCAATCGATTCAGGGTCCAAAATTTAGTGGAATATGATACCCCACACGCCTAGGCACCAGAAATCCTGACACATACAAAATGGATGGATAATGGAGTGGTGGATACATACCCATATTGACACATAAATTCTTCCAGTGGGTGCCAATCGTTCTGGGACCCATTTAATTGGATTCAGCGTCCAAAATTTAGTGGAAAACCATACCCCACACGCCTAGGTAGCAGAAATCCCAAGAACACATATTCAAAATGGGTAATAAATACCCAATTTGACCCATTACTTTTTCCAGTGGGTGCCAATCGTTCTGGGACCCGTTTTATTGGATTCAGCGTCCAAAATTTAGTGGAAAATGACACCCTACTCGCCTAGGTTACAGAAATCTCGAAAACACACATTCGAAATGGGTAGATTGGTACCCATTTTAACCCATAACCTCATCAAGAGGGCGCCAATCGTTCCGGGACCCGTATCACTGGATTCAGCGTCCAGAATTTAGTGGAAAATGATACCCCACAGCCAAAAGAAAATAACATCCGCATTACACCTACCCTAACTGCAAACTTCCTATTGGTCTCCGCTCTCCTCCTCAACATTCTGCTTAACTAGCTCCTTTCAAATACTGTGAAAATTCAAATCCCATTTTCCAACTAACTGTAGTGTATAGGTACTATAGCCCAGACAGATGCCTCCTGCTGCCCAGCGTTTGAATATTATTCCTGACAATCGGAATTAAACTGTTTAAACTTTTCCCTATTACAGTACCAACCTCTAGTTCTAGGTTAGTGGTAAAGCAATAGTTTGACCTTAGATTCCTAATACACAGAGACATGTGGGTATGTAATAAAAGCGGACTTATCAACCCATTGTACAAAGCACGTGCCTGTCGAATGTGCAATTATCATTTGTAGTGATGCATTTTGACTAGAATCCAACAAACAGTTTAATTTGGATCGCCATTAATAATTTTGACTAGGAGAGGATATAGTACGAAACGCTGCGAATTCGCTCGCCTAGGTTGGTTATACATCGGACAGGGAGCATGGAGACCCATTCCAATCGATTCAGCGTCCAAAATTTAGTCGAAAATGATACCCCACACCTTGCCGAAAATCTCGAAAATCCATTTTGATGCTGCGGTTTTGTAGGTTTTTCATGGCCAGGGAATTATAGAAACCCAACAACATTCTCCTAGTTTAATTTTTAATCCCAGTTTAGAACAGTTGAGCTGTTATTGGCGTGAAGGAGACCTAATTTATTATGGAGCGAAAATGGTGTTAGTTCAAAACAAGAATGGTGAATTTTTCAATTGAATGGTCATTTCTTGGATAACAGTGATAATTTTATTGTCTATACTAGGTATTCTATTCACATAACCAAGATAAGTAAAAAAGACGATTGGAGTACAATCTTGTTTGGTTATTAAAGGGTGGGACCAACAACAACAGGATTTTGAGCGCTAAACGAGCTGTTACTGCTGGAAAGACAGGCTCTACTGAAGCAATAGGAGATGCGCCCAACAATCATCCAGGCGAAGAGAGCCAAGAAGGAACCGTAGAGGAAACGGAAGGGGACGAGAAAGAAGAAGAACCGGAAGAGAGAGAGGATGATGAAGACAATGCTGACGAGGACAGCATCACTGAGGACCCACCCAATCCTACGGATCCTGCGTTCAAACCTACAAATCGAGTGAGTTGTACTTAAATATCAAAATGTAGCTCAATTTTGTATATTTACAATTTAGCTCAGTTTTTATCAGCACAGACAGGTTGAATGAATAAAATTACAAAGTTGGGATTGCTGGTGAACTATCCTCCTCAATGATACAAATCAGGCATACATCCATGTTACGGATCTTACTCCGTTGGAAGCTTTTTAAAAAAGTAATACTCTTTATTGCCTAGAAAAGTTGTACAATATGGTTAATGGACGAGACACTCGGGCGAGCGAAAAATCGAAACTGAGCTATGGGTGGCCTTATATAAAGTGGGGGTGCTGCATCAGCAGTTAGTATCATAATATGTAACTTTCATACATCATCCTGCTAGCTGACCCATCTACAACTTACTGTTGGACGTCTGCAGTACAGTAACTTTGGCTAATAGGTGACAATGTAGCAGTGTGCTACAACATGCCAAACATCAGTAGTTCTTCCATTCCACGAGGAAGTTGCTTACACTTCACTAGTTTTCTTTGAGAAAATTGACTCTTCCCAGCGTCATGCGCTTTCTCTCACTGAAAAACGACTAATCATTGTTGAACTGTCACCCCAGGTATGTCCAAGTCTGTTTTTTGGACCACACCAATCCCGTGGGAGAGAGTGGAATGGCATGTCTCTAAAATTCACCTGTCCCTTCCCATCCACTTTGCACTGACAGTGACAAGAAGCGAGCAATGCCTGTTGATGCCAATGGTGATCTGTTGCTGCCACCACATCTGTGATAAGCAACAAACGAACTTGTGGCACCCTAGTTATAGGTCATTTTTTACCCATTGTCCCAAACCACCATTACTGGTTGTTGTCCTACCTTGTGTCGACAGGATGAACATGGCCAGACCATCCTTCATTTTGCCGCCTGCTCGATCACACGGTCGCAACGCCATTTATCAGCTTCTTCAAGAGATGGAAGTGAATGTTGGACTCAGAGACGGCCTTTACAGAACTGCTAGAGACATTTCCGAACAAATGAATATCATAGAAAATGTACAAGGGATTGACAAATTTGTCTGTTCCATTGCTGCCAGGGGTAATTTGGCCACTTAACCTAGCTCAAAGAATGCAAAATCACTTGGGTGTTTCTTTCAATATTGATAATTAAATTTAAAAACCATTTTACAGGTGAGAACGATAAGCTAACTGAGTTGTTGTTGGAGGGTTATGATCATATTTTGGACGCAGACGATGGTGAGAACATCTTGGACATTGCCAAAGAGAGGGAAAACGTTGAAACTGTTGAACTACTGAATGGCGTGACTGCGTTTGAGGTTAGCTTTTATCACACAAACAAATTTGGTGGCAAAAATGAATAAAGCCCTGAATGAACAAGGCTATAACAAATTACTTTCCATGTTCGTTTTTATCATAATGTTCATTTCTTCAAATTTTAAAATTTTAAGGAGAGGCGAGAAAAGCTGTTAAGGGCCATTCGATTTGGGAGTTTGAGGCAAGTGACTGAACTGTTTCGGGAAGCACCAAACAAGGGTCATCTTGCCATAGCTAAAAACCACCAAGGACGGTTTGTACTGAACGTTTATCAATAATTGTATTCTGTGGGAATGTGCTTTTGGTTGGTTAAGAACAACTGAGAGCTCATTCTTGAGGTATTCCCCTAACAAATGTTTGTTGCAACACAAGTGGTCAAGCACAAACTATGTGTTATTACGCTGAAGTGAGTGTGACTTGTTTACTCAAAATCTGGTCAATTTCTGTTGCAGGTGTAGCCTCCATGTCGCTGTCTTATCTCAACAAGAAAACATTGTGGAGTACATAGCCAAAAGATTTTCATCGACTTTGCGTGTTGGTGATAATGTGAGTATTCAATTGAGCGAGAAACTTATTCTTAGGATCGATTTTTCGCGGTCACATCTATGGCAAGAATTAGACAGATCATCATTCTTATTTCAATCATGCAGATTGTGTTTGCACAGACCTATCTATGAATATTAGATGGATACTCTTATATTATGCCTTATGGCAATGAACAAATATATAACTGCCCCATACAGTTTGTAGGTACTACCTAGCCCACAATTAGTACATAACAATTCATCAGTGATTTAGTACCTACTAAAACTGGTGCATAATAGCCAAGAGAAACCATTTGCATTGACGATTCAGTACCCATGAGATGTGGAATGAGTCACCAATGCATAATTACAGGTCCTGTTCTTATGCCAATCTCACGGAGGTAACTTTGAAGGACGTAGTTACCTTTTCAAGATAGTTTCTTTAGTCAATGATATACTATGTTTGTATTCATAACCTTTTGTGTGTCACAACCTGTAATCCCCCATCATCATACAATGCTTAAGAAGGGGTGGATTGTGGATTCAACTTTTGATTTTTAATTTAAATTTTGCATTGAATGGGTTTGCTGTAGTGGACTAGATACTTGTTGGAAGGTTACCTGAAGAACATATTCATTGAATACCACAGAGGAACTAGGGTTGGACAGGGCAGTAGCATTCATTGCCAACTGCTCCATGTCTGAATTTGTCTGTGGCTCACAGTAAAATCCTACCAGTGTCCTCCTTTTTTTTTGCAGCTGATGAGATCTCCTCTGCATTACGCTATGGGAGTTGAAAAAGTTGAGTCTGTCAGCAGGATTCTCATTGCAGCTGGAGCTGAACGAGTCATGAAAGATTTGGTGAGTTACAACATTGTCAAGTTCTAGTGTGTAGCTGTAAATACTTGTGTGGATCCGATGAGATATTATTAGTACATTACTATCAATTATTACACTTCTTTTTACAGAAAGGGAGACAGCCGAGCTATTATTTCATGAACAAAACTGACATCCAAAAGCTTCAAGACGAAGAAGAGGCACTCAGGGTGTAATGGAAGACTAATGAGAACAATTTTCTGAAGTTTGACACCAAGTGAACTGTGTGACTACAATTAGCACGTTTTGCGGAAATGACCGCCAAAGCACTCTTGAAACTGCGACGGTCCAACGATAAAACTGCTTTGGTCCACACTGTGTGTTGTAATTTTGTACAAAGCCATATTCTTGTTTTTATATTTCCTAAAAGAAATAAAGTTCTAGTTTTGTGTTTTTATTGTACCTTTCTTGGACCATTATTAAAACAAATAAATTCCTTGGGTCAAACCTGATCCAATACAACACAACCATGGGAGGAATTCATGAAAATGGGAGATACTGTTGCAAGATTACACCTGCACCAGTCTTCTGGGCAACCAGCATTACAAGGTCAACAACCAGTGGAGGGCTAAGGGTCACTCTTGAACATTCATGCGTCAAATTCAAATGCATCAAATTGGCTGGAACCTTCCCATTTGCTTGAGACAACACATTGAGTTGCCAGAACCAGGGAAGACTCGAGAAGGTTCTTGGCCAAGGGAGCGAGCATAAAAAGGGACCAAGGAACGCCGCACAGTGCAGTTCAGTTTGGAGTCCAAATATGTTATAAATTGTGCCCTGTTTTAAATTAGTGCGACAACCACCTTACAACGGTGTAACGTGCCTTGTGATTGTGTAAGTGTGTGAATGAGGACAGTGTATTTGAGTGAACAATTGTAATAAATTATTTACAAAGAATATAAAACGTTACAATATCAATGAAGCTGTCACAGAAGAGGCCTCTTTTTGGTTGGTAATTCCTTGAATAATCAACCTATGTTTTCCACATTGCTTCAAAGGTGATCTAAAATTAACAGGCATTTATCACAACTCCAAAAACTGAATATCACACGTTGAAGCATTGTAGGAATCTATTACAGACAGGAAACCCAACTCAGATAACAGCTACAACAATGAAATGTATTTACAGACAAATAATATAGACAAGATAAAATTGGAATTTTACTTGGAAATGACACAAGGACTTAAGACTTCTTTTCACCTTCAGAACTTTTGTTAATTAAATTCGTCTTTTCAACGATCAAACCATCGTATTTTTGTTGAACGGACTCCATTTCAAGTTGTACGTTGGCAATTTCGACTGAGATTTCAACTGCTTTGTTGAAACTTGATTGAGCAAGTCTCAGATTTTGAGGGACCAACACGCCAAACCACTTGAGAGGATCCTGCATGACGTCTTTTTTCCTGATTTGTTTCTCTTCGTCTTTTTTGTCATCTTTCGGCAGAGAGCCACCTGAAAATGTGACTGACATGAAATCATTTGAATACGAAAATTTTGCTCATTTGACACGGTTAAATAGAAGGTAATGTGGTTCCCAAGTCCTTTCTGGGAAAAATTTGAATTTTTTTCTAATGAAATTACTAGGACATTTCAAAATCAAATTACAGATTAATCTGATTTGGAAGAGATATGACCTTTCCTTAGGAGTTGTCTAGGCTAGTAACTTGTTCCATGTAGGTAAATGACTACATACATTACTGCGCATGCGTCTAAAAGGACAGTTTGTGGTGTTTCGACTCGTTACTCAACTACAGAGTACCCGAGTACAGGACATTTCCCTTCAATATTGCGTGAGAAGAGGGTTCATTAAAGCTTCAGAATAAATTAATTCACTTGTTTGTACACTCTCAATTTCTCTGGAAACCATGCCAAATTATTACCATCAGTACCAAATTGGGTACTTGTCAATTAGACCCCCCCTTGAGGCAAACCTGCCTCTATTGTAACCTCCTCTCTTTTCAATATATCGAACGGATGTAGGATATATCAAACTCTAACAATAGGGTAGTAATGGAAATTTAATAATAAGTTGACAAAAAAACTTGTATTTACAGTGTGGGTCACGGGAATAGGGTCAATAACAAAAAGGCATAAATATGGATATTTTAGGAGTACAATAATTTTATTTACATTTTTTGGTTGAGAAATATCTGCAATTTCAAGTTTTAAAAATGAGCATGAAGCAAGTCAATCCATGAAGTTATTGTGCGCTGCAACAATGGTCCATCAATTGATGCGATGTTTTCTCTTATTGCATTCTTAAGTTTGTCC
The DNA here is from genome assembly GCA_019603395.1 of Cyrtorhinus lividipennis. Classification (NCBI taxonomy): domain Eukaryota; kingdom Metazoa; phylum Arthropoda; class Insecta; order Hemiptera; family Miridae; genus Cyrtorhinus; species Cyrtorhinus lividipennis. The sequence goes on along the minus strand of CM034002.1, from coordinate 24,084,803 downwards.
AAAGTTCGTGGTTTTGATTCATAAACTCATGACTTGAGATACCCCCAAAGGAAAAAGTCACACACCGTCAAGTCAGGTGACCTTGGAGGCCACAGCACATCCCCAAAACGTCATACGAGGCGGCCAGGAAACATTTCATGTAAGACGTTCATTGTAACAGTGGTAGTGTGAGGTGGTGCCCCATCTTGTTGAAACCAAATATCCAAATGTTTGACAAGTGCCCTTCTTCTGCGCAGCTCGGGTCCCAAGAAGGTGTTAATAATGTCAATGTTACGGACACTAGTGACTGTCACAGTGTTTCCTTGTTATTCAAAGAAGAAAGGACCAATGATAAATGATTTAGAAACTGCCCACCGAACGGTCAATTTGGGGCTATGCAATGGTCGGTCGTGCAGACCTTGAGGGTTCTCTGCAGCATAATAAGGGCAGTTCTGCCTACTCACATAACCGTTGAGGTGAAAGTGTGCTTCATCATTCATCAAAAGCACCATGTCGTCATTCACCTCAAATAAAGACAACATGTCTAATGCAAATTTCAAACACTGACGGTAATCAGTAAGTTTCAGTTGCTGAACAATAGCCAACTTGTAAGGATGGAACTTCAACTCACATTTGATGATACAACGAACAGAGGAACGTAGGGCCTGAGCTTGTTTGCACACCAAACGTCCTGGACTCTGAAGAACAGCTGCTCTCACTCCCTCCACATTCTCTGGAGTTGTAGCAGTACGAGTGGGGCCCGGTGGTTTTTTTCTTCATAATGTTTCCAGTTGTTCTAAAAGCATTGATCCACCTCGTTTTCTGAAAGCAGGCTGCGCCGCCACGACTGATTCATTGCTCCTCACAAATTTGTCTTATGCAAACACGCAGTGAAGAACACCCCAGTGCTCCATAGTGGTAACTAAATGGCATGACCTGACGGTTTGAATGAGCTCTCCCCGATCTCCCTACTCCCTTCCTATTTGGAGAAAACCCCGCCTACTTTTGGTCCTATTCCCGTTATTTATTTAGTGTTTATTTATTTTAGTTAGTTTTAGTTTATTTCAATTTAGTATTTTCCCTCCTTTTGGTTGGTTATTCCTTGAATAATCAACCTATGTTTTCATGATAATGGTCAACCTCTCCGATTCGGCTCAAAATTTTTTTCTGGACGTTTCATGATGTCCTGATCAAAAAAGGTCAATGTCCGTCCGCCGTCCATTGTCCACGCCGTTTTTGGTAGTAAAAAATTTTCTAAAAATCTGAAATTTGGGTCAGGGGTCTGTTCCCAGCCGAGATGGGTCCTCAAAACTTTTCAGCCCGATCGGACCAAATTTGGAGGGGGTAGGGGTTTTTTGAAAAATGGATTTTCGAGATTTTGGGTGATTTAGGCGAGTGGGGTGTCATTTTCCACTAAATTTTGGACGCTGAATCCAATAAAATGGGTCCCAGAACAATTGGCACCTACTGGAAGAAGTTAAGGGTCAAATTGGGTATTTATTACCCAATTTGATTATGTGTTTTTGGGATTTCTGCTACCTAGGCGTGTGGGGTATCATTTTCCACTATATTTTGGACGCTGAATTCAATGATGTGTGTCCCAGAACGATTGGCACCCACCGGAAGAAGTTATGGGTCAAAATGGGTATGTATCCACCCATTTTGTATGTGTCAGGATTTCTGGTGCCTAAGCGTGTGGGGTATCATATTCCACAAAATTTTGGACCCTGAATCGATTGGAATGGGTCTGGGACCCGCCACACCCACTGTTTCCCCCATTCGAGGAATAACCAACCCGTGTGTAAGAATTTGCAGATTTTTTTATAAAGACAAATATGGCCGACAGGGATAAATATTTCGTGTATAATATATCGATAGTGCATATCGACTGAGCGTACTATCGATATCAGCTGATAACGCGACAACGGTCCATATTCTTGGCTTTTACCCTGGTCTCTTTATTTCTCTTTCTCTTCTCTTTATTGATCCCGATTATTTTTTCCATTACCAGTATCGAAAGCAGAGTATCGATACCAAAATGATCGGTATCGGAAGAAAAGTATCGATAACGTCTCGATATTGATCAGTATCGTTCATCCCTAGGTTTGCCTCATGGGGGGCGTCTAATTGACAAGTACCCAATTGCATGCCAATTATGTAAAAGTACGCTTAAAATTAAATGTCAATGACCTCATCCAAACAAAAGGTCGTACACACGCCAAAAAAGTATTAGGTAGGTTAATTTAAAATCGTGTCAAATCGAATCAAATTGGGAAAGTGAATTTGATTCACTTTCCCAATTTGATTCGACAACAGTAAAGTTCATCAACTACCTGAATCCACTTCTTCATCCTTTGTTTCCTGGTTACTTTTGCCTTTACGTCTTTTCAAACCGTCGTCGTTGAGTTGAGTGTCGGTTGCCACTTTGATCGGACTAGGAGGATTCAAAGACATCCTGGACAGCTCAAGTCTCACTTCATCTTCGTCTCCTTCGGGTCGCAAAATTTTGGCAAAAGCGTTGAGCTCTGAGTCTTCAGTCGGTAGTTGGAGAACGGACACGCTTTTGTTTCCCATTATGTATCGCGATTTCGCTAAATGAAGGCTTCCTGGTGAAACACGGATAAGGAAGAAGGTGAGATCGAGGAGACAGACAATGAGCTGGGTTGAAATGCACTGTCGGGGGCCCCTTGATAACACGCTTGATAAAGCGTCTAAATATCGATTACGAGATAACTGTATCGATGTCCGTTACATTTAATAAACGGGGACATATTTGCGCATTGCGGCATATGGCTACTCTAAAGAGTAGGAAAACAGATTGCAAGGGTGTATGTGTGTCCTGAATGTGGGAAGAATATCTCTCTAGACCATGTCCTTCAAAGCAAGATAAATTTGAGTGGGTCTGCAGGACGAAAGCTGCTCCTTCCCATCGAGCGAAAGGAGTGTTCATTCAGGATCTTACATCGAGCATAGCAGGATGTCAATTCCTGACATCCTACTACGAAACAAAACTATCGATTATCTCGCTTGACAGGACATATCGATAAATTAGGGCGCCATGACAGGGGCCCCTGACAGTGCATATTTACCATGAGCTGAATTTACTTGCGCCATAATTTGAAATTATTCTTTTCTCAACTTTCTTTCAAGTGTTCACGATTAACAATTCGTTTCCAGCTTACATCTAACGTGATCTACTTACACTAATGGACAAGATTTTTCAGTTTTCCGTAACATCAACGAGGAAAATGATACAATAACCGAAGACCTACTTACGAAAAAAAAAGATTCCTACCTGTTTTAACTGAATCCTCCATGGCCATTTTAAGATTTATGTATTGCTCCATAAGACCTAACATCCTGATGGCGAGATCATCCAATTCTTTACATACGGCGTTCACTTGGCTATCGTCTGCCATCGTAGAGAAGCTTCAACAAGTAACTTTTCCAAGATAGATTTTCAAAACAAAAACATTTCTAAGTGGATTTATGTTCACCAATTTTGTCATACATCGTAAATTGGACACACCCACAATAACAAGCAAAAACGGAGAAAACACTATTACATTACCGTGAGGCTATCACAAGTTCACAAAAACATTGATACAAATTATCGTCTTCTTCACAATACACTGAACTGGTTTTCTTTATGTTGTGCAGGTTAGTATCACTGTCTTGCCTGCTTCTCATACTCAAGGCGTGGAGGGATTTTACAAGGCCTCTTTGCGGCCGATAAAGCAATGCATCAGCGAACGTAAATGGTAAATGGTAAAAAGGCACGTAGAGGAGGGGTTATGGGGGGCCCCAAGCGCGGAAGCCTAGTGGCTTGTTGTGCTTCTCTAGGTGTCTCATTCTTTAGTCCACAAACAGCCCTAGTCCCCTGATGAGGGTTGTTAGGTTGTGGACTAACGTATTGCAGGGTACGGTTCTCATAGGGGTTTGTATCCCAAAGAGGGTGTATCTGCGGGATGTGAGTGCTGGACACTCAAAGATTATGTGAGTTGCAGTTTCGTCTGCTTCCTCACAGAATCTGCATAGAGTTGTTGGTTGTGTTACCCCTATGCGGCTCAGATGAAAACGCAGAGGAGCGAAGCCGGTTAGTAGGCCAACTATCGCTCTTAGGTTGCCGCGCTTAAGTCTGAGTAGGTCCTTGGTGAGTGTTGGATGGGGTTCTGCCACCATACGCTTACTGTGGACATGTCCTTCAATTTTTCGCCATCTGTCGGTGTGTTTCTTGTGCGTCCACTCCTTGATGACAGCTCTGAAGGAGCTTTTGGGCAAACCTACAGCCGGCTCTGGGCCCACAAAGGGGGTTTTGGAGCCCCTCCTGGCCAGCTCATCGGCTTTTTCGTTGCCCTCAATTCCCCAGTGCCCCGCCACCCACTCAAGGGACACTGTATTGCGGGCTGCTAGAGCACAGAGAGTCTGTTCACAGTGCTTCACCACCTTTGATGAGATGTTAAGTGCTGTTAGTGTTTTAATCGACGCCTGGCTGTCGGAGAGAATTTGGAGGTGTGCATCAGTACGTCCTCTCCACAGACTCTCCAGGGCACATGCATTGATTGCCAGAATTTCGGCCTGGAAAACGGAGGTGTATTTCCCTAGTGGTGTGAAGTATTGCCACCTAGGTTTGGCTCCATACACCCCAGCACCTGTCCCTGTTACCATTCTGGACCCATCAGTGTACCAGATCAGGTCGCTGGGACAGCACTGTATGACCCTTCGCCCCGCAGAAGTCATTGATGACTTATATTGGTGGGGTTTGGAGGGAGTTCTGGGCATGACATCAGCCACCATATCTAGTAGTGGTGTGTTTATCTCTCTCAGAATTGTAGTATGGCCCTGATGGGTAGCGAACGTAGCACGGTTCAGCCAAAATTAGTACACGCGCATGCGCAGATGAGATTTGGCCAGAACGTTAAGTTTGGCCTTATCTCTTTAGAAACTCCCTAAAGAGAATCCTAATAGAGGTCCCATGGAATAAGTAGGAATGGAATAAGTACCTACTTATTCCATGTAGAGGTCCGGATGGCTCCCTTGTCACACCCTGAACCAGGGATGGGACATCGAAACAAAAACATCGATGTCAACATCGGTAGCATATCATCGATAGGTATCGTGAAACATAGCCTGTGTGGCCTCGGCGTGTGGGGTATCATTTTCCACTGTTTTGGACGCTGAATCCAATAAAATGGGTCCCGGAACGATTAAAGCCCTCTGGAAGAGGTTATGGGTCAAATGGGTACCTATCTACCCATTTCGAAATTTCTGGTAGGCGTGTGGGATATCATTTTCCACTAAATTTTAGGCGCTGAATTGATCGGAATGAGACACCATGCGCCTGGTCCAAGGAATAACCAACCAAAACAGCAAGTAGGAAGTAACTGAAAAACAATACACTTTTATTATTTGTACCTGATAGGAAATAACAGTTATTTTGTAACAGAAAAAACGGTTATTCCTTCAAAATAACGAGACAATGCATTATGGAAAAGTAACAGCGCTCACTACGTCCTCCATGCCACATACTCGAGACACATAAAACCCGACGTGGATATTCTTCTTCTTCGTTCCTAAAACAAGTTTGTTGAAAAGAAGAAACCATTCATGATTCATGTTCCTTCTTACCTTCTCATATCTTGTTCGTCAAACATAAACTGTCCTTGGAGTATTTTGACCCGATACACTTTCCATTCGATAAATTTCGTACGAATATTATCTCGGTCCCTATTTTACGAAACATTTGCAGTTCGTGATTTCACAAGTTGCTCGTTCGTGAATGAAATGATCGCTACCGATGGAACATGACGGCCGAGGTGACTTGCGACGTTAGGTTACTTGGTTGATGATCACGATGAGATATTTTGAGCCCTAAAAAGGTAGGTGTCACAAGATTTCAACATTTATAGTAGTTTCATTCGTTGTTTTGTTCTCACTCGTTGTTAAATTAATAGGGAATATTCTTCGTGTGATCATGTTTGACAAACCCGAAAATATTTATCGATGTCGGCCGTCAGCCCCCCACCCTTCGTTGTGACAGCCTTGCAGACCATACTCAATGTGATGTAGGCCATAAATTCATTTTCCTTGTTATATGTTTCTTTTACTTGATGTTTAATACGGTGCTGTTGGTATCACTTTTGCGTCTCGCCCACAAGTTGTTCGCCTCTTGCTGAGTGACTTCTGTACAATTAGCTCAGTGATTCCATTGGTATTCAACCAATGGGCCGTATTCATAAAAAGCGTTTAGAAAAAAATTGGAAAAGAATCGACGAATGATGATTGAAAGCCATGTACGATGACTTTTCTTACTCGAATACAAAAAACTCCAGCCCAGCGAGCCTGGTAATGGAAGGCAGCGGCAGGAAGCAAATTGTTGCTGCAATCTGCTGCAAATTATTACACACGGGTTGGTTATTCCTCGAATGGGGGAAACAGTGGGTGTGGCGGGTCCTAGACCCATTCCAATCGATTCAGGATCGAAATTTTAGTGGAAACAATCGCCTAGATCGCCCAAAAACTCGAAAATCCATTTTTCAAAAAACACATTTTGACCCATACCCCGCCCAAATTTGGTCCGATCGGGCTGAAACGTTTCGAGGACCGTCCTAGACCGGGAACAGACCCCTGACCCAAATTTCAGATTTTTAGAAAATTTTCTAATACCAAAAACGGCGCGTACGGCGGACGGACATTGACCTTTTTTGATCTAGACACCATGAAACGTCCAGAAAAAAAATTTGAGCCAAATCGGAGAGGTTGACCATTCACATGAAAACAGATTGATTATTCAAGGAATAACCAACCAAAATGAAGCATATCTAAGCGTAAGGTAGAAGTGTAAGGTTAAGCTCAAAAGTAAAAGGTAAGAGCATAAGCAAATCCTTCTTTCCATATTCATAATGATTACCTTATACTTGCGAGGATCCTTCAAGCAGAAGTAGAAGGTTGAGTAGACTGAGCACTGGCTGTCATGGTTTTCTTCATCTCCTTCTGGGGCCTCCTCCGTAGGTTCGAAATCAGGTTACAGAAAATCGCGTAAAGTTTTTGTTATTACTCTCTCTTTTTTCAAATTTTGTTGTAATTTGACTCAACACCAGGAAAAGGATTTCTAAATGAAGTCATTAGGCATGGCTCTATCCCATATCCATCATCACCAAGTAGGACAACATTGGTTTTATTTCCCAATTGAGCTCTTGTGAATTTTTCCATATCTTCGAGTCGTGCACGGATCCTGGCCAACTAACGTTGACAGTGAACATTTCTGTGAAGTGGCTTGTACATTCAGTTGGCACGCCTTTCCGATTGATGTACTCATCCTCATGGAGTTTTGGTTTTAGTATTCCGACGTGGATACAATCGACGACGCCAATAGCTGTTGGAAACTGGTACTTGCCATCTCTGTTTCGCCTCCAGTATTTCACTGTCAGTAACTGGAAACTTGATCCATTCTTGTGCCTGCGAAATTTTGCTTCCAACTACTGTATCCACAGTCCGAGATACCGTAGCTTGACTACACCAAGTTCTTGACCGATTCCTTTTTGATAGCCTGGATCGCTGAGGTAACGCAAACATACCTTCATTCGATGAAACCTAACTGCAAGCCACTGCACCGGTTTGAAATCACATACAAGCGTAGGTAAACGTGGCATGTATTGTTTAACATCCCTCACATTCACAACCTCTGCCATTGCGCTGACAACACTGTACAACACAACCTGCCACTACGGAGCTGCTACTGAGCAATCTCAACCTTTTTGGAGGATATCCTTTTTTCACAAAGTATATGGTCAACATTATGAATACCCATTTACTTTTCTATGAGTTTAAGGTTATGCTTGTACTCTTCTTCGAGTATATGGTTCCACTCGATTATTATGAATATAAACAGAAGGATATCCTGCTAATTTGGCAAGTATAAGCATATCCTTTTTCAATTCACTTATGTTGAGGCAATCAAATCATATCCTAATAGCCTAAAATTGAACGTGACGGATGCCTGAAGAAGTGTCTATGTACACATTGAATAAATAGAACCCTGAAGTGCCTCTTTTTGCCACTCATTAATACAATCACGCTCTTGCTGATCCCACTCTAAAGTAAAGTTGATGATCATGACCGTTCCCTGATGTTTTATCGTTCACAGCTGCGACTAAATTACATTCTGTTGCTATCGCTTCATTCGCACACTCAAATTTAATCGAAATTTGTCCTTTCTTTTAGCGGTTGTTACTTGAGTGAGTCATGAGTGACGTCACGGAGACTTCTGAAAGGGCTCTGCGATCTCTGCAGGAAGGCAGTAGCGGTAGTGGGTTGCTAAATGCCAAAATCGAGCGCACACCAACTTCTCCAGTTCGCCCTCCTTCACCAGAACAACCCTGTCCCATTTGTTTGGGTGAAATCAACGACAAAGCTGTCACAGACTCCTGCCTCCATGTATTTTGCTTCAACTGCCTGTGTGAATGGTCGAAGGTAAGAATAACGTCCAGTCTTTTTCATATTGTTGTTCGTCAGGCGCTCCCAGAATGTCCGGTTTGGAGATCAATTAAGATGAATGATGATGATTTTCCGTCAGAGGTTTGGAATTTTGAGGCATGTAGAACTTTTTATCTACATAGAAAGAGCACGGGACGTCACGTGAGGAGTGGTGGTGTATCAACTGCCAATTCAAGAAAATTGACTTATCCTTGATCATGATTAAGTACAAAAAACGCTGCAAATTCTTACACGGGCCGGTTATTCCTCGGACCAGGCGAATGGAGATCTTCAACGTGGGGAAAATGGAGAAACAGTGGGTGTGGCGGGTCCCGGACCCAGTCCAATCGATTCAGGGACCAAAATTTAGAGGAAAATGATACCCCACACACCTAGGTTCCAGAAATCTCAAAAACACATATTCAAAATGCCCCCCATAACTCCTTCCAGTGGGTGCCGATCGTTCTGGGACCCATTTCAATGGATTCAGCGTCCAAAATTTAGTCGAAAATGATACCCTACTCGCCTAGATCGCCAAAAATCTCGAAAATCCATTTTTCAAAAAACACATTTTGACCCCTACCCCGCCCAAATTTGGTCCGATCGGGCTGAAAAGTTTCAAGGACCAACTAGAGCCGTGAATGGATCCCTGACCAAAATTCCAGATTTTTAGAAAATGTCTTACCAAAATTGGCGGTCGGGCATTTGCTTATTTTGATCTAGACACCTTGAAACTGAAACGTCCAGAAAATTTGTTAGACACGAATCGGAGTGATTGATTTTTCCATGAAAACATAGAAATAATCTACCAAAAAGAGAAATGTCCGTACACCGTTTTGGTAGTAGACAATTTTTTTTAAATCTGAAATTTTGGTCGGGCTCTAGTTGTGGTCCTCAATCTTGTCATCCCGGTAAAGTTGGAGCTGGGTATGAGTGAAAATTGTTTCTTGGTTGAAAATTTTTGATAACCAAAAGAAGGTACCATGTCCGTCCGCATTCCACGCCGTTTGAGGTTGTAGAAAAATCTGAAGAAATCTTAAAATTTGGTCAGGGGTTCGTTTCCAGCTTTAGTGGTCCTCAAAAATTTTCAGCCTGATCGGATTGAATTCGGGTGTTTTATTCAAAAATAGATTTTTGAGGCAATCTAGGCGTGTGGGGTATCATTTTCCACTAAATTCTGGACCCTGGATCGATTGGAATGGGTCCGGGACCCCCCACACCCACTGTTTCCCCCATGTTTGAATATGTGTTTTCGGCATTTCTGCTACCTAGGCGTGTAGGGTATGATTTTCCACTAACTTTTGGAATCTGAATCCAATGAGACGGGTCCCGGAACGATTGGTGCCCTCTGGATGAGGCTATGAGTCAAAATGGGTGCCTATCTACCCACTTTGAATGTGTGTTGTCGAGATTTCTGGAACCTAGGCGTGTGGGGTATCATTTTTCACTAAATTCTGGAGCCTGAATCGATTGGATTGGTTCGGGACCCTCCACACCTACTGTTTCCCCCAAGAAATGAGTCTCCTTGCGTCTGGAGGAATAACCAACCCGTGTGTAAGAAGTTGCAGCGTTTTTGGTTGGTTATTCCTTGAATAATCAACCTATGTTTACATGCAAAAGGTCAACCTCTCCGATTCGGCTCAAAATTTTTTTCTGGACGTTTCATGATGCCTAAATCAAAAAAGATCAATGTCCGTCCGCCGTCCGCGCTGTTTTTGGTAGTAGAAAATTTTCTAAAAATCTGAAATTTTGGTCAGGGGTCTGTTCCCGGCCTAGGACGGTCCTCCAAACTTTTCAGCCCGATCGGACCAAATTTGGGCGGGGTAGGGGTCAAAATGTGTTTTTTGAAAAATTGATTTTCGAGATTTTGGGTGATCTAGGCGAGTGGGGTATCATTTTCCACTAAATTTTGGACGCTGAATCCAATGAAATAGGTCCCAGAACGATCGGCACCCACTGGAAGAAGTTATGTCAAATTGTTTATGTCAAATTGGGTATATACTACCCATTTTGAATATGTGTTTTTGAGATTTCTGGAACCTAGGCGTATGGGGTATCATTTTCCACTAATCATGGACACTGAATCGATTAAAATGGGTCTGGGACCCGCCGCACCCACCGTTTTTCCCATTTCCCCCATGTTTTTAAATCAGTTTCCATGCGCCTGGTCCGAGGAATAACCAATCCCTGTGTAAGAATTTGCAGCGTTTTTATGACGATACGTTCTGTTTTGTGGATGAAATAATCGGAATACGGTTTCCTGTAGTAATTATATTTTTCCAGCATTTTCATCTCAGTAAAAAATAACCCATTTGCACTCAGTTAATTGAAGCCTGGAAACCCCGCTGACAGTGGTTTTTCCATGTCGGTGAAAAAATACAAGATCCCGGCGATACCTTCGAATAGGGAGTAAGGTCGGTCGGGCTGCATGCCTTGGCATTTCGGGTATGTGAGACACCAGTCCATGAAAGCTGCCGCCCTGTAGAGATATTTTGGCTGTTTTGTCTTTTGAAACAAATGCAGAAACGCGTAGGCGTTGCCTGCTACGCCGTGACACAGAGAATAGCCTTTTTTAAGCAGGCCCTGCTTCCAAGTGATTTCCCCCGTTTCAACTGCCATGGTCAGGTAGTTCGGGTCGTCGAACACGTCACTCGCCAGGATGAGAAGAGAAGTGAACCCAGGGGCTCCGTGGCACCATTGGACTAGACGATCTTCTCGGCTGTTTTCAGAAGACATGAAATTGCCCGAGTTGTACCTTTGAGTGACGAGCCAATCGAGAGTGGGTTTGATCAGATGGGTTTTCTCGTGCTCGTCGACGTAGCCAATGTACTTCAACACTATATGGAGGATTCCTGCAACTCCGTGTGCTGCGCCAAAGTAGTTTTTGTTGTGCCATTCCCACATCAAAGGAGGAAATTTGATTTTGCGCTTCTCAGCCAAACGACGCCCACTCGTGATGATGTTGTTCAAAGCGTTTCTGATTATTTCTCGAGGAATTATTACCCTTTTTTGGCTTAAACTCTCGACAAAATGCAGCCCGTAGACGTATCCAGCCCACCCGTACAGTGTCTCATCCGGAACACTTTGTGGGCTTCTGCTGAGCAGCGAAATCAGTCTCTCAACTGCTTTTTCAGCTTGCTGAGTGCGTCCACCTTGCGAGTATAAAACAGCCGCCATTGCCAAAGGCCCTGCATCCCCAGTAAGGAAACTAATTTTCCTTCCATTCAAGTTCCTCATTGCTCTCTCAACCAAAGTCAAAGCTGTCTCATAACTTTTCTCGTCTCCATTAACACGGAAATCGTTGAAATAGTACAGTGCGATTCCGCAGTAGCCAGTATAAACTGAGTAGTCGTTGTCATCTCGAACGTGGGCCACTGCCTCTTCCAAGTTACTTTTAAATTTTAAAATCAAACTTGAAGCTTTAGCGAATAACTGAGGCGAAATCGTTTCGTTCCTTATAAACTTCTCTGCCTCTTCTGGAACTGAATAGTCTTCTAATTGTTCGAAGTATCTCGAAGCCATCACTCATAATATCTCTACCACAACTTTGCCCTTCAGATGTTGCCAACACGACTCTGGAATGTATTTCAGCTCGTGAAATTTACCGATGAATGTCAAATAACTCGTTCAAATTGGCTGTTGCTGTCATTGTCTTTGTTTGCTGCCAATTAGGCCGAAGTTCCTTGCGTTGTCAGTGAACGTCTCCTCAAAACGACCTATCAGATCAAACAAAACATATTTCAGATAATTTCTAGTTGGTAAATTCGAAATTTGAATGATTTCTTTTAATTTAAACTTTTTCTATGAGTGATGTTATAGTGCATAAACGAATTGGTTAAATTCGAAGTTAAACGAAGAAAAGAGCCTCCTCTTTGAATTATTGGTTTTGGTTGGTTATTTCTTGAATCCTCAACCGATGTTTTCATGCAAATGGTCAATCTCTCCCATTCGGCCCAAAAAAAAATTTTCTGCGCGTTTCAAGGTGTCTAGATCAAAATAAGCAAATGTCCATCGGCCGTCCACGCCGATTCTGGTAGTAGACAATTTTCTAAAAATCTGAAATTCGGGTCAGGAACCTGTTTCTGGCTTTACTTGGTTCTCTAAACTGTTCAGTCCGATCGGACCAAATTTGGGCGAGGTAAAAGTCAAAATGTGTATTTTGAAAAATGGATTCTCGAGATTTTTGGCGATCTAGGCGCGTGGGGCATCATTTCCTACCAAATTTTGGACGCTAAATCCAGTGAAATGGGTCCTAGAACGATTGGCGAAAAGGTCATGGGTCAAAATGGGTATATATTACCCATTTTGAATAAGTGTTTTCGAGATTTCTGGTACCTAGGCGTTTAGGATATCAAGAAGGGCGTATGTAAAATGGTTAGGTAGCCTTTTTAGAAATAATTACTAGGTAGGTATATTCTGAATAAATTCTATTTATTCTGAACATGTCCAAGATGCGCTTTTCTACGCTAGAGAGATTTACCTATAATTGTATGCGATATTGTTGAACAATGCATACAATTATTTCACAACGCAGTTCATCAAGTTCATAAATTTCTCGAGTTCATTAAGCGAAATGATGACCAAATGTTAGTAAAAATTAGTGAGGAGGTTAATTCCATCAAATTATAGCCAGACTCGGTCCTTCATACCCAGAAGAGAGCATAAATAGCCCCTGAAAACTGGTTGCTGGGAAACTAGAGGAAATTCGGTCAATTTCTAGTAAAAAAAACTTATGGATAACTCTCCTGGCGCAATTTTTTCGACATATTCCTGCAGCCTGACTAAAAAAGAGTCTTTTTCAGTTTCGACAGAGGATTGGGTTGTTGGGAAAGCCTTCAATTTTCCATCAGTTTCCCAGTATTGATTGGTTCCTTGGTCAGAAGAGTTGCCAGTTGTCTCGTTTAACAAATAGTGTTATTTACTTACGAACAAAAACGGTTTCATGTTGATATGTTGACTTCAACTCACCGGAAGAAAATACTGCAGGCAACTTTCTTCAAAAAACCTTTTCTTTCGATAAGGCTAAAACCCTATTGAGACAGGTCTTGTTCTTCAAATCGGTTTGTCGGCGGTGATAATTTAATAATAATTTAGGAATAACCAGTTTGGTTGGATTCTCAGTAGAGAAATCAACGGTTTTTATACCCCACAACAAAATTTATCACAAGCCTCAACTCGAAATGAAAATACTTAATTATCGTTTGTATGTAACGTAACCTAGTCACAAGTTACCTTCCTTTCTCATGAACTGTCTCGTCGATCCATGGCTAACAGTAATTACCTTTCCACAAACCAAAATCAATAATCACAGGAAAAAACAGTGGGTGTGGCGGGTTCCGGACCCATTCCAATCGATTCAGGGTCCAAAATTTAGTGGAAAATGATACCCCACACGCCTAGGTTACCGAAATCTCGAAACCACACATTCCAAATGGGTAGATAGGCACCCATTTTGCCCTATAACCCCATCCAGAGGGCGCCAATCGTTCCCGGACCCGTCTCATTGGAATCACCGTCCAAAATTTAGTGGAAAATGGTACCCCACATGCCTAGGTAGCAGAAATGTCAAAAATACATATTCAAACATGGGGGAAATGGGGAAAACAGTGGGTGCGGCGGGTCCCACACCCATTCCAATCGATCCAGGATCCAACATTTAGAGGAAAATGATACCCCACACGCCTAGGTACCAGAAATCCCGAAAACACATATTCAAAAGGGGTAATGAATACCCAATTTGACCCATAACTTCTTCCAGTGGGTGCCAATCGTTCTGGGACCCATTTCATTGGATTCAGCGTCCAAAATTTAGAGGAAAATGATATCCTACTCGCCTAGATCGCCCAAATTCTCGAAAATCCATTTTTCAAAAAACACATTTTGACCCCTACCCCGCCCAAATTTGGTCCGATCGGGCTGGAAAGTTTCGAGGACCGTCCTAGGCCGGGAACAGACCCCTGACCCAAATTTCAGATTTTTAAAAAATACCTTGAAAATTACTTTATTGAAAACTTTGCAAATTATTCCAAAATAGTTTATAGTTCTATGTTGGACTCATACTTATTTTTGCGGTCTTCAGAGTAAGTAGTACAAACCTAGCCTTTGAGAAGGACAAATTTGACCGATATTCTCAACATTTCCTTGAAATATAGGTACCACCCATTTTTGGTTTGCGGCAATCGGTTTTGCGTCTGTAATTCAATGGAAAATGGTTCCTTACACAAGTCCACAACTATATTAAAATTTTTCCAACGTACTGTTCAAAATGCCGAATTTTCAGAATATTATAATTTCAGGACGTAAACCACAGATTGGTTCTTCAAGAAAAGTTCGAAAAACTGTTGGATATGAACTGTTATAAAACCTTTTTTCCTGTAAACTTCTAATATTGATCCGCTTTGTTTTATTCTGAACTAGGTAAAGCCGGAATGCCCTCTTTGCAAGCAGCGTTTCACCACAATCTACCATGCCATCAAGTCTATTTCCGACTTCCAAGAGTACCGCCTCTTCCAGCCTCGTGCCCCTCAAGGGATGGAATTGGGCGATTTGGTTTCCCCGATTTATATAAATGTTGCCGTACAAAGACAGCGATTCGGTTACAGGTCAGTATACTGCTCTAGACTACATCTAGTAGCATGCTAATAGGCGGCGCCTTAAAATTACTTTCGTAAGATTGAGTTTCATTTTGGTATGTTATTATTTGAATAATCAAGTGACTTAGCTCGGCTGGCAATCTATCACCGCGACAATGAAGAAGACTCTTTCAAGAAAAGATGGGGTGACTGAGGTGGTAAAAGAAGGAAAAACCGAAAGGGGCCTTGGTTAAGGGTACCGGTGACCCAAAATGACCTTTTTTTTTTTTTTTTTTTTTTTTTTTTTTTGCATAAAAAAAAAACTAGAGAATCTGCTGAAAATTTTGATATATTACATTCAATTATTCGGATAAAGGATACCTTCACAATTGACGTCTGAACTAATGACCGCCCGCTTCGTAAGCTGCGAAAACGTACGCTCCTTTCTCGCCTTGTCCGATGGCGCGCATAGCGTAGATTAGGCGTACATTCACATCGTGAAATTTCGTTTCAGGTAGAGTATTTGCATTTGAATAGAATGCAGAATAGGAGCAATCAGAACACAACACTGAAATGTTCACAGCTAAACCTGTGTGCTCACCACTATCTAGACTCATCTCACCACCACATTCAGGGCCCATCCGATTTCTTCTGAATCCATGGCGGAATTCTTTTCTGCTTCTTGAAAATGGTAGCAGAACCTCTCGGCATTCTCAAAATGGATTCGGTTCGAGAGAACAACTAGAAAATCCGACAGAAAAACGGCGAAAAATAGTGAAACTGCGACGGAGAGACGGGAAAAGTAAACTAACCATCGAAAAGTAAACAAATGTCAGCCACTACCGGTTTTTAGCGGGATATCGTCTCTTCTTCTCTTACTCTTCTTCATCTTCAGTGTATTATTTCTTCTACCAAAGCTCCAACCGGAAAAACACTGCGCATTGAAAGGTGGGACGAGTTGCGAGCGGAGGGCGATGTGCGTAACGGGTTGAGTAGAGCCGTCTGTCTTTATCTCTGTTTTTCTCGAAACACGTTTTTTCACCTTCCGAATAGAGTTTCCCAGGAATGAGTGGACGGATTTTCGTTTTCTTTTTTTTGTTTAGTTCAGAATGAAAAAAGGAACAAACGAATGTATGGAATTTCGTAAATCATGGGATTTAGTAATGTGACATCCCCTCAAAGTTAAGAGTAGCTGAATACAGCAAAAATAGTTCTTTCTTTAGCCACCCAACAGTATGTTGATGAAGCAAAAACAAATCCTTACATTCGTTTGTCCACAACCATTCGAGGAACAACTGGAAAAAGTTTGGGACTGATCGGATGAGGAATAAGGTCAGGAATCAAAATAGAATGATGCGCGGAAAGCTTGGCTTATCTCTCAATTTCAGACGCTTTCTGTTGGTCATAATCAAAATGTTCTTTCAAAGGCGTGTTCAGGACAGAATTACGAATCAGTTAAAAGGAATCTGATCATTTTTAGTCATCCATTGGGGACAGGGCGAGAGTTGAAAGCCAGGTTGCGCCGCGGTAGCGCGCTTCCTTCACGGGTACCCTTAAGACATGTCGGACTGCTTGAAACTCTGGATATCAAGAATGCTCTCAATTCAGCCAAATGGTAGCACATGCTTCAATCTCATAGGAGATGTTTCATGCGCCACTCTATCTACTGAGTACTGAGAAGCTACCTAGCTGACTGTTCTTCGTTCTATGACACAGCTTAACGACAAAGAGTAAAACAAATCACAGCAGGAGTAGCCTGAGGATCAGGAGGGCCAACCTTCTGGAAAATTCCTTATGATGGATTTTTAACTTGAGATGTTAAAAAGCACCTTCCTGATAGGTTATGTAAACGACGTGGTGGCTATAATCCTAGCAAGAACAACTGAGCTCAGGAGAAGGTGAGCACTATGAAGTCAACTGTTGGAGCCTGAATAGAAGAGCACAGACTGTCAAAAGCTGCCAAACCCAAAGTTGTACTCTTCACACGTAAGCGCAGACAGATTGGGCCTGGGGCTAACTGGGGATTACACTGGATTCCATGATTACATTCTGGGAGATTATCAGCCACAATGCCATGTACACGACGGCTACGCATGTCAGTAACCCACTCAATTTTTCTTTATGGAGTGGAATTTTGCATTGCTTACTACCGAAAACGAAGAGGGGCATTGTGAGTGTCTATAGAACAGTGTCAGAGTCAGCTGTCCTTGAACTGTCAGGAGTGATTTCCATTCATCTACAGGCAGCAGCAACAAATCAGCTCTACGAGAAGAAAGTTGAAGTACTAAGGAGCAGAATTGCACGGGAGAAGCGAGAAAAAACGTATGGCAGGAGGGCTAGATAGTAGTGACCCGTGGAAGATAGAACAAACGCCTTATTCCTAGTATCCCTAGCTTGTAGCATCCCCCAGCATGGCTTGAAAGAAATTAGAAGAGAGTTCGGGGGGAGAGGGCAAGGATGATTCACTGTTATCACCGGACGCAAAGTCCTGCCAACTATATCGGAGTGGTTTTAAGAAGGAAGATGATCATCAAAAAAGAGCGACAACAGGCCACGCCACCGACTGAGCTTTGAGCAAGTAACCAGACCCGAAGTTATGAGTTGAAGTCTTTTATATCATATTCATCTGGGTTAGTTCGGTAGGGGTAGAACGGAACATGTAGACATTTACCGTCAATCAAGCAACCAAGGTTACATCGCCTGCCTATTCAGAGTGTACTCCCTTTTCAAGCACTACCAACTGGTCCTGTATCTAATTCTCAACACTGTACAAGACGTGGAGAATTCCTTGACCTCATGCAACTCCGGGATACTCCACCCGAGTGTAGTATCTACTATAGCTTGTCAGTAATGAAAACAATGCGTAGGAGTCGCTGCTTGGAGAAGATGTGCCTCTTCTCCAAAAGCCAAGCACTTGGAAAAAGAGAGAAAACTGTTGTTGTTGGATTGGCAACAATGGTTCGCCGTTTGTTGCTTGTGTGCGCCAAGCAGTGCTTATCAATTTTTGCAAGTCGATTCAATGCTGACGTTTGTAGGGGAGAAAAATCGTACAGAGTGGGGAACATTTTCCCGCTTTTTGTTTTGCTTCTTTTCCTATAGACATTTCAAGGCCAAATTTTTTTAATTGTCCAAGGATTATGGCTACATATTCCTACATTTCCAAGGGAAAACCTGCTGGAAGATCAATAATCCACCAAGGTCCGATGGTTTATTGGCACCGACGAAATTATCTGCTTCTTAGATATCCCGATTATCAGCCCCACCGATTTCAAATGATTTTAAGTCCAATTGATCCTAACCTTAACACTAGTCCAATTATCTAACAATAGTTCCCGATATGAAATAATCCCTCAAAGTCGAATCACAAATGCCCAAACTGCCTAGTTTCCCTGCTAACCTTCCCTTGCGAAGAGGAATATCTACTTTCCAGCACCACCACAAAATGTAACTACATGAAACATTGAATAACCTCAAATCAAGCTTCCCTTCTACCCAGAATCAATGAATATCTCCTGTTCCTCCCAACAAGGACACACTAACGATAACCTAAGACGAAACCTCCCAAAATAAACTTGCCTTACTTGCGTATTTGTCATCCCCCCGGTAAACACTATTATCACTTATCAAAACTCCACCATATTTGCACAATGATCTAGTTGGGAAACCAATTCTAGTGAGGCCCTGACTCCCCAAAAGGTACTCCAGGGAGAACTACTACTACTACTCCTAAAGATTTTAAGGACCCCCCTTGCAAAATTGTCAACCCATCAAACCCTCCAAACACCGCGAGTTCCCCACGCCCAGTCTATGGACGATTCTGCTATACGACGACAGGAATGTAACCGCATGTTTGATTTTTCAGGACGACGATGGGGTTGAACAGGAGTGGAAGGCATCCCTTGGCTGTATACTGGCCTGCCAGTGGCCCGCTTCCCCACCCTCCAGTCCACCACAGCATGCGTGTCTCCATTCCAGGACCACCAGTGTCACACGCCTCGACCTCCACCGGTCCGCTCAGCGCAACGGTGCAAAGAGCAGCCAGCGTGGAATTCAGAAGGAACGTGTACCGTCAAAACTTATGGGTTCGCGCCAGTCCTAACCAGTACCGCATCAGAGAGTCCAGCCCGGAATTCTATAGGTACGGGACTTATTACAGAAATGACCACATTACCACATTGGTTGCCGCGGTCAGAAGTACGCTTTTCATCAATTTAATTTTTCAAGGATCAACCTCGCTCAAAAGCACCGCCTTGTTCGTTGGCTGACCCGTGAGCTGTCAGTCTTGTTGGACGTTGGAGTTATCAATTTCTGCATGGAGCTTGCCTGCCGCGACATCCTCAACGGAATCACAATGTATCCTATCAATAGTTTGTGAGTATTACTGCTGGTGGGTACCAGTCCACTTTATCTACTTAGTACATTGGCTATTGATCTACCTTCTGCCTGTACGGCAGCGCTAAAGAATAGATCATTCCCACATTATTAGTCCTTCAGTAACTTCATGATTTACAATTTAAATATGCGAGGGCCGACCAGAGTTGGAAAGAAGTCTTTTGATAATAATTACAAATTTTGGTTGGTTATCCCTTGAACAATCAACCGATGTTTTCATGCAAAAACTCAATCTCTCCGATTCGGCTCAATTTTTTTCTGGATGTTTTTAGGTGTCTAGATCAATATTAGCAAATGTCCGTCCGTCACCCAGGCCGATTTTGGTAGTAGACAGTTGTCTCAATACTGAAATTTTGGTCAGGGACCCGTTTCCGGGTCTAGTTGGTCCTCAAAACTTTACAGCCCGATCGGACCAAGACCTGTCTCATTGGATTTAGCGTCCAAAATTTAGTGGAAAATGATACCCCACTCACCTAGGTACAAGAAATCCCGAAAACCAACTCTCAAAATGGGTAGATAGATACCCATTTTGACCCATAACCTCTTCGAGTGGGCGCCAATCGTCCCGGGACCCGTTTCATTGGATTCAGCGTCAAAAATTTAGTCGAAAAACGTGAAATGTTTGATGTGAAAACGTGTGAAAGGTTTCGAGGACCAACTAGAAACGGGTCCCTGACCAAAATTTCAGATTTTGACAATTTTCTACTACCAAAATCGGCGTATGGCGGACGGACATGCGCTAATTTAGATCTAGACATCTTTTTGCATGAAAACTAAGGTACTATTCAAGGAATAACCAAAAGTTGTAAGGATTTCTTATATTTTAAACCTTGTGAAGTGTCCAAATTTCTAATAAATTAATCTACTTCTCTAACCAATTTTAAATCTATTTCACAGCGAGTTTAAACGGCTGGTGACTCCATTTTTCGGAGATAGAACGAATCATTTCGTCCACGAGTTTTATCATTTCGCCATTTCGCCCTACGACATGCACGGGTACGACACGCAAGCCCGTTACACGCCTTCAAACGCCGAATTGGAGACGAGAAATTACGACGAGAATGAAGATGAAAACGGTCCTGATGTACGGTTTTGAGCTAAAATTTTCGTTAACATAAGTAGGAAAACCATTTTTTTTTTTTCAAATTGTCCTTGTTTTCAAAATAATAACGAAATTGTTCCTAACATTTCGTAGAAAATCAAACCATAAGTTAAGTAAGCTTTTTATGCCAGATGAGATCTATAAAATTGAAGCAGAACCTGTTGCAGGTTCAGAAATTTAACTTCAGAAAACTATCCTGAAAGAGGTGGGGCGTATTTTTTAGTGGAATTTTGATTTTAACTCTGGTGACGTTTCGATTGACCGAGCCGCACCAACGTCAGCCTACAAAATGTATGGGGACGTGAGGGCAATACCGCGTCAGCATGAAGAGGACTATAATGGTTAATCCCTTCTTACAAACGCTTTTTGAAAACCACTTCCCTCTCTTGACTCAACACACCCTTTGCAAACTTATTGGTCGTGTGTTCGGCGAGCAGGAGTGGCGAGTGTGTTAATGAGGAGAATCGACCATCATGGTCTTCAAGCTGTGATGTTACTGCCCTCACGTCCCTGTCCATATTAATTTATATTCTGTAGGCTAACGAAGGTGCGCTTTGGTCGACCAAAACGTCTCGATTCTATTCGGATTTCACCTCAGATCTTGAAATTCATTGTTTTCTGGCCCGCTTTGTTTTAAAATTGTTTTGCAAATGTGAAAAAACAACTCATTTGGAAAAAAAATGGTTTCCTGATTCAGTTTTTACAATCTTTAGAACCGTTTAGTTAGAATCTTAAATTTCTCTACCACAACTTTCCACTAGCGCAGCACAAACCATAATGAATATAAAGCCCGAATTTATAAACGCTACTCCAGTCGAGGGCTGAGTAGCCACCTCGAATGAGTTGGCCACTCCAGATTGGAATTTATAGATCGATTGGGACTATCACTTGTTGAGTGGAATGACTCCTTCACTCAGCTCTTATCATAGCTCGCCGCCATGATGTTTTCGTAACTTTCTTAACATTCAGTCACAAAAGTCATGGCAGTTGGCTATAACAGTGAGGGGAGGTTCCTTCAATTTTTGTTTTGGTGTTGATTTACGAATCAAACATTCGTATTAATGCGAGTATATACCTAAATTTTGTCAGTATAATGTTATACTCATTGGCTTGGTAATTCGTTATTTATGCGAAATCAACAAAATCGGATTCACGGTTGTTTTTGCTTTGGCGAAAATGCTCCGGCTATAAAACGTGAACAAGGAAAGGCTGGTTTATTCAATTTTGAATGAACAAATTACAAATATTTACAAAGTTATAGTGATGAGTAATATTAGAGAATATTTTTATATTACAATATTCGAAAAATGTCTTTGAATGAATGCTTCTTGAATGGCAAGTCCTGACTGTGCCGATGTTCCGGGCTTCCATGTCATATCGTGACTCTTCAACGGCTTGGAAGTCTTCATTCCATCTGTCTCCTTCCATATTATGTAGAATAGCACAGGCAGATATGACAGGCAGTGTATTTGGCAGTTTGTACTGCAGCTCATCATAAAGGCAAGAAAATAGACGCTTCAGCATCCCTATGGTTCTTTCAATGCCAATTATCGTTTTCTTGTGTGCTAAATTGTACCGTTCTTGTGGTCCATCAGATGGGTTTCGGACTGGAGTATATATACGCCCGCTTAGGATAACCGCTGTCCCCCAACAAGTGACCCAAGATGGTGTAGTTTTGTTCCATACGGACTCTTATGGAACTGTTATCAAAAATTCTTGAATCATGGGCACTCCCGGGCCACCTGCATACCAAATCAAAAATTTGGTGGTCAGGACCCCCGACCACTTGCACGTTAACACAAAAAATACGATTTCCCATTTCGGTAAAAATCCCCTTTGTTGCCTCCTGGACTTTTAATGAAGACTAATTTGAACCTCGGACCAGGAGCATGGAGATTTATTTATTCAACATGGGGGAAACAGTGGGTGTGGCGGGTCCCGGACCCATTCCAATCGATTCAGGGTCCAGAATTTAGTGGAAAATGATACCCCACACGCCTAGGTACCAGAAATCCTGAAAACACAAATACAAATGGGTAATATATACCCAATTTGACCCATACCTTCTTCCAGTGGGTGCCAATCGTTCTGGGACCCATTTCATTGGATTCTTTTTCTAGCTTATATATTTATATAATATATGTTTTCCGACATGATTTGATACACAGTCACCTGTGTACAGCATAACAACAGTCAACAAGAACATTCATTCAGGGAAGATCTAAGTCCAGTTCTTTTAACACAACATTATAACGATGAATTGAATAACTCATAAAATCTAAATGAAATAGAATGAAAAATAAGTCTATTCCTTCAAATCGCGTTATAATATGCACAAAAGAAAAATGTATAATTTTATGAAATCAATGAACATCGGCCTGGATGGCAACAAATACTCCCCTTCCAGGAACGCAGTTCCGTGATGAGCGGGGGAGTAAACAAGTCCGTGATTAGTGTCTGACTGTAATCGAAGATCTTGTCTCTAAGTTTTGTCTCATTTTCGGATTTGTAACTGTGCCATCAAGTCACGTTAGGACTTTTAAATAGATTTTCATAGACCGCAGACTCTTATGATATTAACCCAAGTAAATGCTATGTTTTTAACAGGTTTTGTTGTTGACTCCTGGTTTTTTGCAGGCATCCGACATCCCCATAAGCAGTTCAATCGACGCCAGCCTGTTAATGGGCTTGGGAGAAACCTCCGCGCGTCCGTCCGGTATTCCATTAACTCGCCCACCGCGGGATCTTCGCTCGTCTCGGGACATTGGCACATCCATTGGGACCGGACTGTACTTGCGGCTGAGAGCAGCAGTTCATAACTCGTCGCCATCGGTCGCTCCCGAAGTCATCGAACTCTCCTCGGGCGAAGAGAACCCAACTAACGACAACGACGATTCAGATTCCGAGGTGCTCTACCTTGGTTCACTTCCTCAACGGCCTGTTCGCACACCTGAGGTACGTATAATTACGGAACAAGAGTTTATTTTATCATCAGCCATTCTCCTAACGACAATACGTTTTTGAATGAGGAGACTAGCGGTGCCAAAGGCCGTATCACAAGAAATGTATTTTGTCCTGAACGTACGTTCGGGCGACCGATAACAGCGTGAGATCGGCCAATCAGAGAACAACGAACAGCTGTACGGCATCTGTACAGTATCCAGTGTGTTTCTCACCCCAATTCAAGAAAGTGAGTCACAATTAATAGCAGAGCTCACCCCACGGGTTGAACTTCTCCCCCCATCCCCGCTGCAAAGGGCCAGGATGAAGGTCCCTTTATTCTGCAGATCATAGATGGTGAGTAGTTCGGATGGTCGGATAGTTCGTGCATTCTAGCTTGCACTACCACTTAAGCAGAGTGGTGCCAGAGTATTACATCTCAACTCCAGAGCCGGGAATGTTGTTACATTCTAGATGACTGTATACAGCACAGGCCTCCCCTTTTTGGCACCATCATTGGGTGAAGCCCTCCGGCTAGGGTTTGCCACAACCTCAGCCCCCGCGAACAGTCCATTACTTCGACTGTAGTTTCCTACCTCAATTGTGGGGGGGGGGGGGGGGGGGTCTGGCCTGTGGAGCTTTGCCTAAGCGCTGCTTCAGTGGCTAGGGGTTCCCCCCACCCGCAGTACCAGTTTGGGAAAGTACAGGAATGGTCATGTTACTGACGTCCATTGCTTCTTCTAAGGCTGAGGCCGCACTGCAGGATGCTAGATGGTCGCAAGGAGGTTGGATGGTAGAGGTGGATGGTGGATGGAATAACAAACACGACTGATACGGGTGGATAGACGCTAGACAGGTACCTAGGATAGTTTCAAGGGGTTAGATGGTAGTGGGAGGCCACTGCGGCTACCATCGTACCATTACTTACGTTATAAATAGCTGGATGGTCGCCAGGCAGGTATCTACCATCCACCATCCTACCAACCTTCCTGCACTGCGGCCTCGGCTTAAGGGCCCACTGGCTAGTAGCCTCGCGACAGAGGCCTTGTACCTGCCGCTACCGTTTTGTGGCGCTCCAGAAGTTTCTCCCTTTCGTCATTCCCAGTCTCCTGTCCTGCTCAGAGGATGGCTCGCAGGATGCGGTCCCTTGAGGGTAGGCTGACAATGATTACACCCTGCCCATAAGGTGGGTCAGTTTTTACGCCCGAACTGACCAGGGGGTGAAGCGCTTTCCTGAAACACCCGTGAGATCCCTAGCCGCTTTTTGTTGCCAATATGTCCTCTTGGCTGCAGATGTTCTGTCCGCAGCATAGGAAGGACCCTCTTAGCAAATCTGATGATCTTGCTATATCCCTCCTCGGTGGCCAGTATCTCCTGTCGTTGTACATTGTCCAATCCACTCCGCTGCGAAATTGGGGCAGTCCCTGTTGTGTTGAGCCAGCTGGAACCTGCTCAAGTGTCCCGCAAATTCACCATGCTCTGTCACAAATTGCATCGCTTTGTACTTCGGCACACATACTCCCTTTCGAGACTATCCCTTACACTTGTCAGGTATGAAAGTACCACCCAGCATCTGTACAAACATTCCTCGGAGGAATCTTTTGTGCAGTGGCCGATGAGAAGCTCTTTGCTTCTCTCTTTTTGGCTCCAACTCCATCTATTTCTTCGATCAGGCTTCAAGAGATGAAACCGTATGGTAAGGGCTTAGTGCGCCCTGCCAGCGTGTTGGCTAGATGATTTTATATTTAATTACTGACGCTCTTTTCATAGCTACTAGTGGAAGTCAATCGCTGCCTTCATAACCTAAGCCTCTATCACCTCTCACAATCAATTCAATTATTCTCAAATTTAAAAAATGAATTCTATGGCCGACCAAGTTTGACCATTAATGCGAACTGCATTACTCGCCCGTCTCTACCAACGCCATTTAGCTTCTAATCCTGATAACTTGTTCCTCTTGCTTAGGGAACTCTTCATGACGTTTGCCTTACTCATTACAGGTCATCACGTTGGATGATACCGACGACAGCGATGTCATAGAAATCAAACCTCCCACTCCGCCCCTTATTGAAATTGAAGACGACTCTCCTTCGCAATCGCCGTCTCGCCCATCAACATCGAACGGTAAACGCATAAGCTGCTATTTTTCGTTGGAGTAGCCCTTATTCCAGCAAACAATCTTGTGCGAGCTCTGCAATATCGCGTTGAAGAGATGAATGTTGTCTTCCGGGTGGTAATAAAGTGCAAGGTTGTTCTAAAAGTGAGTTTCCCTGTTTTCTAGAGCAAGAATCAGGAGAATTAGAAAGTCGCAGGTCTTGCACTATTTTGTCTACGTTGAACTGTAGTGATTTCTAGTCGCTTTATCGTTGCCTTGTTGTAACCTCTTCAGTCGTTAACTCGCTCGCCTGTTTGTGAAGCGCATTCCGCAATTTTATTTCCGAGTGTTGTTAATAACCCACATTTCATCCTTTGTCACTCGATAATTACGATCAAGTGACAGTAACCGGCGCCCAACAGTTTTCCCTGTACTGATTCGACAAAAGGCCTGTCCATGACCACAGATAGGCTCAGTTGAAACTTTGACAGCGAACCAATTTCACAATGTGGTCAACCGTTGGGCGACGTTTCTTCAAACTGATATTTACTTATGAAATTGGTCTGTAAGGTTTTTTTGCTGCTTCTGATACATTTGAAATACAACGCATTGTCACTAGAGACAATGAATATTGCCGATCTATGGTCAAAAATGCTGGATGCCTTATTTACTGCTAAATAAGTTACCTGATGGTTTTATGTTTGAAACGCTTGAGATAGGTTGTTGTGTTCACTAAACAGGTTATAAAGAATGTTACCTGGAAAATTATGTCAGCAATCCACCTAAACAATTGTCAGACCTACAGCGTTCTACTTTGATTGTTCTTGCTATAGAAAAACGCAGCAAATTCTTTCACAGGGGTTGGTTATTCCTCGGAACTGGCGCATGGAGACTCATTTCAATTTATTCAAAACTTAGTGGAAAATGATAGCCCACCCGCCTAGGTAGCAGAAATCTCGAAAGAATATTCGAAATGGGTAGATAGCCACTTATTTTGACCCATAATGTCATCCAGAGGGCGCCAATTGTTCCCTGAACCGTATTATTGGATTCACCGTCCAAAATTTAGCAGAAAATGACACCCCACACGCCTTGATCGCCGAAAATCTCGAAAAAGCATTTTTCGAAAAACACATTTTGACCCCTACCCCTTCCCCGAAGTTTGGTCCGATCGTGTTAGGTTTCGAGGACCAACTAGAGCCGGGCACGGGTCCCTGACCAAAATTTCAGATTTTTAGAAAATATTCTACTACCAAAATCGGCGTGGACGGACATTTGCTTATTTTGATCACCCTGAAATGTCCAGAAATGACAATTCAAGGAATAATCAACCAAAACGGAACACTCTGGGACCAGATCAAGTTATGCGTACATATTGAAAACCTTAAAACTTGAACTTGGGTTTGCGCCTACCTTTGAGGATCTAAAGACCTAAAGAATTACCCTGCGGAAGCCGATTTATGTATCCTGCTGGTGCCTCATCTTAGCAAAAAACTAAATTGTTCATTTCACCCTCCATTCCTCAATAAAGACAATCTTCTTCTTCTGTTCCAGGTGTCTCAACTTCTCAAACGCAAGAGTCCTACTCTAAATGCCCCGCTAGGTGAGGACAATTTTTTTTCTAAGGCGCACAAATTGTATAATGTCGTACGTAATAATTACAGGTTATTGTACTTCGTCCACAGGTTCTTTAGACCTTCCTACCGAGAATACTCGTCTTCTTCGGACGAAGAAACTCTTCCGCCCAAAAAGAGAAGAGCGAGGAAAAATAACGAGCCTAAAGTGAGTTCTCTATGATGAATAATTTACCCGATTGTCATTTGGAAAATCCTAGAATCGATTGTGATTTTGAAAATCGAAATACAGGGTCCGCCAACGAAGTAGGATGGATTTAAAAAAATCATAACTCGGTTATTTCTCAAGATAGAATATATATATATATATGTAAGATAGATATCTTCTTTCATCTATCTCAACAAATCACACTTCGTTAGATGCAGTTGTTTATTACTGTAAATTACAAAAGATAACATCCAAATTACAAAAGAAACATACAAAATAATAATTATCTGCTATTTTAACAAACGAAGTAAAACGCTCACCTGAATCTATAACGAAAGTCACTTTTCGAAGGCTGAACAATATAAACGGGTTGACTTAATGGGTACTGTCACTTCGGTGTATAAACCACAACTAAACTCATAACATAACGGGTAGGAATGAGGTAGGTGAGGACGTAAGTGTCTTTAGGTTCAAGGTTCGAAGAATCTTACATATATATATATTTTTTAACTGTTCACAAGAAGTGGAATTTTCTGGTAATGTTCAATTTTTGAAGACGACGTCGAGCATGTGATGCCCATCAGCTTGAATGCATTTATCGAGTCTTTCAGTGAAGCTCCTCGAAACGCTGTCCAGCATTTCTCGTCGGATGCATGGGATGCGGCTGATTTCCGTGGTGATAGCCTCCTTCAAATCGTTCAGGGTCCTCGGCTTATCTTTGTAGACTCTTTCCTTTAGGTATCCCCACAAAAAAAATCACAGGGGAATAGGTCAGGGGACCGGGGGGGCCAGGGAACGTCACCGCGCCGAGAAATGAGTCGACCATTAAATTTTTGGCGAAGGAAGGTTATAATCCGCCGGCAATAATTGCTGACAAATCACCAACTTATAGGGATGAAAGTGTAGATCGACTTTCAATATTCGACAAACAGTTGATTGTGAGAGGTTCAAATTTGCTGCACAAAGTTGGACAGACTGGTGTGGGCTCTGGAGGGCAGCGACTCTCACGCGCTCAACGTTCTCAGGAGTTTGCGCTGTTCGATCTCCTCCCCTCCTTTTTTCGTAACACTGCCCGTTTCCCTGAAGTTTTCAACCCACCTGGGGATTACATTACAAGTTGGGATAGCTCCGTGGGGAGAAATCGCGTACTCTTGACGGAAATCTCTCTGTTTGAATTATCGACTCACTGGTCACTAAAAACCGACTTACCGCGAAAACACGTTGTGGCATCGTCCAAACCATCTTTGCAACTAACCTAAAAAAACTTCCCTTCATTGTGAACACGATGGTCCCAACCCCACCCCTCACAGAGTTCCCCACGCTGAGTACTACCCATTTCAAAAACGTCCTACTTCGTTGGCGGACCCTGTATATATAAGAGAGTGGTGTTAGTAGGACCGTTTATAACTCGAGAACGGCTGAATCGATTTAGATGATTAAGAATTAGTTTGAACCGCTACAACACAGGTTAACAGAATTTGTATCAAGATATAAGAAAATCCCTTGGGGCCCCGCCCTATTGTACTCTTACGTTTCTCCATAAGCCCAATGTACAAACACCACGGCAACGTAAACAGCAAAGTGGTTTCTTTCAGATTTGACAAAGCAACCAGTTTGCAATAACATTTCTCTATTTGGAGATGCCACAATATTACACATGGAACGCTGCACCAAAAATGCTCCGAATTCTTACACAGGGGTTGTTTTTTCCTCGTACCAGGCGCATGGAGACTAATTTGAAAATAGATTCAGCGTCCATTACCTCTTCCAATGGGCGCCAATCGTTCCAGGACCCGTCTCATTGGTTTCAACGTCCAAAATTTAGTGGAAAACGATACCCCACACGCCTAAGTCGTCGAAAATTTCGAACATTTGGAAAATAGGGGAAACTGGGTGTGGCGGGTGCCGGACCCGCTTAGGAACCAGAAAACTCAAAAACACATTCTAAATGGGTAGGTACAGATGTCCCCATTTTCACCCATAACCTCATCCAGAGGGCGCCAATTGTTCCGAAACCGTTTTAATTGGATTCAGGGTTCAAAATTTATTGGAAAATGATACCCCTCACGCCTAGATCGCCAATAATCTCGAAATCCATTTTTCAAAAAACACATTTTGACCCCTACCCCGTCAAATTTGGTCCGATCGGGTTGAAAAGTTTTGAAGACCAACTAGAGCCGGGAATGGACCCCTGGCCCAAATTTCAGATTTTTAGATAACTTTCTACTACCAAAACCGCCGTTTACGG
This sequence comes from Cyrtorhinus lividipennis, assembly GCA_019603395.1. Classification (NCBI taxonomy): domain Eukaryota; kingdom Metazoa; phylum Arthropoda; class Insecta; order Hemiptera; family Miridae; genus Cyrtorhinus; species Cyrtorhinus lividipennis. The sequence continues at coordinate 24,055,218 of CM034002.1, read as the reverse complement.
CGGACGGACATTTGACTTTTGGTATTTTATTCCTTGGTATTTATTCCTCTAGACACCTTAAAACGACCAGAATTTTTTTTTTTTTTTTTTTTTTTTTGCTGAAGCGGAGAGATTGATTTTATTCACGGATTAACCAACCAAAAATGTATGTCTATGAAACATTCATTAATGAGGACAGTTGATGATGGAAATGATGGCTCATTTTGGTTGGTTATTCCTTGAATAATCAACCTATGTGTGTGGATTTTCGAGTTTTTGGGCGATCTAGGCGAGTGGGGTATCATTTTCCACTAAATTTTGGACGCTTAATCCAATGAAGTGGGTCCCAGAACGATTGGCATCCACTGGAAGAGGTTATGGGGAAGAAGCGCCTGGTCCGAGGAAATAACCAACCCGTGTGTAAGAATTTGCAGCGTTTTTCCTTGATGGTCCTGGTGGAACTGAAGACGTTTCTCATAAATCATTGTTTTTAGCCACTATTTATGCCAGGCTCGGCATTGCTTATTCTGGCATTGCGGCCACAGAAAATCATTCAGCGTTAAAATTACCCTTAAATCATCTAAATGTAACATTGCGAAAAACTCTGCAATGGCTAATGTTTTCCGCCCGAAAATAATATCACATACAAGTTTAGTAACTTTTTATTACCTTAATTAAAATAATTCATTTGAAGCTATCACTACATGTATACCCTTTTGGGCAATACGTTGTTCAGCTAGTTAAGGATATAGGATACCGAAGATTTAGGCTTACAAATTCATTTGGTATTGAACAAATTTAGTTTTGAAGGAGAATGTGTCATTTATTTTGGAAAAGGTTTCGTTTGGTCTAGAAAAAGTGCCAGTTTATTGAAACTAATGGATATTTCTGCGTTTCCTTCCGTTCCAGAGATATGCCCGATCTGCTTCTAGGCGCAGCACGAGGTCAATCAAATCAAGCAAATACGTGGATACGTCCAGTAGCGATTCGGATGCTTCTATGAATGATATCAAGGATGAAGACATTAAGAAGAAGTCTTCAAAGCGAAAGCCGAAAACGACAAAAGCGTCAACTTCTCAGAGCAACCAAGGAGACGTCGGTACTTCCAAGAGAAGCGTGTCCTCCAACAGTCGATCCTCAAGTAAGAAGTCAGCGGCCACTGACAGTGATTCGAGTAAAAGTTGTTCCAAATGTTCGCGCAAAAAGAGAAACCGTCATTCGAGTTCTTCCGATTCGGACAACACAGACAGCCAGCTTCCGAAGAGGAAAAGTAAAAGATCTTCGAGCGAGGATTCCGGAAGTACGAAAACGGAACCGCGTTCGCCCACGATCGTGGACGTGGTGGGGGATGACACGGTTCAAAATGAAGAAAACTTTGGTAGGAACCCGAAAGCCTTGTCTCGCAAGGCCATTTTGCTGGGGCGGAACGCCGAGGCTTTGGATCCTCCGCAAGCAAGCGTCATGTTCGTTCCAAGCAAGAACTCAGCGTTCCATATTCCAGGCAGAAGGTGTTCACGAACGGACTCTGAACGGTCGGATAAAGACTGGCGTCCAGAAGCGAGTTCAGATTCAAATAGCAGCACTTTGTCCATGGGGAAGGAGTTTTCGCCTAATACGAGCGGTTACGTCGGACAACCTGAGCGGGAGTCTGATCGGCGGAGCTCGTCGTCAATTAGCCGCTCGTCGTCCAGGTCGTCGTTTCGTCGTCATTACCTCGATCAACTCCCCGAGTCCAACGATACTTGGGCGCCGCCGCGGGACGACTCGTCGTGCAGTTCGCCCACCGTCACGCTTGATCATTCGTCTCAGACGTCACCGCGGCCGTTAGACGACGCGACGTGGGACTCCGCCGCTTCTCCTCCCAGACTCAAGAGTATCGTTCTCCGCGTTCCCAGTTCCAATGGGGAGCGAGCACCTCCGCCCGCCTCACCCTCCGCCTTCTCCTCATCCGACGACGGCGACCTGTAACTTATCGCGCTACCACCGCTAGATCGCGCACAGGTCTGCCAACAGAATACCCCCTCGCCTTCTAATGATTACAAAACGCTTTTCCCTGACCTTTTAAAGGTACACCTTTACCCTGTAATATATACATTTAAAATCCGATATTTTCTCCGATGTATTCGTGTTGAGAAAAGGTTTTTAATGGACTTTCTTTATTTAAGCCACTTGTTCGCAGTGGAGGATTATGCGCGTTTTGTGCAATTATTTGTTGCGTATCTACTCACGTTGTTCAATTATCTATAACTATGCAACTCGGTTATATTAGAGAGAAAAAAAATTTTTTTTTTTACTGCTCTAAGACATTTTTTGGTGGGGATTTGTTTGTTTTTTGTCGTGTACTGATGGAAATGTTATCTTTTATTTCTCTTCTATCTAATTGTATCTATCTAAGAGTGACTTCAAATTCAAATAAAATTAATTTTAAAAAACTATTAAATATTACAAAGTTGACTCCCAAAACAATATGCATTTTTCCTAAGTACATGCGTTATAGAACCGTGATTTCATTGACCCCTTTTGTTTTGTTATTCCTTGAATAATCAACCTATGTTTTCACTTAAATCTCTCTGATTCGGCCCAAAAATTGTTTCTGGACGTTTCAAGGTGTCTAGATCAAAATTAGCAAATGTCCGTACGCCGACTTTGGTAGTAGAAATTATTCAAAACATCTGAAATTTTGGTCAGGGGTCCGTTCATGGCTCTAGTTGGTCCTCGAAAGTTTTATCGATCGGACCAAATTTGGGTGGGGTAGGGGTAAAAATGTGAATTTCCAAAAATGGATTTTTGAGATTTTTTGCAATCTAGGTGTGAGGGGTATTATTTCCCACTAAATTCTGGACGCTGAATCCAATGAAAATGGTTCCTGAACGATTGGCACCCACTGAAATAGGTTATGGGTCAAAATGGCCATCTATTACCCATTTTGAATTATGTGTTTTCGAAATTTGTTGTACCGTGTGGGTTATGATTTTCCGCTAACTTTTGGACACTGAATCCCATGAGACGGGTCTCGCAACGATTGGTGCCCTCTGGATGAGGCTATGGGTCAAAATGGGTGCCAGTCTACCCATTTCGTAATGTATTTTTCGGAGATCTCTGGTACCTAGACGTGTGGGGTATCATTTTCCACTAAATCTTGAACCCTGAATCGATTGGGATGGGTCCGGGACCCGCCACATCCACTGTTTCCCCCATTTTCCCCATGTTGAAGAAATGAATCTCCATTCGCCTGGTTCGAGGAATAACCAACACGTGTGAAAGAATTTGCCGCGTTTATATTCATAATACCAGATTTATTAATCCTATTTGAATTTCTATTTGTAAAAATTACTTCTGCCAATTTAAATACCTCTACTGAAAATCTCCTCCCCCCTACTCATAACTCACTACTGCTCGCTTGGTGCGTCAAGCTATGTTCTCAATTTACGTACCTCATTCTTCATTTTGAACGGTATTTTATTATTATTTTTAACTGTCCGATTTCATGTCTATGCTCGCATTGTTGAGTGACTGACTGAACTACTTCAACTACTCAACCAAACTTATTGTCACTTTGCTGTGAAATGTATCTAAGAGCGTGGAATTCGTCTCGCTAATTGTTTGTTAACTAGAAAATTTTATTTGAATTTTCCCCTCTCTCGGAACTTGTTTCAATCTTATTCAGACGAGTTATTGTTTTTTGTTATAAAATTGTTTCGCAAATGTGAATAACGACTAATTAGAGAAATAAATTGTTTCCATGTTCAGTTCTGATAATCATAAGAACGTACATTCATGGAAGATCCATTGTGATTACGGCTGCTAGTAGGTGATGTTATCGCATGGAGTGGCTTATTAGTGGGGAAGCTATATTTACATTGTCTAGCATTTAAGTCCAGTTCTTCTATCGCATTATCATCCTTGAATAACTTATAATATGTACATTGTCATTAAACTACCGCAATTACAATTGTACTTCATTATTCTCCTCCACACGTCTCTAATGGTGTCATGTGAAGTCTAAGAACAATATTTGAAGAAGCAAAAGGGTTTTTGCGTTGCACAAATTGCATCTAATTTCGTATGTTTGTTGAAAATCACATTTTACAGATTAATTTCTCCCTTTTACGTTACTGGGTTTTCCATAGCTTTTTGAAAATGTTGTGGGAGCGAGCATGCATGCAATTTAAGTTCAGTATTCCACGAAGTTAGTTTTAAAAAATACTTTATTTCGCATAAAGCAAGTTATGCGAACAACGGTTACCTATTAGTATTAGTAGGCTGATTTTTCTGTACATAACTCGACCCTCCACAAGAATGTAATTCAGGGCAGACTTATTCTATAGAGGTTAACATAACCCAGTATTGCTCAGAAAGGGATTTCGTGCAATTTTTTCCTAAATTTTACCTGAATCCGTGTACTGATGGTACTCTAATAGAGTAGATGCGAATATAACGTTAACTGTTTCATGTATTTTTATGTACACATAATTCAGGCTGAGCACTAACCACATGGCGTAGGTCATTGCCCTGAACCAACTTTTGGATTACAGAAATGTGCAAAAAATTTATATTTGTTGAGACAAAATTGTGATATAGGTAGTCTATATTTATCAAAATAATTAGCGCTTGTGGTATGGTGCAATGCAGTCTGTGGCGTCCTCCGTCCTCACCATCCTAATTTAAAAGCGCCAACCGCATGTTTTAAGCATTGTAGAAGTTCAACTTTCTGAGTTTTTGGTTTTCTTGAGTTGAATTTTTACGGATTAATTTTTGACGGATAAATGCTGGGGCTTGACGGGAATTGAATGAGCGTGGGATAGGGCTGGCGCAGGCTTGTCTTCAACATCATTCAGAACATCACTAGGGTATAGATCGCCCGTGATATTAGGAACAGGAGTTATGTGCAGTTTATTGTGCAGACATTAGTTCGGTTGGCGCTATCACGGAGGTGGGTAGAAGTGCAGGTTTGTTTTCGATGTTCTCCTGGTGATCTTATAGTTCCTTCAGCTTCGGTAACCAACAGAGACGCCTTCGTCCAGCAGCTTCAGGACACCATGAAATCTCTCCGTCCGGCCACCCTCAGGAACGCCAGCACAAAAGTATTCGTGCCTAAGGACCTGAAATCCTGCAGCCACGCCTTTGTCAAGGTTGAGGGACTTAAACGCTCGCTCACGCCACCATACGAAGGACCCTTCAAGGTATTGGCAAGAACCGACAAGACAATGCGCCTCAACATCAATGGAACAGATTCGACAATTTCCATCGACAAGGTGAAGCCAGCATATCTGGGACATGACAATACACCTCCAGTCACCGGAGACTTTCCCACATGGCTCTCAGCAGACATTGGATGCCCCAAATCAGACTGATCGTCATGTGGTAACCAGGTCTGGGAGAAGCGTCAAGAAAAAGGTGCATTTTGACTTGTAACCTCCCTGGTTTACGCTTTTGGGGGGAGCTATGTGGCGTCCTCCGTCCTCACCATCCTAATTTAAAAGCGCCAACCGCAAGTGCACAAGCAATGTAGAAAGCAGCACCTTATGGGACCCCTCGCAGGTGTGGAAGGAAATACGCGGAACTCCCCACCCAACAAACATACCGGGATCCAAGTCCTCCCACCTCCCACAGTCGTGCATTTTCTACTTCTACAATTCAGCATGGAATAAGTTATATAAGTTATAAGTAATACTTATTCCATGACAATTCAGTGAATTACCACCCTTCATCAAGTGTACAGCTATATTTGAGCGTCCAGTAGATTTCGTGTGCCCCTCTGTTTCGACTCAGTGAACTTGTAGTGCACCAAGTGAAATACAAGTCGAGTAAAAAAACATAATACAGTTAATTGTTTATTGTAGTGGTATTTTTCCCAGTCATTGGTTAAAATCCCCACACAGTGTATCAATGAACCAATTCATCAAAGGGCTCACATACTGCAGCATGGAGACACATTCAAAACGATTCAGCGTCCAATTTTTTTTTGGAAAAAGATACCTCATGTTGTCAATATCAATATATCCTAACATATGTACACTGAGTGTTTTATGAATGATTCTTGATAGATTCACGAAACTGATACGTGATTGAGCAACTGATTGACTTTAGGCCTTGTTGGCCCACACGATCTCCTCCATCCCCTTATAATCGCGACCAACTCTCACCTTTGATATGCTTCGACCCCTATTTAGTATCTGTTATGGATAATCGGTGATTTACTTGTACATCTTGAGGGTGCCTGGGTTGGACAGCCCCTGAGAATTTTGCTAAAACCTGAAAAACATGTGATGGGGGCGCCTGGGTTGGACAGCCCCGAGGGTGCCTGGGGTGGTCAGCCCGTGAGATGTTGTACTGTGCCAAATATATGCATGATAGAAGAGCGCCTGGGGTGGTCAGCCCTCTGAATGTTGATCTGTGTAAGATTTAGGCATGGTAGAAGGGGCGCCTGGGTTGGACAGCTCCAAGGGTGCCTGGGTTGTACTATGCCAAATATATGCATGATAGAAGGGGCGCCTGGGGTGGTCAGCCCTTGAGATGTTGTACTATGCCAAATATTTATGCATGATAGAAGGGGCGCCTGGGGTGGTCAGCCCTCTGAATGTTAATCTGTGTAAAATTTAAGCATGGTAAAAGGGGCCCCTGAGAGCAATGAGAAAGTCCAATCATGGATTGATCAATCACAAATGAAAGTGAACAGTATCTGTTGACGTGCACGTGGTAAGGCCACAAAGTCCAGCTTTGAAGACTCGTGCATGAAATAAGGAGTTCCATGTTTACAGCCTTCCAAACTTGATCCCTACTCCCCCAAATTTGGTCCAAGTTTGAGGACCAACTAAAGCCAAAAACAGGTCCCTGACCAAAATTTCAAATTTTTAGAAAATTTTTTACTGCCAAAGTCGGTGTGAAACGCGGATGGACATTTTGCTTATTTTGATCTAGGCACCTTGAAACGCCCAGAAATTTTTTTTTTTTTGCCGAATCGGAGAAATTGATTTTTTGAATAAATTATTCAAGGAATAACCAACCAAAACGTGTATTTTCTAAAATGTTTTCATACAATTTGTTTTTGCATTATTCGTGTTTGTACTTGAAATAGTAGCCGCCATAAAGACATAGAAAGTGGTAGAGGAGGTTATTTAGCAGTAATTAGTATAACCTGACAACAGATGCCTTTGTTAGTTTGTTTACATCACCAATCACCTTCGTTTTCTCAATAGTTTTGACTAACGGTGGTATTCATTTATGTTTTAGTGGTTAATGTTGTTGTTAAATTTTTGAAAGATTTTCGTTGTTATACGTTAGTACTCGAGTGCGGCAGATTTTGAAATCCGTTGCTCCATGTACCTCCAGTAGAAATGTCGCTATTTTTGAAATCCCTCGCCACTCGGCTGTTCTCTTTGCTGCATCATGGCATTCCAAGTAAGGATTTTCGACCGCTGACCATCGCGTACCGAACTGCCAGCCAAGACAAGGATTACCGTAGAAACAGAGCGCTCTCCATCATCGGATGTTCAACCCTCGGTTTTGCTCTTCTCGTCACCAAAGACCGCTGGTTGTCACTTTTATTTGTCTGTATTTTGAGGTTTTTAAAAGTTATTTTCACAATTTATCGGTACCGGTCCCGTATGCTATCTACAAGCCTTCCACTTTTTTCGGTACGCTATCTACGTTTTAAGGCGAATGGAGATTCATTTCCTAAACATGGGGAAAATGGGGGAAACAGTGGGTGTGGCAGGTCCCGGACCCATTACAGTCGATCCAGGGTCCAGAATATAGTGGAAAATGATACCCCACACACCTAGATTGCAAAAAATCTCAAAAATCCATTTTTGGAAATTCACATTTTGACTCCTACCCCACCCAAATTTGGTCCGATCGGGTTGAAAAGTTTCGAGGACCAACTAGAGTCACGAACGGACCCCTGACCGAAATTTCAGATTTTTAGAAAATTGTCTACTACCAAAGTCGGCGTGGACGGCGGACGGACATTTGCTAATTTTGATCTAGACACCTTGAAACGTCCAGAAAAAAAGTTTTTGGGCCAAATCGGAGAGATTGACTTTTTGCATGAAAACATAGGTTGATTATTCAGGGAATAACCAACCAAAAATGCTTGAAATAGATTACCCCAACATAATTTTGTCGTCGTCGTGTGTAGGGTCGTCTCATTGAGTCAGGGAGGTTTCCTTCATGTCCTCGAAGAAAGAATTGAATGGATCTTCTGGATGCCATTCCTCGATCAATTTCCGCTCCAACAGTGGGCCTGCTCCATTCATGTTGATGCCATAGCAGGATTTGACGATTCGCCAGACCTTCGATGGTCTGGGTGTGGGCTCCAGTCCGAGTGGTTGACTGTCGAACGTAGCCTTCCCTGTCCAGCTTGCTGTAGGCTTTCCATTCATCCGATTTTGGATCCTGATGCGATTTCTCGCTTTTTAATGGGGAGCAGGGTCGCCCCATCAACGACGAATAATCGGCTTTCCAGCACACTTTTTCCCCGGCAACAAAGGCCAAATACCCAGGGTCCTTGGACCCGAGACCCATAGTTTCTATTATTGGGTGCAGATGAAGATTCGTCCACACTGTCATCAGCGCAGTTTGGTCGACGATCACTCATCTTCCACCTGAACCTCCTTGAACCTGAACATGAACCTTTGCTCCCCTTTTGTCCTTATAGATAGCATACCAAAACACCGGAAACTCGCCTCCGGTAGATACCTGTGTCGGTGACGGGACCGGTACCAATTTATCTGTACAAATGATAGAGATCCGTATATTTGTACTCATCTATACATGTTAACTGGCTTGATTTCTCATCAGGTGTCCGAAAGTAGAAGCCAAAACCAGCAGAAGAGACACAAACAATTTTATCGCAGATGTCGTCGAAAGGACCGCCTCTTCTGTGGTCAATATTGAAATCCTTAGCGAAAAGAGATTGGACTTCTTTCAAGGAACGCCAACACCTCATTCCAACGGTTCAGGTGGATTAAATTAAATCGTTTGATTTAAATTTAAATTGTTTTTTAAAAAATAATTGAGTTGAAATGCACTGTCGGGGGCCCCTTGATAAAGCGTCTAAATATCGATTTTGACTTCGAGATCGATGTATCGATGTCCGTTACATTTATTTGGCGGTGACATTTGCGCATGTTAATACGTCACTGTAATCATGCGTTACAATTGGCTATTGTCCTGAAGAGTGGGAAAACAAAAACGGTTACATTTATTTGGCGGTGACATATTTGCGAAGTGTGGCATTGTCTTGTGTCTTCCCATATGGTGTGTGATTGGCATAGTTATATCAGAGAAGTATGTTTGAAGGAGTGTTTGGGAATGAATGTATATGTGCACCTGGCGTGATTGATGAGATAGATGAGAGCAAGTTTGGGAAAAACTATCGATTATCTCGCTTGACAGGACATATCGATATATTAGGGCGCCATGACAGGGGCCCTCGACAGTGCATGTTTACCAATAATTGGTTTTAACGGAACATGTTCGAATTTTAGGTTTTATAGTGAGAGAAGACGGCCTCATTCTGACAAACGCTCACGTTATTATGGGAAGAGGAGTCATAGTGCGAGTCAAACTCGCTGATGGAACAACTTATCCCGGCACTATCGAAGATATCGATATGAAAGGTTGGTAACACAAACACTGTTGTGGGCGGAGGAATACCTGAATTGCTAGAAGAAATTTTGAAATTGCATTCGGTCGATTGGTTTTGGTTGGTTAATCCTTGAATAATACAGTCATGGTTAATACACTACATGGTACTTTCCTGTTAACGCCTACCAGTTGTTGTACCAGCATTGAAAGCCTATTCGATATATCGAATCAGGTATGTTTGACTCCTATGTGCAAAGATATTAGATAATAATTGTTGTTTTCTTGTTGTTTTCCTTACTTGGTTGGTTTGAAGGGGTGTTTTCCTTACTTATGGAGATGCAACCTGGATACCAAGATAACTTTTGGGGAGCACATAAGGATGGCAGCAGCCAAGGCAGCAAAGACAACAGCAGCCCTGAGTCGACTAATGTCAAACATTCAAGGACCTAGACCGTGTAAGAGACAACTATTAATGTCAGTTGTACACTCCATCCTGCTATATGGGGCAGAAGTGTGGGCGGACGCTCTGAATGTCAAATGCCACCAAAAACGGATGCTCACGGTGCAAAGAAGAGGGGCGCTTCGCATAGTGAGCGCCTATAAGACAGTGTCGGAACCAGCCGTGCTCCTCCTAGCGGGAGTGATACCAATACATCTGCTTGCAAGGGAGAGGAAAAGGATGTACGAGCGAAGGGAAGAGGAGCCACGGCCTCAATTAGCCAAACAAGAGCGGGAACACACACTCGACTCCTGGCAGGAAATCTGGGAGACAGAAACAAGAGGAAGATGGACGGCTCGACTGGTGCCCAATATACGTCCCTGGCTAGAGAGGAAACACGGTGAAGTTAACTATCATATAACGCAGTTCCTCTCGGGTCACGGGATGTTCTATCAGTATCTCCATAGGATGCGCATTGTGGAATCTCCAGGATGCCTACATTGCACCAATGAAGAGGACAGCGCTCAACACACATTCTTCGAATGCGAGAGGTGGGAGAGAGAGCGATGGCAAATTGTAAGGGAGCTAGAAATGACCAGCCCTCCCACCCCCGAGGACATGATGACCAGGATGCTCGAAAGCCAGTCAAAGTGGAATGCCGTGGCAGGGTACATCCGGAACATCCTGGAAGGCAAGCTCGTCAAGGAAAGGGCCCGGCAACGGGAACTGCAGGCAAACGGGACCAGCTAGCAGGCAGAAATCGGAACCCAGCCTGAAGTAATGTGTCAAACAGTTCCGGGCTGGGCCCCAACGTGGGAAAAGGGGGTGAGGTTTTTAGTGGGTAAAAATCTCCACATACCCGGGTCTTTGGTTGCGGTCCCCCCCGATATCTTATGAAGATTTTCCTCACCTTCCTCCGGAAAAAAAAAAAAAAAAAAAAAAAAAAAAAAAAAAACCTGTAGGTAAAAAACCTCTTTGCACATAAGAGTCAAACATACCTGATTCGATATATCGAATAGGCTTTCAATGCTGTTTCAACAACTGGTAGGCATTAACAGGGAAGTACCCATTACATATTCTATGTAATTATGGCAGAGGTTAATCTTTCTAATTTGCGCCAAATTTTGACAGTGATTATCGGTACTTGTTAATTCTGCCGTCGGTTGACTGCAGCGTTGGTTGCGGCATGCCAGGGAAGGAATATTCCCTGTTATAGAACCTTCTTGTTGTTGTTTCATTTCTCTGTTAATTTATAGTTATTTTTATTTTAAAATGGATTGGAACTTTGGAAAATCTTTAGGACCGTTAATAATGAAAAATCAACTTCATATTGTATTTGTATTGTAACCTGATCAAAAAACTGTTACCTACCTCACATGACACAAGGCGTGTGGCAGTCAACTGACGGCAGAATTAAGATTTTAAGATTTTTTAAAAATCTTAAATGTTGACCTCTTCGAGGACCTCTTTTTGGCTTCAGTTGGTCCTCTAAACTTTTCAGCTTGATTGGACCAAATTTGGGGGATAGGGGTCAAAATGTGTATTTTGAAAAATGGATTTTCGGCGATCTAGGCGTGTGGGGTATTATTTTCGACAAAATATTGGATGCTGAACCCAATAAAACGGATCTCGGAACGATGGGCACCCATCAGAAGAGGTTATGGATGTGGGTTTTCGAGATCTGTGGTACCTAGGCGTCTGGGGTATCATTTTCCATTAAATGTTGGACGCTGAATCTAATGAAAGGGGTCCTGGGACGATTGGTTCTCACCGAAAGAGGTTATGGGTCAAAATGAGCATCCATCTACCTATTTTGAATGTGGGTTTTTGAGATTTCTGATACCAAGGCGTGTGGGGTATCATTTTCCACTAAACTTTGGACGCGGAATCGATTGAAATAAGTCTGTATGCTCCTGGCCCAAGGAATAACCAACCCCTGTGAGAGAATTAGTAGCGCTTTTGGTTTTAATATGCCCTCGAAATTACTCACTGCTCAAAATGCAAGCAGGGTTATGGTGGACATTAGTATTTTGATGAATGTTCGAGCTGTTGGGGGTATAGGCGTATGGAAATTATGTTACACTAGATTTTGTACGCTGATTCGGTAGAAATTTGCTTTCGAACCGATTGCCTCAAACGATCTAGGGTCACTGTTACTTGATTATGTATCAATTTACTGCTCATTCCCTGCCACGGGCATTTGCCCAAATAGGGGATTAATTTCCATAATTGTGACAGGCCATTAAATGGCCTGTGCTGAATTTTCGTTTGTATCCCATTCTTTGTTCAACTTTTTTTTGAAATGAAAGAAGAGAAAAAATGTTCAGTGTTTTCGTGTACTATTAGGGCATTTTAGGCCAGTTGACCAGAACGTCCTTGAAAAAGGTTGTACTTATTAAATTGACGAGTTAATTTCTTTATCATTTTATGATCTTTACAGGGGATTTAGCGACAGTGCGGATCAAACCCGACAAAAGGCTTCCTGTCATCCCTTTGGGAAGCTCTTCAGATCTGAGGCCCGGCGAATGGGTCGTGGCTATGGGCAGCCCTCTGTCTCTCTCCAATACAATCACGGCCGGCGTCATTTCGACAGTTCAGAGGAAAAGTTCCGAACTCAAATTATTCGGCAAAGACATCGATTACATTCAAACGGACGCTGCCATCACGTTCGGCAATTCCGGTGGCCCGTTGGTCAATTTGGACGGAGAGGTGATTGGAATCAACGCGATGAAAGTGGCGGCAGGAATTTCATTCGCTATACCAATCGACTATGCCAAAGAGTTTCTGAAAATATCCGAAAAGAGGCGATCCAGCGGGAAATTGGCGACGTCTGGAAATCCAAGAAGATACATGGGTATCACGATGTTGTCGCTGACTCATCAAATCATCGCTGAAATGAGAGCGAGGAACCGGCCAATACCTTCCAACGTTGATGGCGGTAAATGCCTTCTCAATTAATGATAATATTTATATTTATACGCTATGCTCGTTTTGGGCCGGCCTCCTAAGCTGGGTTCACATGGACGCTGTTTCTCCGTTAGCGGCAACTGCGGTAGAATGGTGGGGGAAATACGTTTTGAGTTTGGGTGTTCACATGGATGCGGTGTGGCATGCGCATTCGTGGAGCTGATCGGTGACAAATCGGAGATAACATGAGACAACATAAACAGCTGGGAGAGCTGAGCCGAGACCCTGACTGCGGCAAATATCAAAATGATTTGATGTATACAGACCGCTTCAAAAGTTCACCTGCGGCAGCTGTGATAGACCCGTGGAACCAATCAGATGGCCGCGTTTGCCGCCCAACGGACCAACGGAAAAACCGCGTCCATGTGAACCCGGCTCTAGACTCCTAGGCCGGGTACACACGTTGAGGATTCCGGAGAGGATTCCCCGTTGAGGCCAACCTCTCCGGCCGACGGACCGTGTGGACGGGTCGAGGCCTTCAGTTGAGGCGGACTCTTTAGGCCGCCAGGCCTTTCCAATTTTTGGAATGGCCACCTGAGGCCGGGGTTTCGGTTCCCGGAACTGAACCCCTTCCCTCACGTGTGGATGAGGTGATCGGTTGGCCTCAACGTCGTAGGTATCGCTCGAGTATCGTCAGAGTGGTCGTAGCTCCTCGTTTATTTTTTGATTTTTGTTTTTCGCCCCGTTTCGCCTCTGAGGTTTCCCCTACGTGTGGATGCTCCGGCCGCCTCAGAGGTTTTCCTCAGAGGAATCCCTCTCCGGAATCCTCAAAGTGTACCCGGCCCTAGTTTCTTCTTCTTCTTTCCTACTAGTTTGCGTGTCACCAGTCGCTCGGAAGACTCAGTATTCCAAACCGTGCACTGCACTGTAGAGCCGAATTCCTAAAAACAAATAAGAACTCGAAATTGAACTATAGCTTGTCGGTAATGAAAGATACGTAGGAGTCGCTGCCTGGCGGAGAATGGACACGTTGAAGCCGAACCCTTAGGCCGGGTTCACACGTTGAGGATTCCGGAGAGGATTCCTCGTTGATTGATTCCTCTCCGGCCGACGGACCGTGTGGACGGGTCGAGGCCTTCAGTTGAGGCGGACCGAACAGGCCGCCAGGCCTATCCAATTTTTGGAAAGGCCACCTGAGGTCGGGGTTCCGGTTCCCGGAATTGAACCCCTTCCTTCACGTGTGGATGAGGTGATCGGTTGTAGGTATCGCTCCGTATCGTCACAGTGGTCGTAGCTCCTCGTTTATTTCTTTTTTCGCCCCGTTTCGCCTCTGAGGTTTCCCCTACATGTGGATGCTCCGTCCGGCTCCGGCCGCCTCAGAGGTTTTCCTCAGAGGAATCCCTCTTCGGAATCCTCAACGTGTGTACCGGCCTAGGAAAAAGACGAAATTGTTGTTGTTGCGTTGGCAACACTGGTTCGCCGTTTGTTGCTTGTGTGCGCCAAGAGAGGCTTATTAATTTTTGCGAGTCGATTCAGTGCTGACGTATGTAGAGGAGAAAATCGGAAAATAATACAAACGGGAAATTTTCCCCACTTTTTGTTTTAATTCTTCTCCGCCGGACAGTGACTCCTACATATTCCTTTCATTACCGAGAAGCTATAGCAAATCCTCGAACCAGGCGCATGGAGATTCATTTCTTCAACATGGGGGAAACAGTGGGTGTGGCGGGTACCGGACCATTTCAATCGTTCCAGAGTTCAGATTTTAGTGGAAAATTATAACCCACACGACTAGGCACCAGAGATCTCGAAAACAGACATTCGAAATGGGTAGATAGGCACCCATTTTGACCCATAGCCTCATACAGAGGGCACCAATCGTTCCAAGACCCATCTCAATGGATTCAGCGTCCAAAAGGTAGTGGAAAATCATAACCCACACGCCTAGGTACTGGAAATCTCCAATATACATATTCAAAATGGGTAATTGACAGCCATTTTGACCCATTACCTATTCCAGTGGGTGCCAATCGTTCTGGAATCCTTTTCATTGGATTCAGCGTCCAGAATTTAGTGGAAAATGTAACCCCACATGCCTAGGTACCAAAAATCTGGAAAACACACATTCAAAATGGGTAAATAGGCACCCATTTTGACCCATAGCCTCATCTAGAGGGCACCAATCGATTAAGATCCATCTCAATAGATTCAGCGTCCAAAATATAGTGGAAAATAATACCTCACACGCCTAGATTGCCAAAAATCTCGAAAATCCATTTTTTGAAATACACAAGTTGACCCCTACTCCGTCCAAATTTGGTCCGATCGGGCTGAAAAGATTTGAGGACCAACTAGAGCCAAAAACCACCCTAACCGAAATTTCAGATTTTTAAAAGGTTATACCTCAATATGTGTATCTATCCAACTATTTCAAATGTGGGTTTTAAATTTTTTTCTATCCAAATTCATACCATTTTCAGTCCAAATTTTGGACTAGACACCTCTAATTAATTTATTTTATTTTTGTATTTATTTATTTATTTTTTTTCAATTAGCCATCCTGCGTGTTTCATTTACAATATTTTCTCGGTTCACTAATATTGTGGAGGGAATAGAACAAAGCCCTTGTTGAACAAAATTGAACGAATTCCTTCTTCTAATGATATTCTTCTTTGTTTTCAGGCGTCCTGGTCTGGAGAGTCGTACTTGGCTCCCCTGCTCACGCTGCTGGCCTCGTTCCTGGTGACATTGTCGTCGAACTAAACGGCGATAAAATTGACGGCGCCAGCGCAGTTTACAAAGCTCTCGAAACCAACAATGTACTTCACCTGAAAATATTCAGAAACGGAGTTTTCACCATGGTGAAAGTTGTGCCTGAACTTATCATGTGAAATGTTTAAATAGTTATAATCTAGATATTGTGAATAAATTGTACAGCTTTATATGAATATGCGGGTTTTTGTATTGATCACATAGCCTCAGTGGACAACTACGAATTTCAGCAGGAATTGAAGAATTTTTGGAGGAGGACGAGTAACGATCAACTTGCATCATTCCGCTCCGGAAAATTATATTTTGGACCAATTTCTAACATTGTTTATAGAGGTTATCCACAAGATCATGGCTGCTTAGGTTGGCCCATGGCCCAGGACCATGCAAGAGAAAGCTAGACATGTCTGTGACGAATTCAGTCATGTTGTATGGAGCAGAGACATGGGCAGGTATCTGTCGCTCACTACCAGAAGCGACAAATCGCGGTACAACGGAGAGGAGAGCTAAGGATAGTTAGTGCATGCAGAATGGTATCGGAGCCAGCTGTCCTTGTACTGGCTGGGGTCAACCCAATACATCTAGTGGCTGCTGAAAGAAAGCGGATCTATGATAGAAGAATGGAACCCAGGAAGGCAATAGTGATCAAGGAAGAACGGGAAAGGACACTGAACGACTGGCAGACCATCTGGAACAATGAGTCGAGGAGTCAATGGACAGCGAGGCTGGTACCAGAAGTGAGAGGCTGGCTGGAGAGGCCACAATGTTCTGGGACCCATTTTATTTGATTCAGCGTCCAAAATTTGGTGGAAAATGATACCCCTCACGCCTAGATCGCCCAAAAACTCGAAAATCCATTTTTCAAAAAACATATTTTGACCCCTACCCTGCCCAAATTTGGTCCGATTGGGCTGAAAAGTTTCGAGGACCGTCCTAGGCCGGGAACAAACCCCTGACCAAAATTTCAGATTTTTAGAAAATTTCCTACTACCAAAAACGGCGCGGACGGCCGTACGCCGTGTTCTTGAAATGTGTTTTTTGAAAAATGGATTTTCGAGTTTTTGGGCGATCTTGGCGAGTGGGGTATCATTTTCCACTAAATTTTGGACGCTGAATTCAATAAAGTGGGTTCCAGAACGATTGGCACCCAGTGGAAGAAGTTATGGGTCAAATTTGGGTATATATTACCCATTTTGAATGTGTTTTCGAGATTTCTGGTACCTAGGCGTGCGGGGTATTATTTTCCACTAAATTTTGGATCTTGTATCGATTGGAATGGGTCTGGGACCCGCCGCACTGTTTTCCCCATTTCCCCCATGTTGAAAAAATGAGGCTCCATGCGCCTGGTTCAAGGAATAACCAACCCGTGTGTAATCATTTGCAGCGTTTTTTGATCTAGACACCTTGAAACGTCCAGAAAAACGTAGTGATTGACCTTTTGCATGAAAACATAGGTTGATTATTCAAGGAATAACCAACCAAAATCACTAACAAATGGACAAAAAACGGAAGTGGAATTGCGATGGCGGGAAAAATTGAATTTGGCGGCTCTGCGCCGTGAGAAGCCGAACTTGACCGAAACCACCCGAGCGCTCCCTGCCGCGACCAATGGGAACCACCGAGGGACTCAACTCCCAGAACACACGAAGCGACCCAAGTCGTATTCGCCATTTAACTATCAACAACGTTGTCGTTCGTTTCGGCCGAGTCGTGCTCGTTGCGTACGATATTTCCACTCAACCCGCGGGTTGAGTCGGTACCCAAGTGTGTTTTTTGACGAAATTGACTCTGTTTCGACGCAAGGTAAGCGAATTTAGCGGTATTTTCACCCTTTTGACCGACTATTTCCGATAGTTTTTGAAGTTCTTGGCCCCTAACTCAAGCAGAGGGCTTCAATGCGCATGCGTCGATTAATGGCCATTTCACAACTTATTTTTCCCCTCCCACTACCCGTCGCGCTCCCTGCTGTTCGATGATTCCCTCTTTCCTTCGAACTTGTACCTAAGTACATATATATAGTAAACACCAAGGTTGACGCATCTACTTACGATTTTCGGTAGTAAAATCACCGACTAGATTCTCTTTTATCAGTACGTGGGGCGTCGCTGAGTAAATAAGGCCAACAAAATTTGTTCAATTTGTCTTTTATTTGTGAATGCAGTGTTTTGTTATGCATCGATAC
>CM034002.1:24003423-24037251 GCA_019603395.1 Cyrtorhinus lividipennis | reverse complement strand
CGGAATGTTTACCCTTGACGTCACAATTTGGTCTCAGAATCGGGTGTACACGTGGGCTAGAGAGTTTAGAGATGGACGAAAACGTGTCGAAAATGAAAGACATGATTGTCACCCAGGAACCAGTCTCACAGATGACAACATCCGTGCTGTTCGAGAGCTTATCGAAGGTGATCGCCGGTTAACCATTGAAGAAATATCATCAAAATTGGGGATCAGTTACAAGTGTTCAATCCGTTATCACTTATCAACTTGGCTTCAAGAACATTAGTGCTAGATGGGTTCCAAGGTTATTGACAGAAGATCAAGGGATAAATTGGAGGAAATGCACTGGGAAACCCTCAAACATCTTCCTTAGAGCCCTGACTTGTCCCCTTGTGATTATTTTTTGTTCTCATTCTCTTGGAGGAAAAAGATTTGAAAGGATTGAAGAAATTGAGGAGTACGTGCGCAATTTTGACTGACAGGTTAACCTCAAATTTTTTTTATGAAGAAGGACTGTTTAAGCTTCCAAGACGGTGGCAAAAGTGGGTAGATCATGGAGGTGACTACATCGAAAATGCATTGCCTTGCGATTTGCGGATGTCAAAGGGCCACCATGCTAAGCGTTGCCTGGGGCCAACAAAGTCCTAAAGCCACCTCTGTTCCGAGCATGGGGCTCCCTCAAACCCCTCCTCTGGGTGTCTGCCACCATCTACCATCACAACATGTACATTTATACCACTTGGAGAAAACGTTTGCCTGCGCTGCCAAAAGCACTGTTTTCACATTGTCGTAAGGCATGTTCCTTTTGCCGGTTGGCCTGTTGCACGCCTCGTTGTACCCACCTCGACTGCACTTTCTACCCAATTTGCTCGTGGCAGTCCCCCTTTTGGTTGGTTATTCCTTGAATAATCTACCCTTATGTTTTCATGCAAAAGGGTCGACCTCTCCAATTGGTCTCAAAACTTTTTCTGTACGTTTTCAAGGTGTCTAGATCCAAAATTAGCAATTGTCCGTCCACTGTTCACCATCCGGGCTTTTTTTTGGTAGTAGAAAATTTTCTAAAAATCGGAAATTTGGGTCAGGGGCCTGTTCCCGGCACTAGTCGGGTCCTCGAAACTTTTCAGCCCGATCGGAACCAAATTTGGAAGAAGTAGGGGTCAAAATTTGTAGTTTGAAAAACGGATTTTTGATATTTTCGGCAATCTGGGCGTGTGGGGTATTATTTTTTATTAAATTTTGGACGTAGAATCCAATGAAATGGGTCCCGGAACGATTGGCGCCCCCTGGATGAGGTTATGGGCCAAAATGGGTACCTATTTACCCATTTTTAATGTGTTTTTCGAGATTTCAGGTACCTATGCGTGTGGGGTACCATTTTCCACTAAATGTTGGTCGCTGAATCCAATGAAATGGGTCCCAGAACGATTGGCACCCACCGGAAGAAGTTATTGGTCAAAATGGGGATCTAACCACCCATTTTGTACGTGTTTTCAAGATTTCTGGTACCTAGGCGTGTGGGGTATCATTTTCCACTAATTTTGGACGCCGAATCGATTGGAATTCGTCCGGGACCCACCACACCCTGCTCCGAGGAATAACCAACCCGTGTGAATGAATTATGCAGCATTTTTGCCCAGATGGTAGGTATACCCCAGTTCAGAAGAGTACATTCGACTACACTCAATAACTTACCATTTCCTTGACGCCAAAAATGACAATATTGTCGTAGGGCTTGAGATCGAATTGCCACAGATCGCTGCGGTGGAAGGAGGCGTTTTTTGACATTCCTGCTCTGAAGGCGGCAAACCTGGAGTAAGCAACCAGCCAGTAATTAAGCTCAACACCTTCAGCTTGAAATCCCTCTTGAGCGGCGGCCAATACCTGGAGTGAAATATTGGAAATACGATTACTAACATCCTGATATAGACTAACGTAGTATCAAAATGGCACTTACGATCCTCCCGTCGCCGCTTCCAATGTCTAAAAGACGTCCAGATCGGTTCTTGAGAGCCAGCAAAACGTTGGAAATTTGCTGAGAAGTGGCAGGAACAAAAGGGAGACAGACTTTCCTGAGAGCTGGAGACACGAAGGGGTAGCAAACCAAGGAAACCATCACGGCCAGCCCGCCTGGAAAAGGTTTCTGGTTGGATATTTCTGGTACTTCTGTGCTTTATGGTGAAGCCTATTTGGGCCATGTGGATTTGAAACGGACAGAAGAGGTAAATCGATAAGATCCAAACAACAGTCAACTTATCAGCTCTGCTCGTTCCTCTTCCAAGTCCGGATTTACAGCGACGAGTATTTTTCAAACGGATTACCTGCACCTCGAACCAACCACCAGGGTTTAGTCAGGACCTAGATCGACTGTTGCTGTTCCAGATGACAGAAACGTACCAGTGATCCCTGCGACGAGAAGACCTCCAGGTCGGAATTCGATCTTTCTTCGGCGGTGCGTCGTGATCAATGCCGAACTCTTTGGCCATTTCCTTGCAAAACGTACACTCCGTCTCTGCCGCGGGTTCGGCAGAGACGGGATCCAAACTCGTCACGACCATGGCATGCGGCCATGCGTCAGCACATCATAATTGTTGGATATGATTAGGACGGAAGAAAATATACAGGGAATCGCAGAAAAAGTGAAACAATCGCGCCGGACGACAATCAACAGCTACTACAACAACAACACTGTTATCAACAGCTGGTTCCCCCACCTTACAACCGAATTTCTGTCCTTATCACACAGTTTCCCTCCAAGATCCTGGCCGAACTCTAGTATATATGGGACAGAGATAATAAACTATCGATTTCACTCGAACTATCGAACTTGAACAACAAGCTGATCGATTGTCCGCCTGACGTCACTCCTTCAGTCTATGACACTGACAAAGATTTTATATTATTCTATTTTATTCGATTATCAATGGCTGTAAAAACATGACTCATATGACGTCATCAAAAAATATCGATTGTGTGCTCTCGATGTCTGTGCCGCCGTTATCACCGCGCCCCATATACTACAGGTTTACCAAGATCTCTTTTGCGTTTTTCCATGTTCGTCTTTTATTATTTACTAAGGCTGATAATATCAGCAACATATTATGTTGCTTAGGGGGCCACCTAGTATCAGGCGCGATAAGGCGTTACTACTTTACTACATACTATCGATTACTACATTACTATCGATTTCAACCTCGATAGCGCTGTCGATCATAACAGACAACTGGTCCGTTTGATTAGTTCGGCCATTTTTTTAAAGTATCGAATGAAAAGTATCGATACCATAGAGTACTCACATGAAATACTTACAAGAGTAAATAATTCGAGAAAATCAGGTTAATGTAGTGTGGGAGTAAATTTTTAAGAGTATTATAAAGAGGTAGGAGTTATGGTTGGTTATTCCTAATTATCAATCTGTTTTCATTCAAAAAGTCAATCTCTCGGATTCGCCCAAAAAAAAAAAAAATTCTGGACGTTTCAAGGTGTCAAGATCAAAATTAGCAAATGTCCGTCCGCCACCCACGCCGACTTTGGCAGTGGAAAATTTTCTAAAAATCTAAAATTTTGATCAGGGGTCCGTTCATGGCTCTAGTTGGTCCTCGGAACTATTCAACCCGATCGTACCAAATTTTGGTGGGGTAGGGGTTAAACTTCGAAAAATGGATTTTTGAGATTTTTGGAATTTATGTGTGTGGGGTATCATTTTCCACTAAATTTTGGACCCTGAATCGATTGGAATGGGTCCGGGACCCGCCATACCCACTGTTTCCCCCATTTTCCGCATGTTGAAGAAACGAATCTCCATTCGCCTGGTCCGAGGTTTAAATTAGTCTCCGTGCGCCTGGTTCGAGGAATAACCAACCCGCGTGTAAAATAATTCGCAGCGTTCATCAAGTGCAATCATGAAAAAGATCAGATGATAGTAGTTTTATTGTAGAATTGGGAGAGGATCTTGGCTTCAAGCAATTCTCCCTTCAGTCCTGAGTCTTCATATTCATTACAAGTTCATACAAATTACAAAACTCGGTTTGCCTGTTCGCCTGCATCCATCAAAATGCTTCTTCGTCCCTAGTCTTGGATTTAAAGAACTCAACATTACAGAGAATATGAAGATACTGGCTGGTTCATTCGCTCGAAAGCCACTCTTCAAGCAACTGCATGATGGTTTTTCGAGCTTCTGTCAGTTCCGGAATGTCTTTCGGCGAGGAGGGATACATATTGGCGCAGTGAGCAGTGCCTTGGATCAACAGAGCAGGCGAGTTTTTATTGGTCGACTCAAAAACTCCGAGAACGTGCCAAGGATCCAAGGAGCCCTGAAGAAAGACAACTCTAGAGACTACTTTGACGACGTCCTTTGATCCGTAAACGATGTTAGACCGTCGCATTCCCTCGTTGAGACGATTCAGGTCAAAATCATCCCCGAAAATATCTTTACATTGGTCGATGAAGAATTGGAGATTGAAGAGCGAGCCGAATAATTCGCTTCGAGAGCTAGACGTTTGATAGAAGCCAAATTCTGTGCAGGTTTGGTATGTCCAAGAACGAGCGTCGCTAAACGCGGGGCCCCTCAGCTCCTGGATGTAGTCGAAGTAACTGATGTCAAGGCATTTAGCATTCAACAACTTGTTAACAGCTGCGTACCGGTCAATCACGGCTCCAATTGAGCTGTTGTCCATAATCCGACAAACATCGTCAACAGTGGGCGGTAAAATCGTACCAGAAGTGATTCGATTATCTTTGTTGTACTGGACGACACCTTGGAAATTCCCTGCTAACGTTTCAATGAAGTTTGAAACATCTTTCGTGTTACTCAGATCCAACTGCTGGCAAAGGTTAAATTTCTTCGTTAAAATTTCTGCGGCATTTGGTTTGGCAAGGGAGTCTTGAACAGCGAGTGCTGCTTGGTGGACATTGGCAGCACATGACGAACTTGATGCAGCTAACGATTGGCGAACAACTTCGTCGTACGCTTTGAAGTCGGATACAGCAAAAACTGGGCCTGAACTTGAAACAGCTGAGTGAATCAAATGTGGGTACTTCAAACGCGCCCAAGCGGCCAAGGAACCTGGATAGCTGCCCCCAAATACGACCCATTTGTTGCTTTTTGTCAGTTTGTATTTTTTATTCATGCCTGATATGAAGTAAGCCAAGTCTGCCAACGCCTGCTCGCTGCTGAGGTATTTGAGGTTAGCGACGGAGGCATCTTCTGTGGGCTTGCTCTTACCGTAGAAACGATGTTCCAGCTGAAAACACAAAGCACTGTAACGTTGAGCGTAGTCTATCCACGCTCCCTCAACCATCCATTTGGCAGAGATTTCCCCTTCGCCACCGATCATGAGAAAAATCGGGCTGTTTCTGGACGTCTTGAACCAAGTGGCGTTCGTCTCGTACCGTTGCCACCACGTGGCTGGATTTGTCGGGTCAAAATGATCCAATTTTTGTAGAAACCATTCATCTTGTGGAAGTGGTGTTCTGTGGTCCACATGAGGCGACCCAAGCAGGCGTTTCTGGTGACGATCGTTCGCCGTGCCAGCGAGAGCTGAACCGATGAACAAAACTCCCCAAAACCACAACCAAAGCATTTTAAAAACAACAATTCTCAACTGCGCCTCTTCTCACAAATTCCACAACCTAAATAGGAAAACCGAGATTAAAATGTACGTTAAGCCCGATGAAAAATAACGTGGTGGTCACGCTTGTTGAAGATAAATCCAATGATTGATTGCTGGTTCTCGAAAGAAACCGGATTACATCATCAACGTATCATATTCAACCAACGAATAAAATTTTCCGCAACGAGATTGTGGAAACCAATTTCAATAAAAAACGGAGGTATCAAACGATAGTCTATTTCCCAAAAATAATTAGTACACTAGTTAAATCGATTTTGGTTGGCTATTGCTTGAATAATCAACCTGTTTTCATGCAAAAGGCCAACCTCTCCGATTCAGCTCAAAATTTTTTTTCTGGACGTTTCATGGTGTCTACGAAAAAGGTCGATGTCCGTACGCGCTATTTTAGGTTGTAGAAAATTTTCTAAAAATCTGAA
The DNA here is from genome assembly GCA_019603395.1 of Cyrtorhinus lividipennis. Classification (NCBI taxonomy): domain Eukaryota; kingdom Metazoa; phylum Arthropoda; class Insecta; order Hemiptera; family Miridae; genus Cyrtorhinus; species Cyrtorhinus lividipennis. The sequence continues at coordinate 24,031,223 of CM034002.1, read as the reverse complement.
ATTTGGGTCAGGGGTCTGTTCCCGGCCTGGGACGGCCCTCGAAACTTTTCAGCCCGATCGGACCAAATTTGGGTGGGGTAGGGAGTCAAAATGTGTTTTTTGAAAAATGGATTTTCGAGGTTTTGGGCGATCTGGGCAAATGGGGTATCATTTTCCACTAAATTTTAGACGCTGAATCCATTGAAATGGGTTCCAGAACGATTGGCACCCACTGGAAGAAGTTATGGGTCATATTGGGTATCTATTACCCATTTTGAATATGTGTTTTCGGGATTTCTGGTAATTAGGTGTGTGGGGTATCATTTTCCACTAAATTTTGGGCGCTGAATCGATTGGAATGGGTCCGGAACCCGCCACACCCACTGTTTTTTCCATGTTGAAGAAATGAGTCTCCATGCGCCTGGAGTAAGAATTTGCCACGTTTTTAATTTCCAATCTGATGAAAAGTACTACTTACCTGTTGTGGAGGATGATAATGAAAACGCACCGCACATTTTCAGGGAGGAATGGGAATGTATTCATGCTGAATACATTTCATAGGCGTAATTACTTCGTGTCAAGATTTTAGCATACCGGTATTAAATTATTTTGATTTACCTTCAACATTCCATCCGTCCAGAATTGCAATAAGATGTGGAAGCGCACAGACAGCATTTATTCAAGTACACTTGAGCAGCCATAGAACGAGAATGAGAAAAGGGCAAATCCAAGCCGTCAAATTGGCTAATTGTCAGCTGATTTATATACTAATAATATTTCGCGTAGTGATTGTTCGAAAGTCTTAAGGAGTTCTCAAATGATGTTCCGATGCAGTTGATGTCCGTAGTTAGTTTCATTCAAAGATCGTCGGTAGTTTGCAGTCCGCTGAATTTCAGATGCCCAGGACGAAGCAGGAAGATTGTAGGTTGCGTTGGGAGATGTTACTGCGTTGCTAGATGACGTAGATTCTTGCGCCTCCTGTCTCCTCATCTACTTTGATTCAAACATACTGAAGGGGTGGGTCAGAATGCGAGGAATCTCAGGGGTTTATTCCGACACTTCGTAAATTGATTTTTACAATATTGCTATGAAGATGTCGAGATGGGATTCACCGGGGAGGACTTCCGCCCCGTTGCCAGACCCCAAGCAAGCAGATCCCATATTGCAAGTTGGTTCTCTAAACTTTTCAGCCCAAATTTTGGGAACGTATGGGTAATAATGTGTTCTTTTTAATACTCGATTTTCCAGATTTTCTGGGAACTTGGCACGTAAGGTATATTCCACCTTCTTCCCCACGCTCTCAGTCCAGGTAGTTTTTTTTTCTTTTTTCTTTTTAACTAATCCAACTTTAGATAAACCATTTGGCCCAATGCTATCTACATCCGGAATCGTGCGGAAATCAATCCGGATCCCATCTAAATCAGTTTATGTTATAAAGAAAAATGACAGCCTACAGCCTACACGCCCTAGAAATTTCATAAAAACCAATTTCGAAATTACCATATGTGATGTCGTCGTCGTCAATGATCTGCCCTTCCTCGTAGTCGGAAGGCATCATGATGGGGTTTTCACTGAGTGACACACGCGTCTCACGACAGGTAACAAGTCTAAAAAGGGTTTATTATGACGTATCAGAACTTTAACGTATTAGATTAATTACACCCGAACAAGCATACTCCCCCCAGGCACTCAATCAAAATGTTTATACTCAGAACACAATACTTCTGGTCGTAGACGCGCTCTCCGACAACGTTTTCGACCGACTCCTGTAATGCGACTGACTGACGCTCCGGTAGTGTCCGGAAGTGCCACACGGGGTGCTGTGAGCAGCTAGTGACGACACAAAAGTGTTATTCGGGTGAATTAACAGCTGGCGGGGAGTTGGGTAAATCCAACGAAGGTTGTAGGTAGCATAGAGGATCCTTTGGGCATCTCTACATCACACGGCGATCCTGACATTGCTGCCGTCCCCGGGAGCACAGTGTACCTGCGGGACCAAAGGCAGCCCATTAGTCTGAACCAAAGCCGATCGCCACCGCCCCCAAGAAGAGGGAGGGAGCGAGGAACCATCACTGGGAATTAAGGCCGGTGATGACAGCCAGACAAACATCGCACAGAGGTGAGGAGGCACAACATAAGGGGCGAGAGCCCATGAAACAGGGGCGAGAGCCCATAAACATAAACAAGGGGCGAAAGCCCATAAAACAGGGGCGAGAGCCCATAAACAAGGGCGAAAGCCCATAAAACAGGGGCGATAGCCCATAAAACAGGGGCGATAGCCCATAAAACAGGGGCGAGAGCCCATAAAACAGGGGCGAAAGCCCATAAACAAGGGGCGAGAGCCCATAAAACAGGGGCGAAAGCCCATAAAACAGGGGCGAAAGCCCATAAAACAGGGACAAGAGCCCATAAACATAAACAAGGGGCGAGAGCCCATGAAACAGGGGGCGAGAGCCCATAAAACAGGGGCGAAAGCCCATAAAACAGGGGCGAGAGCCCATAAACAAGGGGCGAGAGCCCATAAAGTCAGCAACGAACTGAATGCGCAAGAAGGCAGCAGCAGATGGTAAAACAGGCCAAAGCCTCAAAACAAGCCAGAGGTGCGTCCAGTGGCTAAACAGAACAGAGCACAGGAGAAGGGACTCGAACTCACTTGGACTTGACAATCACCCTATCAGAAAAGAAGTGACTGTGAGGACGAGGGCAACGTAAAGGGAAGGACGAAGAAGGAGGGACCAACCATGACGCGCCCTCGTGGTGCCAAGCAAGGTAGAGATCCCAACCCCGCACTAAACAAAGCAAGGCATAACAAGACAGTAGTGTAAAACAGCATGTGACCGGGCGGATCCACAGTCACACGAGTGGGAGAGTCCACACACAACAAAACTGTCAAGTCAGCCCAAACTCATTGGGATTGGTCCCCAGTATCAGCGAGAGGATTTAGTCCATCAGGCATAGGTGCCTTGCGCAATCGTTCGTGAGGATATTTAAGGTATTTCCGTGTACCGCCAGACACAGGCTGTAACAAATAGCGGTCATTTGGCAGAACTTTTACAATTTTATAGGGTCCACGATATGCATCGTCAAGTTTTACCCGGTTCCTCACCTCCGTTTGTGCAAAAACCAAATCATTTTCTTCAAATCGTTTAATTGGCAACTTGCCACTGTCAAATCGGGTTTTACTTATTTCAGCTTGCTTTTCAATTAATTGAGCGGCAGTGTCACGCAAAGTTTGAAGGTCAGTGGAAGGTTGCTCAGTGAGATGATCAGTTATAGAAATCAAATGCAGGGGCCTGGAAACACGCCCGAACATTAGTTGCATTGGAGATATTTTAGTGACACTGTGAGGTGTAGTATTGAGAGCTAACTGGATGTGACCAACACAAGATTGCCAGGTTCGATGTTCATCCTTTTCAGCAACAGTAAGCATGTTACGAAGGGTGCTCATGAGACGTTCCACCTGGCCATTCGCCTTTGAGGCACCAGTGGCTATAAAATGAAGGTCGATTTGATGAGCACCACAGAAATCTTTAAACTCCTTCGCCGTAAAATTTGTACCTTGATCACAAATGATACGCTGTGGAGGTCCAAAAAAGTCTATAACAACGGTTAATGCTTTCACAGCACTTGCAGCTTCAAGGGAGCGGGTATGCTGAAGCACACATTATTTAGTGAATGCATCTATAAAAACAAATAGGTATTCTTTGGAGTCTTTTTTTCCACTCAATTTACCTGAGGCGTCCAGATGAAGGGTATGCCACGGTTCAGAAACCTTGGGAATTGGATGGAGTTGGATTTGTCGAGGACCTGAATCCGACTTTGATGTTTTACACACCAGACAGTTCTCGACAAACTTTCGAACATACTTGGCCATATGTTCAAACCAATAGTGTTGGTATAAGGCCTCCAAGGTTTTTTCATAACCCAGATGGAAAAGGGACTCGTGAACATTGGAAACGACTGAATAACGAAGTGAATGAGGTACAATTGGGAGATACCTAGTCCTTGTGTGTCGCTGAACTTTCCGACACAGAATGCCATTGTGAATTTCGTATGTGTTTTGAATATCTGGGTCTATTTCATCAACATTTAATTTTTGGACGATTTCTGACACGAATGGATCACTTTGTTGGGCTGTCAGCAACCAGTCAGTAGAAACTGCTGTCAACTTGACATGCTAGTCAGAAACCTCAGGGTTCAAATAACATTCCTTTGCCTACCATTTGGCCGCATTTTTGGACTTTCTGATATCAGCGTTGGAACTGACTTTAGAACGAAAGCGTCAGGAATTGACGAGTCGTCAGTAACAGGGTTTCGACTGAGAAAGTTCACATGTTGCATGCGGGAAGACTGGCGATACTGAAGTTTGAAATCGTAACTCTGCAAGAAGGATGGTGGTCCTCTGTGCTCGGGGTACAAGATCTTTCTTGGTTTGACTCTTTTTCAAGGAATCACAGTCGGTGATAACGGTAAATGGATAACACTGTAAATAATTGTGGAAGTGTTTAATGGCATAGACCACTGCTAGAGTCTCCAATTCGTAAGAATCATACCGAGATTCAGCATGGGTCGTTCTTTTACTGTAGTAGGCTATTGGTCTGGGCTTTTTATCAATAATATTAATCAAAATGGCACCAAAACCTATCGAACTTGCATCGCAATGCAATTCAATAGGATGGGATGGATTGAAAATTGTTAAAGTGGGTTCAGAAGTCAGAAGACTGATGAGATGTTAGCGAACCTTCTCAAGGTCCTCTGTCCAAGGAATAGGACGATTCTTGTTCTCATCAGCAGGACTATTCGTTTAACGGGTTAATTGAAACAATGGGGATGCGATTTGTGAGAAATTCTTAACGAAATGGCGGAAATAAGATGCCAGACCCAAAAACTGGCGTAATGAGCGCAAGGTAGTTGGGGGTGACAATTTCGTAAGAGCTTCAACTTTGGTTTTATTTGGGCGCAACTCACCGTTTTCTATCTCATAGCCCAAATATTTAATTTTCGAAACGACAAACGAACACTTTGCAAGATTAAGGGAGAACCCTGCATCAGTTAGAACCTTTAGAATATGATCTAACCTATCAAGAGCCTGTTGCTGAGTTTCTGCTAAAATCAGCAAGTCGTCCATATAGCAGATAACATAACCAAAGGCTAAGTCCCCTAGAGCTTTCATGACAGCACGCTGGTAAACACTCGGCCCATTCCTGACTCCAAATGGAATCTTCAATCTTCAATCTTCTTCAATGGAATCTTCTTCAACAGGAATTTGATGAAAACCGCTCGCAGCATCAAGTATGGAAAACCATTGAGCTCCATTCAAGCGCGCAATTTGGTCACTGATTAAAGGCAACGGAAATCGATCAGGAATTGTGTTAGCATTTAGCTCCCTAAAATCAACAGCCATTCTGAAACCTCCCGTTTTCTTTGGAACAAGAAGTATAGGGCTAGCAAATGGAGAGGAACTGGGGCGGATCACTTTGGCATCCTCTAGTTCCTTTATACGTTCTCGAACTAGTTCACGCTGCACAGGACTAAGTTTATAAGGGCGACGATTTACTATCTTTGACGGATCAATAAGACGGATTTTGAAAGTGCCTGTAGTGACACGGGTTGTAGGAATTCCAGAAATGAAATACTGGGAATACTTCTGTAAAATGCGAATAAGGTCAGAGAGTTGACTAACAGGAAGATTTGTGTGAACTGTATCCAAATTTATGGTGCTTACTGGCAAAACATGGCAAGATCCCACAGGAGGAGAAAAATCAAGAAACGGAATTGTGGTATCATGGCAACCAAACATCTCACTGAACATCACAACCTCATCAGCAGCACACTGTTCTAATGAGCAGTGGCCATCCAGAAAATCGGAAATTTCATTTTCATTACAAATACCAGAATGCATATCTTCTCCAGCAGTTACATGGACTGGTTGAACTTCAACTGGCATGGATTTGGGTTCAGCTCTTGAGAAGTTGGCAGTGTCCAACAAACTACTATTTGAATCATTCAAGGTGCTAGGAGGAGCGTCCTTCCTAAGCACACAGGTTGAAGAATTCACAGCCATACAAAAATCTGGGGCAAGGATTTCCCGCCCCAAAATGATTGGTACAGGCAACAAACAGTTTTCAACAATATGAAATAATACCTGAGGGTCATTCCCATCTATTGTAACCAAAACTTGTTTTTGGCACATGGAAATAGTTACTGCTGACCCTAGATCATGCAAACGGACGATATTTTGAAAAGATGGACCATAAAAATGGTCACTGATTGACATGTGAAGGAGAGAGCATTCTGATCCTGAATCAAAACAGTACTTGAATACATAACCTTGTTGGGTCAATGTCCCCTCTGGATTAGCGACGCAGAGGCCAACCTGCTTGTTGGCTGGCTGTGCTGTTGGCGCCTTGTTCTCTCCTGGTTTTGGCCTTGCTGCACTCTTCTTTCTGGTTACAGGTGTAGCGCAGGTGGTGTTGGTATATCCTGAGGCAGCCCTTTATGAGTTGGTTGACTCGGCACGGGTTTTTTCCGTCAAGAAGTCCTCGAATGAGCCTCCGCGAACGTCATGTGGAGAGGGGTGATGAGGGTGAGAACTGATAAAGGGCAAAATCCACTCGGGCCTGGTCGGGTATAGTCGGGTGGGTGTTCGGGAAAATGTCCTTGTGACGCGTAACGAGTTACCTCGCCAACAAAATGGAGTCACGTCCTTCACTTGTTGCCTATCGGCACCATTACCATGCGAAAAATCGCCAAAAAACTGATCTCGGTGATTTCCATCATTATTGCCATTCGAAAATGCACGTAGATTGTCGAATCCCACTTCTGATGTGATGTCGTCGTCGTCAATGATCTGCCCTTCCTCGTAGTCGGAAGGCATCATGATGGGGTTTTCACTGAGTGACACACGCGTCTCACGACAGTAACAAGTCTAAAAAGGGTTTATTATGACGTATCAGAACTTTAACGTATTAGATTAATTACACCCGAACAAGCATACTCCCCCCAGGCACTCAATCAAAATGTTTATACTCAGAACACAATACTTCTGGTCGTAGACGCGCTCTCCGACAACGTTTTCGACCGACTCCTGTAATGCGACTGACTGACGCTCCGGTAGTGTCCGGAAGTGCCACATGGGGTGCTGTGAGCAGCTAGTGACGACACAAAAGTGTTATTCGGGTGAATTAACAGCTGGCGGGGAGTTGGGTAAATCCAACGAAGGTTGTAGGTAGCATAGAGGTCCTTCGGGCATCTCTACATCACACATATTTACCATATCCTGCCTCTGTTTGCGGCGATCGGGTTAAAATAGTTAACTACCAAGTAATAGCCAGAATGAAATCAAAGTAGAAATTCCTTCTTTTTTTAATGGACTTGACTTTTATTGACAGTAAGGCGGCTTTCCTGGGACTTCATCGTTTTAAATCCTCACCCCTTATAACGTAAAACAAAAACAAAAAATGTTTGAGGCGGAGTTTTTCGTGAAGATTAGCATACATGAATGCAGTACTAAAAATAGATATATATATATAATAGAATAAAAAATATACAGGGTGGAGCGCGCAAGACAAATGGATTTATAAAGGGCGCCCTACCGGACTGAACGGTCGCAGGTATCTGGGGTGGGGTTCATTTGAAAGAGAGGATCGGGAAGTTTATTTTAGTCATGTGCATCCCTAAAAAATGGTAGTCGTCCAGGAATTGAAGCCACGTGATTACGAAGCAAGACAAATCGCGAGTGAAAACATGCTTGCTGTATTGCCGCGAGACGCTATCGTTTTCTTCTCTGACGAGGCACATTTCCATCTCGGTGGTTTGGGTCAATAAACAGAATATGCGCTACTGGAGGGAGAAGAACCCCAAAGAGCTCCACCAGAGGCCTCTTCACTCTGATAGGGTAAAAGCATGGTGTGCAATTTCGAGAAATGGGATAATTGGGCCTTATTTTTTCGAGAACAAGGGCAGTGCCGTTTCCGTCAACTCGGCGCGTTAGTTAACCATGATTCAGGAGTTTTTCTTGCCTGCATTGGATGAAATGGAACTGGACGACGTCTGGTTTCAGCAGGACGGGGCAACCGACCACACAGCATGGACAGTGATGGAGTTTTTGAGAGGAAGGATCCCTGAGAGGCGATTTGAACTGGCCAGCGCGGTCACCAGATTAGCCCCCTGCGTTTTTTTTCCTGTGGGGCTACCTCAAATCCAAGGTTTACAATGATCGTCCCGAGTACGAGTTGCAAGCGAGTGAACGCACGCCTTTGAGTCGCTCTACGTTTGTCAGTTTCGTTAGTTGGTATTTCTTTGCCATTCGGGCCCGTTTTTGCGCGTGGTGAACCGTGTGTATTCGCTTATCCGAAATCCGCAGTTTGAGACATTTTGGTCCCAATAAAAAGAACTGAATAAGTAAATAAGTTGTGCGAATATTTTCCTTCCGTTTCCGGTCAATCGGCTGTTTCGGTGAAAGGTGGGCGGAGCTTACTCGATTTCAAGGTCGCCGTGCACCCGCTGCAGTCCCCTCTTCGTCATATTCCGAGCGATAAGAGGTGTCAGGTCGGTGTCTCTGTTTGATCAGCACGGCTTGAAGTAATTAGTACGCATCCCATCACAGAGATCGCGTTCGGATCCATATTCGGAGATATTGGCGGGTTTTCGCGTACCTCGTCATCAGCTTCTGGTTTTCTCGTCTTATGCAGCAGAATATAGAAAGATTTCTCCAGAGATCCAACAGCTTGCCTGGTAGCACCAGTTCCACTCCCACCAAACGTCCGCGTGGTTCTCCTGGGAAATCAAATAAAGAAAAGAAGCCAAACATGGGATCTCAGGGAGATGGTCGGCTCCTCCAGTCTATTGGGCAAATGATGGACGAGAAGCTAGCAAAGCTTCCAACAAAGGTGGATTTCGATTTGCTGCGATCCGACATTCATTCGTTGAAGCAGGCGCAATCGCAGCTTAAAGAGGAAATATCGAGCATCAAAGACGCGGGGGCAGCGAGGGACCGACGCCTTGAATTTCTCGAGTCCCAATTGAGGCGCAACAACCTGATCTTGAGGGGTTTGAAATTCGGAACTGGCGATGACCTCTATGAGGTCGTCTCAAGATTTTTTACGGAAGTAATGGGAGTTCCTAATCAAATGATCGTTTCTATCCAGACAGTTGGGCCCCGCTCCGCCACCGGTGGCCTTCTGCAGGTGACAATGCCGAGCTCCCGGGACAAGTGGAACATCATCAGCAGGGCATCCCGATTAAACGACACCGGATATGGTGTATCTCAGGATCTTTCGCCCCAAGTTCGCCGGAGAAAAAGGAAAATTACTGCGAATCAGAGCTCACCTACGCAACTTGCATCAAAATGTCATCTGTAAGGTGCGCGGAGATAAGCTGGTAATCCGTGACGATGTCTTCGAGTGGGACGACACGTCAGGGCTTGTCTGCGGGAAGGGCGGATCTACTCGACCAGTGAGGGAGCTGCTGGGGGGTGGATCTTTCTGCCCTTGTTGTTGGGCTCTTGGCCGATAAGTCGACGTATGGAGCCCCGCAAATTCGGCGGACTCCCGGCCCTCCTTCCTGAGAACTCGAGGTCAGCCGGGATCATCCAGGTATCGGTATCGGAAATGCGCGTACAACGAACACTTTAAACATTCTGTGCTATAACATTGCGGGACTTAACAATAAAAGGAGTGACGATTTATTTTTTGAGTTTGTGAAAAGTTATCATGTGTTTGCTTTAGTTGAAACCCATGTAATGGAGGAAAATTTCGCAATTTATGAAAAGTACTTTGTTGATTTGAGTTGGAATGGCTGGGAGCGAAGAAGCAATCTGTCTTTGGAAGGGCTAGTGGCGGAATGTTACTTGGATTTAGGAAAGGCCTTCTAAATGTAAAATTTGTCACCATAGCGGGTAGAGTGGTGGTTCAACTGCCTCTTATGAATGTGAGTTTGAACATTTTGCCAGTTTACATAAATTGTAATCATGTAACGGGGCGGCAGAGTCCAAGCGCCCCGTCAAGAAACTTCGGCGGCGGGGTACGGATCAAGCCCTCTCCCCTCCAAGCGCCTGAACCAGCGGGGCGAAAGGCGTGTCCTCATCGGACACATCGGAGTAGGAGGAGGGGAAGGCGACTTGACGAGTGGGCTGGGGAAAGGCTGGGCAGTCAGTCGTGTACGAACTCAAGTGGAAGAAGGTTGGCCCCCCCTGCTCGCCATAATCTCGAGAGGACGAGGCGAGGCAGGGGCGGGGCGGAACAACCTGTTTCGGGGCGGAACAACCTGTTTTGGGGCGGAACAACCGAAGCGGAACATCGAAGCGAAACAACCAACGCGAAGCAAATCAATCCCTTGTGAAGCTGGTGTTGTGAATGTGACCTGAGGGAACAAGTGTATCGTGGTTCCTTCAGGGTGAGAACTCGGGAATTGGGAGATCAGCCAATTCCTCTCCCGTAACAGTGGGCCCTTATACGAACTGAAAATCCCCCGTCGGACCGAGTGTTGATTCGTTCGCGCCCGATTCGACGGCCAATAGTCCAGGTTCCCCACGCACCGCCAGTCGTCGGACCTCCGTCGGAAAGAGCCTCGCCTCCTCCGGCCTGGACGGCGTTCCCCTGACCGAAGAAGTTGGTACACGTAAGTGGCGAAATAACTCTGTCTCGTACCCTCGCAACGCAAAAGTCGAATCTCTAAATCTGGCCCAAGCCCTGACGTTTAGTCACCAGAAAGCTGATCGTAGAGTGTACATTGTAGCCGTATTATTTAGTATTTTGTCTGTCGTGCGTTAGGAAAAGAGAAAGGAATTAGGGGAGGACATTAACAAACCACTTCCACTTTTACCGTTATTCAAACCAAACATTTTGAGCCTTCAGCTACCCCGTAAATTCATTTGGCCCTCAGCCCTTCACTTTTGCCTACTCAATAATTAGGTTACGTAATAGTCAATATCCTTCTCGGCCGAGACATTCCGTATTTTATATTTCTGTCAATTGCGTTTATTATAAGTCAATATTGAATCCTTGTCTTTTCAATCACGAAACCCCATTCCTCAGAGCTTGGTAAATTCAGGTGTACTTGGCGTCCATGACCGACCATTGCAGACATTCCGGACGGTAAGTGAAAGTCTTTAATCTCCCACTAATTATTCGCCTAGGTCTATTTTTGGATCCCTAGCCCGTTACGTGAAAACGACGGGTTACAATCACTGGGATAGGGATTTTGAAGATCTGTCCGAGTATCTCCTTTCAAACGATCGTGATCACTTTATCCTTGCTGGGGACTTTAACGTTAGGGTGGCGGAGGAACAAGAGCTTAGCGAAATGACATCAGGTGAACTGACAAACTTTTCGCCCACACGGTGTTCAATGGACAAGGTCATTAATGGGCGAGGAAAGAAATTATTGGACATGCTGGCGGACAGAGGGCTGGTTATTCTCAATGGACGCTCAAGGAATGATCCATCTGGCCACTACACATACGTATCCCATCAGGGCTCCTCAGTGGCCGATTTGGTATGTGTACCTGTGGATTATTTACGCTGTGTCGAGGATTTCTGGGTCCAGGGTGAAATATTCTCTGATCATTTGCCAATTGTTATGTCGCTCCCATACAAGCGTAATGGCTCTGTCAGTGCGCTACCCCCTCGCATGAAATGGATTCCAAGTCAGAAAGATAAATACAATAAAAAACTGACATCGTTCCTACAAGGCAGATTAACGCGCGAAGAATCTTTGGACTTGATTTCACAGGAAATTGTGGAAGCTATCAGGGCGTGCGCTCCGCAAAACCCCAGAGCGAAAACAGTGAAGAAAGAGCCCCTGGTTTGACTGGGACTGCAAAAGCGCCAGGACTAGGTCGATGAGTCTGCTGAGGCTGCTCAGGAAGACTAACTCCTCGGACGTCAGGAATGAATACCTCGTTGCAAACATGGAATACAGGAAGCTAATTTATAGTAAGAAGCACGCGTACTACGAGTCAATGGGTGAGAGGTTTGGTTCAGTCAGAGATGGGAAAGGTTTCTGGGAATTGGCAAAGTTCTTCAAAAAAAAGAGTATGGCTACGCACGCGGATATTTCTCCCTCAGACTGGGTGTCACATTTTTCAGGGCTCCTGAACCCTACAGACTCCACAGAAACTATTCTCTACCCAGAACCCTAATTTTACATCGCCGCTTTTGGATGAGCCGTTTACAATGTCAGAATTGCAGCAGGTTCTAGGGAAAACAAAAAATAATAAGTCGCCGGGCATGGACGGAATCCCATTCGAATTCTTCAAGTTTGCTTGCCCAAAACTCCATGAATGTCTACTTGATTTCTTCAATGCCATCTACGAAGTTGGGTATGTCCCTGACTCCTTTCGCGAGTCGTTGATTTTCCCGCTGTATAAAAAGGGCAATCCTGGAGATGCAGCTTGTTACAGAGGACTTTCTTTTATTAACTGCATTGGGAAACTACTTTCTTGTCTCCTCACCAATCGCCTGTCTGCATTCGTCGAAGCGGAGGGAGTGCTCTCGGAATTCCAGTCTGGATTCCGTAAGGGATATTCCACCATTGACTCCATCTTCGCACTCACTGGGATTGTGAGTCTGCAGCTAAGTCGCCCACGGGGGAAGGCCTACGCATTCTTTGTGGATCTTCGAGCAGCGTTTGATACTATCAACAGATCGTTCCTGTTTTACAAGCTCTTCTCGGTCGGAGTGTCAAGAAGGTTCATCCACGTGGTTCAGAGTGTGTATCAGGGTGTAAGGGCAGCTGTTTGGACTAAGGACGGGATCTCGGAGCACTTCGCAGTCGGTTCTGGGGTAAAACAGGGATGCCCACTGAGCCCTATCCTATTTGCCCTTTTTATTGACGATTTGACGAGGGAGCTGGGGTTTGGGATTCGTGTTGGTGAGGCAGATGTCCGGGTTCTACTGTATGCCGACGACCTTGTGATACTGGATACCAATCCATCATCCCTGCAGGCAAACATAGATAGATTGAGAAGGTACTGCATGAGGTGGGGCCTCAGTCTGAACCTTGCTAAGTCAAAGATCCTAATATTTCAGAACGGTGGCCGCAGGAGGAGGACTGAGAAGTGGAAGTTTGGAGCGGAGGATGTGGAGATTGTCAGCAGATACACGTACCTTGGTGTTACTCTTACTCCAAGGCTGTCCTTTGCGCAACATCTAAAGGCCAAGTCCACTGCGGCAAGATTTGCCATGAATTACGTATGGAACCCCCTGTTTGCCAGTGCCTGCGTACCGCTGCAGTCCAAGCTATGCGTGTTCCAAGCAATTGTCCGAGCTATACTGTGCTACGCGTCGCCATGCTGGGGGTTCCGTGAGTATGCAACTGTCGAGAGGGTCCTGATGGTCTGGCTGAGGAGGCTTTTCCGTCTTCCCAGTTACGCACCTAACTACCTGATACATCTTGAGACCGAGCTGGACTCCATTGCGGCATACACTCTCGAATCCCATTTAAAGTACCTGGTCAAGATTGCCGCTATGCCTGAACATCGATTGCCAAGAATTGTTGCCAGAGAGGTGATAAGGGCGGGAATCTTCTGGGCAGAGGAATACGGGCTCATGGCCTCGAAGTATGATGTGACGAACTCTCTACACTCCTTCAAAGAAAGCTCTCTCAGAAGCGAGACAGCGCAGATTTTGGAGGGATTTCGTCGGGAAAAGAAAGAGCGTTGGTGGGCCAGGGCCCTCGTATCGGAGAACTTCACCCTGTACAGAGAGCTCAACCGCCAGTTCAAATGTGCCAGCTTCAATACAAACCTTGGACTCGATTTTCGAACAGTGTGCTGGCTGTTCAAGGTTCGCGGAGAACTTGTCGATCTGAAATGGAAGCCCTACTCGGTGGACACGGGGGATGTATCGTGCCCCTTGTGCAGTCTCAGTGTTCCCGAGGACCTGTACCATTTCCTCTGCGTCTGCCCGAGACTTCAAGAACTTCGCTTGACGACTTTTGCTTCCTATAACCTCTCAAGGGACGACGTCGTGAGGCTCTTAGATGGCAGTGAATGTGCAAAGGTCGCAAAATTCTGTGAGCTGGCTTGGAAGTTCAGGCTGACCCAAATCCATAATTAGACTGCTGCAGGATCTCGTTTCTTTTCGCCCTTCCCAATCGTGTCCCATTCCTCTCAAATTTCAATTCACCCCTATAGTGATGTTGATTTCGGTGTCAAATGCTTTTATTTTTATTTATTTTATTTTTTTTTTTTTTTTTATTATGTCTCGCATTATATTTAAGACCCGTACTTCCGGCTGACGGTTACACCAAGCCGTATGGTTTATTGAAATGACAAATATTTAAATTGTTCCTGTGATTTGTTTATAATAAACTTCTTTTCTTCTTCTTCTTCTTCTTCAATGATGTCCCAGGATCCTAGAAGCCCTCAAGGACAACATCAGAGCCAACATCGCCGAACTACCCATTGAAATGCTTCAAAGAGTTCACGAAAACTTCAGGAAACGTCTTCTTCAGTGTATTCATAGTGAGGGCTCCCATTTGCCACATACGCTATTCAAAACCGGTGAGCAATGAGCCACCACGGTACGCAATTACATAAAAACGCTTGTCAGAGAAACCGAGCTGCAGAGTGAATATGTATAACAATAAACCTCATCCTCTTCAATTTACCCCAAAATCTGACGGTCTACGCAATATGATATTAAGGTCAAAACAGAGTGAGAGGCAAAAGTCGGGTTTACCTGATAACGATATATTTCATTAGTCACTTATGTATCAGATTCTATAATAAATTTCAATATACAATGAAAATAATTAAAACGATATACATAGTCTGAATGCAGTTATTTGGGACATCCATAAATTAGATGAACATTCAAAATAAGTAGCAGCTCTGTAGTTACCGTGATCATCAGCATACTTCATTGGCTGATGTGTGCTCTCATATGGTTTTTCAGGTGCCCTGCCCGCGCAGCTCTGTAGTCACACTGACCACAAGCATATGGTTTGATGCCTGTGTGAGTACTCATGTGCCTTTTCAGGTTCCCTGCCTGTGCTGTTGTGTAGTCACACTGGTCACAAGCATATGGTTTGATGCCTGTGTGAGAACTCATGTGGGTTTTTCAGGTTCCAATGCCTGTGCAGCTCTGTAGTTACATTGACCACAAGCATATGGTTTGGCGCCTGTGTGAGTACTCATGTGCCTTTTCAGACTGCCTGCCTGTGCAGCTCTGTAGTCACACAGATTACAAGCATATGGTTTGTTGCCTGTGTGAGCACTCATGTGGTTTTTCAGTTGCCCTGCCTGTACAGCTCTGTAGTCACATTGATCACAAGCATATGGTTTGTTGCTTGTGTGAGTACTCATGTGCCTTTTTAGATTGCCTGCCTGTGCAGCTCTGTAGCCACACTGACCACAAGATATGTTTTGTTGCCTGTGTGAGCACTCATGTGCCTTTTCAGATGGCCTGCCTCTGCCAGTTCTGTAGTCACACAGACCACAAGCATATGGTTTGTTGCCTGTGTGAGTACTCATGTGGGTTTTCAGATTGCCTGCCTGTGCAGCTCTGTAGTCACATTGACCACAAGCATATGGTTTGGCGCCTGTGTGAGTACTCATGTGCCTTTTCAGGTTCCCTGCCTGTGCTGTTGTGTAGTCACACTGGTCACAATGATAGGGTTTTGCGCCTGTGGACATTTCCTTGCAGTTCCAGCTTTCCTTTTCATCCTTTATATCAGAGAGGTTCATCTTGAGGTTGGTGTTGGCTTCCAGAAATTCAATCTAAACAAATACAGAACATAACGTTTCAGTTCCTAAGCGCCCAGCATTATGACATGAAATAAATGTAACTTCTGAACTCGCAAAACATTACCTCAAATATTTTGGTTGTCAGGAGTGTCAGTTGAAGATAGTGAAGATCACTAGAAACAAGGATGTCCTCACTGGAAACGTTGGGGGTGAACTGAGAACTTCACTGGTGGGAACTGTATTGTTGTGGGAGGACAGTTATGAGAGCTTGACCTGGATGAAGGGTGGGGGTCAGGTCACATGTACCTGACTCCACTCACCTGTCACCCCCTCAGCCATGAAAGGAGGCATTCCATTCCAGGGGTGTTTGAACTAGGGATGGGTATCAGATTGAAAAAATCGATGTTTACTATTCGATGTTTTTTGGAATTCAACACATCGATTTGTTAAAAAATTGTATGAAAAACATCGAAGTTTTTTACAAAAATTATTACGAGTTTACACTACATCTCTTGGGAGGCATCGCGAAAGAAGTAAAAATCAAAAAACATGAAAAACAATCAAAACTCAAAAGCAAAACCGATGCAGTACAAAAGATTCAAAAACTGTTATAAAGTGAGAAGTGAGGGCTGGTGGTGGTTTTCTTCATCATTATGCAGTCTTATCTAGAGCCAACCATGGCTGACTATAGGCGACTTAACATTAAGCGACCTACATAAACTGATAATTTATTATGGTCAAGATGCAGGTTAAATTGAAACGGTTGAATTCAATTGGTTAACTATAAATTGAAACGTATTAAGAGGGTAATGTAGGTGGTATTTTGGGAGAAGGAAAAAAGACGTCGATGTCTAGGAAAAAACATCGGAAGCAAATATCGATTCAAAACATTTGATGTTTTAGGAAAAAATGTTTTCCAAACATCGAGGATTCGATACCCTCCCTAGTTTGTTGCAGCACAATATAATTAAGCTCTCAACAGCTGTGTTGTTGTTGAAGCATGAAGATGCTCCACAGCTGAAGGTATTTTGAACTTTCGAAATAGGTAGGTAGGTGTCCCTTTGACCCACACATTCGATAGACGCCAATTGGTCTGGGAATCGTCTCAATCAATTCATCGTCCGAAATTGTGAGGAAAATGACACCACACGAGCCTAGATCGCCAAAAAGTCAACGATTCATTCGCTAATACGGCCATAACCCACTCAATGTGCAAGACTCCATTCACAAATGTGATTACACCATTGGAGATAGCACCAAACAATCCATATGATGTGCCCCTAAGCGTATCGAATAGTTAAGTACTGGTATTCTCTAATTCAGCATAAAGTTAGGGGGTAAACCGAAGTATACTAGTATAGGGACCACTCTCGCGGAATCAACTGATAGCAATGATAACGCGCATATGGTGACTATCGATACTCCATTTTAGCTTCATTTTGTTATTAAATACGTAACATTGTTCCCAATAATTATTTATTCGACTTTTCATTTTTACGCCATGTGTTGAGATACCTTTTCTGTGTGTAAAAGTACGAAGTAAGGCAGTCCAGTTTATTCAATTTAGTATTTTCTCTCGTTTTTACAAAAACAATATGGCGGACAGGGATATAATATTTTCGCGTCTATCGATGGTGCGCTCGACAGCGTACTATCGATACTTGACTTATCAGTCGAAACTTTTTCGTCCCAAACGGACCAAATTTGGTGCAGGGGGGAGGTGGGGGTCAAAATGTGCTTTTTGATAAATGGATTTCTAGGATTTTTAGCGATCTAGGCATGTGGGGTATCATTTCCCAATTAACTTTGGACGCTGAATCGAACCAAATGGGTCCGGGAAACGATCGGGGCCCTCTGGATAAGGTAATGGGTCAAAATGGGTGCTATCTACCATATTCGTAATGTGTGTTTTCGAGATTTCTGGTACTTAGGTGTGTGGGGTATCATTTTTCCACTGAATTTTGGACCCTGAACCGATTGGAATGAAGTCCGGGACCCCACACACCCACTGTTACATTTTACCCATGTTTAAGAAATGAGTCTCCATGCGCCTGTTTCGAGGAATAACCAACCCCTGTGAAAGAATTTTGCAGCGTTTTTGATCTAGACACCATGAAACGTCCAGAAAAAAATTTTGAGCCGATCGGACGAGGTTGACCATTGCATGAAAAACATAGGTTGATTATTCAAGGAATAACCCAACCAAAAACCCCTACCCCCATCCAAATTTGGTCCGATCGGGCTGAAAAGTTTCGAGGACCACATCTCGGCGGGAACAGACCCCTTGACCCAAATTTCAGATTTTTAGAAAATTTTCTACTACCAAAACGGCGTGGACAATGGCACGGCGGACGGCCGACGGCGGACGGGCCGTACGGCAGAACGGACATTGACCTTTTTTTGATCAGGGACCTCATGAAACGTCCAGAAAAAAATATTGAGCAGAATGTTGACCGCAAGGGTTGACCATTATCATGAAAACATAGGTTGATTATTCAAGGAATAACCAACCAAAACCGTCTCTGTGACAATAGTAGTGCATTGGTTTTATAAGTGGCGTACTTCTGATTCCACTGTGCTGTACGTACCTCGAGGTAGTATCTGTTTCAGTTCCAGTTTTCCAAGTGAAAAAAATCAGCGTGGTTGTCAAAATTCAATTCCTTGTTGGATAAACGTACGCCATGACCGCCAGATATATGCTCAGTGATATCACCACGACAGGTCACTACGGAACTACACATATTACAATTCAATGAAACAGAAGTGTGCTGTTTCTGGCATCCTCAACTGCTTTGCTGGTGACGATCCAGATTATGGTGATAGTTATGGATGGCTGAAAATTTTAAAGTATCCTCAACACTTATTGTACTATTTATATTCAAAGGAAAATTTACTCCAACTCAAGCCAGAGTTAAGAAAATCGTCATAGCGTAAAACCATATTTTTGAACTTTCAGTTCATGTTTCTCACTTGCTGCGGGACTTATCAACTTGATTCTTTTTTCTCCATAATACAGTATACTCCCCTGCAAATTCATTCAATAATGGAATTTAGAAACACAAGAAACCTTAGTCATAGGGGAGAATCAACCTTCAATTCACACCTTTGGCCCACTTTGTTCTGTTTCATGCGGCTCTCAATCACCAATTTGAAAGTTTTGAACCATGCGAATGCTCGCATATCTAAACACGAATCCAGGGGGAAAAAAATTATTCAAATCGGCCGAGCAGTTCCCGAGATACAGGAACCGAACGCTTGGATAAGGTAACTTCTCAGGAGAGCGTTTTGGTTGGTTATGTTGGAGATTTTAATGAAACCACAGATTTGTTCCTGTTAACAGGTTTTAATGAATATTCGGAGCACACACAACACACGAACCCGAGGAAAGGATCTTAAAATTATACTGCGTAGTTTTCTCTAACGCGATACAAGATGCCTTCTGCTTGGCTGATGACACAAGATGGCTGACCAATGAGAGAAGGCGTTACAAGCTTTGTTGTGTTCAAATTTAACCCGCCAACATTCCCCCTTTAAATTTGACACTTTCTAAAAACTTGTATGATTTCAAATAATTATACATGTTGACAAGTTTCAACCATATCTAGACTATATTAAAATAACAAACATTTCAATTTTTAGAGGTCATAAATTCATTTCTCAATTTTTC
Source organism: Cyrtorhinus lividipennis (assembly GCA_019603395.1). NCBI lineage: Eukaryota > Metazoa > Arthropoda > Insecta > Hemiptera > Miridae > Cyrtorhinus > Cyrtorhinus lividipennis. The sequence goes on along the minus strand of CM034002.1, from coordinate 24,011,887 downwards.
AAATACATTTACTGTCGACGACATCAGGGGGATGGACTTCGACGAACTTCTGGACAAATTTGGGTTTGACGGTGACACCGGAGTGACGGATGAGATGGCCATTGACTCTGAGAAAGAGGGTGACAGTGATGCTGACGACGACTTCCCACTTCGCCACTCATTCCCCAAATTTTCGGCTCGTAAATTGCGTAAAGGGAAAGAAAAAGGATCTGCTGTTGGTAAGTTGTAGTGTGTTTGTGTTGGGTAGGTACTTGCGTTGATAGGAATCATTTCAGTCGGTTGAAGCACCTGACTCCTGCCTTAGCCATATTGTTAATTTGTTGAACGGTTTGGTTTCAGCTTCCACTAGTAGTATATCACCCTCTTCTAGTACTGGTTCATCGGCAGGTGAAGAGAACGATGAGATTGATCTGTCCAAAATAACAGAAGAAATCCCTTCGAAACATTTGAGGATTCCATGGAAACGTGACTCTGGAGATGACAATAGAGGGTGACGTGCAAGATATTGTGATTTTGGCTGACAGGGCAGGTTTGTGTTCAAATGAAATGTAATTTTCCACGTGGAAATAATGATAATATTGTGCTCTCTGGGTGACCAATAGCCAAAGATCATTTTGAACCTGGACTTTCACTCGTTCGGCAAAACCATGCATTCAACTCCTTCAATTTGTTCGTATAGCTGACCATTTCTTCTTGTTTTAGCTCCAAATGACGAGAGTTTGGAGGCAGAAGCAGACCAGCAAACCAGAAAGAAGAAGTCGAAGAGGCAAACTGAAAACCCTTACAAATGGAGCAATCTTTTCCCATTTTGTTTGCAATAAATTTTCACTTTTTATCATTTCATTTTACCTGCAATAAAGTTTTCCTACACACATACCTACTTTATCCTATTTTATACTGGTTCCTATGCACTTACTGTAATAGTTTGACGTTGGAATAGCTGATAACATGTTATTAATAATATTTTGAGTGAAAAAGAATATTATGAAAAACCGACCCAGGGTCTAGAATTCAGTGGAAAATGGTACCCTAGTTACAGAAATCTCGAAAACACATATTCAAATGGGTAATAGATACCCAGTTTGACCCATAACCTCCAATGGGTGCCGATCGTTCTGGGACCCATTACATCGGATTCAGCGTCCAGAATTAGTGGAAAATGATAACCCACACACCTAGATTGCAAAAAATCTCAAAAATCCATTTTTCGAAATTCACATTTTGACCCCTACCCCGCCCCAAAAAAGTTTTCGACGACCAATTCAAGCCATCAACGGACCCCTGACCGAAATTTCAGATTTTCTGAATAATTTCTACTACCAAAGTCGGAGTGGACGGCGGACGGACATTGACTTTTTTTTTTTATCTAGACATCTTGAAACGTCCAGAAAAAAAAATTTTGAGCCGAATCGGAGAGGTTGACCTTTTGCATGAAAACATTGGTTGATTAGTCCTTGAATAATTATTCAAGTAATAACCAACCAAAAGAAGAAGATGAAAAGACGAAGTGTGCTGTATTATAAATAATGGAATTTACTATGCGTTATACATTTTAAATTATTATTCATGCCACATTAACTACTGAGCTAATGTGAATCATCTCTCAGGTCAATTGTATATTGTTGATATTGTTAATGTGTGCGTTTCTTAAGGTACATAGTGAATATTTAATTTAACTTTAAAATCAACTTGGGATCAAAGAGCATTTTCGGTTATTTTCAACAAAACACAATCAATTCATAATTTTAATTAGAATTGATTTTATGTTGTTGCAACTTTATTGAAACATTTCAAAAACAGTTTTGAAAACATAGAAAGACTTTATATCAGAAATCTGAGGATGTATTTTCGTAATTTTTTTTATTTATTTCATTTGGGTTTCACGCCCCCCCCCCCCCCCCTCCCGGGAACTACTGCCTTAGGGGAAGTGGATGAATACAACACGAATCTAATCTTTCACCGCATCGGTATTCTCTACCAAGGGTACCACAACGATAACGTCATGAATTTTTTTCTCTCTGATTTTGGAACAAATTTTGTGATTTTTTTTTTTTAATTGAAAAGAAAAAATATACAGGAAAACCCATTTTCTATCAAGCACCTGAAATGTTCAAGGAGCGGTTCTGAAGACCAACAAATTCGAATTCATAAAAAATTACTTTACTTACTCTTTTTAATTACTTACATTTTAATTTACCGACTGCAAAACAATTTAAATGAGGACAGCAATAAGTATTAGAAAAACTTGACTTTTTTACACGCACAACATACAATGAATTGCTACACTATAAATACAACGGAGCTCAATATGAGCCAATTGAGTAACGATGTACGTAACATCAATAAAGCCAAAGCACGTCGCCAAGGGCTCTTTACAAGAGTCTGTGTGAATTGTGAAATGTCTACTGAATTAAGTCACACAATTGAGCATTTCGCGCGCTCAAATTGGTTTAGCTAGAAAACAAATGTTCCGTTAAATATTTAGATTGGATGTTATTTTATTATTGTAATATTTAAAATAGAAAAAAAACATTCGAGAGCCGAAACTGTAATATATTTAAGTCAGAGAGCGAAAGGGGATCAATATTATTTTGTGCATGCATAATGGAGGGATATTGTCAAAAATATGTAAAATATTGGCATGTGAAATGAAGAAAAGAATTTTAATCTGTAACACGTGAATCGTAAATACTTACGTAACTTCCCAACTCTTACAATTTTTAATTTTTCATAATTAAAATTGAATAAGGACGGTGCTGATTACTACATCAAAAACCTTGATTTTGAAGGCACTATAAAAATACATTTCAATGTGTCTCAATACATTCATTGCATCAACCTTCGGCCAACTGATAGTTCAAGTTAATAATAATAATTTCAACCAACAAGTTAGAACAGAAGTTCTTAAGAGTGTTAATCCCAAGAACATTTTTCTAGGGAATATGAGCAATTAAAGCAAAGTAAATTAGAAAATATGTTTTCGAGTGACTAGTAAAATATTAAAAATTGCGATTACGAGTTAAGTGAGTATATATCTTAGCAAAAACATACATTTTTCACAGTGGAAATACTCTCGAAAAAGAGGGAAAAATCTTGCCTACGTCATAGAACTACTGGACTTTGAGTCCATACGCATTGGGTCCCATATTAACAATTTTAGCGTTGAAGCGCACTTGGTCTGGCGTTTTCTTGGCGTTCTGAGCGAATCCGCAGCCGCTCAAACTAATCAAAGTCATCTAGTGTGAACTAGTTAATCAGATAACAATTTTTGGATTCGTCACTGTGTGTTCTTCCTCTATTGGCTCCACGACGGTCCACGCAGCAGATCATTCCAGCAAGACCGCGTTAAATGAGGGTTTTCCAAATATAATTAGAACTCGGTAAATGACAAGTATGAAACATCGTTCGATGCTCAACGCTCTGTTGACCGTTCTATTTTGCCAAATCGTGAAGAGAAGAATTTTCAAAGCAATTTTGTTGTTGATTAGCTGTTCACGGTATAGTTCGAATCGACTCGAGACTGCCACGGTCTGTTAGTCTGATAGTCCGTAGGACGCGGACTCCCTAGGACTAGGGACATACGATACTGACGGATATGAGTAAAGTATCGAATATTTCTTTCGATACCAAGTACTTTCGGTATCGATACCACAGATGTGAGTATAAGTACTGGTATCGATACTCCGGTCAGTATCGGAAAATTACTCGTATAGAGTCAAATTAAAAAATGAATTTTTCTTTAGTGTTTTTTTTTTACGAGAAAAAATATTTCAACAACTCCTTCAATTTTGCTACCACCAACAAAATCGTATTCACCTTCACTAAATCCGTTGTTCATCGTATCCCGTCAAGGCCTCCAACAAACAGGGAATACTCTAATCAAAACAAGGAACATACCATCACCAACAGGTGTGTTCTTCATAACCTCTTGGTGTTTCTGGTATGGGGATGGAAGAATGGGACTGTAGTGTTTCTGCCATTTTGAAGTACTTTCTTGAATAAACAGCCTTTTTGAAGTGAATAATTTGCCATCTTTAATACCTGTTTATTATACCCTTAAAATGTTACTTCCAGTCTACCTTGACCTAATTTTCTCAAATTATTTACTCTTGTAAGTATTTCTTGTGAGTACTGGTATCGAAACTTTGAAAGTATCGTATGTTCCTCGCTAGGACTGTTCTAGAGGCCCGTCGAGCAACGGGCGGGACGGTGACGGTTAAAAGAACTTGTCCTGTTCGGTGAGGTCGGCGCGGATGTGGCCATTGGCGAGGGTGTGGGAGTTCCTTTTGATTGTCGCCGTTTCGTAGTCACCGTTGACACTGCCATTCCCGACGACGACCCTTTGAAGAGGCGAGCGGAGCCGTTGGACAGCTGCCGACTGAAGCTCGGGACCCGTTTCGGGCTGTGAGGGACCGACGAATCCTTAAGCGGCACCGTCACGTAAGGGTTTTGTTTGGAGGAGATGTAGTGCGGGGATGTGGGGATGCGTCCCTGGTGACGTTTGTCGTAGAAGTGGCGGATGATGACGCAGGAGAAGGTGCCTAGGAGGAAGCCGATGATCAGACACCCGACGGCTCCGCCCACACTCACGCCTGTTTCGGCTGTCAACCGATAGGACAACGTGAGAACAAGGAAATTAAAATCAACAATCGATGAGTTATTTGAAACTACTGAGTAGGGCTGGGACATCGAAGTCGGATGTTCGCAAAACATCGATGTTTTCCGCTCGATATTGAACATTGATGGTGAGAAGGGTCGATAACATCGGCTATCGATGTTACGCCCCATCGATGTGATCAATATTATCGATGTTGCCTCTCCCAACATCGATGTTACCTCACCAAGCTAGAGAATAGGATGATGCGCACCAGATTTATTATGAATAAATAATATTAATGAAAACAAAAAAGGCCTTGCTTCTTCAACCCTCCCTCAGCCTAATCATGCCAAACCCTCTCTCTTATCTATCAATTCTTACTATCGAGGCCACAACTTGGAAAAACCACCTGTAACCTCCTTCCTTAATGTCATGTGCCGTTTTGTGTTTGACCTGATTCTTAAAGCTCATGTAGGAAGGTACTGATTGAAGGACAAAAAGTAAGATTTTGAAATCATGGATTCTGTGATAAACTACCTACTAATTAGGTAACCTGTCAACATTCACCAGTCACATTCACCAGCTCCTATCCAAAGTGGTTCTCCCACAAGTTGATCCAGCTTATCCGTAACGAGAATTATGCCCATCACCGTTACAAGACAACGCATTCCAACGATGACTACTCAACTTTCTCCCAACTTCGAGCCAGATGCAAACTGTTGTCGCGGGAATGCCACTCAGCATACCTCCAGTCAGTCCAAGAGTCCCTCCGTGGCAACCCCAAGACCTTTTGGAATTATATAAATTATCGTGATGGAGGGTCCTCTCTACCACTAAATATGCACTTGGGCTCCACTTTAGCAGAAAATCCGCAGGAAATAGCTAATCTCTTCGCAACCCATTTTGCATCGGTCTTCGACCCCGGCCAATGGTCCCACCTCCTCTCGCAAACCCATTGATGCTGTCTCACTGGGCTCCGTCGTCCTGACGGAAGTCTGTTGTCATGGGGGCGTTGCGCGGTCTTGATGCCTCTAAGGGTATGGGCCCAGACGGTGTCCCTCCTATTCTTCTTCGTGCCTGTGCAGAAAGCATTGCCCTGCCCCTGACTTCCCTCTTCAATGCATCTGTATCATCTGGCTACTTTCCTGGTCAATGGAAGTTAGCTTATATCACTCCGATATTTAAAAAGGGCATTAAAAGTGATGTTGGGAATTACCGTCCAATCTGCTCCCCTTTCGACAATACCCAAAGTTTTTGAGAAGCTGGTCGTGGCTCAGATTTCGCCTATCTTCGACCCTTTCCTTGCTCCCGACCAACCTGGCGACATTTCAGGAGTACACGCTCCGCGCTATTGGGGAGGGTCATCAGGTTGACCTCGTGACCACGGACTTTTCCAAAGCGTTTGACAGACTACCCCATAGCACAGTACTGGATGTTCTCTCATCCCTTGGGGTCTTTGGACCTTTTCACGCATGGATTGCCAGCTACCCTTGCCACCAGACAGCTCTCAGTGCGCGGTAAACGGGGTTGTTTCCAGCCCGTTTTCTGCCACTTCCGGTTTCCCCCAAGGCTCTCACCTCGGACTCTTCTCTTCAACCTAGTGATCAACGGTTGTCATCTCCTCTCTCCATCATATTAAGTTCCTGATCTATGCCGACGGACCTAAAGCTCTTCATCTCCATACGCGACCCCTCAGACTCCTTGCTCCTCCAGCGGAACCTCGACGCCCTCTCTCTCTGGTGTGAACAAAATGGTCTGTTGCTGAACCCGTCCAAATGTTGCGGTCACCTCGTTCCACCGCTCACACTCTCCAGTCAACCACCTCTATCTGATCGACGGTGTTCCGCTCTCACGCGGGGACAGGCATTGTGGACTTGGGTTGTTACTCTTGACTCGCAGCTCTCCTTCTCTACTCACATCGCTCCGGTAGCGTCCCGTGGGATGCGGGCTCTGGGTTTTGTGAAGAGGAACACCAGAGAGTTCACTCAAGCATCGGCCCTCGTGACGCTCTACAAAACTCTCGTGCAACCAATCCTGGAGTATGCGTCTGTGATCTGGAGCCCTCACTACGATTGCCACGCCGTACAGATCGACCGAGTTTTTAGAGCTTTCCTCCGCTTATCTCGCCTACAAGCTCTCAATTCCCCGTGAGAACCTGGCCTACGATGAGCTTGCACGCCGTTTCGACTTGCTGTTTCCGCGTGATCGACGGCTGTGCTCTGACGTCTCGTTCTTCCACGGCTTGCTATCTGGTCGCCATGACGCTCAGGATCTTCTCGCCTGTATTGGCTTCCACGTACCCCGCGCCGCTTCTCGTTCTGTTGTGCCCTTTGCCATCCCTTTCTCAGCTACAAACTACTTGTACAACCGCCCATGTGTCGTCTTCCCCGACAGGTGAACCTCCTCTCACGTCGCCCCCCTTTATACCCCTGCGACATTTCAGGAGTACACGTCCGCGCTATTGGGGAGGTGTCATCAGGTTCCTCGTGACCACGGACTTTTCCAAGCGTTTGACCAGACTACCCCATAGCACAGTACGATGCTCTCACCCTTGGGTCTGTACCTTTGGACCTCCACCATGACCATGCCCCAGACAGCTCTCAGTGCGCGTAAACGTTTTGTTTCCAGCCCGTTTTCTGCCACTTCCGGTGTTCCCAAGGCTCTCACCTCGGACCTCTTCTCTTCAACCTAGTGACAACGGTGTCATCTCCTCTCCTCCATCATATTAAGTTCCTGATCTATGCCGACACCTAAAGCTCTTCATCTCCATACGCACCCCTCAGCACTCGACTGCCTGCTCCTCGCAGAACCTCGATGCCCTCTCTCTCTGGTGTGAACAAAATGGTCTGTTGCTGAACCCGTCCAAATGTGCGGTCACCTCGTTCCACCGCTCACACTCTCTAGTCAACCCCTCTATCTGATCGACGGTGTTCCGCTCTCACGCGGGGACAGCATTGTGGACTTGGGTGTACTCTTGACTCGCAGCTCTCCTTCTCTACCAATCGCTCAGTAGCGTCCCGTGGGATGCGGGCTCTGGGTTTTGTAAAGGAACACCAGGGAGTTCACTCAAGCATCGGCCCTCATGACGCTCTACAAAACCTCGTGCAACCAATCCTGGAGTATGCGTCTGTGATCTGGAGCCCTCACTACGATTGCCACGCCGTACATCGACCGAGTTTTTGAGCTTTCCTCCGCTATCTCGCCTACAAGCTCTCAATTCCCCGTGAGAACCTGGCCTACGATGAGCTTGCACGCCGTTTCGACTTGCTGTTCCCGCGTGACGACGGCTGTGCTCTACGTCTCGTTCTTCCGGTCTGCTATCTGGTCGCCATACGCTCCGGATCTTCTCGCCTGTATTGGCTTCCACGTACCCCGCGCCGCTTCTCGTTCTGTTGTGCCCTTTGCCATCCCTTTCTCCTACAAACTACTTGTACAACCGCCCAATGTGTCGTCTTCCCCGACAGGTAAACCTCCTCTCCACATCGCCCCCCTTTATCGACGTAATTTTCGCCACTTCCACGTATATTAGGTTCACTCTCTTTCGAACTCTGAACCGACCATCGTCTTCGTTACCTAACCAATTCGTGTGATCAGTGCAGTGCTAGGTTACTTTTGGTCTTCAGCTTAGATTCTGCGCTTTTCCCTTTTCATTGATTGTCATTTCCTTTGTCGCTGTACATTTAGTACTACCTGCATTCATTATTGTAATTGGGCTTGTCCCGTTTCTTTTTAAATAAATAAATAAATGAGTCTCCATGCTCCTGGTCCGAGGAATAACCAACCCGTGTGAAAAAATTCGCAGCGTTTTTGGCTGGTTATTCCTTAAATATTTCTTTTTTGACGTGCTCCTTCCACCTGAACTTGGCG
>CM034002.1:23958576-24003398 GCA_019603395.1 Cyrtorhinus lividipennis | reverse complement strand
TCGACGTAATTTCTTGCCACTTCCTCGGTTTAGGTCACTCTCTTTCGAACTCTGAACCGACCATCTCTTCGTTACCTAACCAATTCGTGTGATCATGCAGTGCTAGGTTACTTTTGGCCTTCAGCTTAGATCTGCTTTTCCCTTTTCATTGATTGTCATTTTCTCTGTCGCTGTACATTTATACTACCTGCATTCATTTTGTAATTGGGCTTGTCCCGTTCTTTTAAAATAAATAAATAAACCTGCAGTCATGTTCCTTCATTAAGTTAATTTCATTATATATATAATTATATATAATATATTTAACTGTATTGTAAATAACGCTGTTGATGAACTTACATTACTTTTAAAATTGAATATGTTCAAATGGGAAAGTATATCAAACATCGATGTTCGGGCTTTCAACCATCGACATCGAAAAACATCGATGGTTGAATGGGCTGTTTCACATCAATGTCATGCTACCGATGTTGACATCGATGTCACCATCCCTTCTAGTGAACGTTCGTGACTTCGATTCGGCTGAACTTAGTATAGGGGCAGAGATAACAAACTATCGATTTTGCTCGAACTTTTATGAAAACATCGATGATTTTAGCATCGATGGCCAACCATCAGGTGGTTTCTAACGTCGTGTTTACTTGTCGATAACTTCTAAGGCGAAAGAAAGGAAAGATTCAACTAATGACGAATTTTCAGCAATCCCTGATGAGTTATAAACATATCTTCGAGCACCTCTGAGAAAATTCAAGAGAACCCTTCTATGTATGACCCGAATGCCTTGACTTACCCAGTTATTCCGAAATTGCGTTAGATTATGCTCCAGTGGTAGTTACTTCGGTGCCGTCGAAAGACTTTTTTCGAAAAAAGGTTTTGTAATGAACCAGCGGAGGAACCGTTTTACTACGGACCTTGCTTCGAAATTATTTTTCTTGAAGTTTGAAAAAAAAATTCTGGGTATGAACTATAATTTATGTAAGTTTAATTGTAAATACATTTTTTGTAGATTTCCTTCTAATTTACTGTTTTATTTGTTCATTTATTGAAAAAACTTGAATTTGTACGAGTAATGTAGTACTTATACATTTTTTAATTAAAAAGTATTAGTATTGTTTAGAATAAACAGTTTTGAATGTCATTTTTTACTTGTTGTTTCCTATTCTTACTTCGTGTAATAAGATTATTAGGACTATTTGGCTGAAGCCAAGTATATGGACCGTTGTCGCGTTATCAACTGATAGCAATGATATCGCGCATACGGTCGATAATCGATAATCGAAATTTTTTGTTGTTTGCTTACTTCTTGTCTCCTCTGGCTATCTTCAGTCACTTCACTTCAGTCGGTGTACATTTTCCCTCCATCCTTCCTTGTGCGTGTCACTGTTATTTATTTTAGTTTATTTATTTAGTTTAGTTTTTAGTTTAGTTTTGTTATTTTTAGTGTTTATTATTTGTTTTTTTTAGTTAGTTTTAGTTTATTCAATTTAGTATTTTCCTCCTTTTTTATAAGACAAATATGGCCGACAGGGATAATATTTCGTGTATAAATATCGATAGTGCATATCGACTGAGCGTACTATCGATATCAGCTGTAACGCGACAACGGTCCATATTCTTGGCTTTTACCGGACTATTTCACAAATGAAAATAACCCGGGACGAGCGATTCAATGACATAGCCCAGCAAACAAACATCGATTTTTTTTTCTCTGCCATCAATGAATTACAGTTTTCTCACTAACGATGACAAACATCGATGTTTTGTGGTTCACATTCTCCAGCGTCATGCCTCATTGGCGTAGGGAATGGCTGTGTTTTTGAGGAAAGTGGGGATGGGTAAAATCGACGTACACAAACTTCATTGGCAGCATCACCTTGGGGGGACGGAAGGCAGGGCATGGCTGAGGAAGTTGCGAAGATCTGTGGACTATGGTCTCGCACTGTTGAATTCGGGCAGTAATCAGTGGATGGCGTCTCCTACCTTGAATGTTAACACCTCCCTAAACCTAACATTCCAAAAGCGTTCGGACACTGTTCACAGTTTATCGTCGTTAAGGTTTTTCACATCATCACAAGGCCTCCTCTCTTTCCTTCTCCCCTACAAATTTGAAATTTGTTGGTTCCCAAAGCAAGGTTTTCTCCTAATTGTTGGATTCGGCTCGTCCCGTACTCCACCTAAAAAAAAAATCTTTCGAGTGATCGATCAGCACGTATTTTTGCGATTTGACAATTCATTTATTGCAGATTTGAAATCCTAACTAATTCCAGAGTCTCGACAGGTATAGCGATATTACATTTCTCATGATTTTTACTTCTTTCAGGCGTACAAGTGCGAAACCTGCATGAAGTGTTTTTGCTTGGACTGCGATATGTTCATACATGACACGCTGCACACGTGCCCGGGGTGTGCTACGAATCAGAAGACGTTTCAACATATTATGGACTGAAGTTGAAGATATCCGGTTTCCCTATAAAAGTATCGTTTTATTTATTAGAAATACACTATGTTGAAGACAGAATATTTCCCCTCACATATTTGAAGCGTTACTTTTTTTTATTGGCATTTTAATCTAGACACCTTGAAACGTACAATTTAATTTTGATAATCAAAGAGATGTACCTCAGGTATGGAAACATCATTTTTACTATCCAGAGAATACTAATAGTTTGAAGAGGTGTTTTGATGAGCATTTGTTAAATGTCTAGAATGAGATTAAAAAGGTTTTTAGCATTCCTTATAATGTTTTAAGTTTTGTCTAACCCATCAGCTTCTGATATTAAGTAGGGGAACACCCTTAACCAATAAGTTTTCTCCCAATGCTGATTATTTGAAAACCCGTTTCTAGAGAATGTGTATAGGTACAAATCGGCTAGCGTGGTTGGTAACTAACATAAATCGAATTCTTGAATTTGATTTTTACCACAACAAATTTCCTGGGAGGAGGTGGCTCTGTTTGTGTTGTAGCCTGTTAAAATGGGTTGAAGGGAAATTGGAGTGAGTGGGGGGTAACTATGTCCTACGTAAGTCTGTAGCCGTGATCGTTTAGTGGTTAGGACATTGCATTGTGGCCGCAATAACCCAGATTTGAATCCTGGTCACGGTTTGTTCGACTTTTACTGCGTGTATCGCAAGATTTTGTGGCTCTTTCACCCTTTTCTCTAAAATGTCAAAATTCCTAAGCAAAAAAAAAAAAAAAAAAAAAAAACACCCGCTGTAAATTCTTCTAGTGGCGGCCAAAGTCTAGTGGTAAATGATACCCCACACGCCTAGGTTCTCACCCACTCCTGGACACTAGTCAGAGAGCAAAATACCGTGCTGTTGCTTTGGTTAGAACTGCAGATTCTTGAGCGTCGAATGGGCAGAGGTGCCGCCAGCACCAGCAAGCGCTGTCTGCTGTCTGACAGTACAAGGGGTGGGTAGATTTTTGTGAACCCCCTTGACCTACAGTTCCGCCTTCTGCAACTGGTTTAACGTCATTTTGCTGTCATGGTATTTCATTAGCTGTTAATACTGTTGCGAGCTGGCACCTGCGCCAGTCAAATGGGCTGCCAGCGTCGCAGGGTCAAGACCTGTGGAGGGCTAAGGGTCGCTTTCAAACATTGAATTGAATTGGCTGGAACCTTCCCATTGGCTCGAGACAACAAGTCGAGTTCCCAGAACCAGGGAAGGTTTGAGAAGGTACTTGACCAAAGGCAGCCAGTATAAAAAGGACCAAGGAACGCTGCAGACTTCAGTTCAGTTTGGAGTCCAAATATAGCCGCGTGTTATAAATTGTGCCGTGTTATAAATAGTGCGACAACTGTGTATTGTGCCATGTGATGGTGTCATTGTGTAAGTGTGTGAATGAGAACAGTGTATTCAAGTGAACGGTTGTAATAAATGATTAACTAAGAACATAAATCATTGCAATACATTTACCCAAACCCTGGTTTAACAGGCCGCAATGGAATTTTACATCTAATAGATGGCAGCCTTTGTTGGATTTATTCGTCCACACCTCACTATATGTTCCCAACAGTTCACCTATTGTGTAGTTCTAGGCTGGCAGTTGACAGCTGCAGTGCTGAAATTCCAAATGCAACTGGTGGCGTTAGCATCATGGATATGAAACAATCTGGGCATTCTTCAAGCTGGCAAACAAAAAGATGATCATTATCTATTTTCTACATAACTTTGAATGTTAGTTCTGTGAACTGGTGTGTCCTATTTGTGGGCTACAATGAGACCCCTTTTAACTCGATTTGACTGAGTGACTGTGACTTAATAAGTTGAGTTTTGAAGCCTCATCTTCAAAAAATGGCTATACCAAGTCTCCAATGAACCTTGGAAGAAGACATCAACAGAATCCTTAAAAATGAAAAAGTGCTGGCAACGTAGTGGCCAAGGAGAGGGGATTGTGGGCCTGATTGGCCGATGTCGTTAAGGCGTCGGTACCTGGGGCTCGAGACTTCTCTGGTCAAGGTTTCGAGCACCTCCCGGCGTTAACTCGACTTCGTTAGGCCAACTAAGTACCGGCAGTAAGTATCCGAATACGGTTGTCGGCTGTATGTCATAAGCGCAAAAGTATACCAATCAAAAGCGCAAGCCCGGGATCGGACACGTCAAAAGCGCAAATCTGTGGTAAATGTCCATTGCGCAAAAATGCACCAAGTGGCAACGTCGCGCCAGATGGAAAGTGCAGCCTCTGACGGTAATTTGTAGAAAAACTCATCTTATGCCTACATGTGCACTAGATTCGAAGTCCAGAATTGCAGTTGAAGGGGTGAACTCTATGCTGACTTTTTCTCTGATGACAGAACGGAGGATGCACCACATGGTTTCATAGGTTGATGACGTTTTTGATGGTAGCAGGAAATATACTACCGGTATGTACGCTTTGTTGGCGTAAACATGAATAGTGTAAAGCTGCGTGAAAAGACAGGGTGAAGCATAAAAAGTGCCATCAGACAAAATCGTTGGTCCGTGGTCAGCAAGAAACTTGAGACCTTTTTGGGAAGCGAACATCACGATTTCCTGGTCACAGAAGCCAAAGGCGAAAATTTCCCCACGACTGGTTGTTATAGGGTGAGTTGTGAGCTGCTCCATGAGTTCAGAAATTGTTTTTGCAGAAGCTGGAGTCACCTTTCTTCGTGTTCTGTACATACTTTGTTTGACATTGTTCAAGTCCTCGAAGTCTGTGCGGAGATGCGACTCAATAACATTTCTATGTCAACAGAACAGAGCCCAACATTACCCGGCGTTGCCGGAGTTCCCATCCAGCGAGACTTTGCGCTTCTGATGGCATCAAAAGCGCAAACTCAGATGATCCCTCATTAGGATGGGATTTGCGCTTTCGATAGTCACCGCGGTTGTCCAGGGTCCACACACACGCGTGTCTGCCTTGGTTGGGGCTTGCAAAATTTGATCAACCTTCACCTTTGCGCGAGAGGGTGTTGGACGGGCGCTGAACAGCCCCTGCCGGCGTCCTTTTGCCTGAGGCTGAAGAGGTAGGCAAGGGCTTTCAGAGGACATCCGACTTCCCTTCTGTAAGTGCTGGCACAATATATCCTAGTGGTCGCAGTGGCAGCTGCCCCACGCCCTTCAATTAAGGCCAAAAGAAAAAAAAAGAGGGGAGCTTTGCTGACGACGGGCCAAGTGACGAGCGGGCCACGTGTTACACGGCCCAGTGCAAACAAAAAGGAAACAGTATTCCAATGCATCAAGTGCTCAAAGCCTATCTGCTTTTGGTTGGTTATTCCTCGAATAATCAACCTATGTTTTCATACAAATGGTCAACCTCTCCGGTTTGGCTCAAAATTTTTTTCTGGACGTTTCATGATGTCCTGATCAAAAAAGGTCGATGTCCGTCCGCCGTCCATGTTCCGCGCCGTTTTTGGTAGTAGAAAATTGTCTAAAAATCTGAAATTTGGGTCAGGGGTCTGTTCCCTGCCGAGACGGGTCCTCGAAACTTTTCAGCCCGATCGGACCAAATTTGTGGGAAGGGGGGGTCAAAATGTGTTTATTGAAAAATGGATTTTCGAGATTTTGGGCGACCTAGGCGAGTAGGGTGTCATTTTCCACTAAATTTTGGACGCTGAATCCAATGAAACGGGTCCCAGAACGATTGGCAACCACCGGAAGAAGTTATGGGTCAAAATGGGTATGTATCCACCCGTTTTGTATGTGTCAGAATTTCTGGTGCCTAGGCGTGTGGGGTATCATATTCCACTAAATTTTGGCCCTTGAATCGATTGGAATGGGTCTGGGACCCGCTGTTTCCCCCATTCGAGGAATAACCAACCCGTGTGTAAGAATTTGCAGATTTTTTTTTACTGTAGTAAGAAAGATGGCAAGGCCTCGTATACAGTTTTTATACAGTAATGGGTATTTAGTTTTCATTCACAGGGATTGGTTAATCCTGGGGGAAAACAGTGGGTGTGGAGTGTCCTAGACTCATCCCAATCGGTTGGAAAATGACACCCCCACCCGCCTAAGTACCAGAAATCTCGAAAACCCGCTTTTGAAAGAGGTGAGTAGGTAACAATTTTGACCCATAACCTCATCCAGAGGGCGCCAACCTTTCCGGGACCCGTCTTATTGGATTCAGAGTCCAAAATAGGGTGAAAAATGATACCCCAGACGCCTAGGTACCAGAAATCTAGAAAACATATTCAAAATGGGTAGATAGGCACCCATTTTGACCTATAACCTCTTCCAGTAGGCGCCAATCGTTCCGGGACCCGTCTCATTGGATTAAGCGTCCAAAATTTAGTCGAAAACAATACCTCAGACGTCACAATCGCCGAAAATCTCAAAAATCCATTAAAAAAAACACATTTTGAAAGAAAAAGATCCGTTGTTCATTGCCCATGTGTACCCCTAATCCACCTGTATTCTCTCCTGGTAAATGGGTTTCTCATTAATGAAATAAACACAATAATAAATTCCACTCTTCAATAATTTATTTAAGAATTGCAATTTTTTAGTTTGACTAATTCTTCATATTTTTCTGAAACGAGATTTTTAAATTTATTTACACGAATACGAACCTAAAATTTACCTAATCAATTAGATCACACAACAAAAATTACAAAAATATTAGACAAAAAAACAATAACAACAATCGAGGACAAGTTTTTTACAAGAGTGTTAAGTAGGAAATCATTTGTATTAATATGTACATGTTAAACGTTTTCAAGTGCAAAATGAAACTACGAGAAATGAGGAAAAGTATTAATGATTTATTAGTATTTACAATGAATTATTGAAGACTTATGTTAACACATGGCGGCTTTTCAGTTGAATGAACACATTTTGTTCGTACTTTGTTTGATTTTCGTGCGAGCATCCGTTATCACTATTACCTGAAATTTACTAGACATGGTCCTTGGACAACTTCTTTCAAGAAAGTGGTCATTTATTCAAGTCCGTCAACGTCAAGTTTTAAAAAGTAAAAATATTTAGACTTAGCCATGATCAGACTCAACTACTTGATAATGTATCATGACTCGATGACTATACTCCGAATCAAAGTCCACGACTATAGTTTCTCAGAGAATGTTAATTTATTCCCGTCAAGACCTTTGTCTTCCTAGTGTGGGGACGCATTGTGATTAACTTCTTTAATAAATAATGGACGACGCGACTATTTAAAAAAAGTACACGAGTGGGGTGAAAGGTTACAGGGGCTCATCCCCTTGGTAGTGGCCATTTCTGTTGAGGGGCGTCTTCTCGGAGCCAGTCGACGGTTCGGGTCGGTTTCTTTTAAAAAATCCAAGCTGCAAAAAAAATATAAATAAATAAATAAATTAAATGATTAATGTCAATAAATTACATGTAACTTATCAGTTCAAAAAAAAATTGTTGGAGAATATTGAATGTATCTGATTTACATGTAATACCAAACTCTTAGAGATTGAACGTATTGTTGCAAGATTGCACCTGCACCCATCAAATGGGCTGCCAGCGTTGCAGGGTCAACGACCTGTGGAGGGCTAAGGGTCGCTCTCGAACATTCGCGCATTGTATCGAATTGGCTGGAACCTTCCCATTGGCTCGAGACAACACGTCGAGTTCCCAGAACCAGGGAAGGTTCGAGAAGGTACTTGACCAAGAGGCAGCTAGTATAAAAGGGACCCAGGAATGCTGCGGAGTGCAGTTCAGTTTGGAGTCCAAATATAGAGCGCTTTGGGTTGTAAATTGTGCTGTGCCGTGTTATAAATAGTGCAACAACCGCATTACAACCGTGAATTGTGCTTTGTGATTGTGTAAGTGTGTGAACAAAGACAGTGTATTTGAGTGAACAATTGTAATAAATTATTTACGAAGAATATAAATCGTTACAGTATCTAATAATAATTTTTTATTTTAAATATAGTTGGTCCTCAAAACCTTTGAACCTGATTGGGACCAAATTCGGGAGGAGTCAAAATCTGTATTTTGCAAATGGGGTTTCGAGATTTATGGCGATCCAGGCCTGAAAGGATTGGAGGCCACTGGAGGAGGTTATGGGTCAAAATGGGTATCTATCTGCCTATTTCGAGTTGTGTTTCTAAGATTTGTGGTGCCTAGGCGTGTGGGGTATCATTTTCCACTAAATTTTGGACACTGAATCGATTTAAATGGGTCCCGGACAGTGACACCCACTGTTTTCCCCATTATCGACGACTTGGGCGTGTGAGGTATCTTTTCCCCTAATTTTTGGACGCTGAATCGATTGGAATGAGTCTACATGCGCTTGGTCCATGGAATAACCAACCCCTGTGAAATAATTTGCAGCGATTTTACAAAATACTATTTTGACCTGCAGATAGGTACCCACTTCCGGTGTGTGGTAATCAATTCAGGACTAAATCGATTTAGCGTTCAAAATGTAGTGGAAAATGATAGCCCTTTCGCCGATGGCCCCAAATGCTTAATAACCAATTGTCCAAATATTGATTTTCAGTCGCACCCTGCCTTTGTTTAAGATGATCGTTTCGAGACCCACCTTAATCGATTCAACGTCCCTGTGCTAGTGTATAACGACACCCCCAACATGCCCATGTTCCCTGAAAACTAAAAAAAAAAAAACCATTTTCAACACACCCATACCCTGCCCCCATTTGGAACAATCAAGCTGAAATTAAGTCAAGTCCTCCGAACTGAGTACGTGTGCCATGTTTAAGATTATCAGAACACTTTAAAGGTATTTTTCGGACTAGGCGGATCTTTCCGCAACTTCCAGGTCAGTTTCCTCCACCGAGACCCAAATGAGCTCCGAAAATTTGGATTGGGGACCTAGTTTTTTTCAAAGACATAGTACATAGCTATAGCTAGACATTTGTAAAGTGGCTGAACTCCTGTTGTATAGGCCTATGCTATTTTAAATGACAATAAATGAATTGAATTGAAAATTGAATATCACAGGGCAGGAAGAGTTCCCCCCCCCCCCCCGTTTTTGAGCACACTTGAAATGAAAGTGAAAATTAACGTTGAAATTCTTTGAAATGCTTTCAAGCGACTACATCTGGGCGTCATCTCTGGCGGTTAGTCTGAATACACCTTTACACACAGCCCATTGAAAATGAACTACTTACAGGACATTAACCTAAGGACATCTACCCTTGGACTATCTGGTAGACCTTTAAAATTCTATTGCTGTTGGGAGTTTGGGGGATCATTTCGGTTTTACAGCTATACTCGCCGAGTCTAGTGTTGCAAGCTGGCACCTGCGCCGGTCAAATGGGCTGCTGGCGTCGCAGGGTCAACGACCTGTGGAGGGCTAAGGGTCGCTCTCGAACATTCGCGCGTTGTATTGAATTGGCTGGAATCTTCCCATTAGCTCGAGACAACACGTCGAGTTCCCAGAACCAGGGAAGGTTCGAGAAGGTACTCAACCAAGAGGCAGCGAGTATAAGAGGGACCCAGGAACACAGTTCAGTTCAGTTTGGAGTCCAAATATAGACGCTTTGGGTTATAAATCATGCCGTGTTATAAATAGTGTGACAACCGTGTTACAACCGCAATTGCGCTTTGTGATTGTTCAAGTGTGTGAACAAAGACAGTGTATTTGAGTGAACAATTGTAATAAATTATTTACGAAGAATATAAATCGTTGCACTACTTTCAGCTGAGTAACCAGGCCTAGACCTGAGGGAGAGCGCTCTTCCACAATCTTACCTTGTACAAGATGTACACGAGGAGCATCAGAATGAGAGCCCCGCAAACGGCAGACAACACGACAATCCACAGCGGGACGACATCGGGCTGAGCGACAGGTTCAGGCATGACCCGCATTTTGATTTCCGTGCTGTTCTTCGTCATCGTCTCCGTCGACGGGCGTCCGATCGTTGGCAGGAGAGTCACTTTAGCGGTAATCTGAGACCCAAGTACTGTCTCAACGTGGGGCGCAATCTACCATTAAAAGAAAAATGAGTCATTAAAACAATACTATAGCCATAAGCAACGGATACGGGGTGGACCAAATAGAGCGCTTACGTGGAAGGGCAGGGACGAAGTGTCAAATTTGCAAAGGGAAATGAATGTAGAAGGGGAAAATGGACCTGCCTATAGATTAGAATAGATAATTACACAGGGTAAACGCACTTCACTGCATGTTCGCCCCGCACCTAAATTGCCCATTGTAAATCTGGGTTAACAAAGAACCAACTACAAAGGCAACACGCATGTGTGATTGCCCCACAACATTTGGATACTTACTGCGGTACTATATGGCCTCCGACTGAGTAACGCCGGGGTGTGATTCGAACACAGCCTCGATCTGACACAAGTCTCGAGCCCTTGGAGACGCCTTAACAGCCTTGGCCACCTCTTGTTGAGAAAACTTGTCTACAATCTAAAGTAAATAACTGCATACCTAATAACAAATTTCGTACGCATGCTTCTTACAATGGTCGCATCGAAACTAGCAACATATCAATTATTAGGGTTGCGTACCCTGATCTCAGTTTTAACCAAAAATACATTCATCGAGCGGATTTAAAGTGGTAAATGCCTAAATGACGTTATTTACTACTCAATTGCATCCTGGTAACTCATTTTTTAGGCTGATGAGTTGGTAAGAAATTAAACGCTCTTTTCAACGGTATCCTCAGACTTGATTTTTACTGGAGATTGAAGGAATAATGTTCATCTCAGGGACATATATGATTGAAAAACGCTGCAAATTCTTACACAAGGGTTGGTTGGACTAAGCTCATGGAAACTTATTTAAAAACATGGGGAAAATGGGGAAAACGGTGGGTGCGGCGGGTCCCAGACCCATTCCAATCGATTCAGTGTCCATGATTTAGTGGAATATGATACCCCACACGCCCAGGTACCAGAAATCTCATAAACACATATTCAAAATGGGTAATTAATACCCAATTTGACCCATAACTTCTTCCAGTGGGAGCCAGTCGTCCTGGGACCCACTTCATTGGATTCAGCTTCCACGATTTAGCGGAAAATGATACCCCACACGCCTAGGTTTTAGAAATCTCAAAAACACATATTCAAAATGGGTAATATATACCCAATTTGACCCATAACTTCTTCCGGTGGGTGCTGATCGTTCTGGGACCCATTTCATTGGATTCAGCGTCCAAAATTTAGTGGAAAATTATACCCCACTTGCCTAGATCGCCCAAATTTTCTAATTTTTCTAAAAAAAAAAAAAAAAAATTCTAAAAATCTCAAATTTGGGTCAGGAGTCTGTTCCCGGCTTAGGACGGTCCTCCAAGCTTTTCAGCCCAATCGGACCAAATTTGGGCGGGGTAGGGGTCAAAATGTGATTTTTGAAAAATGGGTTTTCGAGATTTTGGGCGATCTAGGCAAGTGGGGTATAATTTTCCACTAAATTTTGGACGCTGAATCCAATGAAATGGGTCGCAGAACGATTGGCACCCACTAGAAGAAGTTATGGGTCAAATTGGGTATATATTACCCATTTTGAATATGTGTTTTCGAGATTTCTGGTACCTAGACGTGTGGGGTATCATCTTCCACTAAATCTTGAACGCTGAATCCAATGAAGTGGGTCCCAGAACCATTGGCACCCACCGGAAGAAGTTATGGGTCAAAATGGGTATCAAACTACCCATTTTGTATATGTGTTTTCAAGATTTCAGGTACTTAGGCGTGTGGAGTATCATTTTCCACTAAATTTTGGACGCCGAATCGATTGGAATGGGTCCGAGACCCGCCAAACCCACCGTTTCCCCCATTTTACCCATGTTGAAGAAATGAGTCTCCAACCAGCCTGGTCCGAGGAACAACCAACACGTGTGTATGAATTTGCAGCGTTTTTCAATTTTCTTATACTAATTCAGACCAACTTACTCAATTTTTATAATCTCATCCGTTTCCTCATTAGAAATATTTAATCTATTGCTGAATCAAATTTCTAATATATCGAATTTATCGGATGAGATGGAATTCGGTTTATTCACCGGGTGTTAAGTTCTCCCAGAAAAGAGAAAACTCTTCGAAATCCGGCTTGTTTGATCTGTTGATCTGCTTCCCCCATTTTACCCATGTTGACAAAATAAGTCTTTATGCTTGAGTATGTGTTTAGCGAGATTTCTGGTTCCTAGGCGTGTGGGGTATCAATTTCTACTAAACTTTGGACCCTGAATCAAATGAAATGGGTCTGGAAACGATTGGCACCCACCGGAAAAAGTTATGGGTCAAAATGGGTATCTATCTACTTATTTTGAATAGGTGTTTTCGAGATTTCTGGTACTTTGGCGTGTGGGGTGTTATTTTCCACTAAATTGTGGACCCTGAATTGATTGGAATGGGTCTTAATGCTCCTGATCCGAGGAATAACCAACCCCTGGGTAAGAATTTGCAGCGTTTTACTCTACATCATAGAAGTTAGGAAAAAATTGCTTTGAGGCACTTTTGGTGGGAAATGAGCTGTGGAATACCTAGGAGTCGGGTTTGACATTGCAAGTGGGTCATCCCTGTATGAACTAGGAGCTCTCTGTTATGTCTTCATTACTATTAGGCTGATGTTGGCCAAACCTCCAAAATTGATTCAACCTTGCTTGTTCGTTCTTGTGAACGTAAAAGCCTATTTCCAACCATTTCTATCTGCTGTGGAGGAAATAATTTTTCACTAAAAATGCACTTATTTTATTTATTGTGAATACACAGTGCTCAGAACACATTTAGGACAAACCTTTTTCACTGTGGGGAGCCACAGACGAGATCGAACGGCTACATGCACTTCTTGGCCCTTCTTCAGAGCCCCGATCGTGCACACAATTCTGGTGCATTTGACAGGGCCCGTACATTTCTTTTCCGAATCATTTTCGTCGTAATCGTCGTATCGATAGTTGTCGTAGGAATCGTCAGCGTACCTCCTCTCTCGCCTGTAGTGTCTGTAATGTGTTAGAGTAAAAGTGTTAATAAAAAATATCATTCCAAACAAAAACCTACAATGCACTTTTTGAGCGTTAGTAGTAATGTAGAAAGACAACTACTTGAAGCCGCTGCTTTCTGAGTTGGAAATGGCGCGATGTGCTTCTGACGACAAACGAGGTCCTTGCTCTGAACCGTCCTGAGATGAATAGCTGCTGCTCCAAGAGTGAGAGAACGAACCACCACTTCCAGTCCTTCGGCTGAATTGAAATACCAGCATTAGATTAAATCACAGCACAAATTTGAACTTAATAATACATTTTTCAGTTAGAATAAGGACGTATTTTGGCGTCAAAACTCGCCCGATTACGAGGAGTCAGGCTGGTTGATTATTCCTGCAATAACACAACCCCACAAAAAAAAAAAAAAAAAAAAAAAAAAAGTCCATGCAAGCAACCTGTGGGGTTTTTTGGGTCGCTGATTTCGAATCTATTGCCAGTTTTTTCAGATCAGATCGCTTTCAAGGTCATTTGAAGGTCAAATTTAGAAAATATCGCTTAAAAAATCTGAAAAAATTCAGACATAGGTTTTTTAGAATGCTGAATCCGAATCCAGTGTTGGTTGACCTTCATGAGGTCAAGGTCAAGGTCATTTGAAGGTCAAACCAACAAAATAACCTCAAAAAAATTGTAAACATTTGACCTTCAAATGAACTTATATATGACCTTCAGATAACCAGACATGATACCAAACCAACCCTGGATTTGGATTCAGCAACCCTTGAAACAAATACATACATTTTTACAATTTTTTTTGAGGTTATTTTGTTGGTTTGACCTTCAAATGACCTTGACCTTGAACTCGTGAAGGTCAACCAACATTGGATTTGGAATCAGCTTTCTAAAAAGCTTTTGTCTGAATTTTTTCAATTTTTTAAGCCTATTCTTAAAATTTGACCTTCAAATGACCTTATATGACCTTCAGATAACCAGACATGATTGAACCAACCCTGGATTTGGATTCAGCGACCCTCAAAACACATACATGAATTTTTACAATTTTTGAGGTTATTTTTTTGGTTTGACCTTCAAATGACCTTGACCTTGTAAAGGTCAACTGGCACCGGATTTGGATTCAGCGTTCTAAAAAACCTATGTCTAAATTTATTCAGATTTTTCAAGCGATATTTTTTTAAGCTATATTTTCTCCATTTGACCTTCAAATGACCTTGAAAGCAATCTGATCTGAAAAAACTGGCAAAAGATTTGAAATCAGCTACCCGAAAAACATAAAACCCCACAGGTTGCTTTCATGGACTTTGACTTTTTTTTTGTGGGGTTGTGTAATCAACCTGTGTTTTCATGCAAAAAGTCAATCTTTCCGATTCGGCCCAAAATTGTTTTCTGGACGTTTCAAGGTGTCTAGATTAAAATTAGCATGTCCTCCGCCACCCACGCCGATATTGATACAAGACAATTTTCTAAAAATCTGATATTTTGGTCAGAGACTCGTTTCTGGGTTTAGTTGGTACTTTTTGGAAACTTTTCAGCCCGATCAGACCAAATTGGGAGGAAGGGGGGATCAAAATGTGTTTTGTAGTCGACAGACTACGATAAGCGAGGCAAAAAGAGTAAAATATAACAAAAAATCGTCACGGCGGAAACTGCGCATGCGTCAAAATCCAGCGAAATCAGACTAAAAGGTTGTAGAATGTAACAAAAATCGTCACGGGCGAAACTGCGCATGTGCCAAAGCAATATTACTTCTCAATATCAAAATAGTATTGTCATTGTGGCTGTCGTTGTGAATTCATATATCAAATCGAAAACAATGGTTTTAACAAGTGCAGAGCGGTCGCAATTATATCGTGCTCGCAAAAAGAAACCTCAAGAAAAAGTGCTTAAAAAACTGTAGCTGAAAATGTAATTCATCGATTAAAGAAAAAGATTGCTGAAAATAGCGATGATTGTGTTATTCAAGAGTCTTGGGCAAGTAAGATGTTTAAAAGCAAAATGAAGGATATCGATTTGGAAACATGTGAAATATGCGATCGATTCTGGTGGTCTACAGATATTTGATCTACTAGCATGCCTATTATCTTGAAAACTATTGGAAGCCTCGATTATTACGAGAGCAAGAATTCATATCGCGTGTGTCAAACATGTTTCTCAACTCTTCGAAAAGGCAAAGTACCAACTCTTGCTACATATAAAGGTTTCGTGTATCAAAAAAGCCTGATAACTTGCCCGATCTCGATCCTATAAGCGAGCGATTGATATCGCCTCGATTACCGTATTTGCAAATTCGAAGACTGACTTGGTACGGATGTAACGGGGCGGCAGATTCCAAGCGCCCCGTCAAGAAACTTCGGCGGCGGGGTACGGATCGACCCCTCTCCCCTCCAAGCGCCTGACCCAGCTGGGCGAAAGGCGTGACCTCATCGGATTGGTCGGACGAGAGGCACCCGGGAGTAGGAGGAGGGGAAGGCGACTTGACGAGTAGACTGGTGGAAGGCTGTGGGAGTCAGTCGGGTACGGACTCAAGTGAAACGAGGTTGGCCCCCCCTGCTCGCCATAATCTCGAGAGGACGAGGCGAGGCAGGGGCGGGGCGGAACAACCTGTTTCGGGGCGGAACAACCTGTTTCGGGGCGGAACAACCAAGGCGGAACATCAGTCAGTCGTGTACGAACTCAAGAGAAGGAAAGTTGGGATCTCCGTTCGCCATAATCTCGTGGGGACAAGGCGGAACGAAGTGAAGTGAAGCGGAACATCGAAGCGGAACAACCGACGCGTAGCAAATCAACCCCTTGTGAAGCCGGTGTTGTGAAAGTGACCTGAGGGAACAAGTGTATCGTGGTTCCTTCAGGGTGAGAACTCGGGAATTGGGAGATCAGCCAATTCCTCTCCCGTAACAGTGGGCCCTTATACGAACTGAAAATCCCCCGTCGGACCCGAGTGTTGATCCGTTCGCGCCCGATTCGACGGCCAATAGTCCAGGTTTCCCACGCACCGCCAGTCGTCGGACCTCCGTCGGAAAGAGTCTCGCCTCCTCCGGCCTGGACGGCGTTCCCCTGACCGAAGCCGAGCAGCGAAGAGAACATCACCCTGTTGTCCCCATCCGAAGGAGTTGGTACACGTAAGTGGCGAAATAACTCTGTTTCGTACCCTCGCAACGCGAAAGTCGAATCTCTAAATCTGGCCCAAGCCCCGACGTTTAGTCACCAGAAAGCTGATCATAGAGTTGTACATTGTAGCCGTATTAGTTAGTATTTTGTCTGTCGTAGGAAAAGTAAAAGGAATTAGGGGAGGACATTAACAAATCACTTCCACTTTACCGTTATTCAAACCAAACATTTGAGCCTTCAGCTACCTCGTAAATTCATTTGGCCCTCAGCCCTTCACTTCTGCCTACTCAATAATTAGATTACGTAATAGTCAATATCCTTCTCGGCCGAGACATTCCGTATTTTATATTTCTGTCAATTGCGTTTATTATAAGTCAATATTGAACCCTTGTCTTTTCAATCACGAAACCCCATTCCTCAGAGCTTGGTAAATTCAGGTGTACTTGGCGTCCATGACCGACCATTGCAGACATTCCGGACGGTAAGTGAAAGTCTTTAGTCTCCCACTAATTATTCGCCTAGGTCTATTTTTGGATCCCTAGCCCGTTACGTGAAAACGACGGGTTACACGGAGGTTGTCAGAAATTGTATGGACAAATAATTAATGTTCAGAACGGTGTAAATGAAACAGTTAAATGCTACCTAGAAGTCTTAGCGACGATCGGGTAATCAATGTTCACATTGCTAAGAATAAGAAGTACAAGTCTTCATTTTATCGAGGTTATACTCGAAAATGTGTGATCAAGGCTTGGCTGGAATATCTGAAAGATACTCCGTTGTACAAGAAACATAACGTAACATGTAAAAATTGACTCTGATATCTTGCAATATCTTGAAGTATTTTGCAGCCCTGGTTCATCTCAAGATCACAGGCTTCAAAATAACTTGTTCTGGATTTTCAATCGATAACAACATTGAAATTGTGTACGCGCTTCCGCCTATTGAGACATTGCCCAAATCGTCCACCTCTGCGAAAATCTTGAAGAGTTTTACCCTGGTTGATGCATCGGAAATAATTGCCGACAGCGGTGAATCAACCAGCAAAGATGACAGCGAGGATATCAGCATCGTATTGTTGCAAGATTGCACCTGCACCCATCAAATGGGCTGCCGGCGTTGCAGGGTCAACGACCTGTGGAGGGCTAAGGGTCGCTCTCAAACATTTGTGCGGTGTATCGAATTGGCTGGAACCTTCCCATTGGCTCGAGACAACACGTCGAGTTCCCAGAACCAGGGAAGGTTTGAGAAGGTACTTGACCAAGAGGCAGCTAGTATAAAAGGGACCCAGGAACGCCGCAGAGTGCAGTTCAGTTTGGAGTCCAAATATAGACGCTTTGTGTTATAAATTGTGCCGTGCCCTGTTATAAATAGTGCAACAACCGTGAATTGTGCTTTGTGTCATCGGAGTGAGTTCCCTGGAAAGCCTAGTCAATTTAGTTTGAGAAGTTTCAGATCACATACTTTCATAGTAGTCTCATAATAACCATCGGCCCACACATGAATGCAGAGCATGCAATACTCCAACAGTAACCCAGAATGATGGATAGTTTGTTCATGATCAGTACTGTTGCGAGCTGGTCAAATGGGCTGCTGGCATCGCAGGGTCAACAACCTGTGGAGGGCTAAGGGTCGCTCTCAAACATTCGTGTGCGTCGTATTGAATTGGCTGGAACCTTCCCTCGTGACAACAGTCGAGTTCCCTGTACCAGGGAAGGTTTGAGAAGGTACTCGACCAAGAGGCAGCCAGTATAAAAGGGGACCAAGGAATGTGGCAGTTCAGTTCAGTTTGGAGTCCAAATATAGACGCTTTGTGTTATAAATTGTGCCGTGCCCTGTTATAAATAGTGCGACAACCGCATTACAACCGTGAATTGTGCTTTGTGATTGTGTAAGTGTGTGAACAAGGACAGTGTACTTGAAGTGAACAATTTTAATAAATTATTTACGAAGAATATAAATCGTTACAGTACCTTTCGTAGTCCGGATCTAGATCGGGATCTCCTTCGATATTTCTGGTACCAGTTGAATATGTGCGTCCGCTGGCGTATCTCGCTTCATTTCTGTATCCACTCCTTGAGCTGCTACCACGCGCGTTGCCGAACGTATCGCTGCCTTCCATTCGAGTAGCTCCTTCTCCTGAAAAAAATATTGATAGTTTTTATTGTCATTTTGGTGACGATAAACGACAAACTTTCAAGAAAACCCTGTAACAATTGTAAACTTCAGGTGTCTAAATTAAGATAAGCGAATGTCCGTCCGCCGTTCGCCGTCACTGCTGATTTTTGTAGTAGAAAAATTTCTAAAAATCTGACATTTGGGTCAGGTACCCGTTTCCAGCTTTAGTTGACCCTCAAAACATTTCGGACCGATCAAACCAAATTTGGAGGAGGGGGGTTGGGGTCAAAATGTGTTCCTTGAAAAATGGATATTCAAGATTTATGGCGATCTAGGTGTGTGGGGTATCATTTTCCACTAAATTGTGGATGCTGAATCCAATGAGGCGGGTCCCGGAACGAATGTCGTTCACTGGATGAGGTTATGGGTCAAAATGGGTATCTATCTGCCCATTTCGAATGTGTTTTCAAGATTTCTAGTACCAAGGCGTGTGGGGTATCATTTTCCACTAAATTATGGATACTGAATCCAATGAGGCGGGTCCCGGAACGAATGTCGTTCACTGGATGAGGTTATGGGTCAAAATGGGTATCTATCTGCCCATTTCGAATGTGTTTTCAAGATTTCTAGTACCAAGGCGTGTTGGGTATCATTTTCCACTAAGTTTTGGACCCTGAATCCAATGAGACGGGTCCCGGAACGATTGGCGCCCACCTGAAAAGGTCATGGGAATCTGTGTTTTCGTGATTTCAGGTATCTAGGCGTGTGGGGTATCATTTCCCCCTAAATGTTGGACGCTGAATCGATTGGAGTGAGTCCCCATGCTCCTGGTCCAAGGAATAACCAACCCCTGAATTTGAAGCGTTTTACTGATCCAAGTCGTTTCGCATCGAGATCCTTAGGTTTGTCAATACGAGTATATGACGCGAGATCATAGAAGCTTTGAGATCTATTCCGACCCCTCGAAATCAGCCTGAACTAGGTTCAAGGGTAAAAGTTTGAAATTAAGGCCAACTGAGAGCAAATTTATTGATCAATTGATATTCATTTTATCTCTGTAAAATTACAGAAGCTTTGCAATACCAAGAATGAAATTATCTTCCACCTATGGGCAGAGCCTAGCTAGGGAGAACGAGTTGAAACTCATGAAAAAAGGAAGCATTTCAGCAAAGAAAAACACTTGAAAAACAATAATAAATAATTAAAATTAACTTGGAATAAATCTATCTCACCAGATTAGGTATTGTTGAAAAACTCTAGCTAACACTCTAGCAGGCTATGCCTGATTATTAAAAATCTGCAAATTCTTACACAGGGGTTGGTTATTCCTCGAATGGGGGAAACAGTGGGTGTGGCGGGTCCCAGACCCATTCCAATCGATTCAGGGTCCAAAATTTAGTGGAATATGATACCCCACACGCCTAGGCACCAGAAATCCTGACACATACAAAATGAGTGGATACATACCCATCTTGACCCATAACTTCTTCCGGTAGGTGCCAATCGTTCACACATCATTGAATTCAGCGTCCAAAATTTAGTGGAAAATGATACCCCACACGCCTAGGTAGCAGAAATCCCGAAAACACATATTCAAAATGGGTAATAAATACCCAATTTGACCCATTACTTCTTCAAGTGGGTGCCAATTGTTCTGGGACCCATTTTATTGGATTCAGCGTCCAAAATTTAGTGGAAAATGACATCCCACTCGCCTAATCACCCAAAATCTTGAAAATCCATTTTTCAAAAAACCCCTACCCCCTCCAAATTTGGTCCGATCGGGCTGAAAAGTTTCGAGGACCCATCTCGGCTGGGAACAGACCCTTGACCCAAATTTCAGATTTTTAGAAAATTTTCTACTACCAAAAACGGCGTGGACGGCGGACGGCGTACGGCGGACGGACATTGACCTTTTTTGATCAGGACATCATGAAACGTCCAGAAAAAAATTTTGAGCCGAATCGGAGAGGTTGACCATTATCATGAAAACATAGGTTGATTATTCAAGGAATAACCAACCAAAAATGATTTCAGGATTTGATTAAGCCTCATGGATTTTCACATCCGTTGGCAATTGGGTTTTCACTCTAATACCCGTGTTCATATAGGTACGAAGCGATGCCTCCTATGGATTCCTATGTTTTTGGAATCTGGTTTCCATTTCATGGGCCGGACAACTAAAATTGCCTTAACGTAACATCTGCTTTAGACTACCTGTTGACCAATTCGGGAATACCGAGCCCCAAAACAACGGGTATGTGTGAGCAGGGAAAGAAGTTTTGGTCATCACTCGCAGAATCGCTTTTGGTTGGTTATTCCTTGAATAATCAACCTATGTTTCTGACATGAGAGTTTTTTCCCTCTGTTTGTTAGAAATGCACCAAGTTATAAATTATTAGCAAAATTTTTTTGACTTAAGTTAACTAGGTTACATCATCAGCCAAGTACATTGCTTCGAACAGCCTCATCGTTGACTTGATCTTGTTGCCTTTGGAGATGGGCAGCTGCTTGAAGCCTGATGGTTTCATTTACTGTCTCGACTTGTAGTCAATATTATATTATATTATATTATATAGTCAATATTAATTCTGATTTATTTTTGGTAAAGCATTGGTTTAGTACTAACAAGTTATGTTTGAATGTGGATAAAACTTCTGTCCTTCGATTTTCGATAGGCAACAGAGGATTCCCTATACATCCTACTCTAAAATTTCATATCACCCCTGTTTGTTTGAGCGTTCCCAGTAGCTGTAATTGCCCTCCTCTCCCATTCAACGAGCATTGTAAATATCTGGGGGTTACTATTGATAATAATTTGAAATTTGACAAGCATATTGATTCTTTGATTGCTAGACTGCGGAAATTATTTTACGTTTTTAAGGAAACTGGTAGTTTCTTGTCCCGGAAACATACAAGAACAATTTATTTTGGCTTAGCATTCTCCATCATCAAGTATGGCATCATTCTATGGGGTAGTGCAAATAAAACTCTAATTAAAAAGGTGCAAACAGTCCAAAATCGTATTTTGAAAATTATATTAAATAAAAATATGAGGTACCCAACGTCCCAGCTATATGAACAGCTCGATTTAAAAAACATCACTCAAATATTTTTAATTCAATCATGCATACATTTATTTCGTTCGGGGATCAAAAGTGAGCATGTTTCAGTTGCTTCTAGCAGTCGAAATTTTTTTTCGTCTGGTATAATTTTGCCAAGAGCTAACACTGAATTTTACAAAAGGAATTCATACGTCCAAGCTCTTAAATTTCTGTATGAAAAAGGTATTAATGTTTTTCTTTTTGACAGCTTGGGTTCTTTTAAGAAAAAATTAAGCTCTAATTTATAGCTCACTGGCTTTCGGGATGATTTTTCCTTTCTCTTTCTTTTTATATTCTCTATTTTATAATTTTTTGGTTTATTAGTTAGTTATGTTTATTCTTCCATATTGGCGCACAGTTCACCACTTCGTGCTTTGCACTTTTTCTGATTTTCTGAACTCCGCTGAAGAGCACAAGTTTTTTTTTAAACTTATTCTTCGGTGGGCAACGGTATTTATTTAAGTTATGTTAAATTTTCAGATTTATATAATTTTATCTTTTTTGTTCCCTCTTGGTTTGTAGTAAATTTTATGTTGTTGCCAATAAATGAATATTTGATTTGATTTGTAGATCATGGTGTAACCGGTCGATTCTGAAGTACCACGAAGCTTTCGTAATGCACTTAAGTACCGTATACTGGAATCTCTGTAGCAAGTCTCGATTGGTTTGAGCGGTGCAGCCCCACAACTGCGCTCCATAAGTCTAGACTGGCTTAATGACTTGCTTGTAAAGGATCATCTTGTTGTGAACGGACAAATTTGATTGTCGCCACATTATCCAGTACATTTTTCTTAATTTGAATGTCAGTTCTTCCTTTTCCTTTTTCATGTGGGCTCTCCATCCGAGCCTCGCGTCGAGCGTCATACCGAGGTACCGAGGCGCCAATCGTTCCGGGACCCGTCACATTGGATTTAGCGTCCAACATTTAGTGGAAAATTATACACGCCTAGATCGCCGAAAATCTCGAAATACACATTTTGACCGCTCCTCCCCCCAAATTTGATCCGATGAGGCTGAAGAGTTTCGAGGACTAACTAGACCCAAAAACGGGTACCTGACCAAAATTTCAGATTTTTAGAAAATTTTCTACTACCAAGCAGTGACTGTGGACGGGCATTTGCTTATTTTGATCTAGACGTCATTCAAGGTTTGATTATTTATGGAATAACCAATCAAAATGAAAACTCAACATATTGTTGCGAGCTCGCACCTGCGCCGGTCAAATGGGCTGCTGGCGTCGCAAGGTCAACGACCTGTGGAGGATTAAGGGTCTCGAACGTTCGGGAACCTCCCCGTTCACTCCAGACAACACGTCGAGTTCCCGGAACCAGGGAATGTTCTGGAAGGTACTCGACTGAGAGGCAGCAGGTATAAAACAGACCCACGAGCGCCACCCAGTTCAGTTCAATTTGGAGTCCGGATATAGACGCTTCGGGTTATAAATTGTGCCGTGCCGCGTTATAAATAGTACGACAACCGCGTTACAACCGTGTATTGTGATTCTGTCATTGTGTAAGTGCGCGAATGTGAACGGTGTATGTACTCAAGTGAACGATTGTTAATAAATTATTAACAAAGAATATAAATCGTTGCAATATTTACCTCCGAAACTATGGTGACGTTCTCTGGAGGCTGAATGGTGGTGTTTCTCTTCGTCCGTCGCTGTACGGTGAATACCTCTGCTCCCTGAGGAAGACTTTTCTGATTCTGAGAAATGAGGAAACTCGTTAAATAATGGTGCTTTTGCTCACTTAATCTATTCTGGCATGCCACATCATGTGGGAGATGCTCTTGATTCATTATAAACTTAAAAGTGTTGGTGTTCGTACCAAGAATACCCAAATCTGCCACGTAAGTTCGAGCCTTTCCATCTCCAGGTCCTCGAGCGATGGCTCCCAAGTCCAGACCCGAAGCTCCAGCAGATTCACCAACAGATCCGGCAATACTCGAAGAACCTAGAAATAAGAACATTAATTGAGGATGGGTATTAGCACATTTTGATGCCGCCATCTTCAAGGTTTCTAGGGTAAAGTAAGTACCTATCTCCCTGATTGGAATAAACAAGGACCAATACATTATCCCAAAAGAACATAGGTATTCATTTTTTAAATTTCCTTCTTGGGCGGTGTGGCTTTTGGTTTAGTCTAATCAGAATGAATTAAGCGACCACAAATTAGTGAAAAATAATACCCTCTAAACCCAAAACCTGCTTTTATTAGCAAAAATTAGTCAAAAACCCATCTCCATCAATTTAGGGTGCAACAATTGAGCAATTTTGCTGCGTCTCATAGGACTTAGCTTCCAAATTTAGACAAAAATGGTACCTCACACGCCTATATCGCCGAAAATCTCGAAAATCCATTTTTTGAAAACAAGTTTTGACCCCTACCTCTCCCGCCTTCAAATTTGGCCCGATTGGGCCGAGCCGGAAACGGGTCCCTGACCCGAATCACAGATTTTTTATGAAAATTTTCTACTAACTACGAGTATTTACGTAAGGATACTACGTAAGGTCTACGTAAATCGGTGTGGACGGCAGGCGGACATTTGCTAATTTTGATCTAGACACCTTGAAACGCCCAGAAAAAATGTTGGGCCGAAATTCCTTCCTCCCTTTTTTATATTCCCCTTTCATTCCCTTTCCAAATTATTCCTCGAATAATCAATCAATAATACCACCAAAACGGATGGACATCATGGTTTTTAAATTTAGACGTCTTGAAACACAATATCATACTTAGCGACAAACTATCCCAATTTTGGTTGTTACAGTATCAAAGTGTGGTATTCTTAGGGTTGCTTCACGTTGGGATTGAACATTTTTGATAGGCATGTAAGCAAAGTTCATTCTCATTTGCTTTGACGCGCAAACAGTCGATTCTACTGTACATACACGCGTGTAGTGCTTACAACCCCCAACTACAGAATGAGAATACTAAGTGCCGAACTCCCAGAAAAGAACAGGTTAAGGGTACCGGTGACCCAAAATGACCTTTTTTTTTTGCATAAAAAAAAAACTAGAGAATCTGCTGAAAATTTTGATATATTACATTCAATTATTTGGATAAAGGATACCTTCACAATTGACGTCTGAACTAATGACCGCCCACTTCGTACGCTGCGAAAACGTACGCGCTCCTTTCTCGCCTTGTCCGATGGCGTGCATAGCACAGATTAGGCGTACATTCACATCGTGAAATTTCGTTTCAGGTAGAGTATTTGCATTTGAATAGAATGCAGAATAGGAGCAATCAGAACACAACACTGAAATGTTCACAGCTAAACCTGTGTGCTCACCACTATCTAGACTCATCTCACCACCACATTCAGGGCCCATCCGATTTCTTCTGAATCCATGGCGGAATTCTTTTCTGCTTCTTGAAAATGGTAGCAGAACCTCTCGGCATTTTCAAAATGAATTAGGTTCGAGAGGACAACTAGAAAATCCGAGAGAAAAACTGCGAAAAATAGTAAAACTGTGAAACTGCGACGGCGAGACGGGAAAAGTAAACAAACCATCGAAAAGTAAACAAATTTCAGCCACTACCGGTTTTTAGCGTGATATTGTCTCTTCTTCTCTTACTCTTCTTCATCTTCAGTGTATTATTTCTTCTACCCATGCTCCAACCGGAAAAACACTGCGCATTGAAAGGTGGGACGAGTTGTGAGCGGATGAGTGAGCGTAATGGGCTGAGTAGAGCCTGGATCTGTCTGTCTTTGTCTCTGTTTTTCTCGAAACACGTTTTTTCACCTTCCGAATAGAGTTTCCCAGGAATGAGTGGACGGATTTTCGTTTTCTTTTTTTTGTTTAGTTCAGAATGGAAAAAGGAACAAACGAATGTATGGAATTTCGTAAATCATGGGATTTTGTAATGTGACATCCCCTCAAAGTTAAGAGTAGCTGAATACAGCCAAAATAGTTCTTTCTTTAGCCACCCAACAGTATGTTGATGAAGCAAAAAGAAATCCTTACATTTGTTTGTCCACAACCATTCGAGGAACAACTGGAAAAAGTTTGGGACTGATCAGATGAGGAATAAGGTCAGGAATCAAAATAGAATGATGCGCGGAGAGCTTGGCTTATCTCTCAATTTCAGACGCTTTCTGTTGGTCATAATCAAAATGTTCTTTCAAAGGCGTGTTAAGGACAGAATTACGAATCAGTTAAAAGGAATCTGATCATTTTTAGTCATCCATTGGGGACAGGGCGAGAGTTGAAAGCCAGGTTGCGCCGCGGTAGCGCGCTTCCTTCACGGGTACCCTTAAGGCGAGGCGTTCTTCTGCTTCAATTTTATATTCAAACACGTGTCATAGAGGAAGACAAACACTGCGCATGAGCGGGGAAAGGCAGATGACACGTACATGACCCCATACATGTCCAAGGAGGATTTTTTATCCTCCAAAGCATTGGAAGATTAATTCTTAGACTAAAACAACGTGAACAACGAACTAAAGTGAGAATAGTTCAAAGAGTGCCTCACCAGCTCCACCAAAGGATTTTGTTCTTTTGGTTTCTTCTCTGTGCGATGTAGCAGTCATGCCAGCGTCGTCACCTTCGTTGTCGGTACTCAGATGGTGCCTATGTCCTGAACCTCTGTTGTGTGAAGAGGCTGACGTTCTGAAACTGCAGAAAAGAGTTCATTTTTTACGACCATGATTCAACACTTCAGGTTATGCACCTAACTCAACAAATATGGTCGCGCTGGCAACACTCACAATATTTATAAAATACTTATAACTTGTCAAATAATAGCACTGTTTCAGTACTGTGGTACTGTTTGGTGACCACACTGCGTGCGAAAGCACCACCAAAAGGGGAAGGCACTGGGGGAGGGCCCCCCATTGATCTTTTGGTGGGAAACAAACCATAAGCCATTTGTGGATCTCATAAATCCGAGCGCGACCATTGGAGTATTAGAGTTGAATGATCAATAATTTGGAGTTCCGCAGCAAGACTGAAGCTGAGCTATGTCTACTTCAATAGAAACAAACCTGGATTCAGTCCGGCGAGATTCACTCCTTTGATCTTCAGATATTGACCCTGCTGACCGATCATCATCGTCTTCGGCGACAGAGCCACCAGATGACGTTCTGCTTTCGACACGCTCATGGTGCCTCGTTCCTGAATGAATGCTACCGCCGTGCGAACCTACGAAACGAACATAACACTCCATAAATCACATACAAAAACGCTGCAAATTCTTACACAGGGGTTGGTTATTCCTCGGACCAGGCGCATGGAGACTCATTTCTTCAACATGGGGGAAATGGGGAAACAGTGGGTGCGGCGGGTCCCAGACCTATTCCAATCGATTCAGGATCCAGAATTTAGTAGAAAATGATACCCCACACGCCCAGGTACCGGAAATCTCGAAAACGCATATTCAAAATGGGTAATATATACCCAATTTGACCCATAACTTCTTCCAGAGGGTGCCAATCGTTCCGGGACCCACTTCATTGAAATTAGCGTCCAAGATTTAGCGGAAAATGATACCCCACACGCCTAGGTTCCAGAAATCTCAAAAACACATATTCAAAATGGGTAATATATACCCAATTTGACCCATAACTTCTTCCAGAGGGTGCCGATCGTTTTGGGACCCATTTCATTGGATTCAGCGTCCAAAATTTAGTGGAAAATGATACCACACTCGCCTAAATCGCCCAAAATCTCGAAAATCTTTGAAAATCCATTTTTCAAAAAACACATTTTGACCCCTACCCCGCCCAAATTTGGTCCGATCGGGCTGAAAAGCTTGGAGGACCGTCCTAGGCCGGGAACAGACCCCTGACCCAAATTTCAGATTTTTAGAGAATTTTCTACTACCAAAAACGGCGTGGACGGCGGACGGCGGACGGACATTGACCTTTTTTGATCAGGACATCATGAAACGTCCAGAAAAAAATTTTGAGCCGAATCGGAGAGGTTGACCATTTGCATGAAAACATAGGTTGATTATTCAAGGAATAACCAACCAAAATGGGTGGATAGATACCCATTTTGATCCATAACTTCTTCCGGTGGGTGCCAATCGTTCTGGGACCCATTTCATTGGATTCAGCACCCAAAATTTAGTGGAAAATGATACCCCACTCGCCTAAATCGCCCAAAATCTCGAAAATCCATTTTTCAAAAAACACATTTTGACCCCTACTCCTCCCAAATTTGGTCCGATCGGGCTGAAAACTTTTGAGGACCGACCTAGGCCGGGAACAGACTCCTGAGCCAAATTCCAGATTTTTAGAAAATTGTCTACTACCAAAACGGCGCGGACGGACATTTGACTTTTTTGATCTAGACACCTTGAAACGTGCAGAAAAAATGTTTGAGCCGAATCGGAGAGGTTGACCTTTTGCATGAAAACATTATTACGTTACATTATCACGTTATTCCTTGAATAATCAACCAAAAGCACTTGGCCATATTGTCTTGCTGTAATATCTGTCAGACTAACCATGAGCCCTGTGGTGTCCACCTGAGTTTGTGGATAGCGTCATTGTGTCTTCCAATACAGGCGCCACTCCTGAAATAGAAAACAACTTTGAGTTTTACCTTGAAAGCATTCCTCATAGTTTCCTTCTCATAACCAGCTCGCTCATTTCTCACCTTCGTAGGTTTTAGAACTACCTCCAGTTGACACCTTTCCATCTTCTTCGATGGTCCATGTTGTTTTAGCCACTGTAACCGGCCTATTACCAGTTGACGTTCCCCAAGTTGTGTTATAGTGCTCTTCCCAATCTTTTTTGTAAGTTTTTGCGTCACCTAAAAGTGTATGTTTTGGTCATTCAATCGTAAACATGAACATTGTGAGGCCACAAGGGTTGGGCAGTTAGGGAAGAAGGCAGCTAGGTATCGTTTTCTGAAATTTAATTCTCAAGTCTTTCTTATCCATAATCTGCTATCCTCTTGACTAAATTTCCCCCTCGAGTGAAGTGTACCCGAAAAAAATGACACACTATGATAGAAATCGAAATTTTGGACTAATGTAAACGTAAAACTTTTCCAAATCAGACGGTTCCATTGCTTCCATGGTGCTTTTTGAGGGACCTGGGCGTGTATCTGGATGGCTGACCTTCTCGGAACACATTGCGGCAACTGCCAGTAAAACAATGAGGTATCTGGAGGAACATGAGGGAATTCACAAGAATTCCAGCAGTCGTCCAGAATCTACACATCATTGGCCTGGCCTGGTCCCCATTCTTCGACGTCCACCGTTATACCCTTGAGAGGGTGCAGGATAAGATCCTCCGCTATGCCGCCTTCATTCGGGATTACTTCATCCTCTGATCTTCAGGCAAGTGACTATAGACCTAACCTTCCTGCACATGCTCCTGAACGCCCATCAATACTGTCCAGCCCTTGTTATCCAGCTACCATGAGTTACTATGCGATCCGGCTGCTTGTTTTATGTCCCTTTCTTGGCCACGAATTATCTGCAGTATCGTTTATTGAGCAGAATTCCTAGGTCGGCCAATCTGCTGCTTAGCCTCCGCCCCAACTCTGACTTCATCACAGACTAGCAGAGCACCCTCAATGGCCTGGTTCGATCATCTCGGTAGATTGTAGCTTGTGGCAACACTTGTGGCTAGGGGCTATCTACCATCATCCTCTATTTGACAATAGTGGGGTTGCCCAACATTGCGTGCTCGCTGAACCGGTTGCGCGCAATACAAAAATATTGTTTCAGGGATAAAATTCTCATGAAATTTTGGGTAGAATCCGAATTTGCAATAACGAATTGGGGTTCCCATTTAAAATAAAGAATTAAAGAGGGCAGTCGCCGTTATGCAGAACTCACCTCCTTCCCTGATGATATTGTGTTCGATCTCGGAGTCACCTCCACTGACTTGATGGCCTACCGCGAATCGCCGGTCCAGCTGCTCCTTAAGCCTGCTTTCAAGCTCAGTTTTGGCTTGTTCGGCCGTCCCTTCAAAAGTCCTGCTGTGCTCCCCTGACCCTACTGTGAGGCCGTCTTTTTCTCTCCTCCACGATGCGTGCTCAGAGGTAACTGGGTGTCCTGCGGAACAAAAGAATTTATAAAGGTATACCTGAATCACCATGACTCAATGCCAAGGCTTTTTCAAGAATTTGCAGGAGTTTCTCTACAAACGCCACGAAATATTCCGTAATTATTCTAGGAACTTCTGGCTCGGGTGGGAAAGCTTGTCTTTGAGGACCCCAGAATAAGTGGACCAACAAGTTTCTGTTGAGTAAAATTATCCGGTACGTGGCGAAGGGTTTGGGACACCTCCGATCGAATCAAAATCTTGGAAACCCCCTGCCTCCGTTAACTTATGCTCAGCCTACATTTATGGATAGGCTGAGCCTGATTATAGCTAATGGACGAGAGGACGCTTTGCAAATTGCAGTAGCTTCAGCTACCCACCAAAACCTTGCTTTCCTAGCCGAAAAAAGGGTAGGTAAGAGAAGAAAGGATGCCGTCCTTGATCCCGCCGGGTTAGCGCCCAGCGTGCTCTCCGCAGCCAGGCGGGACAACCGGCGCGGGATCACCTCCGAAAACTCAGGCTGGCCGTCCACTAGACGCGAATTCGCGCGAAGAGGCGAATTCGCAAGTTTTCGCTTCTACGCCTCTTCGCGCGTCGAAACCCCGTCCACTGCACGCGAATTCCTGTCAGTTTCGCCCGTCCTATCAGCTGTTTTGGGTCGAAAGACAGATGAGGTACATTGTTTAGTGAAGTAGTATGGGGACTACACATGTGGGCTAGGTAAAAGGGTGCGGCAGGTATAGATTTCCATCACCGGGTTCGCCTGTTCGCGCGTTCGGAAACAAACTGGTTTGGTTCTCTTCGCCTTCGCCAGACTTCGCGCGATCACAGCGCTTCCAGTGGACGGCCAGCCTCATGCCCTTCCAAAGACGGAAGGAACTGAACAGGAATAAGGCTGGCCGTCCACTGGACGCGAATTCGCGCGAAGAGGCGAACCTGGCGATGGAAATCAATAAATCGATCATGGCGCTTGCAGTGGACGGGGTTCTATACGAATAATAGTGTTTGTTAAGAGGCGAACTCTTCGTTTGAAATCGCGTACTTCGCCTCTTCGCGCGAATTCGCGTCCAGTGGACGGCCAGCCTAAGGAGAAGCCCGCGGTGTTGGGGGGGGGGGGGGAATTGCTTAAGGCAATAGTGGTGGGAGGTAAAGCGTCCTCTCGTCCATAAGCTATAATCAGGCTCAGCCTATCCATAAATGTAGGCTGAGCATAAATTATCCGGCAAAAAATCGATTGGCGTCTACTGGATGAAATAACCAAATTCCAAATTAAGGCATTCTCTTCCGTTTTCACAACAGCTCGGTCAAAATCAACTGTCAAATTTTGGGGCAAATCGGTGGAACTGAAACGATTTGCGAAACCTTCTAGTATATGTATCCCGGGATTTCTGATAATTCGGTGTTTGCATCAAAATTGTTCATCGACCTGTAATATCTAATAAATGTTCATAATATTTATTAAATATCTCAAAAACACATATTCAAACATGGGGTGAAAAGGGTGTGGTGGGTCCCGGACCCATTCCAATCGATTCAGGGTCCAAAATTTAGTGAAAAATGGTACCCCACACGCCTAGGTACCAGAAATCCCAAAAACACATATTCAACAAGGGAGAAATGTGAAAACAGTGAGTGCGGCGGGTCCCAGACCCATTCCAATCGATTCAGGATCCAAAATTTAGTGGAAAATGATACCCCACACGCCCAGGTTCCAGAAATCTCGAAAACATATTCAAAATGGGTAATATAATACACCAGTGGGTGCCAATCGTTCTGGGACCCACTTCATTGAATTCAGCGTCCAAGATTTAGTGGAAATTGATACCCCACACGCCTAGGTACCAGAAATATCGAAAACGCATATTCAAAATTGGTAATGCAAAAAATGGGTAATATATACACAATTTGACCCTTAACTTCTTCCAGTGGGTGTCAATTGTTCTGCAACCCATTACTTTCGATTCCAAGATTCCAGAGTCCAAGATTTAGTGGAAATTGATACCCCACTTGCCTAGATCGCCCAAAATCTCGAAAATCCATTTTTCAGAAAACACATTTTGACCCCTACCCCGCCCAAATTTGGTCCGTCCTAGGCCGGGAACAGACCTCTGACCCAAATTTCAGATTTTTAGAAAATTTTCTACTACCGAAAACGGCGCGGATGGCCTACGGCGGTCGGACATAGACCTTTTTTGATCTAGACACCATTAAACGTCCAGAAAAAAATCGGAGAGGTTGACCTTTTGCATGATAAGCAAATATCCGTCCGCCGTCCACGCCGGCTTTGGTAGTAGAAAATTTTCTAAAAATCTGAAATTTTGGTCGTGGGTCCGTGCCCAGCTCTAATTGGTCCTCGAAACTTATCAGCCCGATCGGATCAAAATTAGAGGAGAAGAAATTTGCCGTCTGCATGAGAAAAAAATTGCCGGCTTTGGTTATCAATAATAAAAACTTGGTCAGAAATGAGGGGCTGTAGCCCGGAATCCTCACCTCCAGATGTCCACGTAGTGTTCCACTCGGAATTGCGTTCTTCTGACACCCTGCTGACTCCACCTCCTCCGTGGCCCCGTCGTCTCGACGTCACACCCTCTGCGACGGCAGCGCCGCCTCTTTGCCGTGTCGCGCTGTCACCCTCGACCCTCCAGTTGACGCCGTGGCTGCCCTCGTACACCGCCGTGCCACCTTGACCGCGATGTCTGCCGGCAGCAACGGCTCCACCCTCGCGTGTCGACGATCTTTCCTCGTGAACACTTTCGGACCCCGTCCTCAACGTTCCGACAGAGCCGTCGTACGTTCTAGAGCGGTCCCCAGATCCAATGACGCTTCCATCGTGCTGTTTGTGCGTGGCAGTGTGTTCAGAGCCTGGGGAAAATTACGACAAATTGTAATAATCATTATACAAAATTATAACACAAATATTCATCAGCCCTATTATTTCTTCCCTCTGATTTTACTACACCATTC
Organism: Cyrtorhinus lividipennis; assembly: GCA_019603395.1. Taxonomy (NCBI): domain Eukaryota; kingdom Metazoa; phylum Arthropoda; class Insecta; order Hemiptera; family Miridae; genus Cyrtorhinus; species Cyrtorhinus lividipennis. Next base: position 23,970,751 of record CM034002.1, on the reverse strand, counting down.
CTGTATTTTCGATCTTCTTCAAAAATAGCAACATTTTGGAATAAAAATAATGGTAAGCCAATACAATAAGTGTTGGCAAGGAAGGCAGGGCTTTTCCTCTCAAAGTGTTATAGATTTTTATAAAGATTAACTTAAGACATGTAAGCCCCCAGGCTTGCTGCCTCCAGAAGGCCAGAAGGGAGGGAGCATGCTCCAGGATGCGCGCGCAGCCCCTGCCCAGACGCATTTTGGAGAGAGCTCCAGCACTCACTTGTTGGCAAGGTGCCCAACTTGGCAGTCATTGTCAAGGCGCCCCTTGGTGCAGAGGCGCCCAACATGTTAGAGTCATATATATTTTTGTAACCCTGTTGTGCAAGTGCATCTCACTCAGTCCATCCTGGCTTTGTCCTGTGCTCGCTCTGAAGTGAACTCTGCTACCATGCTGAAGTCGACCGAAGCTGTAATATTGTGTTCCCCATGAGATGATAAAGGACTCAAGTTAATTAAGCCACGCTGTGTACCTTTGAGACAGCAGTGCCCCCTCCAGTTTTCCCTTTGACGTTGACGCCATTTTCATCAGCCGGTATTGTTGCGCTTGTTCATTAATTGTATTTCATGTATATCATCATTTCATGTATCATGTATTAATTGTATTTTATGCTCCACATGTTGTCTAATTTACTTTGTCGAATTACTTTGACTTGTATCAATTCTAGCCTAGGTTGAGGCATATTCTCCTTTGCAACGTGTCCTTATTTTCAATTATAATTCATTTTGTATCAATGTATTTTATGCTCATCCTTGGTATCCCTAATTGCTCAGTCGTAAGTCTTGGACTTACATTGTGTAACCTCTTGCTAGGTCCATTCAAAACCTCCGAAGAAACCCGAATTAGAATTATAACAGATTTTAATTCGAGAGAGGCTTACAGCCACCACCTAAGCTTCATGGATCACTGTTATCGTTTCACTCCAAATTACAGTAAAAATTATCGAAGCCAGGCCTTACAGTAACCTCAGAAGGTTGTCGTAGTCCAGCTAGATCATACTAGCTACCGGCTAGATCATACTGCTTACATCCGAACGCAACCTATTTCTAAACTTGAATGTAAAGCATTTCTATTACTCTCGAAGTAAATATACTCAGGGAGCACCAACAAATCAAGCTTGAAGTTTTGCTGAGGAAAAGCTTACATTTTACAAAGACTATCTATCAGTTAGCTAAGGAGTAACAAAAATTTGGATTATTTCATGAAAATCTTTTTCTTCGTTACGAAGATCGAACACAGTAGACTGATGACAGGAGCCGAGATACATAGTACTATCTCACATCGAGTGTTGAAGCAAAAAATGCTGCATATCTCTTCACGGAGGTTGATTATTCCTTGGACCAGGAGGACCAGGAGCACGGAGGCTCATTTCTTCAACATGGGGAAAATGAGGAAAACAGTGGGTGTAGCGTGTCCCGGACCCATTCCAATCGATTCAGCGCCCAAAATTTAGTCGAAAATGATACCCCACACGCCTAGATCGCCGTAAATCTCCAAAATTTATTTTTCAAAACACAAAATTTGATCAAGGCGTGTGGGGTATCGTTTCGACTAAATTATGGACGCTGAATCCAATCAAACGAGTCTTGGAACGATTGGAGCCCACTGGAAGAGGTCATGAGTTAAAATGTGCACCTATTCACCCATTTCGAATGTGTTTTTCTATATTTCTGGTAGCTAGGCGTGTGGGGTATCGTTTTCCATTAATTTTTGAACGCTGAACGAATGGAATAAGTCTCCATGCGTCTGGTCATAGGAATAACCAACCCCTGTGAATGAATTTGCAGCGTTTTTGGTTGGTTATTCCTTGAATAATCAACCTATGTTTTCATGCAAAAGGTCAACCTCTCCGATTCGGCTCAAAAATTTTTTCTGGACGTTTCATGGTGTCTAAATAAAAAAAAATCTGCAAATTCTTACACACGGGTTGGTTATCCCTCGAATTGGGGGAAACAGTGGGTGTGGCGGGTCCCAGACCCATTCCAATCGATTCAGGGTCCAAAATTTAGTGGAATATGATACCCCACACGCCTAGGCACCTGAAATACTGACACATAAAAAAGGGATGGATACATACCCAATTGGACCCATTACTTCTTCCAGTGGGTGCCAATCGTTCTGGGACCGGTTTCATTGGATTCAGCGTCCAAAATTTAGTGGAAAATGACACCCTACTCGCCTAAATCGCCCAAAATCTCGAAAATCCATTTTTCAAAAAACACATTTTGACCCCCCCCCCCCCTCCCAATTTGGTCCGATCGGGCTGAAAAGTTTCGAGGACCCATCTCGGCTGGAAACAGGCCGCTGACCCAAATTTCAGATTTCAGAACAATGGACGGCGGACGGACATTGACCTTTTTTGATCAGGACATCATGAAACGTCCAGAAAAAAATTTTGAGCCGAATCAGAGAGGTTGACCATTATCATGAAAACATAGGTTGATTATTCAAGGAATAACCAACCAAAAGCTCAATGTCCGTCCGCCGTCCATTGTCCGCGCCGTTTTCGGTAGTAGAAAAGGTTCTAAAAATCTGAAATTTGGGTCAGGGGTCTGTTCCCAGCCAAGACGGGTCCTCGAAACTTTTCAGCCCGATCGGACCAAATTTGAGCAGAGTAGGGGTCAAAATGTGTTTTTCGAAAAATGGATTTTTCGAGATTTTGGGCGATCTAGGCGAGTAGGGTATCATTTTCCACTAAATTTTGGACGCTGAATCCAATGAAATTGGTCCCAGAACGATTGGCACCCACTGGAAGAAGTTATTGGTCAATTTATCGTTCAATTTATGGGTAAAAAAAAAACTAAATCAGAAAACCAAATAAATTCGCTCCCGGGGTGGGGCTCGAACCAACAACCTTCGATTTCTGCCGAACGCGCTAGCCATTTGCGCCACAGTTCGATCTAGGCTAGAACGAATGGCGTGTGGAATATCATTTTCCACTAAATTTTGGACCCTGAATCGATTGGAATGGGTCCGGGACCCGCCACATCCACTGTTTCCCCCATTCGAGGAATAACCAACCCGTGTGCAATAATTTGCAGGGTTTTCTTCTTTAGTCCTGAATATTTTTCTTCTACTCACCTCCTGAAGTCCAAGTGGAGTTCCATTCGGACGATTTCCCTTGTGCCGTCCTCGTTCCAGCAGCAGTTCCTTCACCCCGACGTCTTGAGGTCTCAAACGAACCGTCGTCCACGACAACAGTGCCACCTTCAAGTATCAGTCGATCCTCGTGGTGAACTTGCCTGCCGACATCAGCCGATCCCTCGTGAGTCCTTGTGCGGTCTCCGGATCCTACTACAGGTCGGTTATCTTCTTTGCGCCAGGACGTGGACTTAGACGTGACTGGGCGACCTGTAGCAGAAACATTTGTCAACTAGATCAACCTGTATCAAATGTCCAAATCACTCTGACAAATCTCCTGTATTAAATTAGTGTTGCACTCCATTCCAACAGAACAAGAATGATTGATTGAATTTATTTACTTAAACATAAGGGGGGATTAAATTTATTTACCTAAACATGATGGGATTCTCTTCCATCGCACCTTACAGTACCTAAATAACATTTTTTCTCTTAAAACCCACTACCAATCCGTAGGTTCAACACTGGTGGAACTCTGACATTGATGTGAAATGTATGAGTGAAGTAGCTCCATACATCTTCCTGGGAGTATGATTTTCAACTGAATTTAGACCATCACACCTAACTGTCCAATGCATGAGAACATTTTTTTTTTTAATTTTGAGCAGATTTTGATTGGTTATTCCTTGAATGATCGACTCATGTTTTCATGCAGAAAGTCAATCCCTCCAATTCGGCTCAAAATTATTTTCTGGGCGTTTCAAGGTGTCCATATTTCAAAAACGCTGCAAATTCTTACACAGGGGTTGGTTATTCCTCGGACCAGGCGTATGGAGACTCATTTCCTCAACATGGGGAAAATGGGGGAAACGGTGGGTGCGGCGGGTCCCGGACCCATTCCAATCGATTCAGGGTCCAAAATTTAGTGGAAAATGATACCCCACACGCCTAGGTTCCAGAAATCTCAAAACACATATTCAAAATGAGTAATATATACCCAATTTGACCCATTACTTCTTCCAGATGGGTGCCAATCGTCCTGAGACCCACTTCATTGGATTCAGCTTCCAAGATTTAGCGGAAAATGATACCCCACACGCCTAGGTTCCAGAAATCTCAAAAACACATATTCAAAATGGGTAATACATACCCAATTTGACCCATAACTTCTTCCAATGGGTGCCAATCGTCCTGAGACCCATTTCATTGGATTCAGCGTCCAAAATTTAGTGGAAAATGATACCCCACTCGCCTAGATCGCCCAAAATCTCGAAAATCCATTTTTCAAAAAATACATTTTGACCCCCTACCCCACCCAAATTTGGTCCGATCGGGCTGAAAAGCTTGGAGGACCGTCCCAGGCCGGTTACAGACCCCTGACCCAAATTTCAGATTTTTAGAAAATTTTCTACTACCAAAAACGGCGTGGACGGCGGACGGCGTACGGCGGACGGACATTGACCTCTTTTGATCTAGACACCATGAAACGTCCAGAAAAAAATTTTGAGCCGAATCGGAGAGGTTGACCATTTGCATGAAAACATAGGTTGATTATTCAAGGAATAACCAACCAAAAGGTCAATGTCCGTCCGCCGCACACGCCGTCCGTCCGTCACGACCGTTTTTGGTAGTAGAAAATTTTATAAAAATCTGAAATTTTGGGTCAAGGGTCTGTTCCACGGCCTAGGACGGTCCTCCCAGTTTTCAGCCCGATCGGATCCAAATTTGGGAGGGGTAGGGGCCAAAACTGTGTTTTTGAAAAATGGATTTTCGAGATTTTGGCGATCTAGGCGTGTGGGGTATTCCATTTTCCACTAAATTTTGGGACGCTGAATCAAATGAAAATGAGTCCCAGAACGATCGGCATCCCACTACTGGAAGAAGTTATGGGTGCAAATTGAGTATATATACCCATTTTTGCATATGTGTTTTGAGATTTTCTGTGAAACTAGGCGTGTGGGGTATCAATTTTTCCGCCTAAATCTTGGAAGCTGAATCCAATGAACGTGGGGTCCCAGGACGACTGGCACCCACTGGAAGAGTTATGGGTCAAATTGGGTATATATTACCCATTTTGAATATTCGTTTTCGAGATTTCCGGTACCTGGGCGTGTGGGTATCATTTTCCACTAAATTTTGGATCCTGAATCGATTGGATGGTTCCGGGACCCGCGCATCCACTCTTGTCCCCATTTCCCCCATGTTGAGGAAATGAGGTCTTCCCTACGATGGTTCGAGGAATAACCAACCGTGTGTAAGAATTTGCAGAGTTTTTGATCTAGACACCATGAAACGTCCAGAAAAAAAATCTGCAAATTCTTACACACGGGTTGGTTATTCCTCGAATGGGGGAAACAGTGGGTGTGGTGGGACCCAGACTCATTACAATCGATTCAGGGTCCAAAATTTAGTGGAATATGACACCCTACACGCCTAGGCACCAGAAATCCTGACACATACAAAATGGGTGGATACATACCCATTTTGACCCATAACTTCTTCCGGTGGTTGCCAATCGTTCTGGGATCCGTTTCATTGGATTCAGAGTCCCAAATTTAGTCACAAGTGATACCCCACACGCCTAGATCGCCGAAATCTCTTTTTTGTAAAAACATTATTTTCCACTAAATTTCGGGCGCTGAATCGATTCAAATGAGTCTCCATTTGACTCTGGTCTGAAGAATAACCAATCCCTGTGAATTTGCAGTGTTTTTGGATTAATTTCTTGCGTTATGGCTAAACTATCTCGGGTTTCTTAATAGGAGGTGGCACAACTCGGCCCAGTCCACTTTTTTTTCTAACATTATTTTGAGTGGTTTGCAGCTTTCATAAACAACACACCTTCCTCCATTCACACATATAAATAAACATTAAAAATAGAATAAAATAATTGTATTGCCTTTTTACCTCCAGAACTCCATGTTGTGTTCCATTCGGTAGTTTTTTGTTCTGACGTTCGTGTCCCAGCAGCGTCTTCTTGACGTCGACGGCCTGTACCTGAAGAAACGATATCTGTGGCTGCACTGCCAGATTTGCTTTCACTTCTCCAGCTTGATCCGCCACGGTTCCTCGAGCTGCTAGATCTTGTAGATTCCCTCTCGTAGGTCTGTTCAACGAAATCACCACCTGGGATACCTAGTAACACACGTATGAACAACTTACTATTTGGTGTAGACTGTTTACAGTGAAAAACGCTTCAAATTACTCAACAATGATACTGGGGGCCTCACAAGGTGTCTCCCCCCTCCCCCTTTCTAAAATTGTGTAAGGTTAAAAGAAAAAAAATTATTCCTCATTTCCTTCCCCTATGTCAAAAAACAAAAAATCTGCAAATTCTTATACACGGGTTGGTTATTCCTCGAATGGGGGAAACAGTGGGTGTGGCGGGTCCCAGACCCAATCCAATCGATTCAGGGTCCAAAATTTAGTGGAATATGATACCCCACACGCCTAGGCACCAGAAATCCTGACACATACAAAATGGATACATACCCATTTTGACCCATAACTTCTTCCGGTGGGTGCCAATCGATCGGAGACACATATCATTGAATTCAGGGTCCAAAATTTTGTGGAAAATGATACCCCACACGCCTAGGTAGCAGAAATCCCAAAAACACATATTCAAAATGGGTAATAAATACCCAATTTGACCCATTACTTCTTCCAGTGGATGCCAATCGTTCTGGGACCCATTTAGTTGGTGTCCGTCCGCCGTACGCCGTCCATCGTCCGCGCCGTTTTTGGTAGCAGAAAATTTTCTAAAAATCTGAAATTTGGGTCAGGGGTCTGTTCCCTGCCGAGACGGGTCCTCGAAACTTTTCAGCCCGATCAGACCAAATTTGGGGGGAGGGGGGTAGGGGTCAAAATGTGTTTTTTGAAATTGGATTTTCGAGATTTTGGGCAATTTAGGCGAGTAGGGTGTCATTTTCCACTAAATTTTGGACGCTGAATCCAATGAAACGGGTCCCAGAACGATTGGCACCCACTGGAAGAAGTAATGGGTCAAATTGGGTATTTATTACCCATTTTGAATATGTTTTTTCGGGATTTCTGCTACCTAGGCGTGTGGGGTATTGTTTTCCACTAAATTTTGGACCTGAATCATGAATCCCAGAACGATTGGCAACCACCGGAAGAAGTTATGGGTCAAAATGGGTATGTATCCACCCATTTTGTATGTGTCAGGATTTCTGGTGCCTAGGCGTGTGGGGTATCATATTCCACTAAATTTTGGACCCTGAATCGATTGGAATGGGTCTGGGACCCGCCACACCCACTGTTTCCCTCATTCGAGGAATAACCAACCCGTGTGTAAGAATTTGCAAACAAAAAAAAAATTCAGATTTTTAGAAAATTTTCTACTACCAAAAACAGCGCGGACGATGGACGGCGTACCCGTCGACCTTTTTTGATCAGGACATCATGAAACGTCCAGAAAAAAAAATTTGAGCCGAATCGGAGAGGTTGACCATTATTATGAAAACATAGGTTGATTATTCAAGGAATAACCAACGAAAATCCTACAAATGTATGAAATTGTATGTGCAACCACGTGCCCTAAAGTTGATGATTTTGATGATTTTTTCACGAAAATTGAATCGAACCAAGAAGCAGAAGGTATCTTGTGAGTCACCGTTAAAAAAAAAGGTTACTCCATCTGCCACACCATAGAGTTCACCATTATCCACTGCTCCACAATCCACTTCCAATCAATTTCTACTCATCCATAATTTTGAGGTTACGCTACTTTCCACGCTCGCTGAACCGGTCGCGCGCTATAAAAAAAAATTGTATGAGGATTAAAATTTTCAGGAATTCTGGTATGAATCCGAATCTGCAATAAAATATTGGGGTCCCATCTTAAATGAGAGAGTACTGTTAGTTAGTGTAACTTGCACATGGTTGCGCAGTTGCCTCGTTGGTAACTTTCTGAAATCGCCTTCATCAGTGTATTGCTGCTGAAGGCCGCCATCCTGGTGATAACCTAAACTTGATACGAAAAACGAGATTACCTACTGATTCAAATGAACTATGGTCCATTTTGGTTGGTTATTCCTTGAATAATCAACCTATGTTTTCATGCTAACAGTCAATCTCTCCGATTCGGCCCAACAATTATTTTTCTGGAAGTATCTAAATCAAAATTAGCAAAAGTCCGTGCGCCGTCCACGCCGACTTTGGTAGTAGAAAATTTTCTAAAAATCTGAAATTTTGGTCAGGGGTCCGTCCCCGGCTCTAGTTGGTTCTTTAAACTTTTCAACCCGATCGGACCAAATTTGGGTAGGGTATTTAGGGGTCAAAATGAGGATTTTGAAAAATGGATTTTTGAGATTTTTTGCAATGTAGGTGTGAGGGGTATCAATTTACACTACATTGTGGACCCTGAATCCAATAAGACGGGTCCCGGAACGATTGGCGCCCACTGGAAGAGGTAATGGGTCAAAATGTAACTGTTTTCTTGGCGTTTCAAGGTGTCTAGATCAAAGAACGCTGCTAATCCTTACACGAGGGTTAGTTAATCCTCGGACCAAGCGCATGGAGACTAATTTCTTCAACATGGGGGAAACAATGGGTGTAGTGGTTCCCGGACCCATTCCAATCGATTCAGGGTCCAAAATTTAGTGGGAAATGATACTCCACACGACTAATTACTAGAAATCTTGAAAAAACACATTCGAAATTGGTAGATAGGTACTCATTTTGACCCATAACCTCATCCAGAGGGGCGCCAAACGTTTCGAGACCCATTGTATTGGATTCGGTATCCAAAATTTAGTGGAAAATGATACCCCACACGCCTGGGTACCAGAAATCTCGAAAACAATCGAAATGGGAGGATAGGCACCCATTTTGACCCACAATCTCTTCCAAGGGGTGCCAATCGTTCCCGGACCCATTTCATTGGATTCAGCGTCCAAAATTTAGTGGAAAATGATATCCCACATGCCTAGATCGCCAAAAATCTCTAAAATCCATTTTTAAAATTCACATTTTGACCCCTACCTCTCACAAATTTGGTATTTTTTTCTTTGTTGAGTAGTTTTCTTTCCCTTTAAAAACCGTTCCATATCTACTGCCCCACAATGTATTTACTTTAGGACATCACTTGGCCAATTGGAGTCTCACCACGAGCTGAGTTTCGATCCCTGTTTTCATGTTCGACCACATTGCTGCCATTTCGTACAATCCCGTCCTCTTCTTCTCGCCAGGTGGTTTCTGTACGTCCTCCTCCTCGTCCCCAGGTAGTGTAGCTTGTTCGTTCGCTGCTTTTCGTCTTCGTGTGTCCTCCCAAGTCATCAATTCGCCTCTCATTCGATCCAGATCCCTGTAACAATCGTCAGGGAAACATCAAGCGTGGAAGGTTTGCTTGCTTCGAGCTATATTTATCAAATTGAAGGACTTGGTTGGCAGTACTCACTCTCGAATCCGTTTGCATCCTATTTCGTGTATTGCCGTCATATCCTGATGAGTAGGAGTCACTCTCAAGTTTTCCACCATTTCTGCTGTAGTGATTTTTTCCTGAAAAACGAAGCCCATCAAAATATGTGATAGAAGGCTAAAGATGGACCCAACTCGAGTCGCTTTTGTGGGCCAGAGAACTTAAGAAGTTATAAGAACTTCACATTATCGGCTTGATTTTCATTACAACCAAACAAATTAAATTCAGGGAAAAATACACGGAAATTAGCGTTAAAAAGATGAAATGGATGAAATATCAAATGTCAAGGAGTAAATTAATTTGGTATGCATCATCATGGTTTGCTAGATCGACTGAGATAGAATCTATTGCTTTACAGTGATTATTCTAGTCGCTATATCGAAGGTACCGATTTCATTGGTAGGTACTATTTGAAGGGTGCAGGGAAAAACCGAACATTCAACTTTTTACTGATAAAGGAAAAAAACGTCGCAAATTCCTTCACAGGGGTTCGATATTCCTCGGACCAGGCGCATGGAGACTCATTAATTTCATCAACATGGGGAAAATGGGGTAAACAGTGGGTGTGGTGGGTCCCGGACCCATTCCAATCGATTCAGGGTCCAAAACTTAGTGGAAAATGGTACCCCACTCGCCTAGGTACCAGAAATCTCGAAAACACATTCGAAATGGGGAGATGGATATCCATTTTGACCTATAATCTCTTCTGATGGGCGCCAATCGTTCTGGGACCCGTCTCATTGGATTCTGCGTCCTAGGTTTTGTCGAAAATGACCAAACCGAACACGTCTAGATCGCCAAAAATCTCGAAAATTTTGGAATTGTTTTTGGCTCAAGTTGGTCCTCAAAACTTTTCAAAAAATTGAAGGGAGGGGATGTCAAAATGTGTACTTCAGAAAATACATTTTCGAGATTTTTGACAATCTAGGTGTGTGGGTTATCATTTTCCACCAAATTCTGGACGCTGAATCCAATGAAATGGGCCCCGGAACGATTAGCCCTCTAGGTGAAGTTGTGGGTCAAAATGGGTATCTATTCACCTATTTCGAATGTGTGTTTTCGTAACTTCTGGTACCAAAGTGTGTGGGGTATCATTTTCCACTAAATTTCGGACGCTGAATCCAATGAGACGTGTCCTGGAACGATTGGCGCTTATTAGAAGAGGTTATGGGTCGAAATGGGTATCCATCTACCTATTTTAAGGGAGATGGTGACCCAAAATGACCCTTTTTTTTTTTTGCATAAAAAAAAAACTGAGAATCTGCTGAAAATTTTGATAATTACATTCAATTATTGGATAAAGGATACCTTCACAATTGAACGTCTGAAAATAATGACTGCCACTTGTAAGCGCGTCCTTTCTGCTTGTCCAATGGCGCGCATAGCGTAGATTAGGCGTACATTCACATCGTGAAATTTCGTTTCAGGTAGAGTATTGATTGAATAGAATGCAGAATAGGAGCAATCAGAACAAAACACTGAAATGTTCACACGCTAAACCTGTGTGCTCACCACTATCTAGGACTCATCTCACCACCACATTCAGGGCCCATCCGATTTCTTCTGAATCCATGGCGGAATTTTTTCTGCTTCTTGAAAATGGTTAGCAGAAAATCGGCATTCTCGAAATGAATTAGGTTCGAGAGAAACAAGAAAATCCGAGAGAAAAACTGCCGAAAAATAGTAAAACTGCGAAACTGCGACGGCGAGACGGGAAAAGTAAACAAAAATTCAGCCACTACCGGTTTTTAGCGTGATATCGTCTCTTCTTTCTACTCTTCTTCATGTAGTGTATTATTTCTCTACCCAAGCTCAACCGAAAAAAAACATGCGCATTTGAAAGGTGGGACGATTTGCGAGCTGACGATTGAGCGTAACAGGCTGAGTAGAGCCGTCTGTCTTTGTCTCTGTTTTTCTCGAAACAGTTTTTTCACCTTCCGAATAGAGTTTCAGGAATGGTGGAGGATTTTGTTTTCTTTTTTTGTTTAGTTCAGAATGGAAAAAGGAACAACGAATGTATGGAATTTCGTAAATCTGGGATTTCGTAATGTGACATCCCCTCAAAGTTAGAGTAGCTGAATACAGCCAAAATAGTTCTTTCTTTAGCCAACCAACAGTATGTTGATGAAGCAAAAAACAAATCCTTACATTCGTTGTCCACAACCATTCGAGGAAACAACTGGAAAAAGTTTGGGACTGATCGGATGAGAGAATAAGGTCAGAATCAAATAGAATGATGCGCGGAAAGCTTGGCTTATCTCTCAATTTCAGACGTTTTGTTGGTCATAATCAAAATGTTCTTTCAAAGGCGTGTTCAGGACAGAACACGAATCAGTTAAAAGGAATTGATCATTTTAGTCATCCATTGGGGACAGGGCGAGAGTTGAGAGCAGGTTGGCCGCCGGTAGCGCGCTTCCTTCACGGGTAAATTAAATGTGCTCTTTTAAGATTTCTGCTACCTTAGCGTGTGGGGTAGGATCCTGTGAAGGAATTTGCGGCGTTTTTTTTTTTGTTTTTCATTTCGCCTCACCGCATTGTTCTACTTTTCATTTCTAGTAGAATGGCTATTAGGGAATTTTTCATGAAACTGAAAGACTTTTTTCCTGTACCCATCATGATCGACC
>CM034002.1:23937174-23958476 GCA_019603395.1 Cyrtorhinus lividipennis | reverse complement strand
CCAGCCAGATGAGGCAAATTGATGCACTTGGCACTCCAATTCAGAGGTTGAAGGTGGATTGTCCAGATCTCGGTTGGGAATTGCACCGGCACCCATCGCCGAGGGTGTACCACCGGCTGCTTCTGGGGGTGCTGTTCTGGTGTAATTGGCCTTGGTGGTTGTCGTCGACGCTAGGTTCGGGGGCCTCGGCAGATGTTGGAGCGGCTGTGGACCCGCCCTGGCGATTGTTGTCGGTGTCGGGTTTCGTGGCTCGGGCGGTTTCCTGGGCTTTTTGACGCCCTCCTGTCGTCCTTTAGTTGAAGGAGTGCTGAGGAGGTCCGGGTACAGGGGCGACCACCGCCAATGGAGAATCATCTTCCCGTGGCGGGTTCTTTCATCTCCACTACGACGTATACGGGCGTATTCCAAGGGGTAATTTCATCAGGAGGTCCAGTCCGATCGATCCAAGCCGGAGTCAGGTCGTTGGAAGACACAGAACGCGTGCGTAATCGTGACCGGAACCGATGGTGATACGTACATCCTGGACCCCATCACGGGCAGTGGTTGTCCCTCGGCACCCCATAGCTCCATTGCTGTTGGGCGGATGTAATGCCAGGCACAGGTCTTGATAGGACAGGACACTGCAGCACCAGTATCCACGACCATTCGCCGGGATTCCCTCCCCAAGCGGCGGTGATCAGTATCATGGGCATCATGACACCATTCACAGCGGTCTGGTAGGACACACAGCTCGTCTCCGCGGACTTCGACGATTGGTTCGTCCTCGTTATTTGTTGTGAGATGGCTTGGGTTTCTGGGTCGTGCTGATGTTTCTGACCTGGTGCATTCGCGGGTTTGAGATGGGCAGGGTCTTCTTCTTCACGGCAATCAGTCCAGCCCCATGGTCAGGGATCCACAGAAATTGCAGAACAAGGCCGTAGGAGTCCGTGGGGGCAACTCACTGGAAAGTGGGACATATCACCACAGACATACAGGGCAGCACTGGGACGGTCGTGGTGGAACTTCGTCGGCACCGGTATCAACTGGTGATCGCCGAACGTTGCCTGGTGTTTGGGTAACGGAGCGGGCTTCTGGGTTTTTGCAGGCAGTTTGCTGCAAAATGCCCTGGTTCTCCGAAGAGTAGCACATTTCTGGCTCCGAGGTCTTGATCCGCTGACAGCGGTTATGTCCCACGAGCATACGTAGTCCTGCTTCGCTCTCATTACGTCCTCCCATCCCTCAGCCCGCTCCACTGCTCCTCCAAGGTGTCGGAGGGTTACCCTGCAAGTAGAGATGTGAGTTCTTTCGCGTTGCCCGCGGACAAAAACGCTGAGTGCCGTCTTGTCCATTCCCGACGTTGGGCATCGTTCAGTTGGGTTCAGTTCGGACAGCCGACTGTGCCGTGGCCAGAAGTCGTTCTGCGAACGTCGATGGACTCGTCGGGGTTCTCTGGCTGTCCAGAGTCAGTTCGCCTTCTCGGACTTTCCTCGCCATACCATGCCAGTATGGCCTTCTTCACGTCGTGTATGGGTGTTCGCCAAGACATCCTGGAGGAATCGCTTGGCTCCACCTTTTAGGCGGGTGCGAAGGAATCGCAGTCTCTTCTTGTGTTCGTCAAGTTTGGGTTGCTTGCTCCACTTCCTGGAAGAACACGGATGCCGTGATAGCATCCGCTCATCAGGGTTCCATGTGCGACTTCCATAAACAACGACCGCGGAATGCCGGAGGCCGCAGGCTCACGGAAGAAGGCGGCCCAGTTGTTCATCGCTTCCGTCACGGCGTTCATCATGGCTTGCCTCGACGATGGGCTGCTGTTTTCGTTGCATGGTCGCGAACTCACTGTTGCCAAAAGAACTAAATAAAAAGAATTACAGAACTGATAGACAATTCTTGCGCACCAAGGACGATAATTCCCCACGAATCGAGAAAGGACTTCCCAGTTGGTAAGAGCTATGACGGGTCTGGAATCGGGATGTCCAATTGGAGCTGAAGGCTCGTCGGAACAGTCCCGGAACAGAGGCCTCGGGACAAGTGTCGGAACAGTCCCGGAACAGAGGGCCTCGGGACAAGTGTCGGAACAGTCCCGGAACAGAGGGCCTCGGGACAAGTCTCGGAACAGTCCGGAACAGACCGGAACAGACCCGGAACAGGGGGCCTCGGACAAGTGTCGGAACAGTCCCGGAACAGAGGGCCTCGGGACAAGTGTCGGAACAGTCCGGAACAGAGGGCCTCGGGACAAGTGTCCGGCGAACAGTCCGGAACAGAGGCCTCGGAACAAGCCTCGGAACAGTCCCGGAACAGACCCGGGACAGTCTCGAACAGAGGCCTCGGAACAAGCCTCGGAACAGTCCCGGAACAGACCCGGGACAGTCTCGGAACAGAGGCCTCGGAACAAGCCTCGGAACAGTCCCGGGACAGTCTCGGAACAGGGGGCTACAGCGAGAGTGATGCTACTAGATAAATGAGCCAGTATTTAAATTTCGATTTATGGAAAGAAAGAAAAATGATACGGATTTGAAGTTAATTGACTCCTCACTCGCTTCCTCACACTCGGGCCGATTTGTTTGTTTCTTACAATTTTAAATTTCGGAATCTACAACTAGCACAATTTAAATTTCAAGATTATAAAACGCGACCCAATTCCTTCAGAGCTTTTTCTCACCAATATTCGCCTGGTCAAGATCACTTGTTGTGGATACGACAGAAATCGAGATTTCTGAAATATCCCACCGCTTGCCACCAAAAGATGTAACCCGCCGTTTCACCTAACGGGCTAGGGATCCAGAAATAGACCTAGGCGAATAAATTAGTGGGAGACTAAAGACTTTCACTTACCGTTCGGAATGTCGGAGACGGTCGGTCATAGACTCCAAGTACACCTGAATTGACTAAGCTCTGAGGAATGGGGTTTCGTGAGTGAAAGACAAGAGTTCAATATTGGCTTATAATAACGCAATTGTTCGAAATATGAAATGTGGAATGTCTCGGCCGAGAAGGATACTGACTATGGCTTAATCTAATTAGTGAGTAAGTAGAAGTGAAGGGCTGAAGGCCAATGAATTTACGAGGTAGCTGAAGGCTCAGGAGTGTTTGATTTGGAATAACGGAAAAATACAAGTGGTTTACTAATGTCCTCCCCTAATTCCCTCTGCTTTTCCTACTACAGACAAAATACCAAATACTACGGTTACACGTTACAATTCTCTGATCAGCTTTCTGGTGACTAAACGTCAGGGCTTGGGCCAGATTTAAAGAGTCGACTTTCGCGTTGCTAGGGTACGAGACAGAGTGATTTCGCCACTTACGTGCACCAACTCCTTCGGATGGAGACAACAGGGTGATGTGCTCTTCGCTGCTCGGCTTCGGTCAGGGGAACGCCGTCCAGGTCGGAGGAGGCGAGGCTCTTTCCGACGGAGGTCCGACGACTGGCGGTGCGTGGAAAACCCAGACTATTGGCCGTCGGTCGGGCGCGAACGGATCAACACTCGGGTCCGACGGGGGATTTTCAGTTCGTAATAGGGGTCCACTGTTACGGGATAGGAATTGGCTGATCTCCCAATTCCCGAGTTCTCACCCTGAAGGAACCACGATACACTCGTTCCTTCAGGTCACTTTCACAACACCGGGTCACAAGGGGTAGACTTGGTACGCGTCGGGTGTTCCGCTTCGATGTTCCGGTTCACTTCGCTTCGATGTCCCGGTTCACTTCGATGTCCCGGTTCACTTTACTTCGATGTCCCGGTTCACTTCACTCCGTTCCGCGAACAGAGATTTCAACTTTCCTTCTCTTGAGTTCGGATACGACTGCTTGATGTTAGTTCTCTCAGTCCGCTCGTCACGTCGCCTTCCCCTTCTACTCCTCCCTGGGTGTCTTGCGCCGCCCATCGCCTACCCAATCCAAAGAGGGCACGCCTTCCGCCCAGCTGGGGTTAGGCGTTTGGAGGGGAGAGGGGTCGTTCCGTCCCCCGCCGCCGAAGTTTCTTGGCGGGGCGCTTGAAATCTGCCGCCCCGTTACACCGTCAATACGAAGAAACTGGAGGAGCGAAGACTAAAGGAAAGAAGAAGGATGATCAATTTTAATGAGTGATCTACATCGAAAGTATAAAATGTATTCTATTACGGAACAAGGTAACCATGAGTAACTTGGTATGGTAAAATGAGTAAGTAATTTTGAAATGAGTTACAATGCACATTTTTAATAGAATGGAAGGAATGTAGGCACAACTTCCTAGTCAATAACTTTTCATGTTGAGTAGTTTCATCAGTAGGTAGAATATTCATCTCAACAGCTGTGATATGGAAAATGTGAATAGAATATCGTGAATGTTCTCTAATGCTTGTTTACATGGTTTTCAACAGAAGAGACGTGGCAATAAAAATAGCATACTTGAAACGGAATTATTTGAAATGCGGAAACGGCCAAGAAAAATGTACAATGAACAAAAGGAATGTGGATAAGAAATCACATGGGTTGCCAAGAATTAACGGGCGAGGTGACATTTTGAACTATGAAGGACGTGAGTTGAGGAATTAATGAAGTGAGTTCAGTGGTATTAGTCAGATGAATTGCAGAGGCTGGGCAGAAAAACTAAAATCCTAGGGAAAATGATAATTATTATTATGAATAGAATATGGCAAAAGGCAAGTTCTGGAAATTAACGTATGGGAGTGACAAAAAGATAGAATGTGAGAGTTCTAAACAGCTTGGTAGTTTCCTATACCGTTTGAAGAATTGCAAGGATACTCTTCAGAGTGACAATACGAAAATTATCTTAAATGAGAAAGAAATTAAGTTTTTTTTAATTTTTTTAACTTCATTAACTCACCCTACCTTTGAAAATCAAAATTTTACTAATGGGTCCGAATACGAGGAGGAGGGAGTGTCGGAATAAAACCCTGAGATTCCTCGCATTCTGACCCACCCCTTCAGTATGTTTGAATCAAAGTAGATGAGGAGACAGGAGGCGCAAGAATCTACGTCATCTAGCAACGCAGTAACATCTACCAACGCAACCTACAATCTTCCTGCTTCGTCCTGGGCATCTGAAATTCAGCGGACTGCAAACTACCGACGATCTTTGAATGAAACTAACTACGGACATCAACTACATCGGAACATCATTTGAGAACTCCATAAGACATTCGAACAATCACTACGCGAAATATTATTAGTATATAAATCAGCTGACAATTAGCCAATTTTGACGGCTTGGATTTGCCCTTTTCTCATTCTCGTTCTATGGCTGCTCAAGTGTACTGAATAAATGCTGTCTGTGCGCTTCCACATCTTATTGCAATTCTGGACGGAAGAAATGATGAAGGTAAATCAAAATAATTTAATACCGGTATGCTAAAATCTTGACAAGTTCCAAACCAAAAATTGAGTTCAAACCCTTCAAATCTATCTCAGGTTATCTCATCTCCCCTCTCAGCGACGGTTTGAACCCTATTAGTCAGAGTCAACACTCACCCGAGCAATTAGGTCTCAAGGAAACTAATCTTCAAAGTAATTGATAGCCAGGTTATTAGTAAACATAACATCATTAACCGTCATTAAGCTAATCCAATCGTAAATACGGGAATCGGGAGATCGAAGCGGTCTGCGGAGGTATAACTCGGTTTACTGAGGTGGATCGCTTGTAAGAGCATAGAGATTCACCCAACAAGACTCCACCCTGTATCCCTGTGTGTACCTCCAATATGTAAACTAAAATTGGAACAATCGAAGTTAGTGACAAAACGCTGCAAATACACGGGTAGGTTATTCCTCGGCGCATGGAGACTCATCAGAGACACATGGGGAAAATGGGGGAAACAGTGGGTGTGATGGGTCCCGGACCCATTCCAATCGATTCAGGGTCCAAAATTTGGTGGAAAATGATACTCCACCCATGATATTACAGAAAAATTTCAAAAATCCATTTTTCGAAATATGTACACATTTTGACAAATCTTTACCCCACCCAAAATTGGTCAGATCGGGTTGAAAAGTTTCGAGGATTAACTAGAGCTGGAAACGGGTCCCTGACCAGAATTATTAATTTCTTGAAAATGTTCTGACGGACATTTGCTAATTTTGATCTAAACACCTTGAAACGTTCAGAAAAATTGTTTGGACCGAATCGAAAAGGATGACTTTGCATGAAAACGTAGGTTGATTATTAAAGGAATAACCAACTACTCCGTAACACGAATTTCTTTGAAATAGATCATTAAAGAGGATTTTTTTTTTTTTTTTTTTTTTAATCACGATTGATTGATTTGAGCTCGTCAACTCTTACTCAATGTATTCGTAAATTTTTCCCAGTGCATGATGTTAATTGTCAAAGAGCCGTTCTACCGTGACAAATGATCGAGGGAGGAAAATTCGGCCAATTGGTTCATTGACAGAACGTGAGGACGTTAATTGAAACGAATAGTTTGTCTCGCCATCCACCCAATTCAAGCGTGCAACGGGAGCGTCGTTTCAAAGTTGAAATAATGATACTTCATTGTCGAAGGGGTCCAATGAGAATTTGAAACCCCCTCCGTGCCTGAAAATTCCCGAACCTAATTAATGATACCCCTCTCCCTCTAATAAGCTGCGTATGGTTCCGAGTTCTCAGCAGGTGCAGTTTATCAAATAAGCGCCCGCTTGTGGTTCGAATGTCGGAGAATTGTTTGTCAGTAATCGAATTTCTCACAATTATCCGATAATGGGACAGATTATTGGTACATATGTTTTCTTAATTTGACGTTCTTCTCCAAAACTATCGCCGCATATATAAAAGAGTGCTAACTTTGGAATATTATCAACTTCCTGCAAAAATGATACACAACTAGGTATGGATACACAATTCAATTCATTTATTGTCGTTTCAGGTAACTTAGGCAACAGGTCCCCCCCCTGTATAGGCTATGGATACACATTCAAGCATTGCTCGATTGAGGGTAAATAATCCGTGGTGAAAATCCGTCAGTAAAGTCCTTCTCTCTCTGGGGGAAGAGGGGGAAGCGAAAGTTATCCCCTCTTTTTACTCTGAACGAGAATCGCAAAGACCATACACTACCCGACCTTGTCTTCCTACAGTAACCCACCATTTCGTACGCGCTAATATTCGATGGAAACAGGGACAGGTGCTGGGGTGTATGGGGCCAAACCCAGGTGGCAATACTCCACACCACTAGGGAAATACACATCTGTTTTCCAGGCGGAAATTCTGGCAATCAATGCATGTGCCCTGGAGAGTCTGAGGAGAGGAAATACTAATGCACTCCTCCGTATTCTGTCCGACAGCCAGGCGTCGATTAATGCACTCACAGCACCCAAAATCTCATCTAAGGTGGCGAAGGACTCTGAACTGACTCTGTGTCCTCTAGCAGCCCGCAATACAGTGTCCCTTGAGTGTGTGGCGGGGCACAGGGGAATTGAGGGCAATGAAAAAGTCGATGAGCTTGCCAGGAGGGGCTCCAAAACACCCTTCGTGGGCCCAGATACGGCAGTAGGTTTGCCCGAGAATTCCTTCAGAGCTGCCATCAAGGAGTGGACCCACAAGAAACACACCGACAGATGGCGAAATATTAAAGGACATGCCCACAGTAAGCTTATGGTGGCAAAAACCCCATCCATCACTCACCAAGGACCTGCTCAGACTTAAACGCGGCGACCTAAGAGCGATAGTTGGCCTACTAACCGGCTTCGCTCCTTGCGGTTTCATCTGAACTGTATAACGGTGACACAATCAAGCAGATTCTGTGAGGAAGCAGAAAACTGCAACCCACATAATCCTTGAGTGCCCAGAACTGACATCCCGCAGATACACCCTCTTTAGGGCACAAACCCCGATGAGAACCATACCCTGCAATAAGTAAGTCCACAACCTAACAACCCTCATCAGGGGATGATGGCTGTTTGTGGACTAAAAGAATAGGGTACCTAAGAGATGCACAACAAGTCACCAGGCTTCCGCGCTTGGGGCCCTCTATAACCCCTTTTCTAGGTGTCTGTTACCATCTACCAAGGACCTGGTGACGCCTAGCATTGAGGCCCTTTGACATCCGCAAATTGCAATACATCTTCTTATCTCCGAAGACCTCAGAAGCCGCGAACGATTCCACACCCAGCGGAATTTTTGGTCCTCCATTGACTCATGCACTAGTCTTGCCCCCCTTCCTACCCGCATTCTCGGGATGCGTTTTTGATGGCATCTTCACATTAGCATTAGATTTAATTACTGGCTTATTGTAGAACCCCATCTGTTGGGGGCTCCCGGCGACTGCCTGTGCCTAAATCCACCCCTGGATCATCTTAACACATGAAAACTCAGATATTTTAGTATTTTTGTACAATTAAGCCTTGGGAGCGCTTCTAATTGTTCCATTGTTGGTTATATCGCGACCACCACTGGGCCACTGGTACTAACGGTGGTTGTATCAATTTTCAAGTGTATTTTTGAACATTTAAACCAGTGATCCCAAACCAAAGGATTCTTTGTTCCAAAAAATGAATTTTCGACGGTGGTTTTGGGACCCCCTCATTGGATTCAGCGTCCAAAATTTAGTTGAAAATGATGCCCATACGCCGTAATTACCAAAAATCTCAAAATCCATTTTTCGAAAAACACATTTTGACCCCTCTAAATTTGAGTCGGAGCTCTTGTTGGTCTTCGGGAACGAACGGTCCTGAAAACGAACCCTAATTTCAGATTTTTAGGACATTTTTTACAACAAAATCGGCGTGGACGGCGGACGGACGTTTGCTTATTTTGATACTAGACGCCTTAAAACGCCCATAACAGAACTTTGGCCCGAATAAATTTCATTCAAATGGATAATTCCTGAAGAAACCTGTAAGGGCCGACTTTCTCAATTCGTATTGAATTTAATGTAAATGCTCGACCTCTTCTCAAATTGTGCTTCTCGAATAGAAGCAACGGGAGTTTGAAGTAATTTGAATTTGACGACTCAACCACCTCCACCTTAATCGATCAACGGCCGCAAATCTAATAAACGTCAACACGATTGACGATAATGGGTCCTATGGTGACCTGGCGTTTAATCAGCATCGAGCCGGGAAAATACATTTTATATTTATCACCGTAAAGCTTCCTCTTTAATCCCATTTATGATGGAAGTTCTTTAAAAATTCAGCCGGCCGTTTGAGCTTAAACTCGTTACATTATTTATCGTACAGAAGATAGATTGACGCCTCACTTGTTTTTGCCGTTAAACTAGACAAGCACTTGAAGACAGATTAACCCTAATTCTGACAAAAGACGCTAACTGGCACTTCATCTTGTTAGGTTTGATCGAGTTGAAAGAGGCCTATGTTGATGGGCGACCCCTCCAGTGGCGTACAACGTCTGAAATACGATAGGGTCGTTCCATTTTCTTTATTCTTCTCGCAGGACGTGAAATTGATAGGTTATTCTTCTCGTTTTGCCTTCGCGACAAGAACACTCGAGTAAAGAACGGGGAGCAGATATGTCGAAGATATAAACTAGGCACTTAGGGTATTAACCGGGGCTCGAAGGGTTAGCTGGATGATTTATGGGCTCACAACTACCCCTGTGAGGCAGTTGGGCCTAACTCTGAGTTGTGACCAACTATGAAAGACAGACTCCCAATATAATTCTTATTTTTCGAACATAGGCGTAAACCATTTGAAATGTTCATAAATAATTCCATTTCATTTTTAATTGAATTCTCAATTTAACATTTAAAATGTTTAGAGTTTTTCATTTGTAAAGAATTCATTCCCGTACTTTTTCAATTTTGAGTTTAACGCTTTTTTGTATTCTTCAGGTCGTTCATTGTACAGAGAAAAAAATAGTGGTTCATCTCTAGTTTCATCCGTTATCCGACAGAAAGCGCTGAAATGTTGACACTCAAAACCCACGCACTTGAAGGGAAAGTTCTCAAATCAAAGGTCCTTGGGGTCGCTGTTAATTCCTGTAGTTCCCATTGACACGTTCGATGCGGGTCACGCGCTCAGCGCGTGAGCTCTGTTCCAGTCTGTGAGCCTCGCACGCGCCTGGCGCGTGAAGGCAGCCTTCACTTCAGATCGCTCCTCCAGTATACCAGAAAGTGAAATGTTTCTACTTCCCACGCCAGCTTTGAACCTTCAAAGGTACTGTAAACGTCGGAGTCAGCTGGGGTGTTGCTAAGATGAAAAAAAAAAAAAGTCCGAAATAGAGGACTGGTTTGGAGTTTTCATGCCATTTTGCATCGTTTTCAGTGTTCCCGCGTCAAGATTTCTTTCAGTGCTTCGCTTTAGTACACAAAATACTTTGGTGCAAGTAGTTTACTTCAAGGTAAATATCTCATGCTATAGCCGCATTGGGTTAGGAGCTCGCTTCGAATTTCATTCCACATGCGGCGCACGCACCTGGCGCGTTCCTATTTCAGATGACTCCTGCACAGCTGCTCAAACGAGCTCAACAATTCCGCAGCGAAGGTGTTAATTTCTTATCGCTTCTGCCAAATTATCAGTATTTCTTCTCTGAATGAAACTAACCACTTCTTATTTTCCTTTTGATATATGAATGTGGATAATACTGGATTTGATAATTGAACAACACCTTGTCACTTGCACAATGTATATTCTTGTCAACGAGTTTACAACCACAACGGTGAACTTCATCATTTTGATATGACATTATAGACATTATAAATTAGTATTGCTTGTTGTTTATGTGAGAGTAATATTTCTTCTATATTTTCTTGAGGTTTTGCTTCTATCAAGACAAGTAGATCATATCTCAATGAAGTAAGGATTTGACTGGTCTGGTAATTGATCCTCCTCCTGCTAGGTAGGAAGTTGGTGCAGGAAGTAAAACATGTACGATTCGCCAAAAGTTAAGCTGCTCCTGCGCGAAAAGGAAAATAACCAACCAAAACACAGTGAATTCTTTTACAATAACTAGTTATTCCTCAGACAAGGAGCATGGGGACTCCTTCAGGCGTGAAACAAAGAGGAAATCGGGAAACAGATTCAGGCCTGGGTCAGACTGGGCTAGGGGTGGGTCACATAACTAGGAACTGTTTTGAATAACCGGTGTCTTTTTTTGCTTGTAAACCTATATTATGGTTATTCTAGCCTCACAATAAATATTGTCATTCCCATAAACTTGGTTAACAAAAAATGCGTTAATCTATGAGTATGATCAAGCATACCTTCTTTTCCTTCTGAAGAGTAGCGACCCTAAACAACCAACATGTGTCAACGCAGAGACTGGAAGAAACGTCAGTTTTATCCTTCATCATAAATATCATATTCTCCTTTGCGATCGAAACGTTATGGTTATACAAAGTTTTTCTGCTATTTTTGTTATCCAGTTATAGGTTAACAAATTAGATTTTCGTTATTGGTATGTTTTGGTCATGGTGAGGTACAACACGTTTTGGTTGGTTATTCCATGAATAATCAACGTAAATTTTGGTAATAGACAAATTTCGAATGTATTTCTAAGTAAAAATGTGTATTTTGAAAAATGGATTTTCAAGATTTTTGGCAATCTAAGCGTGTGGGGTATAATTTTCCACTAAATTCTGGACGATGAATCCAATGAAATGGGTCTCAGAACGTTTAGCACCCCCTGGAAGAGGTTATGGGTCAAAATGGGTGCCTATTACCCATTTTGAATATGTGTTTTCGAGATTTCCGGTACGTAGGCGTGTGGGGTATCGTTTTCTACAAAATTTTGGACGCTGAATCCAATGAGACGAGTCCCAGAACGATTGGTGCCCTCTGGACGAGGCTATGGGTGCCTATCTACCCATCTCGAATGTGTCTTTTCGAGATTTCTGCTACCTAGCCGTGTGGGGTGTCATCAATTTTGGACCCTGAATCGATTGGAATGGGTCCAAGACCCGCCACACCCACGGTTTCCCCCATTTTCCTCATGCTGAAGAAATGAGTCTCCATGCGCCTGGTCCGAGGAATAACCGTCCCGTGTGTATGAATTTGCAACGTTTATCTAGACACCTTGAAACGTCCAGAAAAAATTTGGGCCAAATCGGAGAGGTTTACATTTTGCATGTAAACATAGGTTGATTATTCAAGAAATAACCAACCAAAATACTGTGCCAGAAGGCTTTTTTCTGTTTCTGTCCTGAAGGACATAGGTAGTTGTTATTTTGCGCCCTAGCGGTGAGAATTATAATGTGATGCTCAAAATTGTACTTTTTCTGTAATTATACGAAATGTAATTGGGATTCACCCGCGTAAATGAATTGAAAAAATACGTTATCTTATACATGATGCTTTAAGGTATCACGCCAGAAGGAAAAATGTACAAGTCGTTCACATCAAGCGCTGACGTCCTGAAATCGCTGTTGTCACTTGTTGAGTTTTCGGTCAAAGTCGCTCCCTTCTTTCAGTAGTAATCGCGAGGGCATAGCGCGGATCGGAAGTGGCGGGATTGAGTAGCATGAGAGGAAAACACGTTGATTGGAAATCTGTCAACGTCAAGCAACACTTCGCGTCATCTCTCCTCTTGGCCCATTCATAAACGAAGTTGCCGCCTGCGAAATCGGAGCCCGTTTCTTATTTTCCGCTTCAATTCTCTAACTGCGAGAGACGTTTTGATCAGTTATATCGACGCTATGGAAAAATTGTTTACGCTACAAAAGCCAACTTATGGAGATCAATACACGTGTTACATGCAGTAAATTTAGATTCAGCCGTACAGCGTACAACGGGGCATACATGAATTATTGTACTGTAACGATATATGTCCTTTTGTAAATAATTTATTACAATTGTTCACTCAAATAGGGGAGATAGATGTACCTAGGGACAGGGGTAATGACTCTTAAAGTAAGTGAGGTAAAATTCATTTACTGATGGTGGCAGCCCTGTTTCTCCAGCCATTTTCTTCTAGTGTTGATGATTTGTGGTGGGAAGATATCATAGCTTTCAAAAAGATGGATTGTTGTTTTCAGCTGTTGAAAGTAAGTTTTTCTCCTCTGATATTTTGTTTTTATATGTAATAAGTATCCCATTTTCATACAATTCAATCGTTTGGTTACAAAGCTCAGGAAATAAGCTAATACTTTTTATATAGAAATCAACCAAAAATATAACCTCAAAATTTCCACAACAGTTCAAACAAAATGGCGTGCTGTGATGTACCTAGGGACAGAATTTTTGATGTACCTAGGGACGTCCCTAGGTACATAAATTTTTTAATTTTTTGTTTTAGATTTGAAAATCATCAGTATGCCGCGAAGTAAGGAGAACAAAAAGAGACCACAGCCAAGCAGTGAGGTCATTACAGCTGCTGTGAATGACATTGTGAAGAATAACATTTCATTATGAGCTGCAGAGGACAAATACAACATTGCCAAATCTGCTTTGGGTCGACATGTTGCAGCTTTCAGGAAATCTGAATTGGAATCCTTCACCTACAATCCTCATTATGACACACAAAATGAGGAAATATCTGAAAAAATGTCTTGATTCAAATAAATTCAAAATAGAAAAAGATGCAAAACTATATGAAGTGACAGGTGAAGACATCATACTCAAGCTTCCTGGCCCAATTACTGTAGGTGGAACTGAAAGACGAGAAAACCAGTTGACATTCCCAGTGTCATTTGCTGGACTCCTTATGGGATAAGCCTGAACATTTTCCAATCTGCAATGTGGCCTGAGAAGCCATGCCTTGAATCAGATTTTCAGTTTTTTATTTTTTTTGTCATATGATTTTAGATGTGTTCTTTTTTGTATTAAAAGAGAATGTTCATAAGTTCAGAAAGTTCATAAACTAATTATTCAATAAACTGATTAAAAAAAATGTGAAAAGAGTAAATCACTGATTCCTTTACACACTGTCCCTAGGTACATCACAGCCAGTCCCTAGGTACATCAAGGTGATGTACCTAGGGACACGGAGCATGGTTTTGAAAAAACTGATGTGGAATGTAGAATATATAATCAAGAGATTTACAAAAAAAAAGGTAGATTACTAAGGGTTTAGAGAGATAAATTACTCGAAAAAACAAAGTGAAAATCTTTCAGGAAGCCCCAAAAAAATCAAAATCTGAATTTTGTCCCTAGGTACAGCACCCTCCCCTACACTGTTCTCATTCACACACTTACACAATCAAAATGCACAATACACAGTTGTAATGTAATGTAATATTTGGACTCCAAACTGAACTGAACTGATCTCTGCCGCTCCTCGGTCCCTTTTTGTGCTCGCTCCCTTGGCCAAGAACCTTCTCTAGTCTTCCCTAGTTCTGGGAACTCAACTTGTTGTCTCCAGCAAGCGGAAAGGTTCCAGCCAATTTGATAGGACGCACAAATGTTTGAGAGTAAACCTTGGCCCTTCATGTGTCCTTGACATTGTTATGCTGGTTGCCCAGGAGACTGGTGCAAGTGAGGCGTTTGCTATCAAAACCAGCTCATTCCATTTTTGGAAATTTTACAGGAGACACAAAAAACTTCTCACGTCCAGAGTTCTAAAGCTAAATTTTTTTTTTAATTTTTAATTGTAGGTATAACCGCCTAGAATTTGATTAGTTTTTCATTTTCATTACAGGTTAATTATCCTTGGGCGTAATTACACTAATTAGGTTGGAATGAGCTGATTTCGATGCAAAAACACGATTTTTCATGCTTTTTTTCAATTTTTTTGTTAAATTAAGTTGTGTGAAATTGGTTTTTTCCAGTTTACCAGTTAATATTTGTGTCTTTACGAGTTTTAAATAAAATGACACCCACTAAAATTTTTCAAATGATCTGAAATTTCACAGTTGAGACATAAACTTTGGTACAATGTGAAAAAGGTCATAAATTGCAACGCCAAATGGAACAGAATGTTTTTTATTAATATTTATCAAAGAAAAATAACATTGTAAATAAAATTGAATGATATTGTAATTGATGAAATAGCGCTATGAAGTAAGCGCTCCTGGTGGGAGGTGGCAAAAGCTTGGAATGAGCTGGTTTTGATCCAGAGGCCAAACCTTTTGGTTTGGTTTGGTTTGGTTTGGCATATAGTTTTGGGTTGGAATGAGGTGGATTTGAGCTATATCCCTTCATCAGGTTATGAAGGACCCTCTAAACCTTCAAAATATGCAAAAAAGTGAATTTCAGAAAAATATGGAATGAGCTGGTTTTGATAGCAAACGCCTCAAGTGTAATCTCGCTACAGCACTTTTGACAAAATTATCCGCTGAGAGGAATGGTGGTCTAACTGCATTTAGGACTACTTCTGAGTGGAGAAAAAAATCAAAATTGTATGAGCTGCTTTTGGCTCAGTTTACAATTTTGGTTGGTTATTATTTGATTAATCAACCTATGTTTTCATGCAAAAAGTCTCTCCGATTCAACCCAACATTTTTTTCTAGGCATTTCAAGGTGTCCAGATCAAAATCCTCAGCAGGAGCATGGGGGCTCCCTCCAATGGATTCAGCGTCTAAAATTTAGTGGAAAATGATGCCCCACAGTACCTCCTACCAGAAATCCCAAAAAACACACATTTCAAATGGGTAGATAGGTACTCATTTTGACCCATAACCGCTTCCGGTGGGCAAAAATCGTTCCGGGACCCGTCTCATTGGATTCAGCGTTCAAACTTTTGTGGAAAATTAGAAAAGAGGTTAATGTTCAAAGGTCAGAGGTCACAGATTAAAGGTAAACGGTCAAAGGTCAAAACCCGAAAGTTAAAAGACAAAAATCTGATTTCTGGTACCTAGGCGTGTGGGGTATCATTTTCCACTAAATTTTGGACGCTGAATCGATTGGAATGAGTCTCCATGCTCCTGGTCCGAGTAATAACCAACCCCTGTGAAAGAATTAGCAGCGTTAGATTGGGCCAGGAACGATTTACTTCTGCTATTTTCGACAATTGTGGTACTCAGCAGAGCCTGATGAGTGCATTTATATTTTTTCTATGCCTGATGACGAGAGGGTAGGAACCACTTGGTAACTCGATTGGTTACCAAGAGGAATATAAGCCCTCCATTCATTACTGAACGTTCGTGAAATTAGAAATATTCAAAAACTTATTGGAACGCGTGAAATTTTGCATCATTCGATTGTATAAAAGTGGGTTCTCAGAAGGAAGAACGACTTTGTGTACAAGAAACTGTACTTCTTTGAACTCCCATTCGTGTTTCTCGAGTAACTAATGAGCTGTGAACCAGTCAGTTTAAATGGTGGCTTGGAGATGACTCTCCACCCTACAAAGCAAAAAAGAGTTTTCCCTTCAACCCTCAAAAAACCATCAAGAACAAACGTCATGAGTCTGACCTCTTCACTTTCAAATCTGACCTTTCTCTTTTGTGAATCCTTCGTTACCATTTATCTTTTTTTTTCGTTTGTGGCAGGGGCACTATTCTAATGAGTAAAAATGTGAAGCTCCTTCATCCTTATGCGCTGAACTCGATAGATCACTTTTAATGTACTGTCTTCTGCCTGAATGCCCACTTCAACGATCGGTTTTGAAGTTTTCTCTGGCGAAGAGAAGGGGGGGGGGGCAATTACGAGCTATTCTGGTTCTTTGCAAAGAATTATTAATGGATTGCTACGGCAACTCTCTATGAACATTATTCCTGGCAGGTGGCCTATCCTTAGGGCGCAATGATCATGCCGTTTTTGTTTACAAATATGAAACCCTAAAACTCGCTTATAATCGAGCTTGCTAGCTTGTTTCCACATTCTAGCCCTACTTATCAGACGTCCATCGTTGTCGGTTGAACAACTGCCTAATTACAGTGTAACATTAAAAAACAAACATTTTAATCAACTTTCGTGACAATAGGCGTGCTTTTAGTCTAGTCTACGCATATGTTTATAATTCCCACGACTATATCTATTTTATAATTTTTTTTTTTTTTTTGGTTATTTCAAGGTTACTGTACGCGCTTGAGTCTTGAGGGGAAAACGCTAATGACATATCATTTTTAGCCACCATAACGCCACGCAGTCCTCAATACGATACAAAATCTTGACTTGGGTGGTGGATTCAGGCAGGATTGATCCGATACCTAAATTACTGATTCAATTTCTACGCCTATTATACGCCATTTAGTGGCTGCGCCCATCTTAAATATTGAGTTTGTATAGTGCACTGTATTCTTCTTGTCAAGCCCCATATTGGTGGGATTGATAAAAAATTGTTATCAGCTATTTGGTAGCGGCAGCCATCATAGATTTCAATTTTGAATAGTGAATTGTATTCTACTTGTTGAGACCTTTAATTTGATACCCATGTTGATGGGATTGATAAAACCTATGTTATCCGCCATTTTGTAGAGGTCACCATCTTGGATTTTAATTTTATACAGTACATTGTATTCTACTGGTTGAGCACTTTCATTTGATACCCATATTGATGGGGTTAATAAAACCTAAATTATCCGCCATTTTGTAGCCGCGGCCATCTTGAATTTATAATGATAATGAATAAACATAATTGTATTGTCACCAAAATCCAAAGTGTATTTAAAATTTGAAATTAATCGGTTGACAGGAAGAGGGTGAAATTTGAATTACTAAATTTGACCCAAGAATAAATAATAAAACAAACGGGGTGAGCTAATGAAAGCCGTCCACGCCAATTTTGGTTGTAGAAAATTCTCTTGAAATCTGAAATTTTGGTCAGAGACCCGTTTCTGGGTCTTCAAAACTTTTTAGCCTAATCGGACCAAATTTGGGGGGAGGGAGACATAGGGGTCAGTATGTGTATTTCGAAAAATGGATTTTCGAGATTTTCTGCGATTTTAGGCTTGTGGGGTATCATTTTCGACTGAATTCTGGACGCTGAATCCAAAGAAATGGGTCCCGGAACGATTGGCGCCCACCGGAAGAGGTTATGGGTCAAAATGGGTATCTATCTACCCATTTTGAATGTGTTTTCGAGATTTCTGGTACCTAGGCCTGTGGGGTATCATTTTCCACTAAAAATCGGACGCTGAATTGATTCGAATGAGTCTGCTGCTGGTCCAAGGGTTTTTGAAAACTATGCCAAAATGAAGAATTGCACTCAATCAAAACCTTCTTGGACAAAAACGAAAAACGCCCAAAAATCCAAGAAATCGTCGCTAACTGGTCAGAACTAAACGAATAGGCCGCCAAGAAGGTATCAAATGATTTGATAATGATTCCACAATAATACCTAATAATAAAATTGTATTTCAGTTCAAATTGTTTGTTGATTTTCTTTCTCTTTTTCAATTAAACCTGATGTATCTGTGTAAAATGCCTCAGATGGAAACAGTTTCGCAATGTTGTTGAAGAAAGCCTCACAATAAAATAAACGTAACTTTTCAGTTTGTTGACGAAGTGGCCCAGGGCATCTGAAGATAGGTACCTACCCACCCGGATCATTTATCGCCTTTTCCACCATCCGCCCCTTTGTCCGTCACAGAGGCGAGATAACGAGCCCTTTTAAGTCTTTCTGTTCTTCTGTTCCTCCCTCTCTTTAGACTCTGTGCTCTTCCTTTTTTTTTCTCTCACCTTTCAAAACGGAACCCCCCTCTCCCACAACACCACCACCATTTGTATTACAGCTTCTGTAATTTTACAGAAATAGAATAAATATCAATTGATCAATAAATTTGCTCTCAGTTGGCCTTAATTTCAAACTTTCGCCCTTGAACCTAGTTCAGGCTGATTTCGAGGGGTCTGAATAGATCTCAAAGCTTCTATGATCTTGCGTCATATACTCGTATTGACAAAACCTAAGGATCTCGATGCGAAACGACTTGGATCAGTAAAACACTTCAAATTCAGGGGTTGGTTATTCCTTGGACCAGGAGCATGGGGACTCACTCCAATCGATTCAGCGTCCAACATTTAGGGGGAAATGATACCCCACACACCTATGTAAGCCACCAGGCTTGCTGCTTCTAGAAGGCCAGAAGGGAGGAAGCATGCGCCAGGATGCGCATGCAGCTCCTGCCCAGACGTCGCATTTTGGAGAGAGCTCCAGCACTCACTCGTTGCCGAGGCGCCCAACATGTTGGAGTCATATTATATATTTTGTAACCCTGTCGTGCAAGTGCATCTCACTCAGTCCATCCTGACTTTGTCCTGTGCTTGCTCTGAAGTGAACTCTGCTACCGTGTCAGCCAGTATCGTTGCGCTTGTTCATTAATTGTATTTCATGTATATAATCATTTCATGTATCATGTATTAATTGTATTTTATGCTCCACATGTGGTCTAATTTACTTTGTCAAATTACTTTGTCTTGTATCAATTCTAGCCTAGGTTGAGGCATATTCTCCTTATTTTCAATTATAATTCATTTTGTATCAATGTAGGTATTTTATGCTCATCCTTGGTATCCCTAATTGCTCAGTCGTAAGTCTTGGAGTTACATTGTGTAACCTCTCGGTAGGTCCATTCAAAACAACCGAAGAAACCCGAATTAAAATTATAACAGATTTTAATTCGCAAGAGGCTTACATTATTATATTCAGCGTCCAAAATTTAGTGGAAAATGATACCCCACACGCCTAGGTAGCAGAAATCCCGAAAACACATATGCAAAATGGGTAATAAATCCCAATTTACCCATACTTCTTCCAGTGGGAGCCAATCGTTCTGGGAACCGTTTTATTGGATTCAGCGTCCAAAATTTAGTAGAAAGCTATACCCCACACGCCTAGGTAGCAGAAATCCCGAAAACACATATGCAAAATGGGTAATAAATACCCAATTTGACCCATTACTTCTTCCAGTGGGTGCCAATCGTTCTGGGAACCGTTTTATTGGATTCAGCGTCCAAAATTTAGTAGAAAACTATACCCCACACATTGGTGAGATGTAGTGAGTGACTCTCCCCCCAGCAACTCAGGCTTAGCCTACAGCTGGGGGTTATTCACTATTATTTGTATCCTCCAATACTCAACAGCTGTACTCGAATAAATTTTCTTTCTCTCTTCTCCTAGCCTGCGTCACTCGGGAATGTAACCGGCAATAGGAACTCTCGGATGGCTGCCTAACTGGGGTGTTTTCGGATGAGAAATAAGCGCCCGACGAGTTGTGTAACGTTGGACTCATCCTATTACATGACGACCCGGAATGCCGGCCCGCTTCCGGAAATGTAACTCAATCCAAGTCCACGTTTTAAAATTTAACATAGCTGCCTCCTACTCTTCAACAAAAGTTGTGATTCGACAGTGAATTTTTGTGGGTGCCAATCGTTCTGAGACCCTTTTCATTGGATTCAGCGTCCAGAATTTACTCGGAAATGATACCCCACACACCTAATTTGCACAAAATCCCAAAAATCCATTATTCTAAATACACATTTTGACTCCTACCCCACCCTAATTTGATCCGATTGCGTTAAAAAGTTTTGAAGACCAACTAGAACCGGAAACGGGTTCCTGACGAAAATTTCGGATTTTTAGTAAATGTTCTACTACCTGTCTTAAAAAATTTTTGAGCCGATTTGGAGAGATTGACATTTTGCATGAAAACATAATATGTTGATTATTCAAGGAATAACCAACCAAAACATCATTCATACAATGTATTATAGCACGAAGGGCGAAAATGTGGAGAAACTATGAATTTCCCCACTTCTCAAGTGACTGGCGATTTAATTATTAGTGATTAATTCACCGATTTGGCATGTTATGAAAAATTAATGGCATTTTCGACCTACAAAACAGTCATTTCTACAATGTGTGCAAAAATATATACGAAAAATTACCCTTTCGGAGCTTCTATTTGCTGTCAAAAGAGGAATAAAACAAAAAAATTGTCCTAAAAAAATTTATTTTACACACTTGATGAATCATAATTACGAGAAATTACTCTATATGTACAATTAACGTCTTAATAATTAGTTAGGTACAAGGGTACGTCGTAGTTTCCAGAACGAATAGAACGTGAATTTGATTCGAAGAAGCGACAGGTAATAATTCGGTTCAACAATAGACACACTAGCAGTCAAGTTTAAGTACTGAGCAAAAAATATAAGCACGAAATGTAAGACACCATTAGCGAATAGATATTCAGAAAACTAATCGTTTTTGATCATTTTCTACATCATTCTTTTTTATGAGCGACCTAAGGGTAGTGGTGGGGGGAGGGGTGCGGCAGTCGTCGACGTCGGCTCACGACGGTTTGGTGAGACATTGTGCAGATCTGTTGTGTTTGAGGTGGCTCCTGACGAGGTGGCCCGAGGCGAGGGCGGACATGAGGGAAAGCTCTCCGGTGAGCACGGTGGCGCATATGATCCGAGCGAGTTTCCCCGCATTGTGTCCAGGAAACGCCCGGTTGGAGCCTTGGACGCCGAGCAATTCGAGGCAAGCCGACTGGGCGGGGAGTTGGGTACCGCCGCCGACAGTGCCCACTTCAATCGACGGCATCGTGCA
>CM034002.1:23919493-23937164 GCA_019603395.1 Cyrtorhinus lividipennis | reverse complement strand
TAACCCCCCCCTCTCAGTTTGAAACCTCCAATGGAGTGCGGGAAGTCCGACAAAAAACCTACCTTTGTGATCCATCGAATCACTTTCCTTCACCGAGCCAAGATCGAGCCCTTCCGAAGATCTCTCCCCCCTTCCCCAAGGGTACAATTAGTCGGTTCATAATTGGGCGAAGGATTGGTTTCCGTCTTTGAGCCCTTCCTCATTAACATCGTTAGTACTACTGTTGTCGACATCCTAAAGCAGTCAGAATAATCCAGAATTATTGTATCACTATACTTCTTCGTTTCATTCGAGGCCTCGATTTTGGTTGGTTATTACTCAGCATGGAGGCTCATTTCTTCAACATGGGAAAAATGGGGGAAACAGTGGGTGTGGCGGGTCCCGGACCCATTCCAATCGATTCAGCATCCTAAATTTACGCCGTCCGCCGTCCGGCCTTTTTGGTAGTAGAAAATTTTCTAAAAAATCTGAAATTTGGGTCAGGGTCTGTTCCCGCCTAGGACTGACCTCCAACTTTTCAGCCCGATCGGACCAAATTTGGGGGGGTAGGGTCAAAATGTGTTTTTTGAAAAATGGATTTTCGAGATTTTGGGCGATCTAGGCGAGTGGGGTATCATTTTCCACTAAATTTTGGACGCTGAATCAAATGAAATGGGTCCCAGAACGATCGCACCCGGAAGAAGTTATGGGTCAAATTGGGTATATATACCCATTTTGATATGTGTTTTTGAGATTTCTGGAACCTAGGCGTGTGGGGTACCATTTTCCGCTAAATTCATGGACACTGAATGATTGGAATGGGTCGGGACACGCCGCACCCACTGTTTTCCCTCATTTTCTGCATGTTGAAGAAATGAGTCTCGTTGCGCCTGGTCCGAGGAATACCAACCCCTGTGTAAGAATTTGCAGCGTTTTTACCCATAACCTCCTCCAGAGGGGGCCAATCGTTCCGGGACGCATTTCATTAGATTTTACGTCTAAAATTTAAGGATAATTGTACCCCACACGCCTAGATTGTCAAAAATCTTTTGAACGCTGAATCCAAAAAATGGGGTTCGGAAACGATTGGTGCCCTCTGGATGAGGATATGGGTCAAAATGGGACTATCTACCCATTTCAATGTGTTGTTTCGAGATTTTTGGCACCTAGGCGTGTGGGTATCATTTTCCACTAAATTTTGGACCCTGAATCGATTGAATGGGTCCGGGACCCGCCACCCCATGTTTCCCCATTTTCCCCCATGTTGAAGAAATGATTCTCCATGGTCCGAGTAATAACCAACCCCTGTGAATGAATCTGCAGCGTTTTTTCCCTTGATGGTCCTGGTGGAACTTCCCACAATTTCTCATGTCATTGATTTTAGCCACTATTCGTGCCAGGTCCGACATTGCAGTGGTCGCACTTAGCAATATTTCGGCGCCATGTCAGACAAATCACATTGTTCATCACAAGTAATGCGCAGACAACATACTGTAGGGGTAGTTTGGTATCATCATTTCCCAGGTTGGTTTTTTTGCTGTATGATGAAATGAAACGTAGCCACTGATGTTAATAACAACTTGATTGGAAACAATGGTTTGTTTTCAGATTAAAAAAACATGAAATACCACACATGCAATCTCTTCAGGTGTATGAAAACTGAACACTGTTGACTGGTTTATCTCATGAACGCCTACGAGGGCGGACATGGCGCCGAAATATTGTGGATGAATTGAAGTTTGGTTAGGCACGACTGGTGTGGTCATCATTCTCATCATAAGACTAGTACTGTGAAACGGAAACCCCCTTTTTTTACCTCTTTCTGTTCAAAGACCACCTCTAAACTTCTCTGCCTCTTCAAAGTCAGCACATCGAGAAGATTGATTTCTTTCTTTCTCTCCGACAGAGCAGTTCCACATTACATTTAATTGGGTTAGCCTGAACTAACGCCCTCATAACGAACACGAATTTTCAAAAGCGATTTCCCACCCGTTAGAGCCAAAATTCGCCTGCCTTTTGGCAAACGATGCGCCAAGGGTTGTAGAACAGTAAAATGGTATTTTTTGTGACCGCGTCCTTTAAAAAAAAACCTGTTTATAAATGATTAAGTGTATACGAAAAAAAAAAAAAAAAAGTCATCATGGGGCAAAAAATGCTCTTAAGGAATCCCTCTCGTACGATTACTTCGGTATCTCGGGAAATCTGAGATCTTCAAAAAATACATATACATTTTGACGCCCTCTCGGACGAGTCTCATAAATAATTG
This sequence comes from Cyrtorhinus lividipennis, assembly GCA_019603395.1. Taxonomy (NCBI): domain Eukaryota; kingdom Metazoa; phylum Arthropoda; class Insecta; order Hemiptera; family Miridae; genus Cyrtorhinus; species Cyrtorhinus lividipennis. The sequence goes on along the minus strand of CM034002.1, from coordinate 23,934,919 downwards.
GCTTGGGTCATCCGTGAGGGGAGGGGGGTTGTACGACGACATTCGACTAATGGAATTTTTAACAACTCGTTCGTCCCAAGGAACGGATGGATTTCACCATAAAGTTGTATCCACGGCCTGGACGAAAATGTTCAGGGATCAAAATTCATTCATAGGGGTTGGTTATACCTCGGTCCAGGCGCATGGAGATAAATTTAAAAATAGATTCAGCGTGCATAACCTCTTTCGGTGGGCGTCAATCGTTCCGGACCCGTCTCATTGGATTCAGCGTCCAAATTTAGTGGAAACGATACCCCACACGCCTAGATCGCCAAAAATCTCGAAGAACCATTTTTCAAAACACATTTTGAGAACTTTTCAGCCCTATGGACCAAATTTGGCCGGGGTAGGGGTCAAAATGTGTATTCCAAAAAATGGATTTTCGAGATTTTTGGTGATTTAGGCATTATGGGGTACATTTTCCACTAAATTTTGGACGCTGAATCCAATGAGAACGGTCCTGGAAGGATTGGGGCCAACTGGAAGAGGTTATGGCCGCTGAAGATTGAAATGAGTCCTCCATGCGCCTGTTCCTAGAAACTCTTCACTCCCCACTTTGCAATTCATGATTTCATAGCTCTCACTTTGCAAGTTGTCAACAGCACAAGAACTTCCTGTTCCTTGGAACATTTCACTTACTCTCTTCGACTGGGCGGGGAGTTGGGTACCGCCGCCGACAGTGCCCACTTCAATCGACGGCATCGTGCACGATATGCACAAATCCTCGTTCGTCGGCCCCGTCGGTTCCATTAGAGTGATGCAATTGGCACTCGTCACCACTTGCGCGGGATCTTGGCCAGTTGCGATGTACACGGCGGCGACGATATTCGCCGCGTGCGCGTTAAATCCTCCAAGAGAGCCGGCGACGGCGGAGCCGACTAAATTTTTCGAAATGTTCAAATCGATGAGAGCCGATACTGTCGTTTTCAAAATATTCCGCACGTCTTCGGCACTGACGATGGCCTCGCACACGACATACTTTCCTCGGCCTTCGATCCAGTTCACTGCAGTTGGTTTTTTATCCGCGCAATAGTTTCCAGATAAACTCAAAATTTCCATACTCGGAAAAACTTGTTGAATGCGGTTCAAAGCAGCTTCGGCCCCCTTGGAGACCATATTCATGCCCATGGCGTCCCCAGTAGTCGCTACAAACCGAATATACAAAAGCCGACCTGCAATTCTTACTTGCACTTTGGTCAGTTTGGCAAAACGCGACGTCGAATCGAAGCCTTTTTTAATTTTGTCGAAATTATTCGAGTCGGTGATCCATTTTAAAGCGTCAGACGCCTTTTCAATGTTCTGAAAACGGACGACCGGCCCTCGTGTCATGCCGTCGTCGACAAGTCGGCTGACGACGCCTCTGCTCAACGTCGCCCGGCAACCGCGGTTCGTCGACGCCACGAGACACCCCTCAGTTGTTGCCATCGGCACGTGAATCAGTTCTCCATCGAGAAACAACGGACCGGCAAACCCTAACGGAATCGGCACGAAACCAATGACGTTCTCACAACACGCACCAAACACTTTGTCATAGTCGTAATTCTCATATGGTAAATTTCGAAACGCGTTCATTTTTTTCAGCTTCCTACCAATTACCAATCTTCGAATTCTCACCGCTCGTTCCTTGTCTTCCACGAATTTCTCCAAAGTGTAACATGAAACGGCCCCACAGTTGATCAGCCCTTCGATTTCATCGTCTCGTAAAATATCAACCGAATTGTCTCTTTTGAAAATGTCCAAACATTCTTCTTTGGAACGCCCTTCTTTGGTATTGTAAAAATGTTCAAATTTGTCGGATTTACTTTTTTTTGAAACGCCTTCTTCGTGCGGTGACTCAGTTACAAAATCGTCTTCTTCAAAGAACATAAATTTGACGGATAGGGCAAGTAGTAGTATGAAAACGACGATTTGGTCGGCGCTTATTTTGAAAGCGTTCAGATACGACGACTGTGATTCTTTTATCTCGTTGTATTCTTCTATAATCAGCGGCATGTTATCCTCTTTGTCCGTCCATCTGTTTTGTAAATGGACAATGGCCAGTCCGGCGCTCATGATTATTTTCACCCTTTGAATTACTGGGTTGGGTTTCTCATCTTCGGATATTTTATTGAAGTCCCAAGGAATTTTGATTTTCGACCCCAAATTGTCGTACAATTCTAAGACTAGACTTAAGCAGGCGGGGTAGAAACTCATGAAGAGAATGTAGTTGACGATGACGGACACTGAAGCGTAGTAGCAGAGAAGTTCAAGTCTACGGATTCCTGATAATGTTCCAACGCTGATGAGGAGTGTTTCGACGATTGTGTCGAGGGTCAAACTTGGTCCTAGGACGCCTAAACCGCGAGCGATGTTGGCTTTAATCTGGTGACGATCCCCGCTGAGAGCGAATTGCGCTAATTTGATCGCTTTGGACAAATCTATAAGAATCAAAAAACAAAAAAGGGCGTCTTTGACGTCGGAAACATCCCCAATAAAACAACTGATCGCGCTCGAACTGAAGATGAAACTTGACAAGACGGTGAAAATCCCCGGGACGATGAGAAATAACGACCCTTGTTTTTTTAAATTTCGAAATTTGTAATACGAGTACAATATGGCAACGCAGCGGACCAGGGTCATGACGACGGTGTCGATGTTGACGTCACCCGGCTCCGTCCGTGTTCGTGATAGCAGATAGCCCTTCGAGTCGATCGTCAACAAGCATGTGCCAAGTGTCAAAGTGGCCACTATCACTTCCCACGGGTGATTGGCACAAAATTCACCGTGTAGCCGGTACATCGTGATTTGTCCGGCGAATTTTATCTGACTCACTTCGGTGTGTGGTAACGGAGCATCAAAAGTAACTGGAGTGCAGTTTTTGTTGTATTGTTCGGGAAAACACGAAATATGCACTTTTGTTAGAGACGAGAGAGAGATGAGAATGTTGAGAAGTTCAAGTCATACTTGGATGAAACTCGTCGTTTTCTTTGGCAGGTCTTCTTCCAAGTGGGATCTAAAAATAGGTAAACTCACAGTTCACTAGGACGCCCTCGTAATGCGCCTCGAACGAAATTAAAAAGCACAACAAATGAGCTCAATTTATAAAGAATTTCGAACACTCGCGATGAGCCCTTTCATTCCTAAAAATCGTCAACTCCGAGAATCGCCCAGTTGGCTCGAGTTCGGGCAGTGAAAGTGTACTGAAGTCGACGAGTATGCTATCAGATGATGTAACCTACTCGGGAGAACTGGCTCAGCAGTGCAGCCAACGGGTCGATAACGCCGTCCCTCCCCACCGTTTCGAGACGGAGACAGTGTTGCCTCGTGTTGTCCGGTGAGTCACACGAATTGGAGGCAGCTCGCGTCACGAATTACGCCAAATGCATCAGAGCCCGCATCACGATCACGAGGAAGCTCACATCACATTACCGATCGGCCACCAAAGTGGCGCCGGCATGCAGTGGGAGAAATTAGAACTAGACAGGGAAATCATTGAATGTGTTTTGGTTGGTTATTCCTTGAATAATCAACCTATGTTTTCATGATAATGGTCAACCTCTCCGATTTGGCTCAAAATTTTTTTCTGGACGTTTCATGATGTCCTGATCAAAAAAGGTCAATGTCCGTCCGCCGTACGCCGTACGCCGTACGTTGTACGCCGTCCATGTTCCGCGCCGTTTTTGGTAGTAGAAAATTTTCTAAAAATCTGAAATTTGGGTCAGGGGTCTGTTCCCAGTCGAGATGGGTCCTCGAAACTTTTCAGCCCAATCGGACCAAATTTGGGGGGGGGGTAGGGGTCAAAATGTGTTTTTTGAAAAATGGATTTTCGAGGTTTTGGGCGATCTAGGCGAGTAGGGTGTCATTTCCCACTAAATTTTGGACGCTGAATTCAATGAAACGGGTCCCAGAACGATTGGCACCCACTGGAGAAAGTTGATGGAATATCTTATACATTCCATGTAACATACGAACTACATATTGCTCTCCTTAGACTGTTAGTGGTCATGAGGGTTTGCAGCTCTGTTCATTTAAGTCTCAAGTCACTCCTTCTTCTAGAGTTGTAAGAAAGTGAGTACAAAAATATATTGTTCAAATTGTGATCCGCGAGTTATAATTCCCATTTCTCACCAAGAAAGTTGAAGAGAAGTAATGGGTCAAATTGGGTATTTGTTACCCATTTTGAATATGTTTTTTCGGGATTTCTGCTACCTAGGCGTGTGGGGTATAGTTTTCCACTAAATTTTGGACGCTGAATTCAATAAGATTGGCAACCACCGGAAGAAGTTATGGGTCAAAATGGGTATGTATCCACCCATTTTGTATGTGTCAGGATTTCTGGTGCCTAGGCGTGTGGGGTATCATATTCCACTAAATTTTGTACCCTGAATTGATTGGAATGGGTCTGGGACCCGCCACACTCATTGTTTCCCCCATTCGAGGAATAACCAACCCGTGTGTAAGAATTTGCAGATTTTTGAATATGTGTTTTCGGGATTTCTGCTACCTAGGCGTGTGGGGTATAGTTCTCCACTCAATTATGGACGATGAATTCAATGATGTGTGTTCCAGAACGATTGGCACCCACCGGAAGAAGTTATGGGTCAAAATGGGTATGTATCTGATGGATGTCTAGATCAAAATTAGCAAATGTCCTTCCTGTCCACACCGGCTTTGATAGGTACCTAGTAGAATTTATTCTAAAATTCTGAAATTTATGTCCGGGGGCCGTTCAAGGCTCTAGTTGGTCCTCGGAACTTTGCTAGCCGATCGGACCAAATTTGGGTGGAGTAGAAGTCAAAATGTGAATTTTGAGAAATGGATTTTTCCCGCCACATGCACTGTTTTCCCCATTTTTCCCATGTTGAATAAATGAGTCTCCATGCGCCTGGTCCGAGGAATAACCAACCCGTGTGTGAGAATTCGCAGCGTTTTTCAGTATTAACTGATAGGGGTTGTGTTTCACTCTTTCCCCATGTTCTAAAAATCAAAAAAAATTGGTCAGGGACCCGTGTCCGGCTATAGTTGGTCTTCGAAACTTTTCAACCCGAATCGGACCAAATTTGGGCCGGGTAGGAGTCAAAATGTGTATTTTGAAAAATGGTTTTTTTTTTGAGATTTTTTGCAATCTAGGTGTGTGGGTTATCATTTTCCATTAAATTTTGGCCGCTGAATCGATTGGAATGATTTTCCATGCTGCTTGTCTGAGGACAAACCAACCATGTGAATGAATTTGCAGAGGTATTTGTAGAGCTTATACTCTAAGTATTTAGCTAAATAGTTGAGTAATCTTCAAATATCATTTAGGTGATAATTTATAATTTAAATATTATTTTGGATGGATTTTATTATTTGAAGAGGAGAAAAATCCTAAATCTCTAGATTGGTAATTTGGTAATAAGTACTTTATCTGTAAACTTTCTTTTCTTTCTGTCTCTCTCTGCCAAGCCACGTCATTCGATAGGTAAGTGACTCCTCAGTGACTTGCGCAGTATTGACTCCAACGACAGGTATTGGCGAGACCGCCTGTATCCTTTCGGTATGCAAGGTGAGGCCTACATGATGACCAAGCTCAGATGAAGTTACGAAACACTCGTCCACCTCAGTCTCACGGCTCGACCGATCTTCCCTGGGTCAAGGCTCAATCACAAAATCAATTCCATTCTTTTTGGTCGGTTATTCCTTGAATAATAAACCTGTTTTCAAGCAAAAAGTTAATCTCTCTGATTCGGCTTAAAATTTTATTCTGGGCGTGTGGGTAGTAGTCTAGGGTGTCTAGATCAAAGAAGTCAAATGTCCGTCCGCCGTCCACGCTGACTTTGGTAGTTAGAGAATTTTCTGAAAATCTGAAATTTGGGTCAGGGGTTTTTTTCCGGCTCTAGTTGGTCTTCGAAACGTTTTAGCCCGATCGGACCAAATTCGGGCAGAGTAGGGGTAAAAATGTGTGGCAATAATTGTCTACATATTCAAGCGGAAACATAACGCTAACCCACCGACCACGGTTGTGGCTTTGCAGCCACAGGTGACTTTCACGAGAAGCACCGAGAATTTAGGCCCGTGATAAATAAAGAATCTAATAATCATAATGTAATACTATCAGCAGTCAGTTATGTTACTACAACAGAAAGAAATTTGATTTAGCTTAAGTATAGGTTGAACTATGTAATAAGATTATAAGTATATTGATAAGTACGACTAAGAAACTTGATACATTTTTATATACTTAACCGCAATTATTGAAAGAACAATAATTTCTCTTTTGTTTGTGCTCATTTAGAATTACAATCCCCATGCTGAGCATAGGGGACAGCTCAACCAGTAGCCAAAAACAGTGCGTTAGGAATCATTTGTAAAACGTTCCATGTTAAAGCTCAACCAGTAGTGAAAATCGTGCAGTGCGTGTCGCCACCAAATCATGTGAAGACAAAGGAGGCAACCGCCAGCAACCAGAGGCCGCAGCAACCCTCGACGTGCGCCAGCAATACTTACCACCCTGGCTACCGTCATTTGAAGAAGGGGGAGTTGTACGACTTAAAACCGTACAATTTGAAGTCGTACGCTCAGACCAGACAGCAGCGAGGAGACGACACCCTAGTGAAACTCGAAACCCAGACATTCGTCGCCGCAGGATCACCAGCGAAGCATTTTCTCACGGGCCGAGAGAAAACTCGAGCGCTGAGAAATCCGCAACATTTCGGAATTTGAGGCGCTCTCAAAAGCTCCACGTGCGAGTCAGCAGATGGGAAGACGCCGCCCATCGAGCGATTGGATACTTCAAGATCCCACCACTGCTTACTTCACCGAATAAAATCCTCTTTCGAACCCCCTCCAAGAGTCTGGAGCAATTTTGGGGACGCCTAGAACCAAACGATTGGCTGAGGAGAAAACACGAGAAACCGAGGAAAAGGATTCTATGTCCAGCAGGTGAAGTGTGTGCTTTGACAGCCTTAAAGACCTCTAGGATCGCGAGCCAGACCGCAGGAGTTCAAGTCCGGCCCGGAACACACCCTCTCCGACCTTCCAAAAGAACAGTCGAGGTAGGAAAGATCAATCTGGTTGAGCTGATAGGTAGGAATTCATTTTGTTATTTTATAGATCCTAATTGTCTCAATTTCGTAGAATATTAATTACCTACTCAAAAAAACAGTTGTTCTTTTTCTCCTTCCTTGCAAGTTCAAAGGTTGCGTCTAGGCATTGGGTGGACAAACAGATTCCTGGCAGTGATGTCCGCTTAGAGGCTAAAACTGGCAGGAATTCAACTCTTACAAACCGGACAACTATTACCACCGCCGGGTATTTCGAAAAATGAATTTTCGAGATTTTTGGCGAGTGCGTTATCATTTTCAACTAAATTATGGACGCTGAATCCAGTGAGATGGGTCCCAGAACGATTGACGCCCTCTAGATGAGGTTAAGGGTCAAAATGAGTACCTCTCCACCCATTTCGAATGTGGATTTTCGAGATTTCTGGTACCTAGACGTGTGGGGTATAATTTTCCACTTAATTTTGAATGCTGAATCGATTGAAATGGGACCGGGACCCGTCACACCCACTTGTTTCCCTATTTTTTGTGAAGAAATTAGTCTCCATGCGCCTGGTTCGAGGAATAACCAACCCCTGTGAATTTTCGTTCTAGTTTGACGTTTCTTATTTCAAGATTTCTAGATTGATTCACCGAACTGTCCACCATATGCCGTTAAGGGCAAATTTGAAATTTGGCTGAGCGAATTCCTTCCATCCATTGTTTGTCCTCATTTTCAATCGAAACAACCATAACGGGGGCTCGGTTTCAGTAAAAAACGTTAGATTTGAAAGAGTTTTTCGAGAAAATTGGACCTGGGCGAGCGGGGTGTCACTTTTCCTCTCAACTTCGGACACTTGATCGACCTAGATGGGTCCTCTTCAAACCGTACGAATAGAAGATGATAATAGAATGTGAGAACCGTCTTGAATGAGAAACCGTTATATAATAAATGCAGCGTCTTCAACTAAACATCGATTGAAACACAAAATCTCAAATTTCTTAGGCGCATTGGAAAGAATAGGAGGAACAAAAGTGGCCTAAAACGGGTTCTAGGCTCCAGTTTGAAAAAAAAAAAAAAAAAAAAAAAAGTCCAAAATCTGAGTTGTCTGTTGATGAGATGGCGCCCAGCTGGATGCGCTCCCCGGAGGGTGACGTGGTTCGGCAGACGATAACGGATGACGAAGATGTTATCTCTGTCGGTGGAGATTATTGCAATCTTTTGCTGATGACGTCAAAATCTTCTGCAGGATTCGTGAGCTTCCTGATTGTTATACTTTGCAGTCCTCTGTCAACGCCTTCTACGCTTGGTGCTCTTCGGTTGGACTTCTTCTCAATCCAGAGAAGTGCTCAATCTCTACGTTCCATCGGTCATCTGCATCCAGACTGCACACTTACACCATTGGCGCTGTTGTCCTTCGCCGCCCGCCCTTTGTCAAGGACCTCGGTGTCCTCCTAGATCATCAGCTGACCTTTTCTAGCCATATCGCCCAGGCTTCTAGTCGAGCAATGCGTGCCCTTGGTTTTTGAAGCGGACTACTCGGGAGTTCACTTCAGCTTCTGCCCTAATCACCCTTTATCAGACCCTTGTCCAGCCGCATATCGAGTATGCTTCTGTGGTCTGGTCTCCCTTCTACTCCAGCCACATCGACCAACTCGACCGAGTATACCGCTCCTTCGCGCGCTATTTGGCGTTCCGTACTGGATTTGCTCGTGACGACGTCGATAATATTGGAGCTCATTATCATCTCTCTCGACCAGTGGACTGTCGCGTCCAAAAAAAAAAAAAAAAAAAAAAACGCTGCAAATTCTTTGACAGGGGTTGGTTATTCCTCGGACCATGGGCATGGGGAATCACTCCAATCAATTAAGCGTATAACATTTAGTGGAAAATGATACCCCACACTCCTAGATACCAGAAATCTCGAAAACCCACTATTGAAACAGGTAGATAGATACCCATTTTTGACCCATAATCTCTTCCGGTGGGTGCCAATCGTTCTGGGACCCAACCCATTGGGTTCAGCGTCCAAAATTCAGTGGAAAATGATACTCCACACGCCTGGGTACAAGGAAAAATCTCGAAAACACATTCGAAATGGGTAATACCCATTTTCACCCATAACTGCATATGGTGGGCTCTAATCTTTGATCGGGTTCCCCATTCATTGCTGTTGAGAATGTTGGAGCGGTTTGGATTTTGTGGACCGCTTCTGAGATGGTTCGCCAGCTACTTGGATGGTCGTTGCTTGATGGTCAGGGTGAGGGGTTCTTGCTCCTACAAGTTTGAGGTCCCCTCTGGAGTTCCACAGGGCTCGCACCTTGGTACCTTGATGTTCCTCATATTTATTGACGATGTGGCCAGCATTTTTGGACGGGGAGTATATTAATTTCTGTTTGCGGACGATCTCAAAATATTTACCACTGTGAGACGCCAGGAGGATAGTGCTGCTCTTCAGAACGATTTGAACAGATTAGAGAAATGGTGCAGTGATAACCAACTTTTTCTGAATGTAGGCAAATGCTTTACTGCCTCGTATACAAGAGCCCATTGCGTGTTAAATCACACGTACTACATTGAGGGACGAGCTCTTCCAGGCCGGAATGTGGTGAGAGACCTTGGAGTTATTTTCGACTGCTCGCTCACTTTAGGGCTGAGGCCGCACTGCAGGATGCTAGATGGTCGCAAGGAGGTTGGATGGTAGAGGTGGATGGTGGATGGAATAACAAACACGACTGATATGGGTGGATAGACGCTAGGCAGGTACCTAGGATAGTTTCAAGGGGTTAGATGGTAGTGGGAGGCCACTGCGGCTGTAACGGGGCGGCAGATTCCAAGCGCCCCGTCAAGAAACTTCGGCGGCGGGGTACGGATCGACCCCTCTCCTCTCCAAGCGCCTGACTCAGCTGGGCGTGTCCTCATTGGATTGGTTGGGCAATGGGCGGCGCAAGACACCCAGGGAGGAGTAGAAGGGGAAGGCGACTTGACGAGCGGACTGGGAGAAGGAACATCAAGCAGTCGTATCCGAACTCAAGAGAAGGAAAGTTGGAATCCCCGTTCGCGGAACGGAGTGAAGTGAACCGGGACATCGAAGCGAAGTGAACCGGGACATCGAAGCGAAGTGAACCGGGACATCGAAGCGAAGTGAACCGGAACATCGAAGCGGAACACCCGACGCGTAGCAAGTCAACCCCTTGTGACCCGGTGTTGTGAAAGTGACCTGAAGGAACGAGTGTATCGTGGTTCCTTCAGGGTGAGAACTCGGGAATTGGGAGATCAGCCAATTCCTATCCCGTAACAGTGGACCCTTATACGAACTGAAAATCCCCCGTCGGACCCGAGTGTTGATCCGTTCGCGCCCGATCCGACGGCCAATAGTCCAGGTTTTCCACGCACCGCCAGTCGTCGGACCTCCGTCGGAAAGAGCCTCGCCTCCTCCGACCTGGACGGCGTTCCCCTGACCGAAGCCGAGCAGCGAAGAGCACATCACCCTGTTGTCTCCATCCGAAGGAGTTGGTGCACGTAAGTGGCGAAATAACTCTGTCTCGTACCCTAGCAACGCGAAAGTCGACTCTTTAAATCTGGCCCAAGCCCTGACGTGTAGTCACCAGAAAGCTGATCAGAGAATTGTAACTTGTAACCGTAGTATTTAGTATTTTGTCTGTCGTAGGAAAAGCAAAGGGAATTAGGGGAGGACATTAGTGAATCACTTGTATTTTTCCGTTATTCCAAATCAAACACTCCTGAGCCTTCAGCTACCTCGTAAATTCATTGGCCTTCAGCCCTTCACTTCTACCTACTCACTAATTAGATTAAGTCATAGTCAGTATCCTTCTCGGCCGAGACATTCCATATTTCATATTTCGAACAATTGCGTTATTATAAGCCAATATTGAACTCTTGTCTTTCAATCACGAAACCCCATTCCTCAGAGCTTGGTAAATTCAGGTGTACTTGGCGTCTATGACCGACCATCTCCGACATTCCGGACGGTAAGTGAAAGTCTTTAGTCTCCCACTAATTTATTCGCCTAGGTCTATTTCTGGATCCCTAGCCCGTTAGGTGAAACGGCGGGTTACATCTTTTGGTGGCAAGCGGTGGGATATTTCAGAAATCTCGATTTCTGTCGTATCCACAACAAGTGATCTTGACCAGGCGAATATTGGTGAGAAAAAGCTCTGAAGGAATTGGGTCGCGTTTTATAATCTTGAAATTTAAATTGTGCTAGTTGTAGATTCCGAAATTTAAAATTGTAAGAAACAAACAAATCGGCCCGAGTGTGAGGAAGCGAGTGAGGAGTCAATTAACTTCAAATCCGTGTCTAGGATTTTTCTTTCTTTCCACAAATCGAAATTTAAATACTGGCTCATTTATCTAGTAGCATCACTCTCGCTGTAGCCCCCTGTTCCGAGACTGTCCCGGGGCTTGTTCCGAGGCCCTCTGTTCCGAGACTGTCCCGGGTCTGTTCCGGGACTGTTCCGAGGCTTGTTCCGAGGCCTCTGTTCCGGGACTGTTCCGAGGCTTGTTCCGAGGCCTCTGTTCCGAGACTGTCCCGGGTCTGTTCCGGGACTGTTCCGAGGCTTGTTCCGAGGCCTCTGTTCCGGGACTGTTCCGGGGCTTGTTCCGAGGCCTCTGTTCCGAGACTGTCCCGGGTCTGTTCCGGGACTGTTCCGAGGCTTGTTCCGAGGCCTCTGTTCCGAGACTGTTCCGGGTCTGTTCCGGGACTGTTCCGAGACTTGTCCCGAGGCCCTCTGTTCCGGGTCTGTTCCGGGTCTGTTCCGGGACTGTTCCGAGACTTGTCCCGAGGCCCTCTGTTCCGGGACTGTTCCGACACTTGTCCCGAGGCCCCCTGTTCCGGGTCTGTTCCGGGTCTGTTCCGGGACTGTTCCGAGACTTGTCCCGGGGCCCTCTGTTCCGGGACTGTTCCGACACTTGTCCCGAGGCCCTCTGTTCCGGGACTGTTCCGACGAGCCTTCAGCTCCAATTGACATCCCGATTCCAGACCCGTCATAGCTCTTACCAACTGGGAAGTCCTTTCTCGATTCGTGGGGAAATTATCGGTCCTTGGTGCGCAAGAAAGTGATCTATCGGTGCTATAATTGTTTTTTTTTAATTATTTATTTATTTATTTATTTATTTATTTATTTATTCTTTATTTAACAAGTGAATTCGCAACCATGCACCAAAACAGCAGCCCCTCAGACGAGGACGAGGCCATGATGAACCCCGATCTGGAAATAAAATGCACAACACAAGTACTTACCTTGTTTTACTAATGACCGTACCTCATGAGTCGTGACAGGACTCCCTGGGTCCCCCCCCCCCCCCCCCTTTTTTGTTTTCCTTTTCCTTCTTAAGGGCAGCAAAGTCTAGGGTGTGAAATGTGTGAGTTGGAGTGTGAGAGTAGACTAAAGAAAGGGCCGGTTTGTATGTTTCACAGCATAGTAGGGAAGTAGAAGATAAGACCAGTGGAAGACACATCTCGCCCATTGCACCACCTTGGAACATCAGCGCCATCATGCTCTCGACAGCCGGAAAACGACCTGACGCAATGCCCATCGCACCAGTCACCCCCACCGGAAGGAAAATTGCCGAGGTAGACCTCGGCCTCCAAAGATCGGAGGAGTGTAACGGGGCGGCAGATTCCAAGCGCCCCGTCAAGAAACTTCGGCGGCGGGGTACGGATCGACCCCTCTCCTCTCCAAGCGCCTGACTCAGCTGGGCGTGTCCTCATTGGATTGGTTGGGCAATGGGCGGCGCAAGACACCCAGGGAGGAGTAGAAGGGGAAGGCGACTTGACGAGCGGACTGGGAGAAGGAACATCAAGCAGTCGTATCCGAACTCAAGAGAAGGAAAGTTGGAATCCCCGTTCGCGGAACGGAGTGAAGTGAACCGGGACATCGAAGCGAAGTGAACCGGGACATCGAAGCGAAGTGAACCGGGACATCGAAGCGAAGTGAACCGGAACATCGAAGCGGAACACCCGACGCGTAGCAAGTCAACCCCTTGTGACCCGGTGTTGTGAAAGTGACCTGAAGGAACGAGTGTATCGTGGTTCCTTCAGGGTGAGAACTCGGGAATTGGGAGATCAGCCAATTCCTATCCCGTAACAGTGGACCCCTTATACGAACTGAAAATCCCCCGTCGGACCCGAGTGTTGATCCGTTCGCGCCCGATCCGACGGCCAATAGTCCAGGTTTTCCACGCACCGCCAGTCGTCGGACCTCCGTCGGAAAGAGCCTCGCCTCCTCCGACCTGGACGGCGTTCCCCTGACCGAAGCCGAGCAGCGAAGAGCACATCACCCTGTTGTCTCCATCCGAAGGAGTTGGTGCACGTAAGTGGCGAAATAACTCTGTCTCGTACCCTAGCAACGCGAAAGTCGACTCTTTAAATCTGGCCCAAGCCCTGACGTGTAGTCACCAGAAAGCTGATCAGAGAATTGTAACTTGTAACCGTAGTATTGAGTATTTTGTCTGTCGTAGGAAAAGCAAAGGGAATTAGGGGAGGACATTAGTGAATCACTTGTATTTTTCCGTTATTCCAAATCAAACACTCCTGAGCCTTCAGCTACCTCGTAAATTCATTGGCCTTCAGCCCTTCACTTCTACCTACTCACTAATTAGATTAAGTCATAGTCAGTATCCTTCTCGGCCGAGACATTCCATATTTCATATTTCGAACAATTGCGTTATTATAAGCCAATATTGAACTCTTGTCTTTCAATCACGAAACCCCATTCCTCAGAGCTTGGTAAATTCAGGTGTACTTGGCGTCTATGACCGACCATCTCCGACATTCCGGACGGTAAGTGAAAGTCTTTAGTCTCCCACTAATTTATTCGCCTAGGTCTATTTCTGGATCCCTAGCCCGTTAGGTGAAACGGCGGGTTACACGGCTACCATCGTACCATTACTTACGTTATAAATAGCTGGATGGTCGCCAGGCAGGTATCTTCCATCCACCATCCTACCAACCTTCCAGCACTGCGGCCTCGGCTTCTGAGCCCACGTCGAGTCCATTGGTAGCAGAGCCATGCGAGCGTTGGGATTCGTCAAGAGGAATTCCAGCGATTTTTCATCGGTGGAGGCCTTCGTCGCGCTCTATGTGGCCCTCGTTCGTCCCATCTTGGAGTACTGTTCATTGGTCTGGTCGCCGCTCTATGGAAGCGGCAGGATGGAACTGGAGCGGGTTCAGAGGAAATTCTTGCGATTTGCCTCATTCAGATCTGGAGTTGCCTGGGAGGACTTCCACGTGGATGAGGCGCTGAGACTGTGCAGTTTGAGGCCACTCGGGGAACGTAGACGGAAGTCGGACGCCTTGTTTCTGCATAGACTGGTCTCCGGTTCTGTGGACTGCCCTGAACTCCTTTCCCACTTGAATTTTTTCGTTCCACCGTGCAATACGAGATTCCAGCAGACCTTTCAAGTTGCCCCAGGTACAACCAATTACCTTCTCCGTTCCCCTTTAAATCGCAGCCAGGATGAGTGGAACCGTCTCAATTTGGACATTTTCAATACCTCTTTGGCAAAATTGAAACGATTTATGGCTGAGCCTCTTGGTCAATGAGATTGTTGTGTTGTTATTTACTGTTTTCTGCCTGTTGTTGCTATCACGAGCTACTTGTTAAATATCTTTATTATTATATTATTATTATTATTGTGAATATTGTAAATATTCACTATATTATTATTATATTATCTTTATTATTGTTGCGAGCTCGCAAAATGGGCTGCCGGCGTCGCAAGGTCAACGATCTGTGGAAGGCTAAGGGACCATTCTCGAACATTCGAGAACCTCCCCGTTCGTCCCAGAACGTTCTCGGCGAGGCAGCAGGTATAAAACAGACCCACGAGCGCCGCCCAGTGCAGTTCAATTTGGAGTCCGGATATAGACACTTCGGGTTATAAATCGTGCCGTGCCGCGTTATAAATAGTGCGACAACCGCGTTACAACCGTGTATTGTGATTCTGTCATTGTGTAAGTGCGCGAATGTGAACAGTGTATGTACTCAAGTGAACAATTGTTAATAAATTATTTACTAAGAACATAAATCGTTACATTATTATAATGGGCTGTCAAGCCCGTGTTACTTAAATAAATAAATGAAAACATAGGTTGATTATTCAAGGAATAACCAACCAAAATGTCAAAAAACAATGTATATTTGTGTTTTTATAATAATTTCGCCAGGAACACCATCTTTTCGAATCGAATAGGAAAATACGGACGGCCTGTGTAACAGGAAATTCTCAATGTCCTTGTCCCTCAAGCGTACATTTGACAACCAATATGTCCTGTGTACTGTACTCATTAGGAATACTTTACATTCCTTTCTTATTTTGATATTGGTCGAATAGATTAGCAAATTTCACGGACACGTCTTCCAC
>CM034002.1:23828959-23919468 GCA_019603395.1 Cyrtorhinus lividipennis | reverse complement strand
AGTTATAGGTACGAACCCGCAATGCACATGTGCGTTGCAGCTAAATCATTACGCGGGGGCTAGGAAACGCACCTACTGTCCCCAGTCACCGACCGGATGTTGCTAGTAGGAGGGGGTGTTCTTTCATGCTGCCCCCCCCGCCCCCCCCCCCCCCCCCCCCCACCATATTCAAATTATGATTCCTCCTCAAATACCCACCCTTTTGAGAATTTCATGAGTGATTTTGGAACGTCCAAACAATAACCCATAGATGGACAACAACCCTTGGATTCGTTGAAGTATATACCGTCGAAACGAATAACTCGTATAACAGTAAGAATAGTGTTAAAACCTCTGGTAATCATAATCATTCCTTCATTCATTTGATAGGGAGGGGGGAGTTATATCTCTTTTGCTTTAGCACATGAACTCAATTCTTCTCAACTCTTTCAGACCAAAATATTTCAGTGATTACTGATCGTCCGCCAAATTCTGTTGCCTGAGCGTGATCATTCATGTTTCAGATGAACAACTAAACTACACGACATATCCCGCATGCCTCAGATATCCTTCATCTCAGACAAACCAGGAAGAATCATTCCTTTCCAGCTCATGTTTGAATATTTTCATGTCATGAACGGCCTCGTTGGCATAAAGTGGCCAAGTTCATTGCTCCAGCATGTCAATCTCGTTCTTTATTTGTTCTTTATTTATTGATCAAATAATATTTGATGTATATTATACATTTTCCATCCAAGTCTGTAACACACCATCCTAATCCTTCTGTATAGGTATGCCGTTTCAGCCCTTTCTTCAAACATTTTCACAACTGCAGCTATTTGTGAACTTATTTTGTGAAGTTTTCAGGTATCACTATTGTATTAGTACCCAAATCACCAGCTGTCGCGAGTACTTATTTCGATTCTGTGACCCGAAATTCCATATTCCGATGGGGGACGGACGTCAAGCCCTCGTCGAAAATTACTCTCTCTAGGGGCTACCTAGGTAGCCAAACAAGATGCTCAAACGATGAACGGTCATGAAGTGATACGTTTAGGCATGGCACCAGCTGCAATCGAGCAATCTGATTGTTTGTTCCAAGGATTAAATATACATTTTCCATCCAAGTCTGTACCACACCATCCTAATCATTCTGTATAGGTATGCCGTTTCAGCCCTTTCTTCAAACATTTTCACAACTGCAGCTGTTTGTGAACTTATTTTGTGAACTATTCAGTTATCACTATTGTATTAGTACCCAAATCACCAGCTGTACTTAGCGGGCTACCTAGGTAGCCAAACAAGATGCTCAAGGGCAGACGTGGGGCGCGCCCCGCGCGTGGTCCCTTTTTCACCAAAATTCCTCCCATACGCTCAATTCTGTCGATAAATTAACAAAAATTTCCCTAGTTGATAATCAATAGTTACTCAACAAACCTGCGTTGTCGGATCATCAAAAAATTACTGTGGGCCGGCGCCGCAAAATCGAGAACATAGAGGTGCATTTTCACCTTCAGGAACAAGCCAATTGCTTATTTTTCAACCGATTTCATTTTTTCTTGAACGCACTGTTTTATTACATCCTATTCTTCCATTTGAGCTTTTGAAATGATTGAGAAATGAATCTACCGGTCTGCACGAATTTTTATTCTTATCAAGTCAGAGGGAGATAATGACATCTCCCAGTGTAGCCATCAGGAACGAGGAAAAAAAAATCCTTAGCGCAGATTGTTCTTCTACTAACTACCAACACAAGAAAAAAAAATCTTTGAATTATCTTCACTCAATCCCGAGATATCCGTTCCTAAAGCTGGAAAAACGTGATTAGTGGGAAAGCGCGTTTTTCTAAACCATTCCTAGAGCGAGGAAGCTCGGTGGACGCGCTGCGGACGCTGTCTTTAATAATATCCTTCGTAATATTTTTTATTCCAATTTCGTTGGGAATGCCAACACTGTAATACTTCTTCTTCAGTTTCGAATCTAGTTATCTGATAACATTATTTACCTAGTTGTTGTGACTTTTCCGGGCTTTCGAATTTGGATTAGCGTTTGATTGAAATTTTTCATCATGCCGCGGTGTAAACCTACTTTCAAAAGTCGAAAAGGCAGTAAGCCTGTTTGGTGTCGCGATGTTGATAATGTGGAAAATGTAAGAAAGCGACAGAAGCAGGTCAAGAAGTCCTCAATCACCAGGAACAAAAAAATCACAGAAATGGATTGATGGTGAGTGTTTCTATAACTTGTAGGGAATGCGGCTCGCACGAAACGTTTGCCAATTCCGCAAAAATTGGCAATAATGTTTATGACATAAACGTCAGATTCACGTACGCCATGCGTGTGATTAGCCATGGAGAAAAAAGTGCAAAATCCTTTTGTGGCACTATGAATTTGTCGCCACCAGAAAGCGGCTGGGGGGAATGCTAGCGGAGCGCGAGGAGCAGCCTGCCTATGCTTCAGGCTCTCACTAAAAATATTTGCTGAGGTATTTATACATGTTCTAATATATCACAATTTCAAGGAGATTCTCTAGTTTTTTTTTAAGTAAAAAAACCCAAAAATGATATTTTGGTCAAAATTCGCCCCACGTCTGCCCTCAAACGATGAACGGTCATGAAAAGATAAATTTAGGCATGGGCACCATCTGCAATCGAACATTCTCATTCAACTCCATCTGGCGCCAGAAGTGGACACTCACTTAAAAAGGAAAGCTTGATTGGACTCGTACGCTCCAACACTAAGGTCAGGATATTGATTCTGGTCCATGTCAATACCTCCGGCGACAGAAAACCCAAATGTCAAAGGTGATCCAGGAATTTCCTCAGCTCTGATGACTTGCGAATACTTTTCTCGTGCGCCTTGCTTTGATCCGTGGTAAATGTAAACAGCTCCACGCTCGCCGTCTTTTTCGTAAGGTGCTCCCACAGCAAAGTCTAAACAGAGGACATTTAATAATAAAAATATTCAGCGCATTCCAAGTAAGCTCGATTATATTCCAGCCTGTCCTAAGCAGTCTAGAACATAACTATGTTCTTTAGCTCCACTTGAGATCTGTACCAGCTGGCATATAACCGTGACAACTGAAGAGCTTACCATTATAACCGTCCCTGTTGACGTCTCCCAGACAAGCGATGGAATGGCCAAATCTTGCTCGGTTATTCTTATCTCCTTCACGGACATGCCGGTCGTCCTGAAAATCCAAGTCAACCGTACAGAAGCTGAAGAACGATAATCATGATGTGACACCTTAAGAAGAAAATATATTTGGAGTTTTAAGAAGCAATTAAAAAGTAGCAAGAGCAAGTAAAAGTTGGTCGTTTTCAAGAGGGCCATCATATGAACTGTAATGATTTGGCATATATTCTCATTTCTCATTCACGAACGTTATCCAACTGTTGTACATTTGGCAGAGCATCTGGGGAATAGTCAACGAGAATACTACATTACATTGAACGCGTAATCATAAAAAAGCTATATTTCTAACCTTTTTGTGCAATAAATTGGCCCAACGCATCTCCAGTCTTTTGTAAAGTCATATTCACGCACTACGAAACCCTGAGAAGGGTCAAAAGGGAGTTTGAAGGAATGAAAAAGGAATAAATATAAAATTTTCAATCAGCTTTGTTAAAGAACCGGGTGAACGTGCAAGGTAGGGATGGGAATCGATTATCGATTTTTGATTAAAATTTACGGTTGTTTTGGCCGATTGTCGATTTTTTTGCAACCGATTTTCAAACCCCGATTTTTGTCGATTATCGATTTTACACTAAATTAATATCGATTTTTCCAGTCTACCATCAGGTTTTGGTTGGTTATTCCTTGAATAATCGACCTATGTTCTCATGATAATGGTCAACCTCTCCGATTCGGCTCAAAATTTTTTCTGGACGTTTCATGATGTCCTGATCAAAAAACGCTGCAAATTCTTACACAGGGGTTGGTTATTCCTCGGACCAGGCGTATGGAGACTCATTTCATAAACATGGGGGAAATGGGGAAAACAGTGGGTGCAGCGGGTCCCAGACCCATTCCAATCGATTCAGGATCCAAAATTTAGTGGAAAATGATACCCCACACGCCCAGATACCGGAAATCTCGAAAACGCATATTCAAAATGGGTAATATATACCCAATTTGACCCATAACTTCCTCCAGTGGGTGCCAATCGTTCCGGGACCCACTTCATTGGAATTAGCGCCCAAGATTTAGCGGAAAATGAACCCCACACGCCTAGGTTCCAGAAATCTCAAACACATATTCAAAATGGGTAATATATACCCTATTTGACCCATAACTTCTTCCAGTTGGTGCCAATCGTCCTGGGACCCGTTTCATTGGATTCAGCGTCCATGATTTAGTGGAAAATGATACCCCACTCGCCTAGATAGCCCAAATTCTCGAAAATCCATTTTTTCAAAAAACACATTTTGACCCCTACCCCGCCCAAATTTTTAGAAAATTTTTCTACTACCAAAAACAGCGTGGACGGCGGACGGCGTACGGCGTACGGCGGACGGACATTGACCTTTTTGATCAGGACATCATGAAACGTCCAGAAAAAATTTTGAGCCGAATCGGAGAGGTTGACCATTTGCATGAAAACAGGTTGATTATTCAAGGAATAACCAACCAAAACGCAGCAAATTCTTACACAGGGGTTGGTTATTCGTCAGACCAGGCGCATGGAAACTAATTTAAAAACATGGGGGAAATGGGGAAAACGGTGGGTGCGGCGGGTCCCAGACCCATTCCAACCGATTCAGTGTCCATGATTTAGTGGAAAATGACCCTACACCCCACACGCCCAGGTACCAGAAATCTCATAAACACATATTTAAAATGGGTAATATATACCCAATTTGACCCATAACTTCTTCCAGTGGGTGCCAATCGTCCTGAGACCCACTTCATTGGATTCAGCTTCCAAGATTTAGCGGAAAATGGTACCCCACACGCCTAGGTTCCAGAAATCTCAAAAACACATATTCAAAATGGGTAATATATACCCTATTTGACCCATAACTTCTTCCAGTTGGTGCCAATCGTCCTGGGACCCGTTTCATTGGATTCAGCGTCCATGATTTAGTGGAAAATGATACCCCACTCGCCTAGATAGCCCAAATTCTCGAAAATCCATTTTTTCAAAAAACACATTTTGACCCCTACCCCGCCCAAATTTGGTCCGATCGGGCTGAAAAGTTTGGAGGATCGTCCTAGGCCGGTATCAGACCTCTGATCAGATTTTTAGAAAATTTTCTACTACCAAAAACGGCGTGGACGGCGGACGGACATTGACCTTTTTTGATCTAGACACCTTGAAACGTCCAGAAAAAAATTTTGAGCCGAATTGGAGAGGTTGACCATTTGCATGAAAACATAGGTTGATTATTCAAGGAATGACTAACCAAAAGGTCAATGTCCGTCCGCCATCCGCCGTCCGCCGTCCACGCTGTTTTAGGTAGTAGAAAATTTTCTAAAAATCTGAAATTTGGGTCAGGGGTCTGATACCGGCCTAGGACGGTCCTCCAAACTTTTCAGCCCGATCGGACCAAATTTGGGCGGGGTAGGGGTCAAAATGTTTTTTTTTTTTTTTTTTTTTTTTTTTTTGAAAAATGGATTTTCGAGATTTTGGGCGATCTAGGCGAGTGGGGTATCATTTTCCACTAAATTTTGGACGCTGAATCCAATGAAATAGGTCCCAGAACGATCGGCACCCACTGGAAGAAGTTATGGGCAAATTGGGTATATACTACCCATTTTGAATATGTGTTTATGAGATTTCTGGTACCTGGGCGTGTGGGGTATCATTTTCCACTAATCATGGACACTGAATCGATTGGAATGGGTCTGGGACCCGCCGCACACCCACTGTTTCCCCCATTCGAGGAATAACCAACCCGTGTGTAAGAATTTGCAGATTTTTCCTTTTTATAGGCTAAAAAGTGCGCTGTGGCAGGTAGCGCGGAGGCTACTTCAATTCGTAAAACGTCGGACGAGTCCATGTACTATAATCAGATTGGCATTATTTCGTGATTATAACGAGGATCCTGTTCAATAATGGTCAGCAGGTTTCAATTCCTGCGTTAGCTGGATTTTGTAGGCAGTCATATATGTAAATTCTTCTTAATCACCCTAAGTAAAGTGGTAAGCCCGACCACCTGTCGTTCAAAATTGAGCCCGTGGTTTCGAACTTTCGCACCAATCTTCAAACAGTGGATTCGTTAGGTACCACGTTACGTCCTAGACGATCTCAAAGGACTCGATCCGTTTTCGAGGGGCTTTCATCACACTTGTAAAAGGTTTTCAACACCAAAATTCGCTGCTTTTTGGAGAGTTGTTCCATCGTCAAGAACTCAGGTTAACTCCATCAACTAAGCAATGAACGGGTCGGTAAAGCTAGGTTCACATGGACGCGATTTCTCAGTTAGCGGCAACTGTGGTAGAATGGTGGGCGAAATACGTTTTGAGTTTGGGTGTTCACATGGATGCTGTGCGGCAAGTGCGTTCGTGGAGCTGATTGGTGGCAAATCGGATATAACAAAAATGAGATAACATGAGATGCCATTGTAAGCCTCGCTCGAATTAAAATCTGTTATAATTTGAATTCGGGTTTCTTCGGAGATTTTGAATGGACCTAGCGAGAGGTTACACAATGTAAGTCCAAGACTTACGACTGAGCAATTAGGGATACCAAGGATGAGCATAAAATACATTGATACATAATGAATTATAATTGAAAATAAGGACACGTTGCAAAGGAGAATATGCCTCAACCTAGGCTAGAATTGATACAAGACAAAGTAATTTGACAAAGTAAATTAGACAACATGTGGAGCATAAAATACAATTAATACATGATACATGAAATGATGATATACATGAAATACAATTAATGAACAAGCGTAATGATACCGGCTGACAAAAGGGATGTTGAAGGGAAAACTGGAGCGGGCATGCTGTCCCAAAGGTACACAGCAAGGCTTAATTAACTTGAGTCCTTTATCATCTCATGGGGAACACAATATTACAGCTTCAGTCGACTTCAGCACGGTATCAGAGTTCACTTCAGAGCGAGCACAGGACAAAGCCAGGATGGACTGACTGAGTGAGTTGCACTTGCACGACAGGATACAAAAATATATATGACTCTGACATGTTGGGCGCCTCGACAACGACTGCCCAGTTGGGCGCCTTGGCATTGAGTGAGCGCTGGAGCTCTCTCCAAAATGCGACAGTCTGGGCAGGAGCTGCGCGCCCATCCTGGCGCATGCTCCCTCCCTTCTGGCCTTCTGGAGGCAGCAAGCCTGGGGGCTTACACCATAACGGCAGGGAGAGCTGTGCCGAGACCCACTGTGCATGCGGTAACTGCGGCAAATATCAAAATGATTTGATTATACAGACCGCTTCAAATGTTCACCTGCGGCAGCGGCGATAGACCCGTGGAGCCAATCAGATGGCCAAACGCGTTTGCCTCCCAACGGAAAAACCGCGTCCATGTGAACCCAGCTTAACTCAAATCGGAATGATAATAGATAACAAAAATCATAACATCACGGCTACCAACCTTCCCGGGAAACCGTAGTGTGAATTTAAAATTTGGCGCTATTTCTGGAACACCCTGTACATGCACACATGTGTGTTCATGGCTGTCCCTCCGCAGTTTTTAGTGGTGAAAATGCTACATCATCCACGTCAACTAAATTTACTCGTATATCTACAAACTACCACTCACCTCGTAACCGGCATAAAAAACGTAAATTCTTCCCGTTTCAAAGAATCCTTCGTGATTGCCTTCTTCGGTGTACATGGGAGCGCCGACGATTAGGTCGTCGTAACCGTCTGCGTCAATGTCACAAGCGGCCATCGCATAACCAAAATAGGCTCCTAGCTGCTCGCCCGTGATATTTCTGATATGAGTCATATTATAGGTGAACAGAACGACCTGGAAAACAGTACAATCAGTTCTCTTAACTTAGGTATTATACTGTACCTTATATAAATAATAAGAGAACATTTGTACAGAAAATTGAATTGCCATATATTCCAATTGATTGATCAACAAAACACATGACTGTGACATTTTACAGGGAGAAATTATTTTGTATTTGAAAGTTACATACATTGAAAAGTAATGTTTAAGTAGGAATTGAAAAGTAGAGTAGGTACTCTAGGTCTCTATCAATTCTTGAATACTTTATCTCATTCAGACAGGTTATGTAGATGATGTATTAGCCTAGTGCAAATAAAAATAAACACAAAACCCAACAAAGTGGAGACTTGGTAGTGTAAATCTAGCAGCTTGCCCAGATTTGGACTTCAGTGAATTCTGCAGATTGATGATTACCGCACTGAGTTGAAGAAGATTAAAGAGGATCAAACTGCCGTTCTAAAATAAAACGCTGCAAATTCTTACACACGGGTTGGTTATTCCTCGGACCAGGCGCATGGAGACTCATTTCTTCAACATGGGGGAAATGGGGAAAACTGTGGGTGCGGTGGGTCCCAGACCCATCCCAATCGATTCAGGATCCAAAATTTAGTGGAAAATGATACCCCACACGCCCAGGTACCAGAAATCTCAAAAACACATATTCAAAATGGGTAATATATACCCAATTTGACCATAACTTCTTCCGGAGG
Source organism: Cyrtorhinus lividipennis (assembly GCA_019603395.1). NCBI lineage: Eukaryota > Metazoa > Arthropoda > Insecta > Hemiptera > Miridae > Cyrtorhinus > Cyrtorhinus lividipennis. Next base: position 23,910,852 of record CM034002.1, on the reverse strand, counting down.
GCTCCAATTGTTCTGGGACCCGTCTCATTGGATTCAGCGTCGAAAATTTGGTGGAAAATGATTCCCCTCACCCTAGGTACCAGAAATCTCGAAAATACATATTCGATGTGGGTGGATAGGCGCCCATTTTGACCCATAACCTCTTCCGGCGGGCGTCTATTGTTTCGGGACCGATTTCATTGAATTCAATAAAATTTGATGGATAATGATACCCCACACGCGTAGATCGTCAAAAATCTCGAAAATCTATACAATACACATTTTGACTACTACTCCTCCAACATTTTCTAATACCAAAGTAAGGGGTAGACGGCAGACGGACATTCGACTTTTGGTTGGTTATTCCTTGAATAATCAACCTATGTTTTCATGCAAATGGTCAACCTCTCCGATTCGGCTCAAAATTTTTTTCTGGACGTTTCATGCTGTCTAGATCAAAAAAGATCAATGTCCGTCCGCCGTCCACGCTGTTTTTGGTAGTAGAAAATTTTCTAAAAATCTGAAATTTGGGTCAGGGGTCTTTTCCCGACATAGGACGGTCCTCCAAACTTTTCAGCCCGATCGGACCATCATCCATCGGATCATTTTCCACTAAATTTTGGACGCTGCATCCAATGAAATGGGTCCCAGAACGATCGGCACCCACTGGAAGAAGTTATGGGATCAAATTGGGTACATATTACCCATTTTACTCATTTTGAATATGTGTTCTTGAGATTTCTGGAACCTAGGCGTGTGGGGTATCATTTTCCACTAAATCATGGACACTGAATCGATTGGAATGGGTCTGGGACCCACCGCACCCACCATTTTCCCCATTTCCCCATGTTTTTAAATAAGTTTCCATGCGCCTGGTCTGACGAATAACCAACCCGTGTGTAAGAATTTGCAGCGTTTTTTAATCTGGACACCTTGAAACGTCCAAGAAAACATTTTGGGTCGAATCGGAATGATTGATTTTTTGCAAGAAAACAGGTTGATTATTCAAGGAATAATGTTGTATGCGGCTAAAATACATTTTTGACCACCGAATGCAATACAAAAAGGCATTGATTATTAATTGCATTATAATTTAAATTCCATATCTGTTTATTGAGAGACGCCAGGTTTTGCTTCCATGTCTGGTTTTGCTCTCAGTCTCCTTTAAAAATCCACTTCAATCCGTATTTTTTTACTTTTCAGGCCTTAACACAAGAACCGCTCACGGCTCGTCGTTGAACTCTCGTCTGAAGCATTTGTAAATCCCATTTCTTTAGATGCCCTTCAGTTGAATGGATGGTGACCGCGGACACGACCCCATCTCATTGTTCTCTTTATAGAGGCTTCATGAAAACTGTTAATGCCCGCGCATGTCCTCGGATGCATTCTAATCTAGCCGCTATGAAACGGTACTTAACCTCATCAAAATTCCCATTTGATCCCTCTTTGGTTTGAGATTATTTCGTTCTATTGAAATCACCGCAGTGGAACTGAAAAGTGAAGTGAAGGTGCTCCATTCAACTTTGTACATTGTCAAATTTATAGTAAATTCGTTTCTGGTAAGAATATGTACTATTATATAGATTATTTCATGGTCAATTCAGTTGAGTTTTTAATAATCATTGATTTGACGTGAAAATTCTACACTTTCAGTGAACGCATATACGAGTGAGTAAATTGGGATGGTGAGGGGGGGGTCAAAACTTTTTTTAATGAAAAATGGATTTTTGAGATTTTTTTGATCAAGGAGATAATGTCGAACATGGGGAAAACGGGGAAAACAGTGGGTGTGGCGGGTCCCGGACCAATTCCAATCGATTCACGGTCCAAAATTTAGAGGGAAATGATACCCCACGCGTCTAGATCGCTGAAAATCCAATTTGGCCCCTACCCCCACTCCCCCTTCTCTTCAAATTTGGGTCAGGGTTCCTTTCCCGGCTCTAGTTGATCCTCAAAACTTTTCCGCCCATTCGGGCCGAATTTGGACCGGGTAGGGGTCAAAATGTGTATTTGAAAGATGGATTTTCGAGATTTATGCGTGTGGGGTATCATTTTCCTTTAAACTTTGGGCGCTGAATCCAATGAGACGGGTACCGGGACGATTGGCATCCTCTGGAAGAGGTTATGGGTAAAAATGGATATATACGTATTATTTTTACGTATTCACACAACTTCAATACATCATCTACATACTACCAATATTAATTTGATGATAATTCTGGAATTTCCTTATATTGTGGCAATTGCTCTGAGCGGTGCATCCTCACAAAAGAATTTCTGAATTTATCTGTACAGATGATGCTTGCTGTGGCTTGTACTGCGCATAAGGCAGTAATGTTTCGAAAGTTTAGAATAAGTTCTACATGTTTTTGAAAAGCTTAGGAATAAAATTACTAGCTCAGGAATTGGAGTTCAATATATTGTTGCGAGCTCGCACCGGCGCCGGTCAAATGGGCTGCTGGCGTCGCAAGGTCAACGACCTGTGGAGGATTAAGGGTCTCGAACATTGGGGAACCTCCCCGTTTGCTCCAGACAACACGTTGAGTTCCCAGAACCAGGGAACGTTCTGGAAGGTACTCGACCAAGAGGCAGCAGGTATAAAACAGACCCACGAGCGCCGCCCAGTTCAGTTCAATTTGGAGTCCGGATATAGACGCTTTGGGTTATAAATTGTGCCGTGCCGCGTTATAAATAGTGCGACAACCGCGTTACAACCGTGTATTGTGATTCTGTCATTGTGTAAGTGCGTGAATGTGAACAGTGTATTCTAGTGAACAATTGTTAATAAATTATTTACCAAGAATATAAATCGTTACAATATCAAGCGAATAATAGCCATCATACCTGTTATAGATATTTGACATGCCAATACATTACACAAAAATGTCAGAACAATGTCAATGCATTTTATCGTCGTGTAACTTACTTTGCCGTTGAGCCGTTCTCCTTTAGGGACTCCCACTGCTATGTCGGACGGTGCGGGTGCTTCCAAACCGCCGTCAAACCGTCCTGACGTCACCGAGTAGCCCAAGTAGCTGTCGTCGTCGAAGTACGGGCCGTCAGACGACGAAATGACGTCCGCTCGGTTGTGAGTGTTCTGCGAGTGGATTTTGCCTGTAGAGTGGGATCGACATCGCTCGCATGACAAAATCGTAAAGATTAAACGAATAATAAAAACCCTGCAAATTATTACACACGGGTTGGTTATTCCTCGAATGGGGGAAACAGTGGATGTGGCGGGTCCCGGACACATTCCAATCGATTCAGGGTCCAAAATTTAGTGGAAAATGATATCCCACACGCCATTTATTCGCGGCTAGATCGAACCGTGGCGCAAGTGGCTAGCGCGTTCGGCAGTAATCAAAAGGTTTTGGGTTCGATCCTTGTTGGGAGCGAATATTTTTGTTTTCTGATTTAGTTTTTTTTACCCATAAATTGACCAATTACCTCTTCCAGTGGGTGCCAATCGTTCTGGGACCAATTTCAATGGATTCAGCGTCCAAAATTTAGTGGAAAATAATACCCTACTCGCCTAGATCGCCCAAAATCTCGAAAAATCCATTTTTCAAAAAACACATTTTGACCCCTACCCCGCCCAAATTTGGTCCGATCGGGCTGAAAAGTTTCGAGGACCCGTCTCGGCCGGGAACAGAACCCTGACCCAAATTTCAGATTTTTAGAAAATTTTCTACTACTAAAAACGGCGTGGACAATGGACGGCGGACGGACATTGACCTTTTTTGATCAGGACATCATGAAACGTCCAGAAAAAAATTTTGAGCCGAATCGGAGAGGTTGACCATTATCATGAAAACATAGGTTGATTATTCAAGGAATAACCAACCAAAATGACATTACGGCTAATTGAAAGGGTAAGTGAACAGAAAGCCGTCCATAGGAAGACAATCCCTTATGATGAAGAGGTAGACGTATAGAAAGATCCGTTGAGATATAAAGTCTATGAAGCTACCTATTTAGCCAAATTTCGCATTTGGAGCACAAAAATCCCTGTTTAAAAAAATTAATGTAGAAGGTTTCTGGACTGATTCTCATGTTTTTCGAATGCTGAACCCGAATTTGAAATTCGCCAACAGCAAAAATTACGGTTTCACATCAAAAACCAGGCGCATGGAAACTAATTTAAACCCCGGACCAGGCGCATGGAGATTCATTTCTTCAACATGGGGAAAATGGGGAATGGATGTGGCGGGTCCCGGGCCCATTCAAATCGATTCAGGGTCAAAAATTTAGTGGAAAATGATACCCCACACGCCTAGGTACCAAAAATCTAGAAAACAAACATTCAAAATGGGTAAATAGGCACCCATTTTGACCCATTGATTTCAGATTTTTTGAATAATTTCTACTACCAAAGTCGGCGTGTACGGCGGACGGCAGACAGACTTACTCGAATCGATTGGACCTTTAGTATATGTACTCGCTTCGGCGGTACATATACTAAAATTGGAACGATACAGAGAAGACTAGCATGGCCCTGCGTAAGGATGACACGCAAAATCGTAAAGTGTTCCACATTTCTTATACCCTCCCGAATGTCCATCACCTTGACGCGGTGGGAGGGCTCAGCATTAGCTGCTAAGAATGGACAGAGGAGTAACAACCTCTCTAAAAAACCAGGTATCAGGTGGCCGACTTGCAGTACCCTGTACGGCTCCCTTTCCCGGGGTTACGTGGACGACGGGTGCGGAGACCTGGAGAACCTTCGCACTCCAACCCGGACTTCTTGACATCGTTGGACAATGATTGGTACGACGCACACGAGCTGCCGCCCAGGCGGGCAACGTTGCCTCTTGCTCCAGGAGGTGGCGCCAACCGTCCTGTGGGGCCCCGGCCCAGCAAGCACCACATCCGGTACCCACGTTGTCAGAGGCGTGGGAGCCCCAAAAGTTCTCGAGTAGGGGCCTAGGACTTAAGATCTGAAAAAACTGCTCAAGACACAGCGAAGCGCCCTCCTCATGGTCAGCCAGGCATACAGGACAGTGTTGCACGAAGCTCTCCACGTCCTGACAGGGCAGATGCCATTGGACCTTAAGCTCCAGGTCCTGGCATCGATGTGGCAAATCAGCCATGGCAGAGAGAGCATGATAGCTGGATGCACAACTGAGGCTGCAATCTCTGAGTGGAGCCTGGACAGGTGGCAGGAACGATGGGACATGTCTCCAAATGGACGGCACACATACAAAATCTGGCCAAACATCCGCACACGCCTATCTCAGCGCTATGTGGATATATACCACTACGTCTCGCAGTTTGCCACTGGCCATGGCGACTTCAACGCCAAGCTCCATGGCATAAGACTGCAGCCCTCCCCCCTCTGTGAGTGCGGCGAGCTTGAGACGGCGGACCATGTATACCGCCAGGGCCCAAAGCACGAAACTGCGCATAGGCGATGGCTAGCAGTGCTGGGTCTGGCCGCAGATGAAGAGAGCCCATGGCAGGCTGCGTTCCAATCCAGGAACAACGCAGAAGGCACCAAAAAGTTTGCCCATAAAGTTATGGCTGCAAAAGGATGGCCCACACGCCAATCACGCCATGAAGCCCCTCCTGGTCCCAACCGTGCTACCTCTGCGTCCATCCTGGGAACTGCTGAGTAAAGCAGTGGCAAAACGCACGGCAGGAGAGTGAGCGCAACCGTCCAGGCATCAAGCAAAGTCCCGATAGAGCCGCAAGGCGTAGGAACGGGAAGAAGGAAAAGACCTGACGGACAGCAGACAGACATTTGCTAATTTTGACGTAGACACATTGAAACGTCCAGAAAGAAATTTTGGGCCGAATCGGAGATTGACTTTTTGCATGAATAATTCGGATGAAAAATTTCGGACTTATTTCATAAAATTGCTCATAAGTTAATAAATATGCGACCAAAAAAATTTCTCATTGTTTACAAAATTAAATTAGACAAAATTTCCTTCAAAATGCACTGGTCACTTTCAATTTTTGAGTGCAGGACATCGTCACTAGAGCGCTCTAACAAAAAGCAACTTTTCGGCACTTGGGCAATAACTAATTAATTTCAATTCTTTAATCGAGCTTTTCCCCTTTTGTCCTCGTTGGAACAGCCTCAGGTTGCAGGACAGAAGGAAGTGTATATTTCCCCAAGCTACTCACTGGTGGTCCTAACTTGAAACTGGAATTTTTTTGAATTGTCCCAGTATTCGAGGACGGGTGCGATTTGTACACTTCCTTCTGCCCTGCAACCAGAGGCTGTTCCATCGAGGCCAAAAAGGGAAGAAGCTCAACTAAAGAATTTAAATTAATTACAATGTATGAATAGGTAATTGCTATTACATTCCTTTTCATTATAGTCATTTAATTTCATTTTTGATATAAATAATAAAATGGCTTGATCGGTCCTTTATGAATTCCCTACCTCTCCGTGAGCTGTTTTTCAAGGGCTCAGTAATCTTGTAACCACCATAGAACATAAATAAAACACGTATTTATGGAGGAAATACGATAAAGAAACGTCGGGGCTGAGTTTCTCTCGTTTTTGTCCATGTGCCAAAAAGTTGCCCATTTGATAATAATGGTCAACCTCTCCGATTCGGCTCAAAAATTTTTTCTGGACGTTTCATGATGTCCTGATCAAAAAAGGTCGATGTCCGTCCGCCGTACGCCGTCCGTTTTCGGTAGTAGAAAATTTTCTAAAAATCTGAAATTTGAGTCGGGGGTCTGTTCCCGGCCAAGACGGGTCCTCGAAACTTTTCAGCCCAATCGGACGAATTTGGGGGGGGGGGGGGGAATGTGTTTTTTGAAAAATGGATTTTCGAGATTTTGGGCGATTTAGGCGAGTAGGGTGTCATTTTCCACTAATTTTTGGACGCTGAATCCAATGAAACGGGTCCTAGAACGATCGGCACCCACTGGAAGAAGTTATGGGTCAAATTGGGTATTTATTACCCATTTTGAATATGTGTTTTCGGGATTTCTGCTACCTAGGCGTGTGGGGTATAGTTTTTCACCAAAGTTTGGACGCTGAATCCAATTAAATGGGACCCAGAACGATTGGCACCCACTGGAAGAAGTTATGGGTCAAATTGGGTATTTATTACCCATTTTTAATATGTTTTCGGGATTTCTGCTACCTAGGCGTGTGAGGTATCATTTTCCACTATATTTTGGACGCTGAATTCAATGATGTGTGTCCCAGAACGATTGGCAACCACCGGAAGAGGTTATGGGTCAAAATGGGTATGTATCCACCCATTTTGTATGTGTCAGAATTTCTGGTGCCTAGGCGTGTGGGGTATCATATTCCACTAAATTTTGGACCCTGAATCGATTGGAATGGGTCTGGGACCACACCCACTGTTTCCTCCATTTGAGGAATAACCAACCCGTGTGTAAGAATTTGCAGATTTTTTCAGCGTGATGCTCTAAACTCAAAAATTGAAAGTGGCCAGTGCATTTTGAAGGGAATTTTGTCTACTTTAATTGTGTAAATAATGAGAAATTTCTCATTCAACTGAATGTATTCAGTTGGACGCATATTTTATTAACGCAATAGCAATTAAGCAATTTTGTGAAAAAAGTTCGAAATTTTAACGGTTTTTTGCGGTTTTTATTATGAAGCCGTCATTTTTGTTTTGTTGGCAAACTTCAAATTCGGATTCAGCACACCGAAAAACATGAGAATCAGTCGAGAAACCTTCTACTCTAATTATTTATTGTAAAAACCACCATTTGACTGGGCTAATTTGGAATCAGCTGTAATTAAGGGTTCAGTTCATTTCCATTCCTTAAAAAATGCTAATAATATTAGTGAAAATACAGCGTAAGGTGGTCTGCAGCGCTCAACCATTAGTGCTCAAGGAATTTACACTTTTTCTTCCTTATGAACTTGATTTTATCGCATCTTAACCCCACCAAAATACGTAAATACTCACTTATCATCACGAACAAAATTCGTCTGCACATTTTACATTTAGACATTCGGCAAACTTTGTTGGAAAAATGTATAAATTGCGACTTATTTTCTCAAAAATTCACTTACCCGATCAAGTATAATCAATTCAACATCAAATATAAGATAATAAAACTGATGAATAATTTAAAAAAAGTAAAATATGCCCAGATTTTTTTTTTTTTAGGCCAAAAATAGAATTTGTTTCTTTGGTTATAGAGTACATACTTTGGTAGCAAGAAAAAAACTATACCGACCACGAAACATCCACTGATCACCTATCAATTTAAAACTAGATCGTTTCTGAAGATCTAGTGATTCGGCTCTTTGTAGTTCAACCACATCAAATTCAATGGAAAATGTTTTATGAACATGTAATTAGTCCTATAGTAGAAGTTGGTCATTATAAATATATCTTCAGGCAAACTACAGTTCGATCCAAAATGACCCCCCCCCCCCCCCCCTAGAGAAACCGATACGTATTTTAGTTTTAATTAACGTATTTTACAATTCAAATTCTTGATGCGATTTATTCGTATTATTCATCACATTAATAAACTGAAATCGAACTTTGAGAATAAAAAATTAGCTATATGTATATGTTGATGTATGGTTTTTAATATTGTGGAAGACCAACTCATTTAAATGTTAAGAGATCATACAAATTGCTTGATTTTCTAGTTGGAATATGGCCTCGATAAATTAATAATTGAGAGAGACATATCATACTTATTTTCAACAAGTATTGATAAGAAATTTTCAAAAAATGCTATTGTATTCTTGTGTATGTACACAAAACAATAAGACGTAATCTTTTTCCTTTTATATACATCAGGATCGTTAGTTTCAATTTCACTAAGCACAAATGCGCTTTTAGCCGGCCGCGGTAACTTTAACTGGGCTTGGTGTTGGAAAATACATACCTTCTTGGTATGAGGTTCATTATCATGTTGAGGTTCTGTCAAAAGTTCACCAAGTGGAACTATTCAAGATCAAATTCCGAATCACAAATCAAAATTTAAAAACTTACCTTCAGAACTTACGAGTGCAACTTGAGTAAATTTCAGAACAGCGTTAAATTGAATTAGAGATACATGTCATGGTTTCAATCAAAATTATGGTATGTTGTATTGATGTATGCATCCTTGAAACATTGTTTTCTTTACAGTGTTTGCTCCGATTGAGCAGATTTTACCCCAGTTAAAGTCACCCGAACCAGTCATAACCACTAATCAAAGCCGTTCAAAGAAATTACGAAGGCGTTAATAAAATCACTCAAGGGTACTGCAAAAATAATGAAAAAAGTGCGCTCACCCAAAGGAGAAGGATAAATCGGTGGCTCTGAGCTGAGTCACATAACTCAAGTAGACGAGAAAATCAACTCAAAGGGCTAGTTAAGTACATGCTAGCAGTAGCTACTAGTAGTAAGATAGATGAGTTAGACAAAAAAATGCAACATGCGAGGCCGACACCTGCTTATTTCCTACTATGGAGGGTAACGTGGAAAAAATTTACTAATTATTGTTGAGGAATTGGATACCTAATAGTAAAGTCGTATTTTTATACAGGAGAAAATATGCAATAAGATAATATACACGCCGAAACAAGCGCAAGTTATCCAGTTATGGGCTCTTATTGTGGATCCTATTCCACCTATCGGAAAAGAGATGGGTTTTGACAAATCAAACCAACCAACCAACCGCCTGTCTAATAAATACTCAGAAGAGAAGAAAATAATTGAAGAAGTGGGTATTAGAGCGCTGGACTAGCTGAACGTCAACTCACTCGTAGTCCAACATGATTTCATCTTTCTTGTAGAAGAACCGGAGAGGTAGCAAACTGCAGAAAGTCTTAAATTTTCGAATCTAGTGGAGACTAACATTGAGATGAATTCAGGTCACTTGGCTGCACAGTTTGAGAAATAGGCTACAAACAATGTGAGAGTGGCTGGCATCTCATTAGCGACTTTTGTAATAGACAAATAGCCCTCCCTCGGTGTAACGTGATTTAGTAAGTCACTGCCAGACGGTCAAGTCGCCACTGAAGCTATTCCAGTCAAAATGTGTGTGAATAATTTGTCAAAATTATGTTGATGGGACTCCAGCTTCTACTAATATACCGAAACGCTGTGAATTCTTTCACACGGCAAATTCTTTCATTCCTCCGACCAGGCGCGTGGAACCTCATTTCTTCAACATGGGGAAAACAGTGGGTGTGGTGGGTCTCAGACCCATTCCAATCGATTCAGGGTCCAAAATTTAGCGGAAAAAGATACTCCACACGACAAGGTACCAGAGATCTTGAAAACCCATGTTCAAAATTGGTAGATAGATACCCATTTTGACCCATAACTTCATCCGATGGGTGTCAACCGTTCTGGGACCCATTTCATTGGATTCAGCGTCCAAAATTTAGTGGAAAATGATACCCCACACGCCTAGTTCACCGAAAATCTCGAAAATCCATTTTCGAAATACACATTATAACCACTATCCCACCCAAATTTGGTCTGATCGGACTGAGAAGTTTCGTGGACCAACTAGAGCTGGGAACGGACCCCTGACCTAAATTTCAGATTTTTAGAACATTTTATACTACTGTCGGTGCGGACGGCGGACGGACATTAGCTTATTTTGATCTAGACACCTTGAAACGCTCAGAAAAAATTTTGAGCCGAATCGGAGAGATTGACTTTTTGCATGAAAACATAGGTTGATTATTATGGATTATGGAGGGTTTTCGTTCACCAAAATGTGTTTTTCGAGATTGGCGATTCCAATTAGGCATGTGGGGTATCATTTTCCACTAAATTTTGGACCCTGAATCGATGGAATGGGTCTGATACCCACCACACCCACTGCTTCCCCCAATTTCCTCATGTTCGACATTTTTGACGACATAGACGTGTGAGGTAACGTTTTCCACTCATTTTTGGACGCTGAATCGATTGTAATGAGTCTCCATGCTTCTGATCCGAGGAATAACCAACCCATGTGTAATAGTTCGCAGAGTTTTTCTCTTTTGGTTGGGTTATTCCTTGAATAATCAACCTGTGTTTCATGTAATGGTCAACCTCTCCGGATTCGGCGCAAAATTTTTCTGGACGTTTCATGATGTCCTGATCAAAAAGGTCGATGTCCGTCCGCCGTACCCGTACGCCGTACGCCGTTCCGTCCATCGTCCGCGCCCTTTTGGTAGTAGAAAATTTTCTAAAAAGCTGAAATTTGGGTCAAGGGTATGTTTTCCCAGCCGAGCTGGGTTCCTCGAAACTTTTCAGCCCAATCGGGCCAAATTTGGAGGAGTAGGGGTCAAAATGTTTTTGAAAATGGATTTCGAGTTTCGGGCGATCTAGGCGAGTAGGGTTTATTTTCCACTAAATTTTGGACGCTGAATCCATGAAACGGTCCCAGAACGATTGCACCCACGGAAAAGTAAATTGCGTATATATTACCCATTTTGAATTGTGTTTGGGACGCGACTAGCGTGTGGGTATAGTTTTCACTAAATTTTGGACGCTGAATCAATAAAATGGGTCCAGAATGATTGGCACCCACGAAGAGTTAGGGTCAAATGGGTATGACCCTTTTTGTGTAGGATTTTGTGCAGGCGTGGGGTATCATATTCATAAGTTTGGACCCGAATCGATGGAATGGGTCTGGGACCCGCCACACCATATTTCCCCCATTCGAGGAATAAAACCCAACCCCGTGTTATGAATTTGCAGATGTTTTACTAGAAAATTCACAGGTGTTGGTCATTCCTCGGACCAGGCGCATGGAAACACATTTCAATCGATTTAGCGTTACAATTGCTTGTGTTCTATGAAACTATAAGTCTATTATAAGTCTAAATTTACTTCATTATTACCGTTAATAATTATTAACGGTCTTCGAATGTGTACCACTGAAAAGATGACAAACAAAACAACCTAGCAACCTGAGTTCATTGATGACCAGTGCTAGAAGAAACATTCTTCAAGTCTAACAAGTACCTCTTCTGATTCTTGCGCCAGAAAACGAGTGCTCATAACCCTTCTACATCACTCTCGAAGGTATCTATCAAATAGTTTACTTTTCTGATTAAGGACATATTGTAATTTTTTCATAGGTGCGTCGTAATTGTGAACCAATTGTCCGAGTCCACCGCTTTTCTAGGCACTCTTGGTCAAGAAGGAGCCCAGTTGTACCAGAGTACCAGTTATATTCCGGAATTGCTCTCTGTCCAGAAACGCAATGTGTTCAACAAAATTACGCACCAAATACTTTCCTTTGCCTCTGTCCTCAACGGCTGCACAAAATTCAGATAATGGTCTTTTCAAGTCACGCCAGCGCTCACAAATTGGAAATAAAAGTATTCAACATTTCCTGAAAAAATGCTTACATCCCATGAACCTGACGATGCCACCCAACGAGTAAAATGGGAAACATCAAAATCGAAAGATGGAAATGGTAGAGTCCCCTAACCGCCGACTAAAAATACTAAACCGACATTTTAACTACACTCTAAACCAGTCCATTATGGTTTTTAAACCCCAAAATTACATTGACTGTTAGGCTGTTAACAAAATCTAATCGTAACTTGAAAGGTTAGGAGGTAATAAATAATTGGGAGAAGGATGGTTAGGGTTGAATAGTTTTGCTCTTCAGGCACCCAACATTCCATGTTCAGATGTTTCAAGCGTCTTTAACCGAATCCAGATTAAGGGTCCCCAATATGCGGCTCATTTTAATTGAGTCCGATCAAGAAAACATTCGCAGCTGAATGTAGTTAGACAGATTAATAAGTAAAAATGCATCAATAACAAAAAGTTTCCAAAAGGATAAAATCTTTGAACAGGCGGTTGAAACGGAATAAACAATTCATGTTTACAATTTTTTATTGGAAGAACCTGTCATTATTCGAAAATTGCTTTAATCTAGTTGAAAAGGCTCCTTTGAAGCCATAATTCATTTATATGTAACGTATGATATAGACCATTATCAGTCCAAAACTTAGGGGATGAATTCGGTAATAACGATTAACGCTCAAACATTCTGCATGTAATGGGGCGCAAGAAGAAAACCTCATGAACGATTCACGATTTACTGTCAGTATCACGTTTAATCGTAAAACGCCATAGTTTTAGAGTTTTAGTTTCAAACGGACCTATTTCGAATGATTCGTCCTTCAACAAAATGTTTTTTGCAGGATGGTAAATCAAAGTGTAGTGTTATTTCACTGCTCAAATTTTTTTTTCGATTTAGGTACTATTATTATTTATTTTTTGGTTTGTCCTTCAATCATTACCTTCCTGTATAATGATCACCTTGGGCGGTACAAAGGGAAGCTTCGTTGTCGCAGCGACAGAGTGGACCGAACCTGTAATGAACAAGCAACATGCAAACCAACAGTAACACTCGAAACCAGGGGTGGTAGCAACGGTGATGCATAGAGAAAGGGGGAAACCCTCGTGGTCTACGGAAAAAATTTTAAAAATATTAAATAAAAATTAAAAAAAAAAAAAAAATCGCCAGCGCTAGACTATACGCTAGTGCATTTTACCAAGCAGTTCCCAGCAGCTTAGGAGTTCTACTGCTAAGAGACAATAAAGGGGAAAAAATAGCTTTCTTGCAACAATCTAAAATTGGAAAATTTATTTATCAACTGTGAATGGACGCGTAAGCGTCATAATGTGGACGACTAACCAGTGCCGGATAATCGAGTTTTGCCCTAGTTTCGATTGAATTTGGGTAATTTTCTCTACTTTTATTCTAGTTTACTTGAATGATAATTGAAACTGAATTTCTATTCATTATAATGATAGAACCCAGACTAGTAAATTATCTACATCAACCGTTGCACAGTGTCCTCGCCAGAATGCGCTCCAGTACCGGGCAACCTAACCTGGGGACTTCAGCAAACATGACACTGATGAAATCTGTCTCCACTCAAGCTACTTCATCTATAGCTTGTTGGTAATGAAAATAATACGTACGAGTCGCTGCCTGGCGGAGAAGAAGCACGTTAATGCTGAGCGCATGGAAAAAAGAGGAAATTGTTGTTGTTGCGTTCTCCCGTTATGTTTACCATCAAACATCGAGATTTTCCTATGTCCGCGCTGATTTTTGATTGTTAACTGTCGTTTTCATCATGTTTTGGTATTTGAAGATATTTTCTATAAGTTTAGTTGTTTAATTTTGAGGGTATGGAACCACCAGTTATCAGGGGACTTCTCATAGATAAAATCGTGTTACAAGCTCATTACAAGTTTGACCAGGAGCTTGTCTAATGGGGTCTTTGGACAAAAGGGTTTTTTTTCCATCAGATGAAGACTGATCAATTGTTTATTGTTAATTAATTAATAATAATACCCAGCGTATTTTATTAAATGGCTGTCAATTTCCTACTCCTTTTCATTCTTGCTCATCTCTTTTTGTCCATTCTCTCTTCCGAGGTAAATTTAGGTATAAAGCATATAAATTGGCAAGCATTATTTATGTTTGCATTGGTTTTGAAAAAGGAATTATACCATGGAGCCATATTATATACTATAGAGAATTAATCTACTATCAGAGCAGTGCTTACCAATTTTTGCGAGTCGATTGTGTGCTGACTTTGTGGGGGAGAAAAATCATACAAACGGGAAATCCTAGCTTTTTGTTTTGCTTCTTCTCCGCCAGGCAGCGACTCCTACGTATTCTTTCAATTACCGGCAAGCTATAGTTTGGGGAATTTCATAATCTATCTACACTGAAGAAGAACCAAGACAACCAGACAAAAGTGAGTGTTTCTTCTTTCAGTGTGATTTCAAAAGGCTTACCAGGAGAGACCTCGCCGTAATGTGTTTGTGGAAAAATACATCTTTTGACTAAGGACGTATGACGTCTGATCACGGTTTAAGTTAGGTATTCCCCTGTGTTGAAATACGGAAATACTCATGGTTTGAACTTATATCCTCCCTCATATATATGGGTATAACGTTCATCAGAAGCTATTGTAACTGATTATCTAACAAAGACCTGCTTTGCACTTCATCTGCATCACACAAGAAAGTCCTCTGCTATTTAGTTTGGACCTGCGCATCACTTGCTGCCAAATTAAAGATCGCTGAGGACGTCAAATAATGTCTTTTTTAACTGGATCTTTTTCTAATATTTTTTTAAAAGTAAAAAAACCAAAGACTTGACACTATCTACGCTACAACTACACTACACACTACACAATCTACGTCATTCTAGTATCTATGAAATTGTGCGCAGGAACGATATTCTACACAATTCTTAAGGATTTTTTAACCAAGAACAACCCTCAGTAACAAAAATCTAGCTTCCACTGCTCTTTCCTAGAAAAACGAAGAGAGACGTTTCAACGAGATATTATCAACGCATGTACGAGATAACATCAAAAAGGACGAACCCGCCTTTTAAATATGCCCCTGTCTTGTCGTAACAGTGCGTGATAATGAAACCGATTATTCAATAAAACTCTTCTCCTATTACTGTGAACAATTTTTATAAAATTGAAGGTTATTATAATTATTCTCAATTTATTTCTTGAGGGAGGAATGAATCATTTCCTTGGGGGACAACATTCATCAGTCCACTTTACTAAAATGAGTGATTAATATTCGATATGATGTTAGAACAACTATGACTGCTCAATTATATTTCACATTTCTCGGCATTACACGAGTGTTAAACTTTTTGAACCCCCGGAGACGAAGTTAAATTTTGTGTGATTTTTTTCGAGGAATACTTAAAGGCAACCTATTGAATCCACTTCTGTCTCAGCTTCGTACCGACCAGCTTCCTCATTTAGGCCCATATCAATTAGACATCACAAGTTGTTGAGCATTGAGAGAAATGTCATGCAACTGTCGCCCCAAATCTTTCATACAAGATAATGTGTAGAGCCAACCCCTTTTCTTTTCAACTGAGAGCCGTAAAAAGTTGAAAGCGTAAAGGTCGAAAATTGGAAAAAAAAGAAAGAAAAAAAAATCCAAGATGCGGCCTCTTTCTACAATTCTACGAGAAATAAAGATAGTCTAGGGATAGCTTTCTGCACAGCCTAATGGTTTTCGATGACTGGGCTAATTGTACACGTGAATGGTTCTTCATTCCTTCTTTTCAAATCAAGAGATGAAGATAGACAATATTGTTCCATATAACAAAAGTCTTACTTTTGAATAGATTTTCGACTAAGGCGTGAAAATCTTCTACTTTTAGTCAATAGACAAAAGAATCATCGAAAACCACTTCGGAGAGCATCTAACATGCTAATATATGTTTCAATGGAAGGCGAAAGACTTGGTGAATCAAAGATGGGAATTGTAGGTTTATACAAAAGGGAATGACTCCATGCTCTAAGGAAGGAGCTTGTAGGGAAACATTTAAAATTTACGAGGGAACTACAACCTACAGCAAGGAATACTAGGTCTCATCGAACAAGGACGCATGGATCGAAGAAAATGACATCGTGCTATAATAAAAGAAGGGCCGACCCTCAAATTTGAAAACGAAGGAAGCAACACAAAGGACGAATGATAGAAAGAATTCAAAAAGAGGTGGACAGAGTAAACATAAAAAAAGGTAATAAATAAATAACGAACTGCATGCTGCTTTGTACGACTCATGCTCAGCCTTCTGGTTCAGAAAAATGAATCGTAAAAAGATGACCAGAAGTCAAAAGTCAATGAGAAAACTGGAGAGATCCTAACGATGCACAAAATTAGACGAGGTGATCATTCCAGTGAAACGCTCATGACAATAACAGATTGATGTACAGATGAGTAGTTTGAAGTTAGGGTAATACTTACCCTGCCAGAAACAGCTGCCAGGGGCTCCAATATACAAACGCCCGCCATCCTATGAACACGAATGAAAAGATACATTAAAACGAAAAGAAAATTGAGCTTTTGATAACTAACTCGACAAACACGTAACGTAAAACGGATCCCACATACATATTAGCAGTAAACAATAAGCCCAACAGGACATACCCGATACATTCAATACTCCATTCCATGATTTTGAGTAAAAAGAGTACACCCTGAGCAACTGACCTCCTTCCTTTCCTAAAATTTGTTAGAATGATCTAAAAAATTAACAAAACAAAAAAAAAAAACCCTGCACGTATACAAAAATAAGAAATGGAAATTCATTTGTTGTAGGAAAAAGAATCATTGTTGCGAGCTGGCACCTGTGCCTGTCAAATGGGCTGCCGGGTTGCAGGATCAATGACCTGTGGAGGGCTAAGGGAGTCATTTCGAGGAATTGTGCATCATATCGAATTGGCTGGAACCTTCCCGTTCACTCGAGACAACACGTCGAGTTCCTGGAACCAGGGAAGGTTCGAGAACATTCTCGGCCAGGCAGCAAGTATAAAAGGGACCCAGGAACGCTGCGCGAGTTCAGTTCTATTCGGAGTCTGAATATAGACGCTTTGGGTTATAAATAGTGCAACTAGCGTTACAACCAAGCAAATTGTGCTTTGTGACTGTGTAAGTGCGCGAATGTGAACAGTGTATGTACTCAAGTGAACAATTGTAATAAATCATTTACTAAGAACATAAAATCGTTACAACTGGTGTCAGAAGTGGGATTACAATAGAAAGTGTTATCGTGTTGGGCAATAGTTAGTGTTAAAGTGTTTTACCATAGTTAGAAAGTGTTATAGTGACCTATAGTGGCGCGTTTGAACTCTTAAAAAACGAACAAAATGAAGTTGACCGATTTGAAAGTTAAACAGCTGAAGGAAGAGCTGGAAGAGCGCGGCTTACCTACTTGTGGAACAAAAGCAGATCTACGCCTACGACTTAAGGAGAACTTGGTTAAGGAAGGTCATGATCCAGACATTTTTGACTTTGTGGATGATCTCACCAGAAAAATTGAAGAGAATTCTAGACAAATGTTTGAAGAAAACTCAAGAAAAATGGAAGAGAATTCTAAAAGAATTGAAGAGAATTCTAGACAACTGTTTGAAGAAAACTCTAGAAAACTGGAAGAGAATTTGGTGAGTCATATGGATAAAATAGTGAGTGATGTTGCCAACATAAAAATAGATGTAGACAGACCGGAGGACAATTTGAAATCATTGTCCAACACAGTTGATGATAAGATCTCTGCAGTCGATGATAAGATCTTTCAAGTTAAAGACGAAATTGAAAACAGAATTCAAGCACTAGAGAGAAGCAATCAAGGAAAGTTGAGGCACATGGATATACCAGCAGAAGCCAGCTTCAACAGTGGCAATGAAGAGCAGGTTACAGGAACCAGAGGAAATACAATTAAGCCACCTACATTTGACGGGAAGGTACCCTGGTCAACATACAAGAGACAGTTTGAAGCTGCAGCTGTTGCAAATGGATGGCTCGAACAGGATAAAGCAACAGCTTTAATAGTTGCATTGCATGGAGAAGCCTTGAATATTCTCCAGACTATACCGGCTGGCCATCAGAACAATTACGAATTGTTGACTGCAAGGTTGGATATGAGATACGGAGACGCTCATCTTCAACAAGTCTACCATGCACAGATAAAGAACAGGAACCAGAAGACCACTGAGACTCTACAGGAATTTGAAGCAGACATTGCAAGACTGGTGAGATTGGCTTACCCTACAGCCCCTGATGACTTTTTGGAGCAGCTCGCTGTCCAGACTTTTGTGGGTGGAATCAGGGACAGTGAAACTCAGCAAGCATTGAGACTCGCACGCCCAAGGACTTTGTGCGATGCCCTGGCGCATGCTTTGGAATTTGAAGCTGCGAAGCAAGCCTCTCACTGGAGCGGAGCACGTCTGAGACAGGTAGTGGAAGAAGAAGAAGATCTCGTTGAGAGGGTACTAAGGAGTTTGAAGCAAGAGCCCAATTGGAAGGACCTCAAACCACAACTCAGATGCTGGCAATTGGGGGAGTCCTCTCACAGTTACAAGGAGACCTTTTCTGGACAACTGCAGCCACAGCTCAAGAAGACCTACGAAGAACCAGAATTATCCTGGGTGAGTGGCTGCCAGAGCACTTGCAGGAGCGGCAAGCAGAAGACCAGGAGCTAAAGGATCTTCTGGATTGGAAGAGAACCAACAGCAGACCCAGTTGGCTAGAAATTATACATCGCAGTCCAACTATAAAAACCTATTGGGCGCAGTGGAACTCCATCATTCTGGAAGGAGGAATCCTGAAACGTCGCCTGGAGAACAATGATGGTACTGAGACAAGGACGCATATCATTGTTCCACGAAAGTTGGTTTCCTTGGTTTTGGAGCATCTCCATGATGGAACATCAGGAGGACATTTGGGCATCACAAAAACGCTACAGAAGGTTAGAGAGCGTTTTTACTGGGTAGATAGCAAACAATCTGTCAAAGATTGGTGTAAGAAGTGTTTGCTATGCAACTCCGGGCAGGGACCAACTACGAAATCGAGGGTAAAGATGCTTCAGTACAATGGGGGAAGCCCAATGGAACGAATAGCCAGTGACTGGATGAAGACTGGATACGACATAAAGGCAACTGAGGTGGGTTTCCAAGCAGGCGATCTTGTCTGGTTCTACAATCCGCGTCGGAAGCGAGGACTATCACCGAAACTCCAGAAGGATTGGGAAGGGCCCTAAAAAGTCATGAAAAGAATCAATGATGTCATCTACAGGATTCGAAGAACTCCAAGAGGGAAACCGCGAGTGGTACATCATAATCGGCTGGCAGCATTCGTGGATAGTTCGACGCAGGAAGACCTATCGAGGACAGTGACTACAGCGTCATGTATAGAAGACCCGGCAACCTTGGAGTTCAACATGTTCATGAAGAACTATGGAGGGACTAGCAAAGCGAGATATGGAGTCACCAACGAAGTACGTGAGGACCGCAAATTGTGCTTTGTGACTGTGTAAGTGCGCGAATGTGAACAGTGTATGTACTCAAGTGAACAATTTATTGTAATAAATTATTTACGAAGAATATAAATCGTTACAATATACTTGTGTAAGCCTCTCTCGAATTAAAATCTGTTATAATTTTAATTAGGGTTTCTTCGGAGGTTTTGAATGGACCTAGCGAGAGGTTACACAATGTAAGTCCAAGACTTACGACTGAGCAATTAGGGATACCAAGGATGAGCATAAAATACATTGATACAAAATGAATTATAATTGAAAATAAGGACACGTTGCAAAGGAGAATATGCCTCAACCTAGGCTAGAATTGATACAAGACAAAGTAATTCGACAAAGTAAATTAGACAACATGTGGAGCATAAAATACAATTAATACATGATACATGAAATACAATTAATGAACAAGCGCAACAATACCGGCTGACAAAAATGGCGTCAACAAGGGAAAACTGGAGGGGGCATGCTGTCCCTAAGGTACACAGCGAGGCTTAATTAACATGAGTCCTTCATCATCTCATGGGGAACACAATATTACAGCTTCGGTCGACTTCAGCACGGTAGCAGAGTTCACTTCAGAGCGAGCACAGGACAAAGCCAGGATGGACTGAGTGAGATGCACTTGCACGACAGGTTACAGAAATATATATGACTCCCACATGTTGGGCGCCTTGGCAACGAGTGAGTGCTGGAGCTCAGGGTACCAGAACGATTGGTACCCACTGGGAGAGGTTATAGGTAAAAATGAGTATCTATTACCTATTTTGAATGAGTTTTCGAGATTTCTGGTAGCTTGGCGTGTGGGGTATGATTTTCCACTAACATTGGGACGCTGAATCCAATGAAATGGGTCCCGGAACGATTGGTGCCCTCTGGAAGAAGTTATGGTCAAATTGGGTATATATTACCCATTTTGAATATGTGTTTTTGAGATTTCTGGTACCTGGGCGAGTGGGGTATCATTTTCCACTAAATTTTGGATTCTGAATCGATTGGAATGGGTCCGGGACACGCCTTATCCAATTTTTCCCCCATTTCCCCCATGTTGAAGAAATGAGTCTCCTTGCGCCTGGTCCGAGGAATAACCAATAACCAACCCCTGTGTACGAATTTGCAGCGTTTTCAAATATGTGTTTTTGATATTTTTTAAATTTAATTTTGACATAAGAACGAAGAGTAACAGCTCATTTACTTTACATTATGGCTCTATGAACAGTTCACACCAATGTGAACTGGTATTCTCCGGATTTTACCAGAGGAAATTTCTCCAAATAATGTCATTAGAATGGCACGTATGTAAACTTATTGAGATATTACCTCAACGCAAAAACCAAAACTGCAAAAGGTTTTTTGGGGACGTTTACAAAAGGACGTTCTGTCATCTAAAGAAAACTCAGAATCGTCTTTCACTATTAACCTATGAGTTCATGAGTTCACAATCCATCTGCTAACAGGCCATTGGAGTTCGTTAAGGGAAAACATCATCAGGGTCTCCATTGTTGTGAGCGTGACTGGGATGTCCCGCTTCAATAGCACTCATAATGGATTTATTTCCAAAGCGTCGTGCTGCAACTTCAAATCTAAACACGGAATATAATGAAAGGAATATACCAAGCGCATTTCAGATTACTTAACGGTCAAAATCGAATAAATTATTGGTTGTCAAAAGGACTCGAAGGGGCTGGGCCGTTTGATTTTCTTGACTGGGGCCATTGGGAAGGGATTTTTTTTTATTGCAGCCATTGAACCCGTTACTGATAAGCTGAAATCGGGGTGTGGAGAGCAGTAGGAGGGTCTAATTAAAAGCTATCGATTCAATGAAGCGATAACCACATAACTAGCGATTGTGTTCGATGCGTTGGTACAATGGCAGGAGCCGGAAAAGTGACCAGGGCCTGTAAACGTTATTTTGATAGTGGGTTGGGCAGGACGACGAAAAAAGAGACCAACAACAGCTATCACTTTTGGTTTTGGTTTCAGTTTTCAAATTTTATGTCAGCTGCCAATCATAATATCGAAGAACGTTAGATTTCACAGCCATGCAGGCAGTTGGCAAGATAGGGTTTCCATTGAACATAAAGTTGAATGTTGAGTACAATGTGATCGAACCATAATCATACTGGCCATGTACGTGCGCTGCATATTGTTCACTGCAACTTCCTGCTGCAAAGCATGCAGCATGTATGAAGTACGTCGTGTATTTATTTTTAAGAAATCATCGCTGTTGGTATGCCCCAGTTTGTTTTGGCAGTTTTTTCATTGGCTTTTTTGATCAGGACATCATGAAACGTCCAGAAAAAAATTTTGAGCCAAATCGGAGAGGTTGACCATTATCATGAAAACATAGGTTGATTATTCGAGGAATAACCAACCAAAAGGTCAATGTCCGTACGCCGTCCATTGTCCACGCCGTTTTTGGTAGTAGAAAATTTTCTAAAAATCTGAAATATGGGTCAGGGGTCTGTTCCCGGCCTAGGACGGTCCTCCAAGCTTTTCAGCCCGATCGGACCAAATTTGGGCGGGGTAGGGGTCAAAATGTGTTTTTTGAAAAATGGATTTTCGAGATTTTGGGCGATTTAGGCGAGTGGGGTATCATTTTCCACTAAATTTTGGACGCTGAATCCAATGAAATGGGTCCCAGAACGATTGGCACTCACTGGAAGAAGTTATGGGTCAAATTGGGTATATATTACCCATTTTGAATAAGTGTTATCGAGATTTCTGGTACCTAGGCGTGTGGGGTATCATTTTCCACTAAATTTTGGTCGCTGAATTCAATGAAGTGTGTCCCAGAACGATTGGCACCCACCGGAAGAAGTTATGGGTCAATCAAAATGGGTATGTATCCACCCATTTTGTATGTGTCAGGATTTCTGGTGCCTAGGCGTGTGGGGTATCATATTCCACTGAATTTTGGACCCTGAATCGATTGGAATGGGTCTGGGACCCGCCACATCCACTGTTTCCCCCATTCGAGGAATAACCAACCCGTGTGTAAGAATTTGCAGATTTTTTGATTTATGATTTTTTGACCTGTGTTTTCATTCCTGAGGTCAACCTATTCAATTAGCCCCAAATTTAACGGTAGTTGGCGTTTTGGTTGGTTATTTCTATAATAATCAACCTACGTTCTCATGCAAAAAGTCAATTTCTCCGATTTGGCCCAAAAATTTTTTCTGAGCGTTTCAAGGTGTTTATATATCAAAATAAGCTAATGTCCGTGCGCCGTCCGCGCCGACTTAGGTAGTAGAAAATGTTCTAAAAATCTGAAATTTATGTCAGGGGTCCGTTCCCGGCTCTAGTTGGTCCACGAAACTTTTCAGTCCGATCAGACCAAATTTGGGTGGGGTAGTGGTTATAATGTGTATTTCAAAAATGGATTTTCGATATTTTAAGCGATCTAGGCGCGTGGGGTATTATTTTCCACTAAATTTTGGACGCTGAATCCAATAAAATGAATCCCGAAACGATTCTATGCACTCTGGATGAGGTTACAAGTCAAAATGGGTACCTATCTACCCATTTCGAACGTCTGTTTTCGAGACCTGTGGTACCTAGGCGTGTAGGGTATCATTTTCCACTAAATTTTGGACCCTGAATCGATTGGAATGGATCCGGGACCCGCCACACCAACTGTTTCCCCCATATTCCCCATGTAATGAATCTCCAATGAATCTCCAATGAACCTTCTAGAACACACCATCCCGTGTTTTCTGTTCTGGACACCTCGAAAGGTTCAGAAAAAATTTTGGGGAGAATCGGAGAAATTGACTCTTTGCTTGAAAACATTGGTTGATCATTCCAGGAATAACCAACCGAAACGGGATCACCTATCTCGGTTTTACGTAATGAACCACCTTTTGCTAATCTATTACTTTATATTTTGATGATTATGTCATTCAACGCATTGAATTACCTCCTAGGTTTCACTTGGAAGGCTGAGTAGGAAAGTGAAGTAATTTCGACATCCTGGGTCCGTTCTCTTCTACTTATAAGGACTTGGTGCTGCCCACTCGGGACGACCACGCACCCGTCCGCCCTCAGACCGATCTGGTGCCTCATCGGTTGTTGCAGTCTCATGAGACGGTGAGCAATCTAGCGTTTTGATGAGGTGAGAAAGATTGCCGTCTTTGGGCCGATTTCACCGATGGAACTAAAACTCCGTTGAGGAAAATTTTGCTTTGAAATGGTCAGTCAGAGGAGACTCAAGAGACGATCAACGAGCGGGAGATTTTGGACGAGTTTGAATACTGAAGTGACTGGTGTGTAACTCCTGCCACCAAATAAGTAACTTCGTGATCTATTAATTTTATCAACGGTACGTCGAGAGGGAAAACTGATGATGAAGATCTCATTAGAGACCGTACGTAATGAGATAAAAGCGAAATTCTGAAAGATATTCAAATAGTTGGGGGGTTTATACCCCGTGAAGTTGTCTGAGGTGCTGTGATGGCTGGCCTCTTATCTCAGCAAGTACCCAGTAGTAGACGAGGATTTGTGATTGACAAAAATATCCACATTGATAACCGTCTCCAATAAAGATTAGAGTTGAAGTGATCCTTCCTATAAACATCACATCACTGGGACGGTCCTCCAAGCTTTTCAGCCCGATCGGACCAAATTTGGGCGGGGTAGGGGTCAAAATGTGTTTTTTGAAAAATGGATTTAATCTTTTATGATCTTTTTTTTTTTTTCAAATGAAGGCCATTTAAAAAATATTACGAATTTATATTGAAAAGGTTTGAGGTATTGAGAAGTTGAACACACGGGTTGGTTATTCCTCGAATGGGGGAAACAGTGGGTGTGGCGGGTCCCAGACCTATTCCAATCGATTCAGGGTCCAAAATTTAGTGGAATATGATACCCCACACGCCTAGGCACCAGAAATCCTGACACATACAAAATGGGTGGAGACATACCCATTTTGACCCATAACTTCTTCCGGTGGGTGCCAATCGTTCTGGGACACACATCATTGAATTAAGCGTCCAAAATTTAGTGGAAAATGATACCCCACAGGCCTAGGTAGCAAAAATTTCGAAAACACAAAATAAAATTGGGTAATAAATACCCAATTTGACCCATAACTTCTTCCAGTGGGTGCCAATTGTTCAGGGACCCATTTTATTGGATTCAGCGTCCAAAATTTAGTGGAAAATGACACCCCACTCGCCTAAATCACCCAAATTCTCGAAAATCCATTTTTCAAAAAACACATTTTGACCCCTACCCCCTCCAAATATGGTCCGATCGGGCTGAAAAGTTTTGAGGACCCATCTCGGCTAGGAACGGACCCCTGACCCAAATTTCAGATTTTTAGGAAATTTTATTCTACCAAAAACGGCGCCGACGATGAACGGCGTACGGACATTGACCTTTTGGTTGGTTATTCCTTGAATAATCAACCTATGTTTTCATGCAAATGGTCAACCTCTCCGATTCGGCTCAAAATTTTTTTCTGGACGTTTCATGATGTCTAGATCAAAAAAGGTCAATGTCCGTCCGCCGTCCGCCGTACGCCGTCCGCCGTCCGCCGTCCACGCCGTTCTTGGTAGTAGAAATTTTTCTAAAAATCTGAAATTTGGGTCAGGGGTTTGGTCCCGGCCTAGGACGGTCCTCCAAGCTTTTCAGCCCGATCGGACCAAATTTGGGCGGGGTAGGGGTCAAAATGTGTTTTTTGAAAAATGGATTTTCGAGATTTTGGGGGATTTAGGTGAGTGGGGTATCATTTTCCACTAAATTTTGGACGCTGAATCAAATAAAATGGGTCCCAGAACGATCGGCACCCACTGGAAGAAGTTATGGGTCAAATTGGGTATATATTACCCATTTTGGTTGGTTATTCCTTGAATAATCAACCTATGTTTTCATGATAATGGTCAACCTCTCCGATTCGGCTCAAAATTTTTTTCTGGACGTTTCATGATGTCCTGATCAAAAAAGGTCAATGTCCGTCCGCCGTCCGCCGTCCGCCGTCCGCCGTCCGCCGTACGCCGTACGCCGTCCATTGTCCACGCCGTTTTTGGTAGTAGAAAATGTTCTAAAAATCTGAAATTTGGGTCAGGGGTCTGTTCCCAGCCGAGATGGGTCCTCGAAACTTTTCAGCCCGATCGGACCAAATTTGGAGGGGGTAGGGGTCAAAATGTGCTTTTTGAAAAATGGATTTTCGAGATTTTGGGTGATTTAGGCGAGTGGGGTGTCATTTTCCACTAAATTTTGGACGCTGAATCCAATAAAATGGGTCCCTGAACAATTGGCACCCACTGGAAGAAGTTATGGGTCAAATTGGGTATTTATTACCCAATTTTATTTTGTGTTTTCGAAATTTTTGCTACCTAGGCCTGTGGGGTATCATTTTCCACTAAATTTTGGACGCTTAATTCAATGATGTGTGTCCCAGAACGATTGGCACCCACCGGAAGAAGTTATGGGTCAAAATGGGTATGTATCCACCCATTTGGTATGTATCAGGATTTCTGGTACCTGGGCGTGTGGGGTATCATATTCCACTAAATTTTGGATCCTGAATCGATTGGAATGGGTCTGAGACCCGCCACACCCACTGTTTCCCCCATTCGAGGAATAACCAACCCGTGTGTAAGAATTTGCAGATTTTGAATATGTGTTTTTGAGATTTCTGGAACCTGGGCGTGTGGGGTATCATTTTCCACTAAATCATGGACACTGAATCGATTGGAATGGGTCTGGGACCCGCCGCACCCACTGTTTCCCCATTTCCCCCATGTTGAAGAAATGAGTCTCCATACGACTGGTTCGAGGAATAACCAACCCCTGTGTAAGAATTTGCAGCGTTTTTTGATCAGGACATCATGAAACGTCCAGAAAAAAATTTTGAGCCAAATCGGAGAGGTTGACCATTATCATGAAAACATATGTTGATTATTCAAGGAATAACCAACCAAAAGGGGGTATATTGATGGGCGGTGGGTGTATTGATATAACAAGTTTTCAACAAATCTCGAGTAAAAAGGTGTTAAGAAAAGGGGCCGCTATCTTTCTTAGAAATCATTCATTCATCACAGGATTATTTGCTGTTTCATCGGCTATTTCTCCGCCTCTTTTCGAAAACTGTTCTGTTAAATTTGAACAAAAACGTTGAAAGTCAAGTTTTCTTGAACGAGCTTTGAACAACGGATTGAAGTTAATTCTTGAAATATGAGGAGACATTAGTAAACAGTAAATTACTACTGTTGGAAGTAAACTAACAAGCCCTACAACCAACTGAAGGGCTGAATGCAACCACAGGGTTCATCGTGGAGGGGTGGGGGTAGTTAGTGAGAAGCTAGCCACCTCTGTGTTCTCATATCATCTTGGGTTTGTGGCGAGGATGCTGAAGGGCTTCCGTGATATTATTTCCATCTACAATACTGTTAAGCTGCGTTACCACATGGCTTGTGGTTTGTGCAAGTATGACAATCACGGAAGGTTTCAATGACGACAGGAGAGTTTATAAGGAGAGGGTTAATTTTTTTGGTTGGTTATCCCTTGAAAAATCAACCTATGTTTTCATGATAATGGTCAACCTCTCCGATTCGGCTCAAAATTTTTGTCTGGACGTTTCATGATGTCCTGATGAAAAAAGGTCGATGTCCGTCCGTCGTACGCC
Organism: Cyrtorhinus lividipennis; assembly: GCA_019603395.1. Lineage (NCBI taxonomy): Eukaryota > Metazoa > Arthropoda > Insecta > Hemiptera > Miridae > Cyrtorhinus > Cyrtorhinus lividipennis. The sequence continues at coordinate 23,883,461 of CM034002.1, read as the reverse complement.
GTCCGTGTTCCGCGCCGTTTTTGGTAGTAGAACATTTTCTAAAAATCTGAAATTTGGGTCAGGGGTCTGTTCCCGGCCAAGACGGGTCCTTAAAACTTTTCAGCCCGATCGGACCAAATTTGGGCGGGGTAGGGGTCAAAATGTGTTTTTTGAAAAATGGATTTTCGATATTTTAAGCGATCTAGGCGTGTGGGGTATTATTTTCCACTAAATTTTGGACGCTGAATTCAATAAAATGGGTCCCAGAACGATTGGCACCCACCAGAAGAGGTTATGGGTCAAAATGGGTACCTATCCACCCATTTCGAATGTGTGTTATCGGGATTGCTGGTACCTAGGTGTGTGGGGCATTTTCCACTGATTTTTGGGCGCTGAATCGATTCAAATGAGTTTCCATGCTGCTGGTCCGAGGAAATAACCAACCCCTGTGATTTAATTATGTTTTATTAATATTTCAGTCTATTTGGAAGAGTTGGAGTTGCCAATGCTCAATCCGTCATTTGTTCGCACGATTTTACTATATGAGGCGTTTGCTATCAAAACCAGCTCATTCCATATTTTTCTGAAATTCACTTTTTTGCATATTTTGAAGGTTTAGAGGGTCCTTCATAACCTGATGAAGGGATATAGCTCAAATCCACCTCATTCCAACCCAAAACTATATGAAAAGGTTTGGCCTCTGGATCAAAACCAGCTCATTCCAAGCTTTTGCCACCTCCCACCAGGAGCGCTTACTTCATAGCGCTATTTCATCAATTACAATATCATTCAATTTTATTTACAATGTTATTTTTCTTTGATAAATATTAATAAAAAACATTCTGTTCCATTTGGCGTTGCAATTTATGACCTTTTTCACATTGTACCAAAGTTTATGTCTCAACTGTGAAATTTCAGATCATTTGAAAAATTTTAGTGGGTGTCATTTTATTTAAAACTCGTAAAGACACAAATATTAACTGGTAAACTGGAAAAAACCAATTTCACACAACTTAATTTAACAAAAAAATTGAAAAAAAGCATGAAAAATCGTGTTTTTGCATCAAAATCAGCTCATTCCAACCTAATTAGTGTAATTACGCCCAAGGTAATTAACCTGTAATGAAAATGAAAAACTAATCAAATTCTAGGCGGTTATACCTACAATTAAAAATTAAAAAAAAAATTTAGCTTTAGAACTCTGGACGTGAGAAGTTTTTTGTGTCTCCTGTAAAATTTCCAAAAATGGAATGAGCTGGTTTTGATAGCAAACGCCTCATATAATGAATATGTACCGGGATGAATTTCTTCCATCTGGCTGAATGGTGTATTTTCTCCGTCTGTTTGCCAGCTAGTCTCTTTGTTTGGGTAATAATATTTTGGAAGAAATAGTCCCCCCTTCATAACTAGCGCGGGTCAACTACCAACCCACCCAGCCCACTGAAATGGTGAAAAATGGATCGAGTGACAAAGGGGAGAGCTTTTCATCTAGATTGCATCACTGCGGTAAAGAACACGCCTTAAAAGGTTGGGATCACTTTGTTCACGTCTGGAAGGCTCATTACTCGTTTACGAACAAAAAATAAACCGGCACATGATTTTATGAAGTATGGCATGTGACTGAACTTTAAGTGTTAGCAGTTGATCAATCACAATGTCTCCAAAAATCAGTCATTGCTTAACATAGTTTAAATAAACGATTGAAATTAATCAAATGAATAACCGAGCTGCTTTTCCCTCAACAATTCCTTCAGAATAATAACTAATCTTATCATAGGTTTACAACGGTACATATAATTTGAAATGATGCATGAAGACGTTATCACGAAAAGAAGAGAAGAGAATGAGTATAACGACTGGCAATTATGTTGTGCATAGGAAGCTTCACAACTAGGAAATAAGTAATGGGATGTTGAGAAGTGTTCTACTAATCTCAGCTTGATTAGTTACAAGCTTCATCCAGCTAAGTGTGAGCCTGGAAATTTGAGAACGATTGGGAGCACTTGCAGAACGATTGGACCATAAATCTTGAAGTTCTTCTTTGTTCCATTTAGCAATTTGCTTGTTAGAGTAACTGGATTTTTTTAATGGCTTAACAAACTTGTTAGAGTTTAGAGACCTCGCATTCCGTTTCCTTCAACTTTGTGGTCATCGATCTCAATATATAATCTGAATGGATCTACTCGTTCCGTGTACGCAGGAGGGAAGTGTTGATCTTACGAAGGACCCGATTCCCTGTACGTGAAAAATCTGCAAATTCTTACACACGGGTTGGTTATTCCTCGAATGGGGGAAACAGTGGGTGTGGCGGGTCACAGAGCCATTCCAATCGATTCAGGGTCCAAAATTTAGTGGAATATGATACCCCACACGCCTAGGCACCAGAAATACTGACACATACAAAATGGGTGGATACATACCCATTTTGACCCATAACTTCTTCCGGTGGGTGCCAATTGTTCTGGGACCCATTTTATTGAATTCAGCGTCCACAATTTAGTGGAAAATGACACCCTACTCGCCTAAATCACCCAAAATCTCGAAAATACATTTTTCAAAAAACACATTTTGACCCGTCCGCCGTCCGCCGTACGCCGTCCGCCGTCCACGCCGTTTTTGGTAGTGGAAAATTTCTAAAAATCTGAAATTTGGGTCAGGGGTCTGTAACTGGCCTGGGACGGTCCTCCAAGCTTTTCAGCCCGATCGGACCAAATTTGGGCGGGGTAGGGGTGAAAATGAGTTTTTTGAAAAATGGATTTTCGAGATTTTGGGCGATCTAGGCGAGTGGGGTATCATTTTCCACTAAATTTTGGACGCTGAATCAAATGAAATGGGTCTCAGGACGATTGGCACCCACTGGAAGAAGTTATGGGTCAAATTGGGTATACATCACCCATTTTGGTTGGTTATTCCTTGAATAATCAACCTATGTTTAAATATGTGTTTATGAGATTTCTGGTACCTGTGCGTGTGGGGTATCATTTTCCACTAAATCATGGACACTGAATCGATTGGAATGGGTCTGGGACCCGCCGCACCCACCGTTATCCCCATTTATCCCATGTTCTTAAATGAGTCTACTTGCGCCTGGTCTGACGAATAACCAACCCCTGTGTAAGAATTTGCAGCGTCTTTTGATCTAGACACCATGAAACGTCCAGAAAAAATTTTTGAGCCGAATCGGAGAGGTTGACCATTTGCATGAAAACATAGGTTGATTATTCAAGTAATAACCAACCAAAAGGTCAATTTTCAAAATTTCAAAATGTGTTTTTTGAAAAATGGATTTTCGAGATTTTGAGCGATCTAGGCGAGTAGGGTGTCATTTTCCACAAAATTTTGGACGCTGAATCCAATGAAACGGGTCCCAGAACGATTGGCACCCACTGGAAGAAGTAATGGGTCAAATTTGGTATTTATTACCTCATTTGAATGTGTGTTTTCGGGATTTCTGGTACCTAGGCGTGTGGGGTACCATTTTCCACTAAATTTTGGACCCTGAATCTATTGGAATGGGTCTGGGACCCACCACACCCACTGTTTCCCCCATTCGAAGAATAACCAACCCGAAAATTACGAATAATTAATTGAGATGATGGTCTCCATGAGTCATCGTGGAGATAGGATGGTTTCCAGTACGTATTGCGTGGATATGGACTTATGAGCCGTACACACCACCTGAGGATTCTGCGGGGCTAAGTTATAACGCTTGTCACCAGTTACGATGAAATGTTGTTGAATAATTAATTCGAGCTTTTATTAATGAGTAGAAAGTCTCCCGATATTCGTCATACCCAGCACATTCTCTGGTCATTTGCAAAAAAAAAAAAAAAAAAAAAAAAACTGCTGCATTATCGTTTACAAGGGCTGGTTATTCTTCGGACCAGGAGCACGGGGACTCGCTCAAATCGATTCAGCGTCCAAAATTTAGTGGAAACTGATACCCCACACTCCTAGGTACCAGGTTGATTATTCAAGGAATGACCAACCTAAATTGGTAAAAAAAGTAAGTAAGTAAAGTAAACAAGGACTTTCACCTTGGATTTTCGTCCGACTACCTTGGTCAGGTGTCGCGGACGCCGTCAGTCGTCCTCCAAAGAGGATCGTAAATTGATCTGACGATTTCGCTCGTGGCTACTTATTGCCTCACTCCCTTAAGTGAAGAGGACAAATATGAGGGTCATGACAAACAATTATGTTGCTCTAGCCAGGATTCGAACCCTGGCCACTCGGAGTACCACACCAATCCTTCGTCTATTCCACTAGACTACCGAGCTCCCTCCCTCCCCCCAACCTAAATTGGTGCACTTATTTAAAATTAGAAAATTGGTGTCACATGAGGTTGCTGTGATAATTTTCTCTTTCTCCATTGACAAGGCCAACTCACTTGATAAGGTATACATTAGGGTGGATCGAAAAAAATCGATATTTTTTTTTCGGATGGTAATACCGCGGAAAAGTTGCTAAATGGTATGACTAAAAAGGGGAAAAAATATTAAAATTATTGGATGTTATCTTCCGTTCGCGCATAAGCTCTAAAGTTTTGAAAAAAAAATTTTTTTTTTGAAAATTTGTAATAATTTTGTGTGTCGTAGATGACATTTTTCCCTATTACATATTAAATATCGCAATAAAAAAAAATATTAAAAATTTCCAAAAAAATTTAATTTTTTCAAAATTTAATCAAACTTTAGAGCTCATGCGCGAACGGAAGATAACATCCGATAATTTTAATATTTTTTCCCCTATTTAGTCATACCATTTAGCAACTTTTCCGCGGTATTACGATCCGAAAAGAGAGGGTATCACGTGACGCGGCGTGGGTCGTTGACCCGCTAGTGGCGCTGACAGTAAGTTTTGTATCGCTGTGCGCGATCGAAAAACCAAGCCTAATTACGTCTCAATTTTTTTTCTTTAACTATCAGAACATGTATAATCAGATATTAGGTATTACATTATTGATATCTGTAACTATACATGAAAAGAAAATAGGACAAAAATCCGATTTTCTTGTATTTTGGCTATATTTGGATGTCCATGCGCGAACGGAGGATGTTGAAGTGCAATACCGGTATTTTTATATTACTTTATTAGTGTGTCGTAGATGAAAATTTTCACTATTACATATTAAATATCGTAAAAAAAAAATTATTACAAATTTTCAAAAAAAAAATTTTTTTTCAAAACTTTAGAGCTTATGCGCGAATGGAAGATAACATCCAATAATTTTAATATTTTTTCCCCTTTTTAGTCATACCATTTAGCAACTTTTCCGCGGTATTACGATCCGAAAAAAAAATATCGATTTTTTTCGACCCACCCTAGTATACATAGGTCGGTATTTGATAATTATATGATTTTGAAGCTCAGTCCGTCACTTTATGCTACCTTCAAGAAATTCCCCCTAGATGACCCCTTCTCCCACCAGGCACCTATTCCTCACTCCCCCAGCATTTCAGTGTGTCGTGTTGAAGTCGTGATCTTGTTTACGTTGTCTCGTACGTTATAGTTAAATAAAAGCATATTATATCATCAGAAATCGGTTTGTTTGTTCGCCTGTATCCGATAAAAAATTCATATCTATAAAGGCGGGGCTCATTGCTCGGCTCGACACTTTCCTTAGTCAACTTGACCGAAAGAACTTTATCTACCATGCGTCCATCACCCCCAGTCAACGGGACAAAAATAGTGAATTGCTCTAGAATAATTATTGAAATTTCGGCACACAAAGAAGTGGGAGTTTGAGTGACAGCTAGACTTTGGGGATTAAAGAAGCTCTGTTCATTCAGAATGCATGAGGGTCCAATCAGTCAATGGAGGCGGCACTGATTGGCTGAAAAAAGAGCTAATTAGAAGGCTTGTATGATGAAAGGGCTATTCAGACCGCTGTGACTCAAGTATAATGAATGCCTGCCTCCATGTCTCATGAATATACTTACTAGGAGTAAGCAGTTGCTACTCGATTCTCACAGTTCACTATCATTGTTATCAATGCAGCACATAATAATTTATGAAAGGAAGGAATAAATTGTAACTGGTCCTGAGAAAACATTACAAACTAAACTACATAGTTAATAATAAACGCCAGGACTCTTTCATACCTTGGAACCGTTTTCGACTAAATTTTGGATGCTGAATCCCATGAGAGACTCGAAAATGAGGACATTTTAGTATAATGGAGGACGCGGTCGTAAATTTTCTCCAAAAGGATACCATTTGGTGACCGCATTGTCAAACCAAACTTGGTATACACGACGCCAATAGCCGCATGAAAATAACAGCGAAGTCAACTGTGACCAAACTATGACCTTGGTTCGGAAAAAACAAAAACGGGCGCGGCGGAAATAAACGGCCGTCAGATTGTATCTTCCGCTGGTCATGGAGTGACGTGGTTAGCGGAGGCTAGAAAAACTGGCCCTATAATGACCGAGCTGGTAATAGACAAAACCCACAGTAAGCCGTTAATAAAAATATGTGGAACGCCTATTCCTGTGAGACATTTACCTGAACAGTAATCACAACTACGAGGAGCAATGTGATGAAAGAAACCAATTACGATTCACCCTCCGGTTAATCGTGCGGCGTGCGGCAGCCACTGATTGTGATTTCCTGCATAACCTGAGAATAATTTAATCTTGAAAAGGACTACTTTCAACTCAACACTTCCTCTCCGCTCTCTTCTCAATATTCATTAACCTTGTTTTTCGTTCATCACAGCCAGTTTGCGTTTTCCAAGCGTGTCTGACGACTCCACTTATCAAAAGGCGGCGAAACATCTAGAACCTCGAACGAGATTGAGTTCTGAGACGTTCACAAGGTCTGAGATGTTCATTGGGTCCGAGTGGGCGAGAAACCGGACGCAATGCCTGGGAGAAACGCATTGGGGTTTTAAACCCCAAAGGCCCACAGGGAAGATATTGAATAAAATAATCCCCTCATAAAAAGAGCTGCAAATAGGGGGTTGGTTATTCCTTGGACCAGGCGCATGTGTAAGCCTCTCTCGAATTAAAATCTGTTATAATTTTAATTCGGGTTTCTTCGGAGGTTTTGAATGGACCTAGCGAGAGGTTACACAATGTAAGTCCAAGACTTACGACTGAGCAATTAGGGATACCAAGGATGAGCATAAAATACATTGATACAAAATGAATTATAATTGAAAACAAGGACACGTTGCAAAGGAGAATATGCCTCAACCTAGGCTAGAATTGATACAAGACAAAGTAATTCGACAAAGTAAATTAGACAACATGTGGAGCATAAAATACAATTAATACATGATACATGAAATGATGATATACATAAAATACAATTAATGAACAAGCGCAATGATACCGGCTGACAAAAATGGCGTCAACAAGAGAAAACTGGAGGGGGCACGCTGTCCCAAAGGTACACAGCGAGGCTTAATTAACTTGAGTCCTTCATCATCTCATGGGGAACACAATATTACAGCTTCAGTCGACTTCAGCACGGTAGCAGAGTTCACTTCAGAGCAAGCACAGGACAAAGCCAGGATGGACTGAGTGAGATGCACTTGCACGACAGGGTTACAAAAATATATATGACTCCGACATGTTGGGCGCCTCAGCACCGAGGGGCGCCTCGACAATGACTGCCTTGGCAATGAGTGGCCAGTTGGCCTCCTCGGCAACGACTCTCTCCAAATGCGACATCTAGGCAGGAGCTGCGCATGCATCCTGGTGCATGCTCCCTCCCTTCTGGCCTTCTGGAGGCAGCAAGCCTGGGGGCTTACACATGGAGACTAATTTGAACCATGGACCAGACATATGGAGAATCGTTTCTTCAACATGGGGCAAACAGTGGGTGTGGCGGTTCCCGGACCAATTCCAATCGATTTAGCGTCCAAAATTTAGCGGAAAATGCTACCCCACACGCCTAGGTACCAGAAATCTCGAAAAAACACATTCGAAATGGGGAAATAAATACCCGTTTTGACCCATGACCTCTTCCGGTGGGCGCCAAACGCCTCGGGACCCAGTTCATTAGATTCAACCATCCGAAATTTTGAAAATAGATCACCTAGATCGCCAAAAATTTCGAAAATCCATTTTTCAAAAAACAATTTTTGACCCCCTCCCTCCCCTAACCAATTTGTTCTAATCGGGCTAAAAAGTTTTGAGGACCAACTGGAGCCGGAAACAGGAACCCTGACCAGAATTTCAGATTTTAAGACAATTTTCTACAACCAAAATCGGCGTTGACAAGTATGGCAGATGGACATATGCTTATTTTGACCTAGACACCTTAAAACGTCCAGAAAACAATTTGGGCGGAGACTTTTTGCATGAAAACATGGGTTGATTAACCAATCAAAAGCCCTTCTTGTCAATCAACTCGCTAGGCAGCCGCATTATCATATTAACTCATCTGTAATCACATCCAACTGCTTACATCTTTTGGTGGAATGGTTTGCATACCTATATAACATAACAGGTACCTTTCAATATGACGAGCGATGTAATGCACTTATTCAATCCGTTAAAAGCAATCTTTCTTCATTACTAAAAACCCATAAATAAAGTTTCTTAGCGATTGGAACGGGTGACGTCTTTTACGAGCAGAGATAACCAGCGTATATATCAGAAGGACGAACTGAGTCCTGCCTCGAGTCACTAAAAGTTCGGTTAATGTGCCTTTTTTTAACCGTTTCTCCAGAGCAAGGGAAAGAGTTAAGGAACCTTTTTCTCTGTCATCGGGGTCAACGGCTGGCTAACAATATTTTGACTGTTCGGCGCATTCTTAGCCGGCCTCAATATTTTAACGCCTCGCCATGAACGACGACTAATTAAATACGAGTTCTACGCGTTGCTTTCGAGTCTGCTTTCTTTGAAGCGTAACAACAATAATAATAACAATATTGCGTATTTAGCTTACACTGTTCCATTCTTTCTGTCAGTCAAACATTTAGGTGATCCAAATCTGCGAGTAGCCCCAACCAAAAACACTCAACCTTAATTCCTTGCACGTGTTTTATTTGGTTATTCCTTAAATAATTAGAAAAAGTAGACAAATTTCTAAAAAACTAAAATTTGAGTCAGGGAACTCATTTTTCAAAATTCGCATTTTAAGACTCATTTCTTCAACATGGGGAAAATTGGGAAAACAGTGGGTGCGGCGGGTCCCAGACCCATTCCAATCGAATCAGGATCCAAAATTTAGTGGAAAATGATACCCGACACGGCTAGATACCAGAAATCTCATAAACACATATTCAAAATGAGTAATATCTACCCTATTTGACCCATAACTTCTTCCAGTGGGTGCCGATCGTTCTGGGACCCACTTCATTGGATTCAGCGTCCAAAATTTAGTGGAAAATGATACCCTACTCGCCTTAGATCGCCCAAAATCTCGAAAATCCATTTTTCAAAAAACACATTTTGACCCCTACAACGCCCAAATTTGGTCCGATCGGGCTGAAAAGTTTGGAGGATTGTCCTAGGATCAAAAAAGGTCGATGTCCGTCCGCCGTACGCCGTCCCCATTTTGAATATGTGTTTTCGGGATTTCTGGTACCTGAGCGTGTGGGGTATAGTTTTTCACTAAAGTTTGAACGCTGAATCCAATAAAGTGGGTCCCAAAACGATTGGCACCCACTGGAAGATGTTATGGGTCAAAATGGGTATGTATCCACCCATTTTGTATGTGTGTGTTCAAGATTTCTGGTGCCTAGGGGGGTATCATTTTCCACTAAATGTTGGACGCTAAATCGATTGGAATGGGTCCGGGAACCGCCACACTCACTGTTTGCCCCATTTTCCCCATGTTGAAGAAACGAATCTCCATGCGCCTGGTCCGAGGTTCAAATCAGTCTCCATGCGCCTGGTTTGAGGATCAATCGACCCGTGTGTAAGAATTTGCAGGGTTTTTATGCGACCAGGGACTCCGCATTGGTGAGCGTAATTTTGAGGTATGGGATAGAGAGAAAAGAAGAGAGAATGAGAGAGTCAGTTAACCTCACAGAAACAACGCCTGATGCTTCGTGGGAAATGAATACACCTACGACTGCCTACTATTAAAATTATTAATAGTAGGTAAACAGTAATTTTACTGTTTTTGGGATGCTGGGAGCTAATAATTAAATCTTCATCGTGATTAGTCGATCCGTGCCTACAGTATAATAAAAAGCTGAGGAGTATCATGGCGTTTGTAGTTTCGCCTAGTTTAGTCCTTTATTGCCCCTGTGGAGTCATTTATTGCCTTTAAGATGCTGTCGAAAGAAGGGCAGGGAGAAATAATAGACAAGAGAAGATGTCTTTGGCGTTACAAGCTACCGAAGACGTAGGGAAGATGTTCAACAAGTTCCTCCTATCCGATCAAAGTAACGCAATAAAACACGGAAACGCAGATTGTTCGCTCAGTATGTTCGTGATACCTCGAGATGTATTTTTTGCACGCAGGGTTGGCCTTAGCACGCACATGGATTCGAAAACGGGAATGTATTCGACGATCGAACTCACACGATCGATGTCGAGGAGAAGTGCGTGACGAAGTACTCAAAAGTGGAAAACATAAAAATTTCAGAATTAAAATTCCCATTACGATGGAATTAAGATTGAGAGCGCCTCAGTCGATTCTCTAAGCAACAACTATATTTCTAAACTGACCAATTAAAGGATATTTGAATTTATAACATATTTGACCAACACATGGCCTACCAGAAGAACATCATAACGACCACGCTCTTTTAGGAACTGTTCCACATCCTTCCCGGCTTTCCTTAATGAACTCGATGCAACCAGTCAACAAATGGTCGTATATCAGCGAAACGAATCTAATCTGCTCACGTACACGTGCACGATAACGGTTATCCTACCTAAGACGACATGACGTACAAGTTCATACAGTTCACGACGACTTCATGAATATTTATGGCCCAATCACACAGGACGCGTTACGGCGGTCAGGTTGTATGACGGACATCATCATCCCGTTCACACACACGGCGTTGAGACGCTGCGTTACTTTCAGTATCTAACGTTCTAAACGTTCTACCTAAAGTTACTTTCAGTAATCTACGTACCTATTCCAAAATTGGTTTTTCAATATTTCTAGTACCTATGCGTGTGTGGTATCGTTCTCCTAGTTCGAGGAATAACCAGCCCCTGAGACAGAACTTCAGCGTTTCTTGTTTTGTTATTACTATGATATTTCTTAAATAACAGTCAGTGGAATATTTTTTAGCTAGAGATACCATCGGCGGTATTCAAACTGCATTATATTATGCATTCCTTTCGACAATACCCAAAGTATTTGAGAAGCTGGTCGTGGCTCAGATTTCGCCTATCTTCGACCCTTTCCTTGCTCCCGAGCAGCATGGCTTTGTCAGGGGACGCTCAACTGTGACCAACCTGGCGACATTTCAGGAGTACACGCTTTGCGCTATTGGGGAGTGTCATCAGGTTGACCTCTTGACCACGGACTTTTCCAAAGCGTTTGACAGACTACCCCATAGCACAGTACAGGATGTACTCTCATCCCTTGGGGTCTTTGGACCTTTGGACAGCTACCTTGCCGCCAGACAGCTCTCAGTGCGCGTAAACGGGGTTGTTTCCAGCCCGTTTTCTGCCACTTCCGGTGTTCCCTAAGGCTCTCACCTCGGACCTCTTCTCTTCAACCTAGTGATCAACGGTGTCATCTCCTCTCTCCATCATATTAAGTTCCTGATCTATGCCGACGACCTAAAGCTCTTCATCTCCATACGCGACCCCTCAGACTGCCTGCTCCTCCAGCAGAACCTCGATGCCCTCTATCTCTGGTGTGAATAAAATGGTCTGTTGCTGAACCCGTCCAAATGTGCGGTCACCTTGTTCCACCGCTCACACTCTCCAGTCAACCACCTCTATCTGATCGACGGTGTTCCGCTCTCACGCGGGGACAGCATTGTGGACTTGGGTGTACTCTTGGACTCGCAGCTCTCCTTCTCTACTCACATCGCTCAGGTAGCGTCCCGTGGGATGCGGGCTCTGGGTTTTGTAAAGAGGAACACCAGGGAGTTCACTCAAGCATCGGCCCTCATGACGCTCTACAAAACCCTCGTGCAACCAATCCTGGAGTATGCGTCTGTGATCTGGAGCCCTCACTACGATTGCCACGCCGTACAGATCGACCGAGTTTTTAGAGCTTTCCTCCGCTATCTCGCCTACAAGCTCTCAATTCCCCGTGAGAACCTGGCTTACGATGAGCTTGCACGCCGTTTCGACTAGCTGTTACCGCGTGATCGACGGCTGTGCTCTGACGTCTCGTTCTTTCACGGCTTGCTATCTGGTCGCCATGACGCTCCGGATCTTCTCGCCTGTATTGGCTTCCACGTACCCCGCGCCGCTTCTCGTTCTGTTGTGCCCTTTGCCATCCCTTTCTCAGCTACAAACTACTTGTACAACCACCCAATGTGTCGTCTTCCCCGACAGGTGAACCTCCTCTCCACGTCGCCCCCCATTATCGACGTAATTTCTTCGCCACTTCCACGTTTTATGTTTACTCTCTTTCGAACTCTGAACCGACCATCGTCTTCGTTACCTAACCAATTCGTGTGATCAGTGCAGTGCTAGGTTACTTTTGGCCTTCAGCTTAGATTCTGCTTTTTTCCCTTTTCATTGATTGTCATATCCTTTGTCGCTGTACATTTACTACTACCTGCATTCATTATTGTAATTGGGCTTGTTCCGTTTCTTTTTAAATAAATAAATTCCACCGCGGTGACAGACTGGATGAGGAAGGTGGTGGAGTTGAGACGAGCATAATCTTCAGATTAATTGCGAAATGTACTTTTACCAAGTGCTTTTGGTGCAGTTGTCCTTAAGTTGATTGTGAGGAGGTTACATCAGAACATTCCATTCTACGCTGTACACAGGGATCAACTGGAGCGAGTCCAGCGGCGCTTCCTGCGTTACTTGGCCTATAAGGCTGGTGCCAGGATAGTCAACCACGATTACGAACCACTGATGCGTGAATATGGAATTCAGTCTCTTGAGGAGCGCCGCGTTGCGTCTGACATCACCTTCCTTCACCGGATTCTTCATGGCCGTGTCTCCAGTCCAGCCCTGCTCTCTGGAGTCGGCATCTCGGTGCCAGCATACCCGACTCGTGCCCGCATGCTCTTTGGCGTCCCGTTTGCGAGCCGGAACTACCTGCTTCGTCGCCCCCTGTCCCGGATCGTGAGGGAGGTAAATTTGTTCCTGGATGACAACCCCGACTTTGACTTTTTCACTGGTACTTCACGACAGCTCAAAGTTTTATTATCCAGCCCAGCCCACGGTTGATTCCTCTACAATCATGTATGATAGTGTGCGATGGACTTATTCATAATGTCAATAATGAATTTAAATCTCGTATAATTCTAATCATTGTTTTCTATACCTACATTTCTGAAATAAAAATTGAAAAAAAGACGACCGGGTAACTTTCAGGTCTTTTACAGCGTAGGCTCGGGCGTGGTGCTCCCTATTACCTAATTAGGTAGTAGGTTCATAAAATAATAATTCTTCCTTGATCAAGTGACACGATGATACTCTCACTAAGATTTACCATTTCGCATGGGTTGGTGCTCGTTAATGAGAATTGTGACCTTCGTGATGATGACCTACTGCTCTTTTACGATGCTCAACACTAAAGAGTTGTGGGCGGAACTGGGTCGGTTGGGCGATGTTCCACCCCTCAGAACCCTTCCAATAACCTAAGTCAACAACATTCTGGCCAACACCCGTCATCAACGTTCATCCTTGATGAAATGGTCAGGTGAATTCAGAGATTTATTTATTTATAGCACGGACCCAAGGTCCAATCAACAAGAATATAAATATAAATTAATGAAAACAAAGGTAAAATGGCTGGGTACAACACCTAACAGGATAGCAAACATAAAACCATTAACAATCATTTAGCAGAGAGGACTTCAACAGCTCGCGCCCTGAAAGAGTGCAGAGAGTCCGAGAAGAGATCGCAGGCAGCCTCTTGTAAAATCAAATTTGCCTGACGAGGAAGACGGAAGAAGCGGACGGTCCCTGAGGTAATTTGTCTGTGCAAATGGAACGAAGAAAACATTGTGCGAACGAGAGAGAAATTGAGGGAGATCATTTGCAGAAGAGGAGGACAATCGATGACTCTATTCATCAACTTATGGAAGAAGCATTGATCGGCCACAGCACGACGATTGACCAACGGGGTAAGACGGCAGACACGTAGGATTGAGCCATAGTCGAGATCATGCCACGGGATACCCATCTTGAAAGTAACGTATCGAAGGAAGATGTGCTGTACAGTCTCAATCTGGTGGGCGTAGGTGGCGTAGTATGGCGACCACACGACGGACGAATACTCAAGGAGAGGACGGACAAGCGAGCAATACAGCGTCGTAATGGCCTTGACATCACTGAATTCGCGGGTGTTACGCTTTATGAAACCCAGTACCCTCCGAGCACGGCCAGTAACTGCGCCAATGTGTTCGCCAAAATTTAACTGTTGATCCAACAAGACCCCCAGATCACGCGTAACTTGCAAGCGATGGAGAGAAGTGCCAAGAATGGAATAGTTGAAAATGAAAGGGTCTTGCAGGCGAGAAAACGAACTGACCGAGCACTTTAATGGGTTAAGCTGCAGACAATGGACGCCACACCACTCCACGAAGTCATTGAGGGAGGACTGAAGGATCTCACAATCAGCAGCTGATGTTACACGGGTAGCAATCTTAAGGTCGTCTGCAAAAATCAGGAAGGAAACATCAGGGAAAATCTGGCAGAGCGAACCACAGAAAACTATGAACAGCAAGGGCCCAAGATTTATTTATTTTTTATTTATTTAGTCATAAACACGGGCTTAGCCCAATTACAAAGAAAAATGAAATTAATTGCTGCCATCATTGCTGCCATTAGAAAAACAAAAGATAATAGAATTTTGCGAGAAACATCATTTAAGTATGGATTGCAAGGAACGTTTTAGACTTGTCTGAGACACACTAAAAATGTCCACATTCTGGAGGTGCTCGTTTGCTAACCTCATGACTCTTGACGACGGAGAGTTGACGAGATAATTGGTGCGGTTATGGGGAAGCCAAAACATTTCCGAACTCCTGGAGGCTCTGGCAGGTACGCGGAATGCGAGGGATGCAAGGAACTCCGGCGAATCAACCTGATTATGCAAAACCTTGTGGAGAAAAACAAGATCCTGCTCCACCCTCCTTACAGAAAGCCGCCTGATGTCCAGAAATTCACCAACCTCACAATGCGGGAAGACGTAATCGATTGTTGGAAAATGCTCAGCAAGGTGGAACTTGTAGTACATCATCCTCAAGAACTTCCTCTGGATCATCTCCACTGATTCCTCGTGTACCTTGTAAAATGGAGACCAAATAACGGTGGCGAATTCGAGGAGTGGTCGCACCAGGGAAATATAGAGGAGCTTAACTGCGTTGATGTCGTCGAAGTCACGGGATGCCCTCCACACAAAACCCAGCATTCTATGGGCGCGGGCAACTATTGCGTCGATATGAGGAACAAACGTAAGAGACACGTCCAAAGATATCCCCAAATCCCGAAACACAGATGGTTAGTTAGAGTCGAGTAACCTACTGATATCCGTCAATTATAGTACATGGACTTCGAGGACGCTTTACAAATTGCAGTAGCTTCAGCTAACCACCAAAACCTTGCTTTCCTAGCCGAAAAAAGGGTAGGTAGGAGAAAAAAGGATCCCGTCCTTGATCCCGCCGGGTGTGCTCTCCGCAGCCAGGCGAGACAACCGGCGCGGGATCACCTCCGAAAACTGGCTTCTAAGTTCTCACCAACTTTTTGCTCATTCGGAAATTTGTGTTTTTCTTTAATCGAATCGCCTTTATTTTCGGATTTTCTTTCCTGTGAGCCACTTTTATCCTCGTTGTATACCACGGTATTGAATTCTCAGAATGCCTGATCGACGTCAGGATTCGTCCTCAGGCTCGCGCGGATCTTCGCGCTCAACGGGAGCGGATTACTCGCGCTCGTCGGGGAAATTACGTGAGTCTTCGCGGGTTCCCGTTCCGAAAGGTGCCGAGTTCCCGTCACTGGTCCCACCGGAACGTTCCACGGGCGATGGTGACGGCGGAGCTAGGGGGAAACCTCGCTCGACCCCCACTGATCGGGCGGAAACGGCCACCTCAGGCGGTGAAGCGAACGGGGGCACGAAGCCGCCTCCTGCCGGGTTAGGCCAAACTGCCTCCGTTTACGCCAAACCGCCAGGTACGGCCAAACCCCCGTCGTCGGCGGGGAAAGGGGCTATGCTCCCTCCATCGTCCCTGTCTTCCTTGTTGGGGTGGAGCCTATCAAACTACACTCGCCCCATTAATTACAGCCCAGAAGGCCATTGTGAGAATCATCTCAAGGAAAAATTCCCGTGAGCACACAATGCCTTTTTTTAAAATGGAATATTTTGCCATTCTCCATGCTAAAAGACCTTGCATTTGTAAGGCATTTTGTAAAAAGTAAGCGCTGTGTTCATCCGTCTCATGAAATTAGCACTAGGTTTAAAGCTAACAGCAACATCGTAGTCCCTTTAATACCAAAACTCTTGCTAAGAATTTCTTTGAGTCTAGTTCGGTTAGGATCATCAACGGTTTTCCGACGGATTTAAAGACTTTTATTTATTCTGGTGATAATACATTTAAGCAGGTTTCAGAGAAATTAAAGTCATACTATGTAGGCCGGTTAGCTTTGTAACAACAATCTTCCAATTTATTTATCATCTTTGAATTTTATGTGCATAATATTGTTCCTCTATCTGCGGTGATTTATTACTCATTAGAAAAGAAATTTACTCATGTATATATTTTTATTATTGATATTTACATTCAATACTTGTTTTATATTTACTTATATTTATTGGACAATTTGGCAATCTTGATGTTACTTGTATTGTATTGTAGTCGTCGAAATTAGATTCATCTGGCTCGGTGGGAGTTAAGCTGGCTGCTCAACTGAGGCTCATCCCCTGCCACGGGCATTTGCCCATAAAGGGGATTAATTTCCATAATTGTGACAGGCCATTAAATGGCCTGTGCTGCATTTTGTTTGTGTCCCATTCTCTGTTCTGAATTTTTTTGGAAATAAATTAAAAAAAAAAAAAAAAAAAAAAAAAAAAAAAACACGGGTCCAAAATTTGAGTTGTCTGTTGATGAGATGGCGCCCAGCTGGATGCGCTCCCCGGAGGGTGACGTGGTTCGGCAGACGATAACGGATGACGAAGATGTTATCTCTGTCGGTGGAGATTATTGCAATCTTTTGCTGATGACGTCAAAATCTTCTGCAGGATTCGTGAGCTTCCTGATTGTTATACTTTGCAGTCCTCTGTCAACGCCTTCTACGCTTGGTGCTCTTCGGTTGGACTTCTTCTCAATCCAGAGAAGTGCTCAATCTCTACGTTCCATCGGTCATCTGCATCCAGACTGCACACTTACACCATTGGCGCTGTTGTCCTTCGCCGCCCGCCCTTTGTCAAGGACCTCGGTGTCCTCCTAGATCATCAGCTGACCTTTTCTAGCCATATCGCCCAGGCTTCTAGTCGAGCAATGCGTGCCCTTGGTTTTTGAAGCGGACTACTCGGGAGTTCACTTCAGCTTCTGCCCTAATCACCCTTTATCAGACCCTTGTCCAGCCGCATATCGAGTATGCTTCTGTGGTCTGGTCTCCCTTCTACTCCAGCCACATCGACCAACTCGACCGAGTATACCGCTCCTTCGCGCGCTATTTGGCGTTCCGTACTGGATTTGCTCGTGACGACGTCGATAATATTGGAGCTCATTATCATCTCTCTCGACCAGTGGACTGTCGCCATGGCGCTGATGTCATTTTTCTCCATGCTCTCTTTTCTGGCCGAGTCGATTGCCCCTCTCTGTTATCCCTCATTGGTCTGAGAGCCCCCCGCATTGGTGCACGTGCCAGTGAATTGTTTGCTGTGCCCTTCAGCTCGACGAATTACCTGCTCCACCGCCCCCTATGCCGCCTCCCCCGCCTTGGTAACTTCCTCATCTCATCACAGGATGTTGACTTCCTCACAGTCTCCAGACCCCAGCTTCATCGTCTCCTGTACCCTCGTCACTGACTTGTTTCGGTGCCCTGTCGTTTGTACTGCTATCTGCTTTCTGTTCTGTCTGCCTAATCTATTTCTTTGTTAATTGGGTTCGCCCGTAGATGTGAAATAAATAAATAAAAAGTGCCTCCATTTACGCCAAACCGCCAGGTACGGTAAACCCCCGTCGTCGGCGGGGAAAGGGGCTATGCTCCCTCCCTCGTCAAAAACGGGTCCAAAATCTGAGTCGTCTGTTGATGAGATGGCGCCCAGCTGGATGCGCTCCCCGGAGGGTGACGTGGTTCGGCAGACAATAACGGATGACGAAGATGTTATCTCTGTCGGTGGAGATTATTGCAATCTATGGGAACCAGGTGTGATGAAGGAGCGGTCGGCCACCAAAGGTAAGGAAACATCTCTGGATCCTTCTCGGAGGAGGCGACGTCGCCACTCGCCTCGTCGGTCTGGCTCAGCCGTCACCCGAAGAAGAAGAAGAAGCGCTCACACAAACGGCGTCACCGGCGCCGACGTTCCCCATCATCCTCGTCCAGCTCTTCACCATCCTCTCCGTCCTCTTCATCGAGTTCCTCAGACTCATCGGACGATTTGGATTGAAGCGAGCGGTCGCGGGAGCTTGAACATTTTCCTGATGGGTTTAGGTCGTTGGTAACCGCACTTGGGGAAGTCTCTCCACCCCCGAACAAGGTGAACAAATATGTGGAGGCACACTGGAATGTGTGGCTTCCACGAGGCATCGAGGCGGAGCATTATAAACAACTCGGTGTGACGCTTGACCCGTCGCCCTCATATCACAACGCTATTCCACCTGCTGTGGACCCATCGTTGCACCGTCAGATGTTGAAGTTGCGCTCGACAGAGTTTCTCACCGCCACCTGATTGCCCGCTTGGAGTCTCTTGGTGTCCACGGCTCCGTTCTTCTCTGGATCTCCAGTTATCTTACGGATCGCACGATGTTGGTGAGATTGAGGGGTGTTGTGTCGCAACAGTTCTCTGCTTCCTCTGGGGTGCCGCAGTGTTCCCACATCGGACCACTAATGTTTATCATTTTGTGCGGCTCAATTGGCAAAATTTTCCCCGATGTCTCTTTCCTGATGTTTGCAGATGATCTCAAGATTTTTCGGTCTGTATCGTCAGCTGAGGATTGCGTGGCCCTGCAGAACATCCTTCACAACTTTGTCGAGTGGTGTGAGGTTCATTCGCTGCAGCTCAACCCGTCAAAGTGTTCCATCACCTCTTTTTGTCGGCATCAGAGCCCCTTCATCTACAACTACCTGATGCAGGGTGTTCCTCTCCATCGTCCACTGGTCACGCGTGATTTGGGTGTTCTGCTGAACCCGCAGCTGCACTTTCGTGATCATATCGATGGAATCACTGGTCGTGCTCGTAGGACACTCGGATTTGTTAAGCGCAACACCCGTGAGTTCCCTGATGTTGCGGCTATTACATTGCTTTACTGCTCACTCGTCCGCCCTATTTAGAGTATGCATCCATCGTGTGGTCACCCCATTATGTCACCTACGTTCACCAGATCGAGACTGTCCAACACATCTTCATGAGGTATGTCGCTATCAAGATGGGCATCCAACAACAACAGGTCGACTATGACTCCATCTTGCGCGCCTGTCGTCTCACTCCATTGGTGGATCGTCGTCTTATGGCCGATCAGTGCCTCCTCCACAAACTCTTCAATGGAAAGATCGACTGCCCCTCTCTGCTCAGTTGCATTTCCCTCAACGTTCCGCAGTTCTTCACCCGGTCGCTATCATTGTTTCATGTCCCATTTGCGCCCACTAACTACCTAAGGGACCGCCCACTCCTCAGAGTTCTGCGAGAAGCGAATTTACTGCAGCAAAATTCTTCGTGTGACCTCTTTGCTGACTCTCTACGAGCCTATAGAGCAACAATTTCGCGGAAACTGCGTCTTCAGAGGAAGGCAGCGCTGAAGCAGAACAACAGCAAATAGAGGTGAGCATACCCGGGTTTCCTAAACCAGCCCCTTCAGGGCCTTGGTGGGATGTAGAACCCATCGGGGACTCCCCAAATATTTCCCCGGGCGAGCGGGTTGCCATATCAATGAGTTAGAACTTTATGCTGTTCTGTAGGCCCTAAACCATTTTGCAGACGCTTGGTTAACCATTACGATAACCATTTTATTACGTGTTGATAACACGACCGCTGTATCGCTGATTAACAGAATGGGCTCAGTCTCCTTCCCGCGCCGTAGCCGCGAAGATTTGGGCCTTTGAACGCAATTTGTATTTACATGCGTCTTGCATAGCGACGGGTGACAATACTGTTGCTGACGAAGAGTCCCCCCACACGTTTGCGGCTGGGAAGTGGGGTCTGCCTAAACCCGCGTTTGACGCCATTGACTCGTCCTTTTCAGCACCGGAAATAGACCTTTTTGCCTCCGAGCTCCTTCACCATTGCAAGCGTTATGTTACCTTTCGCCCAGATGCGGACGCCATAGCTGTAGATTCGTTTACCATCTCACAGGGGGAATTTTTCTTCTACTGTTTCCCCCCCATTCATGCTATTGCCTAGAACTCTTAAATAGATTAGGGCGGATTGTGGAAGGGGCATTGTTGTGGCACTTAACTGGCCCCAACAGCCCTGGTACACAACCTTTTATTCTTTAGTGGTTTCTGAGATTCTCTATTTCAAACCCAACGATTGTCGTTTGTTTTCTCCTTTCAACCCCGAGCCTCACGTATAAGCGAGATCCTTGCAACTGATGGCAGCGATCCTCTCCGCACGGCCCTCCTTGCTCGAGGGTTGACGGAGGACGTTGTGTCAACTTTATGCAGGTCTATATCTCCTGGAACTTATAAGCAGTATCTCAGTTCAATAAAACTGTGGGCTGCCTTCTGTGCTGCTCGGGGTTGGGACTGTGCCATCGTAGATACGACTAGGGTCCTGCAGTTTTTTCAAACTTTGCTCGATTCCTCTAGTGTAACCTACAGTTCATTTAATACCCATCGGTCTGCGCTCTCGTGGCTCGTGGATTTGACTTGGGGTCAGACAAACTTGTCTGCCGTTTTCTTAAAGCAGTATTTCGCATCCGCCCGTCTAGGGCAAAGTATACTTCAACTTGGGACCCCAACATCGTCTTAGATCATCTTACCTCAATGCCCTGCACCTCCCTACGAGACGTAGCGCGGAAGGTTGCTATGCAAGCACTGTTTCCCCCATTTGAGAAATAACCAACCCGTGTGTAATAATTTGCAGGGTTTTGGTTGGTTATTCCTTGAATAATCGACCTATGTTTTCATGATAATGGTCAACCTCTCCGATTCGGCTCAAAATTTTTTCTGGACGTTTCATGATGTCCTGATCAAAAAAAGTCAATGTCCGTCCGCCGTACGCCGTCCGCCGTCCATTGTCCACGCCGTTTTTGGTAGTAGAAAATTTTCTAAAAATCTGAAATTTGGGTCAGGGGTCTGTTCCCAGCCGAGATGGGTCCTCGAAACTTTTCAGCCCGATCGGACCAAATTTGGAGGGGGTAGGGGTTTTTTGAAAAATGGATTTTCGAGATTTGGGTGATTTAGGCGAGTGGGGTGTCATTTTCCACTAAATTTTGGACGCTGAATCCAATAAAATGGGTCCCAGGACAATTGGCACCCACTGGAAGAAGTAATGGGTCAAATTGGGTATTTATTACCCATTTTGAATATGTGTTTTCGGGATTTCTGCTACCTAGGCGAGTAGGGTGTCCTTTTCCACTAAATTTTGGACGCTGAATCCAATAAAATGGGCCCCAGAACAATTGGCACCCACTGGAAGAAGTTATGGGTCAAATTGGGTATTTATTACCCAATTTGATTATGTGTTTTCGGGATTCCTGCTACCTAGGCGTGTGGGGTATCATTTTCCACTAAATTTTGGACGCTGAATTCAATGATGTGTCCCAGAACGATTGGCACCCACCGGAAGAAGTTATGGGTCAAAATGGGTATGTATCCACCCATTTTGTATGTGTCAGGATTTCTGGTGCCTAGGCGTGTGGGGTATCATATTCCACTAAATTTTGGACCCTGAATCGATTGGAATGGGTCTGGGACCCGCCACACCCACTGTTTCCCCCATTCGAGGAATAACCAACCCGTGTGTAAGAATTTGCAGATTTTTTAAATTAGTCTCCATGCTCCTGGTCCGAGGAATAACCAACCCCCTGTGGACAAATTTGCGTTCTTTTATGGGTAGGTACCCTCCAATTAAGTTTTGTTTTCTGTAGATAGTTCAACACATTCAGGTTTATGATGAAGGTATCCACCCAATCCGGTTCGTTAGAGGATTTGTAGCCTGTGGACTTTGGGATTTGCATCGTACAGTTCAAGGATCATTCTTAGCCACCTAAATATTTTCTGTTCGTAGATTTTGTGTGAACAGGGACATCCACCCCTATTGGGACATCTCCGACTCTGCTCCAAATAGCCCTCAACGGTCGGTAGGAAGCGTCCTCAGTAGACGAGTTCTCCCAATGTGGAAATAAGAACAAGTTAAGCCCGTAATCTTGGCAGTGCGAATACCTATACCGCCAGGACTAACATACTGTACTGTGGTTTTTACCCGAGCAGGAGACGAACTCATCTAAAAAGGGAGCTTGCTCTTGAACCTGAAACGAGGTCTAGCCTCGGAGATGCCTCCGGTTCCCGTACTGAACGTTTACCTATAATATTAAGCCACCTCTTACAACAAACCTGGAAGGAAGGCAATTACGGCAGCTGTAGCGTTGTCGGTCGTCAAAACGACAGCCATCTTCCAATATTGCATAGCGTGCAACTACCGATGTGCATGCGCTTCAATAGGTTTCCTCAACCTCAAGTGCTTATTTGGCCTGTATTACAGGCCTGCCCAAGCTCACCTATTGTTGGGGCTTTGGGAGAACTTTCGTCCAACTTAATGGAAATATGCAACTCAGTAAAACAGAGCCCGTGGATGCTTTCGTCCCTAGTAGAAAGTAACAGTCGGGCAAGACTCATTCAACATTTTTTTTTCAATCTCAATCTTGCCTTGAAAATTCCTCGAATCGAAATGGTATACAGTATATATTATTTATTTTATATTAATATATTTATTTTAATTATATTATATATTAATTATAATATTATTATTAGTATATAGTATATATCATACCCATTTAAACCCATTACCTCTTTCAGAGGGCGCCGATCGTTCAGGCACCCATTTTATTGGATTCATCGTCCAAAGTTGAGTGGAAAATGATACCCCACACGCCTAGATCGCCAAAAAACTCGAAAACCCTTTTTTCGAAATACAAATTTTGATCTCCCCCCCCCCCCCTCCTAATCTTCCACCCATTTTGGCTCGATCGGGCTGAAACTTTCAAGGACCAACTGGACCAAGAAACCCTGACCAGAATTTCAGAAAATTTTAAAAATCTACTAGGTACCAAAGCCGGCTTAAAATTTGTTTTTCGAAAAATGTATTTTTGAGATTTTTGGCGATTTAGGCGTGTGGGGTAGGTTGTGACTGGTCGTGCTGGAAAGACAGTTTTGGTTGGGTATACCTAAATGATCAACCTTGAAATCATGCCAGAGGTCAATATCTCCCGTTGGCTCCAAAATTTGACAGTATACGTTTCATCATGTCTACATCGCTAAATCAAAATGTCCGTCGGCCGTCCACACCGTAGTTAGTAGTAGAAAATTTGCCAAAAATCAGAAATTTGGTCAGGGGCCCGTTCATGGTTCTAGTTGGTCCTCGAAATATTTCAGCCCAATCGGCCCAAATGTGGGGAAGCTGTGGGTAAAATTGTGTTATTTGAAAATTAAATTTTCAAGATTTCAGGTGATCTGAGCGTGTGGAATAACATTTTCCACTAACTTTGGATGCTGAATCAATTGGGTACCTATCCACCTATTTCGAAAGTGGGTTTTTGAGTTTTTAATGTATCTAGGCATGTACCATTTTTTTACTAACAGTTGGACTCCAAATTGGAATGAGTCCAGGATACACTTCACTCACTGTTTTCCCCATTTTCACTCACACACCTCATTACTTAAAGGAATGATAAAACCCCTGTGTAAGCATTTGCAGCGTTTTCTCTGAATTAGATGAAA
This sequence comes from Cyrtorhinus lividipennis, assembly GCA_019603395.1. NCBI lineage: Eukaryota > Metazoa > Arthropoda > Insecta > Hemiptera > Miridae > Cyrtorhinus > Cyrtorhinus lividipennis. The sequence continues at coordinate 23,859,318 of CM034002.1, read as the reverse complement.
AATACCAGAAAATGTCTTGGTCTTTCTAGGAATTGGATACTGGAAAATACGGGTGTATATTATGCGGGTGTGTGAGATCACAATTTTATTCCTTGAATATTCAACCTATGTTTTCATGCTCCGATTCGCCCAGAAAATTTTCAAGGTGTCTAGATCGGAAAGAGCAAATCTCCGTCCGCCGTCCACGCAGGTTTTAGTGGTAGAAAATTTTCTAAAAATCTAAAAATTCTGGTCAAGGACCCGTTTCCTGTTCTTGCTGGCCGTCGAAACTTTTCAGCCCAATCAAAATGTGAGGGGGGGTCAAATTGTTATAGCAAATTCTTACACAGGGGTTGGTTATTCCTCGGACCAGGCGCAAGGATACTCATTTCTTCAGCTTGGGGGAAATGGGGAAAACGTGGTGGCGGGTCCCGGACCCATCCAATCGATTCAGGATCCAAATTTTGTGGAAAGTGATACCCCACACGCCCACGTACCAGAAATCCCGAAAACATATATTAAATATGGGTAATAGATACCCATTTTCACCCATAACTTCTTCCAGTGGGTGCCAATCGTTCTGGGACCCATTTCATTGGATTCAGCGTCCAAAATTTAGTGGAAAGATACCACCCCACTCGCCTAGATCACCCAAAATCTCGAAAATCCATTTTTCAAAAAACACATTTAGACCCCTACCCCACCCAAATTTGGTCCAATCGGGCTGTTCGAGCCGTCCGCCGTCCACGCCGTTTTTAGTAGTAGAAAATGTTCTAAAAATCTGAAATTTGGGTCAGGGGTCTGTTCCCGGCCTAGGACTGTCCTCCAAACTTTTCAGCCCGATCGTACCAAATTTGGGCGGAGTAGGGGTCAAAATGTGTTTTTCGAGATTTTGGGCGATCTGGCGAGTGGGGTATAATTTTCCACTAAATTTTGGACGCTGAATCCAATGAAATGGGTCCCAAAACGATTGTCACCCACTGGAAGAAGTTATGAAATTGGGTATATATTACCCATTTTGAATATGTGTTTTTGAGATTCCTGAAACCTAGGCGTGTGGGGTATAATTTTCCGCTAAATTTTGGACGCTGAATCGATTGGAATGGGTCTGGGACCCGCCGCATCCACCGTTTTCCCCTTTTCTCCTTTTTTCAAAAATATGTTTCATGTGCCTGGTCTGACGAATAACCAACCCCTGTGTAAGAATTTGCAGCGTTTTTGATCCAGACACCTTGAAACGTCCAGAAAAAAAATTTGAGCCGAATCGGAGAGGTTGACCATCATTATGAAAACATAGGTTGATTATTCAAGGAATAACCAACCAAAATGGATTTTCGTCGATCTAGGCGTGTGGGGTATCATTATCGACTAAATATAGGACGCTGAATCCAATGAAATGGGTCCCAGAACGATTGACACCCATCGGAAGAAGTTATGGGTCAAGATGGGTATCTATCTACCATTTTGAACAGAGGAGTGTGGAGTATCTTTTTCCGCTAAACTTTGGACGCTGAATCGACTGGTCCGGACCCACCACACCTACTGTTTTCCCCATTCTCCCCATGTTGAAAAAATGACTCTCCATGCGCCTGGTTCGAGGAATAACAACCCCTTGTGTACGAATTTGCTGAGTTTTCAATGGTTACCATGATTTACGGGCTCCAAGAGCCTGATTTTCTAAAGGGAGCTAACACAGGAGGCTCAAGACAACTTTTTTCTGATATAGCGCATATTTTTCTTTGAGGACCTTCTTGGAGTAGTTTTGTCTGTCTGAGTGGCTGCTGGTGAGGTAGTAGTAGGACCCTCGCTCTAATCAGACAAATCCGATCCTGTTCGGCTCAAGCTTTTCCTGTCATCGGATGGCCCAGATGTTCCCCACTAGCTGACAAACGGTATGTTGCCCTCCTCTCAAGAAACTCGGCCCCCGTTTACCTAGACAGGGCATTGGTTTGTTTCAAGTTTTTTCCCTCATCTCCGGTACACCAGAACCCGCTCGAGAGACCGTATCCAGACGGCGGATCGCCTTACCTACTATACCCCCTTCCAACCAAGGCGAAGGTACGACCTTCTCTATTATGAGGAGAAGTTCAGTGCAGGGTCAACGTCACCTGCTCAACCCCCAATGATCACAATGGTCAGCCGAGCAGCCCGTTGCGCCGCCACTCGCCGCCGTGCATACCGATCAGGGAAACATCGACTGGTGTTCGATCTTCAATGTTTTCCCCACCGAAGTTGAGCTAGCCAATATTATTGGACATCGATTTTGGTTGGTTATTCCTTGAATAATCAACCTATGTTTTCATGCAAATGGTCAACCTCTCCGATTCGGCTCAAAATTTTTTTCTGGACGTTTCATGATGTCCTGATCAAAAAGTCAATGTCCGTCCGCCGTCCGCCGTACGCCGTACGCCGTCCGCCGTCCACGCCGTTTTGGTAGTAGAAAATTTTCTAAAAATCTGAAATTTGGGTCAGGGGCTGTTCCCGGCCTAGGACGGTCCCCAAGCTTTTCACCCGATCGATCGACCAAATTTGGCGGGGTAGGGGTCAAAATGTGTTTTTTGAAAAATGGATTTTCGAGATTTTGGGCGATTTAGGCGAGTGGGGTATCATTTTCCACTAAATTTTGGACGCTGAACCAATGAAATGGGTCCCAAAACGATCGGCACCCTCTGGAAGAAGTATGGGTCAAATTGGGTATATGGACCAGGCGCATGGAACTCATTTCTTCAACATGGGGAAAATGAGGAAACAGTGGGTGCGGCGGTCCCAGACCTATTCCAATCGATTCAGATCCAGAATTGTAGAAAATGATACCCCACACGCCCAGGTACCGGAAATCTCGAAAACGCATATTCAAAATGGGTAATATATACCCAATTTGACCCATAACTTCTTCCAGAGGGTGCCAATCGTTCCGGACCCATTCATTGAAATTAGCGTCCAAGATTTAGCGGAAAATGTACCCCACCGCCTAGGTTTCCAGAAATCTCAAAACACATATGAATATGGTGAATAAATGGGTATATATTACCCTTTTTAATAGGTGTTTTGAAATTTCTGGACCTAGGCTGTGGGGTATCATTTTCCGCTAAATCATGACACTGAATCGATTGGAATGGTCTGGGACCCGCCGCCCCACGTTATCCCCATTTCCCCATGTTGAAGAATGAGTCTACTTGGCCTGGTCTGACGAATAACCAACCCCTGTGTAAGAATTTGCAGCGTTTTTTAGAGTCAACATCGACGTTTTGGTTGATCGATGTTTCAATTATTTGCTGTAGTTTTGGCTGGTTATTCCTTGAATAATTAACGTATGTTTCCATACAAAAAGTCAATATCTCGGATTCGCCCCAATCAAAATTACAAGTGTCCGTCCACCGTCCGCACCATTTTTGGACCTTAGTAAAGAATTTTCTAAAAATCTGAAATTTTGGTCAGGGTCCAGTTTCTAGGTGCTAGGAGTCAAAATGCGTATTTTGATGAATGAATTTGGAGATTTTCGCTGATTCAGGCGTGTAGGGTATCATTTCAAACTATATTTAGGACGCTGATTCCAATGAGACAGGTACCAGGACGATTGGCGCCCATTGGAAGAGGTTTCGAGCCAAAATGGGCATCCATCCCCCAATCTCAAAAGTGGGTTTTCGAGATGTCTGGTACCTAGGCGTGTGGGGTATCATTTTTCACCATTTTGGACGCCGAATCGATTTGAATGGGTTTGGGACCCGCCACACCCACTGTTTCCCCAATTTTCCCCATGTTCAATAAATGAGTCTCCATGCGCCTGGTTCGAGGAATAATAATTTTCTGTGAAAGAATTTGCAGCGTTTTTGCAAATTGTCCGTATCTTTCATGTATGATACAAAGTGCGACCTACCGGGATACATCCAAATGATGATGCCAGTTTCATTGATTTTACAACAATTCCGTTAATATTGGGGTATTAGACTGCTGGGTAGGAAGGGCGACATAGCCAACTGGGGCAATGAATTTCTAATCACATTACTCTCCTTCCAAAAGTCAATTCAATTTCAACGCAAAACTAAAATCTCAATTTTTGTTCAATCTTGCAGTTTCGTTGCAGAAAACTGGAATACAAGCGAAGATAGTAACAATTGAGCAGTTGTTGCTGATTATCTGGAACTTCATGGCAGTGCTAAAGACAGTGTGCATGGTTGAAGTTTGTCTATATATGTCCCTTGTTCCTAGTGTTAACTGTTGTTTCTTGTTGTTGTTGAAATTTGTGTTACTGTCTCGCTCTATTTGGGCTATATTTATGGTTATTGCATGGAATCTGTTTGGTCCCAGGCCTCCCTATATGATTGGAATATGCCAAGGAGCAGCCAGTTCAAATTACCCGCCGTTTGGGTCGACCAGGGTAGGTCACGACATCAGCGCTCGCTCGGTCTGTGAACTAAGGGGGGGTAACCGTGCGCCGTCAAGGAAACCTCTCAATTTCACCACTTACTGTTACTTCTGTTCTGTTCTACGTGTTTGTATCGTATCGCTGTTCATGAAATCTGTATCCGTTTACATCTGTTCGATCAGTCATTAAAAGTTCAATTAACTGTTACAGTTATTCAGTTCAAACCCTCGGTCTCACAGAGTCAATGCTTTTATCCTTGAAATATATGCCTATTGTAAAGTCTCAGTTTCAAAGGCTATTTTGGTTGGTCATTCCTTGTATATTGTAACGATTTATGTTCTTAGTAAATTATTTATTAACAATTGTTCGTTTTAGAATACACTGTTCACATTCGTAATTATCGTTCACTTGAATACACTGTTCACATTCGCGCACTTACACAATGACAGAATCACAATTTATAACGCACTATTTATAACGCGGCACGGCACGATTTATAACCCAAACTTCTATATCCGGACTCCGAATTGACTAACTGCGCGGCGTTCTGGCCCGTTTTTATACTGCTGCCCGGTCGGAACGTTCTGGGACGAACGGGAGGTTCCCGAATGTTCGAGACCCTTAAACCTCCACAGGTCGTTGACCCTGCGACGCCAGCAGCCCATTTGACCGGCGCCAGTGCAAGCTCGCAACAATATCAACCTATGTTTTCATACAAAAAGTCAATCTCTCCAATTTGGCCCAAATATTTTTTCTAGGCGTTTCAATGTGTCTAAATCTAAATAACAAGAGTCCACCCGCCGTCCGCGGTAAATAAATAAATTTTGGACGCTGAATCGATTGGAATGGATCCGGGACCCGCCACACCAACTGTTTTCCCCATTTCCTTCATGTTGAAGAAATGAGTCCCATGCGCCTGGAGGAATAACCAACCCGTGTGAAAGAATTTGCAGGGTTTTATTATATTGATGTTCAGTACATAGTACTTTTCCTGTGTTCCGTGCCAAATTGCCTAGCAGCTCTGGATGTGAACGCGCTGCTTGCAGCATTCAGACTTGCGTCTTCATCTTATATTTCCTATCGTCTCCTCCACGTCCATGTGAGGGTGTTCCTGCAAAATTTTTCTTTTATTCAATACACTCAATTGAATTCACTTGCACAAAATAATACGATATTTCCCTCTTCTTCTCCAAACGTGTAATAGCAGATTGCGTATTACCTTTCGAGCCATTTTATACAGGTCCTATACGCTCATCGAACAGTAAAACAAAAACGTTGAAACAAAAAGTATCCTATTCGGAATCATGAAGACCCTCAGATCGTTGAGGCGGTTTCAAACTGCTGTTTTTCAGTCCGGTGTTGATCCTATACATCGTAGGCCGCGAAAGGCGTCAGAGATTGTTATCACGGGCCTTGCGAAGTGAAGGTTGCGATTACAGGCTGGCAACTCCGCCATCACAAGCGGACTGGACTATCCCGTTCAGAATAATAGTTATTGAGGATCACAAGTAAGCTCCTGTATATTTCCTCGATTTCTTGTGTGGAAGGATCCTTCCTTTCCTCCTTGCCTCCTTTCTCATTCCTCGCTCGGGAGGCGGATGAGACAAACCTAATTTTGAATAAAAGTCAAAACGATCAAGATTTTTTTTTATGTTTTCTAGCAAATGAATAGGATATGATTGAAATAAACATGAACTTCCTTGAACTGCAATTTCTAACCATTTTCTCACTCATTTGCCAGAAAAAAAAAAGCTGCAAATTCATTTACACGGGTTGGTTATTCCTCGAATGGGGGAAACAGTGGATGTGGCGGGTCCCAGACCCATTCCAATCGATTCAGGGTCCAAAATTTAGTGGAACATGATATCCCACACGCTTCATTCTAGCCTAGATGAAACCGTGGAGCAAGTGAATTGTCACGCTCCTCAACCCTCATGCGTAAAAATCACCTAAGGCAGCTACTATGCCGGTACTGATGGACTAACCTTAAGCAATAAATGAATGCTATTGCCATGTAACTGATTTATGTCAATAAAGTATTTCGTATTTCGTAAACCGTGGCGCAGTACTAGCGCTTCGGCAGAAACGAAAGGTTGTCAGTTCGAGCCCAGTGTGGTAGCGAATATTTTTGTTTTCTGATTTAGTTTTTTTTTACCCATAAATTAACAATAAATTGACAATTACTTCTTCCAGTGGGTGCCAATCGTTCTGGGACCAATTTCATTTGATTCAGCGTCAAAATTTAGTGGAAAATGATACCCTACTCGCCTAGATCGCTGAAAATCTCGAAAAATCCATTTTTCAAAAAAACATTTTGACCCCTACCCCGCCCAAATTTGGTCCGATCGGGCTGAAAATTTCGAGGACCCGTCTCGCCGGAAACAACCCCTGACCCAAATTTTAGATGTTTAGAAAATTTTCTACTACCAAAAACGGCGCGGACAATGGACGGCGTACGGCGGACGGACATTGACCTTTTCTGATCTAGACACCATTAAACGTCCAGAAAAAAATTTTGAGCCGAATCGGAGAGGTTGACCTTTTGCATGAAAACATAGGTTGATTATTCAAGGAATAACCAACCAAAATGGGGGAAACAGTGAGTCCCGAACCCATTCCAATCAATACAGGGTAAAAAGTTTTGTGGACAATGATACCTCACGCGCCTAGGTACCAGGAATCTCGAAAACACATATTCAAAATAGGTAGTTAGATACCCATTTTGACCCATAATCTCTTCCAGTGGGCGCCAATCGTTCTGGGACCCATTCCATTGGATTCAGCGTCCGAAAATTAGTTGAGAATAATACCCCACACGCCTAGATCGCCAAAAATTTCGAAAATCTATTTACCAAAAAACACATTTTGACCCCTACCCCCCCAAAATTTGGTCCGATCGGGATGACAAATTCTGAGGACCAACTAGAGCCGGAAACGGGTCCCTGACCCGGATGAATTTCTGATTTATAGAAAAATTCTACTACTGAAATCGGCGTGGACGGCGGACGGACGTTTGCTTATTTTGATCTTGACACCTTGAAACGCTCAGAAAAAAATTTGGGGCGAATCAGAGAGGTTGACTTTTTGCATGAAAACATTATTCATGGAATAACTAACCAAAAGAAAATGTGAATAATTTGCACGTTTAAGAAGTTTCATTTCCAACATAACTTGCAAAGAAGAGGTCATAAAGACTATTATTAGAGACAAAACTATTATAAAGATTACCTTGGACAACGCACCACCCAGTCCAGCTTGGCAGCTACCATGCCTATGATAGCCCCAATCACCTGGAAAATATATAAATATCGTTAAAGTAGTGTTAAACAAAATAAATTGAAACCTTCACTACAGCGAGAGCAAAGTAGTTGGTGTCAAAATGGATCAAGTATGAGACCACAATCTTTATTCGTCGAATTAATGTTTCTTTTTATTCATGTCCCACCCGGGAAATATCCAGTCTCAGTAGGAAATACATCAACTTCATGACCATCTGGAATTGTTGGCCCTTGAGGTGGTTTTTACAGCTCGAAATTCTTCATTTAGAATGGTAATATACGTACATTAAGACTAACGTGATGAACAACCGTCGAAACTAATGTCTTTATTACCGCTTCAAAACGCTCGTAGATGAATTACCACGACAAATTGAGGTAGAGCCCGCCACACAAAGCTATTATAACAGTCCTACGGTTCCAAGTCTGATAATGGCCTCATTTGTTCTTGTTGCATCAATGTCAAAATGGAGAGCAACACGGTCAATAAGCTGGTTCGTTTGCTGAACGATGATCATGACCACATACACTACTTTGGTTTTTGAGTTGACTGAATTATTAAGACTACGGAGAAGATGGCTCACGATTTGTCAAATTTAAGGGAAGACGGTAAGGCGGTGAGTCCTTGGGTCAGGGGTAGCCAAAAATCTCAAAAATGGATTATTCAAAAAACACATTTTTACTCCTAACCCCTTCAAATTTGGTCCGATAGGTGTCATCCTAATGACATTATTTGGAGAAATTTCCTCAGATAAAATCCGGTGAATACCACTTATTGGTGTGAACTCATCATAGCGCCATAATGTACATGAGCTGATACTCTTCATCAAAATGAAATTAAAAAATCTCAAAAACACATGTTCAAAAACCCTGCAAATTATTGCACACGAGTTGGTTATTCCTCAAATGGGGGAAACAGTGGATGTGGCGGGTCCCGGACCCATTCCAATCGATTCAGCGTCCAAAATTTAGTGGAATAGGTGGATACAAATCGTAGACAAGGTGGGGCGAGGTGGAGACCAGAACGAGACAAGGTGGAATGAAAGGCGGAGGCGAGATGGAGACCAAAACGAGACAAGGTGGAATGAAAGGCGGAGAACTGGATGAGACAAGGTGGAGTAAAAGGCAAAAACCAGGATGAGACAAGGCGGAGGCGAGGTGGAGACCTGGCCGAGACAAGGCGGAGACCAGGATGACACAAGGCGGAGGTGAGATGGAGACCAGAACGATACAAGGCGGAAACCAGAACGAGACAAGGTGGAATTAAAGGCGGAGAACTGGATGAGACAGGGCGGAAACAAGGAGGAATGAAAGGCGGAGAACAGGATGAGACATGGCGGAAACAAGAACGAGACAAGGTGGAGTAAAAGGCAAAAACCAGGATGAGACAAGGCGGAGACCAGGATGACACAAGGTGGAGACCAGGATGAATCAAGGTGGAGACATGGTGGATACAAATCGTAGAAGAGGTGGGGCGAGGTGGAGACCAGGATGAATCAAGGTGGAGGCATGGTGGATACAAATCGTAGACAAGGTGCGACGAAGTGGAGACCAGGCCGAGACAAGGTGGAGACCAGGATGACACAAGGCGGAGGCGAGACGGAGACCAGAACGAGACAAGGTGGATCAGATTTTTGGTTGGTTATTACTTGAATAATCAACCCATGTTTTCATGCAAATAGTCAACCTCTCCGATTCGGCTCAAAAAATTTTTTTTGGACGTTTCATGATGTCCTGATCAAAAAACGCTGCAAACTCTTAAACAGGGGTTGGTTATTCCTCGGACCAGGCGCATGGAAACTGTTTTAAAAACTTTGGGGAAATGGGGAAAACGGTGGGTGCGGCGGGTCCCAGACTCATTCCAATCGATTCAGGATCCAAAATTTAGTGGAAAATGATACCCACACGCCCAGGTACCGGAAATCTCGAAACACATATTCAAGATGGGCAATTGATACCCATTTTTACCCATAACCTCTTCCAGTGGGTGCCAATCGTTCTGGGACCCACTTCATTGGGTTCAGCGTCCATGATTTAGCGGAAAATGATACCCCATACCCCTAGGTTCCAGAAATCTCAAAAAAACATATTCAAAATGGGTAATATAAACCCAATTTGACCCATAAACTTCTTCCAGTGGGTGCCGATCGTTCTGGGACCTATTTCATTGGATTTAGCGTCCAAAATTAGTGGAAAATGATACCCCACTCGCCTAGATCGCCCAAAATCTCGAAAATCCATTTTCAAAAAACACATTTTGACCCTACCCCGCCCAAATTTGGTCCGATTGGGCTGAAAAAATCGGGAGGACCGTCCTACGCCGGGAACAAACCCCTGACCCAAATTTCAGATTTTTAGAAATTTTCTACTACCAAAAACGGGCGTGGACGGCGGACGGCGGACGGACATTGACCTTTTGGTGGTTATTCCTTGAATAATCAACCTATGTTTTCATGCAAAATGGTCAACCTCTCCGATTCGGCTCAAAATTTTTTTCTGGACGTTTCATGATGTCCTGATCAAAAAAGGTCAATGTCCGTCCGCCGTCCGCCGTCCGCCAGTCCACGCCGCTTTTTGGTAGTAGAAAATTTTCTAAAAATCTGAAATTTGGGTCAGGGGTCTGTTCCCGGCCTAGGACGGTCCTCCAAGCTTTTCAGCCCGATCGGACCAAATTTGGGCGGGGTAGGGGTCAAATGTGTTTTTGAAAATGGGATTTCGAGATTTTGGGCGATTTAGGCGAGTGGGGTATCATTTTCCACTAAATTTTGGACGCTGAATCCAATGAAATGGGTCCCAAAACGATCGGCACCCTCTGGAAGAAGTTATGGGTCAAATTGGGTATTTATTACCCATTTAGCATATGTGTTTTTGGGATTTCTGCTACCTAGGCGAGTAGGGTGTCATTTTCCACTTAATTTTGGACGCTGAATTCAATAAAATGGGTCCCGGAACAATTGGCACCCACTGGAAGAAGTTATGGGTCAAATTGGGTATTTATTACCCAATGTGATTATGTGTTTTTGGGATTTCTGCTACCTAGGCGTGTGGGGTATCATTTTCCACTAAATTTTGGACCCTGAATCGATTGGAATGGGTCTGGGACCCGCCACACCCACTGTTTCCCCCATTCGAGAATAACCAACCCGTGTGTAAGAATTTGCAGATTTTTGATCTAGACACCATGAAACGTCCAGAAAAAAATTTTGAGCCGAATCGGAGAGGTTGACCATTTGCATGAAAACATAGGTTGATTATTCAAGGAATAACCAACCAAAACAATTTGGTTGAATTGGCTGAATAGTTTCGAGGACCAACTATAGCCGGAAACGGATTCTGACCAAAATTTTTACGATTTTTAGATATTTTTCCAGTACTAAAGCAGCTTGGAGGACGCGCGGACATTTGCTAATTTTGATCTAGACACCATAAAACACCAAAATAAAATGTTTGGGGCGAATCGGAGAGATTGACTTTCTACATGAAAACTTGGGGAAGATTTTTTACGGAATAATCAACCAAGCCGAGATTGTGTCGTTGTGTAGTACGTTCCAAGTATAACGTTATATACGTAGAAACATTTGGATAAAGATGATTTATATTTGATAACCTGAAGAAATTCTGTCATTGAGATAAGGAACGATCGCCTGGCTGGGTAGAATCTACCACATATCCCTACCGCGGAATTCCTCAAATTTTACGTTTTAAATAAAGGGGAGAATCTGATCATACTGCCAGGTCGTACCCAGTGACCAGCGTCCATGCATTTTATGGACCGAGGATGACAGCGTTCATTACACGGCACCACCTTCGAAACGATCCGCGTAACCTTTGAAATGACTGGTAATATGACCGTGGGTAGTCTACCCGGAGTCAAGGGGCTCCAGCGGTTTCGCTGCATCATCGTCTCGAAAAGAGAAATTCCCCGGCATCTGGCCACAGGCCCACGAAGCATGCAGTAGTTAGGTATAGATTTACAGCCCGACCAGGATGATGTTTATGCCCCCCCCCCCCTCTAATACCAGCACCACATTGTTAGCATTTCACGTTTGCGAGTTCATGTTTGCAAAGGGGGTCTTAATCAATGATGGCCGATTGATGGCGAGAGATGGCAAATTTGGCCTGAATATGAGAGGGTCACAGTTTAGAGCAGGGATGGCCAACCCGCGGCCCGCCTTAAATATTTGTGCGGCCCGCGAGACCGATCACACTTTTATAAAATATATTCACTTATATATTATAATGATCAAAGTTGTGAAAACTAAGGTATTAAAATATGTATTACTTTTGCAAAAATTAACCTTTTATATTATGAGGTTTATGGGCCATAAAAATATACGTACTAGAAAAAGGAAATAAGATAATATAGAAAGTTTTACTGACCAACAAACGCGCCGAATAAGCTCGCGTTATTAAATATGTCACTGCAAGGACCTTATAATCGATACATTTAATCACATCAAATATTCAATCAATCAATCAATCAAAGCATTTCAGAAGAAACTATTGATATTTGAAACGCAATTGGAAAATAATAATGCTTGCCACTTTCCATTGTTGAGCGAATTTAAGAAATCAAAATGTAATAGTTACATCAAATATTCTAAAGAAATAAGAAAACTTGCAGGTGCTTTTGAAAGCCGATTCGGTAATTTAGAGTTGGAGAAATATAAGAAAAATTTTGAAATATATTCATCTCCATTTCATGTTGAAATAGAGTCGGCCCCAGAATATCTTCAAATGGAACTCGTGGACTTACAGTGCAATATTGAATTAAAACACATTTTTGAGACATCAGCATCAAAAATTGATTTTTACAACACTTACGCCACGCCACAAAAGAGAAATTTTCAAATTTGAGAAATATGGCACAAAAAATTGTTAGCGCTTTTGGTTCTACTTACACATGCGAATCGTTCTTTTCGAAAATGAAATTAACCAAAAATAAAACACGCTCAAGCTTAACGGACGCTAACCTGGAACACCAATTACGAATTGCAAATACCCAAATTGAGATCGATTTGCAAAAGCTAAGTGAAAAAATGGAGAAACAAATATCGCACTAATAAAATATATTTTTCAACTGATTTCACTTGGTTCTTTTTTTCATTTTTGTTTATATATTACTTAGATTTACGTATATATTTCTTTACAATGTTCGTAAAGTATCATTATTATTATATTATCTATTTATCCTTGTAAAACAGTAGTAAACGCTTCAATAAAAACTCATTAATGTTTTAATATTTCACTCAAAAAAAATCCCTATACTCTATAGTCTATATCTAAAGTCTATATAGTGTATCTAAATCTTATATAGGGATGTGGCCCGAGGAGTTGTGATGCATTTCCAAAGTGGCCCTCAAGATCGTTTGGGTTGGCCACCCCTGGTTTAGAGGTTGATAACAATCGGTTCTAGGCTCACCCCTATAAAACTGAACTATAACAACAGTTGAATATTATTCGCATTTTGATTGATTATTCCTTGAATAATCAAACTATGTTTTCATGCAAAAAGTCAATCATTCAGATTCGGCCCAAAATTTCTTTCTGGATGTTTCAAGGAGTCTAGATCAAAATTAGCAAATTAATGTCCGTCCACCGTCCATGCTGACTTTGGTAGTGGAAAAATTTTGAAAAATCTGGAATTTAGGTCAAGGCTCCATTCCCGGCTCTTGTTGATCCTCATAACTTTTCAGCCCGATTTGACTAAATTTGGGCGGGGTAGGAGTCAAAATGTATATTTCGATAAATTGATTTTTGAGATTCTTGGCGATCTAGGCGAGTGGGGTATAATTTTCCACTAACTATTAGACGCTGAATCTAATGAAATGAGTCCCGGTACGATTGGCACTCTCTCTAAGAGGTTATGGGTCAAAATGGGTACCTATGTACACATTTCGAATGTGTGCTTTCAAGATTTCTGGTAGCTAGGCGTGTGGGGTATCATCATCCACTAAATTTTGGATGCTGAATCGATTGAATAGGTCCGGGACCACACCCACTGTTTCCCCCCATATTCCTCATGTTGAAGAAATGAGTCGAGAAATGTGGTGACTCCTCATATCATCTATCTCCGAACTGTCCGAAGTTCTTCCCTTTTCCACATCGATAACGTCAGCCCCCGGCGTTATCTAAATTTTCGTAAAGCGTTTTGTGACATTGTATCTTGAGGGCCTATCGTGAAAGGCATTTCTCTTCCTCCTACACTGAAGAACTCGCAGCGAGTACCATACGTGAATGTAGAAGCCAAGCAATTAGATAGGTAAGAGGCAACAGGGAAGCGAGGAAAAGGTGAATTAATATAACTCGCCATCATCCTCACAAACCAGTGGCACGCCGAGCCGCAGGACCATTTGCCCGAGCAATACGAGACCTAAAGACAATTTATTTTTCTCCAAGGAATCCTTCGGCCAGCTTCGTTTTTTATCCATTTCTTTTAGACAACTGGAACGTAAAATCCTTTTCCTTTCCGAGTCATAAGAATCGAAAGCATAAATCACCGTGCCGCTTGTATGAGGCAGAGGTTACTGATGACTCCAGGCGTGCTGCTCCGAGACTCGCGGAACCCTTTTTCCTCCGTATTACAAGAAAAACCTCTCATTAACATACGACTGTCATGCAATCTATCTACCAACTTTTGCCGCCTTTCTATATCCCTTAGCCCGCAAGAAGATTTCCTCTGCTTTAATTAATATCATGCCGTAAAAGATCGGCCACCTTTTGCAGGTTATTTATGGGATTCGTGGCCAGTTTATATTAGCAATTAGCATTCTTATTGGAATGGAAACCAGCATCATGGCCCCACGACTGCTTTTGTTTAAGAGCGTATATTTTACGAAAGATCCCGCACAATATCTAGGATGTTTGGCACACTTTACCAGCAATCATAAACCGAGTGATTGCACTGCATTTCCCCCCAAATTTTCGAAATCTGTTAGGCGAGCTTACTCCATTTCGCTTCAGCTGGATTCAGTGCCAAAATTTGGACGACACGCGTGTTACCTGCTCCCTCGATTGTGTTTAAAACCGATACAATTCTCCTTATTTGGGTCAAAATATGTTGAATGTAATCATAATCCCGGGTGGTGCGAAGCTTGATTTGACATGATTCCCAATTGCGACCTTCTCCATACGCGAACCATACGCTGAGAAAACTCTGAATGGTCATTTAATCAGGTTTTAAACATATTCACGTATTCATGTAACCATGGGAAAGTCTCTTCTCCTATATGGATTGCCTGCATGGGCTGGTACCTGTTCCTCTACACTGCGGCCCGTTTTCTTATGTCAAAAACGCAGCAAATTCATTCACACGGGTTGGTTTTTCCTCGGACCAGGCGCATGGAGACTCATTTCTTCAAGGGGAAAATGAGGGAAGCAGTAGTTCTGGCGAGTACTGGACCATTCCAATCGATTCATGATTGAAACATACATTTAAGCCCTACCCCGCCCAAATTTGGTCAGATTGGGCTGAAAAGTTTCGAGGACCAACTAGAGCCGGGAACGGACATTTGCTAATTTTGATCCAGACACCATGAAACGTCCAGAAAAACGCTGCAAATTCTCTCACGGGTTAGTTATTCCTCGGACCAAGCGCATGGAGACTTATTTCTTCAACATGAGGAAAATGGGAGAACAAGTGGGTGTGGTGGGTCCCTGACCTATTTCCATCGATTCAGCATCCACAATTTAGTGGAAAATGATTGAAAATTAGGTACCAGAAATCTCGAAAACACACATCCGAAATGGGGAAACAGATACCCATTTTGACCCATTACCTCACCCAGAGGTCACCAATCGTTCCGGGACCCGTCTCATTGGATTCTGCGTCCGAATGTTAGTGGAAAATCATAAAATCGGACGCCGAAAATTTTCTAAAAATCTGAAATTTTGGTCAAAGGTCCGTTCATTGCTCTAATTGGTCCTCGAAACTTTTCAAACCGATTGGGCCAAATATGGGTGAGGTAGGGGTCAAAATGTACAGATTGGATGGAAGGTCGACAGATTGGATGGAAGGTCGCAGACTGGCCCTTGCAGTGGAGAAAACAGAGGTGGTGGTTTTCTCGCAGGAGGATCCACACGCTGTTGCCGATGGAACTGTCGGAGGATACGGTGGTCAACACCAAACAGGCAGCTAGGTACTTGGGAGTGATCCTAGACACAAAAATCACCTTCTGGGAACACATAAGGACAGCCGCTGACAAAGCATCGCGCATGACGGCAGCACTCAGCAGGCTGATGATGAACGTTAAGGGCCCACGACCACGCAAGAGAAAGCTTCCCTTAGTCAGTGACAAATTCAGTCATGTTGTATGGAGCAGAGACATGTGCAGGCGCACTGTCTGTCGCACACTACCGGAAGCGACTAATGGTGGTACAACGGCGAGGAGTGCTAAGGATAGTTAGTGCATACAGAACGGTATCGGAGCCAGCTGTCCTTGTACTGGCTGGGGTCATCCCAATACATCTTCTGGCTGCAGAAAGAAAGCGGATTTATGATAGAAGAATGAAACCCAGGAAGACAATAGTGATCAAGGAAGAACGGGAAAGGACACTGAAAGACTGGCAGACCATCTGGGACAATGAATCAAGGGGTCGTTGGACAGCGAGACTAGTACCAGAAGTGAGAGGCTGGCTGGAGAGGCCACACGGCGAGGTAAGCTACTACCTCACGCAATTCCTCACAGGACACGGCCTTTTCTATCAATACCTACACCGGCTGGGACTCGCACAGAGTCCAGGGTGCTTGCACTGCCCAGACACGGAGGACAGCGGGAAACATACCTTTATCGACTGTGAGCGTTGGCGTCTAAAACGAGAACAGCTGTGGTCAGAAATAGGTCTGAACACACCATCTCCAGAAGAGTTAGTGAAACGAATGCTATCAAGCAAACAAGCATGGGAAAGGACGGCAAATTATATAGAGTCTCTCCTCAGAAGAAAAAACGAGGAAGAAAGAGCCCGGCAACAAGCCACACGGGCAGAAAACTGAGACTGGCCCCAGGTCCAACCCGAAGTCATGTGATAAATAGTACCAGGTTGGGCCATTGGGAGGGTGAGGTTTTAGTGGATTGGACTTCCACATAACTGGAGGAGGCCGACCCTAGTATCTAACCACGAGGCATTACACCTGGCCTCAAAAGATTTCCTCTTTTGAACCTAGGTGTGTGGGGTATCATTTCCAACTAAATTCTGGGCGCTGAACCCAGGGAAAAGGGTCCCGGAACGATTGGCACCCACTGGAAGAGGATGTGGGTCAAAATGGGTGCCTTTGTACCCATTTCGAATGTTTGTTTTCGAGATTTCTAGTACCTAGGCGTGTGTGGTATAATTTTCCACTAAATTTTGGACCCTGAATCGATTGGGATGGGTCCGGGACCCACCGCATTCCCTGTTTTCCCATTTTCCCCATGTTGAATGAATCTCCATGCGCCTGGTCCGAGAAATAACCAACCCGAGTGTAAGAATTTGCAGCGTTTTGGTTGGTTATTCCTTGAATAATCAACCTATGTTTTCATGCAAGGTCGATGTCCGTCCACGCAGTTTTTGGTAGTAGAAAATTTTCTAAAAATCTGAAATTTGGGTCAAGGGTCTGATACCGGCCTAGGACGGTCCTCCAAACTTTTCGGCCCGATCGGACCAAATTTGGGTGGGGTAGGGGTCAAAATGTGTTTTTTGAAAAATGAATTTTCGAGATTTTGGGCGATCTAGGCGAGTGGGGTATCATTTTCCACTAAATTTTGGACGCTGAATCCAATGAAATGGGTCCCAGGACGATTGGCACCAACTGGAAGAAGTTATGGGTCAAATAGGGTATATATTACTCATTTTGAATATGTGTTTATGAGATTTCTGGTACCTGGGCGTGTGGGGTATCATTTTCCACTAATCATGGACACTGAACCGATTGGAATGGGTCTGGGACCCGCGTCACCCACCGTTTTCCCCATTTTTCCCATGTTTTTAAATCAGTTTCCATGCGCCTGGTCAGAGGAAAAACCAACCCCTGTATAAGAATTTGCAGCGTTTTTAATCAAGACACCTTGAAATGTCCAGAAATTTTTTTTTTTTTGGCCGAAGCGGAGAGATTGACGCTGAGATTCTTACACAAAATTAGAACGGGGGAGGGGGAGAGGGTGTAGCAAAGCTGGTTTTATTTGATGAAAACGTTATCGATTTGTTTCGAATTGTCGGGCAGTAAAACTTCTTTACAGGCAGGTCACGTATTCGTTTTAAATTGGTGCCAAGAAAGTGCATACAGTCGTTGGTGTGTTCCTTCCTACCACACGTGTTCCCCCATTAGTCCCGGACTGTTTTTGTGCCGCCTTCCGGATCCGGGGACTCCCCTTCCAACAGTCACGGCCAATTTCAGTTACTTCGTTTTAGATAGGACGTAGGAAGCTACTACATCTCACCATCGACGGACGTCTTACCGGGTCCGTCAAGGTTCGAGGGGTGGGCCCCTCTGATATGCTCCTATTGTTAGCTTCAGGAACAAGGGACTCAAAGCACATAGCCACCTTCTACGAACAACTAATACCCAGCAAGTTACCGTAAAACAACCAGAAGTGACTGCTCCTCACTCATAACGTTTCCTGCTCCCATTCAAAATGGGAAAACGCTGCAAATTCTTACACAGGGGTTGGTTATTCGTCAGACCAGGCGCAAGTAGACTCATTTCTTCAACATGGGGGAAATGGGGATAACGGTGGGTGCGGCGGGTCCCAGACCCATTCCAATCGATTCAGTGTCCATGATTAGTAGAAAATGATACCCCACACGCCCAGGTACCAGAAATCTCATAAACACATATTCAAAATGAGTAATATATACCCTATTTGACCCATAACTTCTTCCAGTTGGTGCCAATCGTCCTGGGACCCATTTCATTGGATTCAGCGTCCAAAATTTTGGAAAATGATACCCCACTCGCCTAAATCGCCCAAAATCTCGAAAATTCATTTTTCAAAAAACACATTTTGACCCCTACCCCACCCAAATTTGGTCCGATCGGGCCGAAAAGTTTGGAGGACCGTCCTAGGCCGGTATCAGACCCTTGACCCAAATTTCAGATTTTTAGAAAATTTTCTACTACCAAAAACTGCGTGGACGGACATCGACCTTGCATGAAAACATAGGTTGATTATTCAAGGAATAACCAACCAAAACGCAAATTCATACACACGAGTTGGTTACTCCACGGACCAGGCGCATGGAGACTAATTTCTTCAACATGGGGAGAATGGGGAAAACAGTGGATGTGGGGGTACCGGACCCATTGCAATCGATTCAGCGTCAAAAATTTGGTGGAAAATGAAACCCCACACAACTAGGTATCAGAAATCTCAAAAATACATACATTCAAAATGGTTGAATAGATACCCATTTTGGCCCATAACTTTGACCGGTGGGTGCTAATCGTTCTGGGACCCATTTCGTTTGATTGAGCGTTCAAAATTAAGTGGATTATGCTACCCCACACGCCTAAATCGCCAAAAATCTCGAAAATCCATTTTTTGAAATACACATTTTGACCCCTACCCGCCCAAATTTGGTCCCATCGGGCTGAAAAGTTTCGAGGACTAACTAGTGCCAGAAACGGGTCCCTGACCAAAATTTCAAATTTTTAGAAAATTTTCTACTAACGAAAACGGCGCGGACGGCGGTCGGACATTTGACTTCTTTGATTTAGTCACCTTGAGACGTCCAGAAAAAAAGTTTGGCTGAATCGGAGAGAATGACTTTTTGCATGAAAACGGTTGATTATTCAAGGAATAACCTATCAAAAAGATCCAGTGGAAGGTCTCTTAAGCAACACCCCGTAACTAATTTTTGTTCAATTCTCAAGGGAGCTAAAAAGTGATTTGTGATGAGCTGTGGCCATTACGTTTGATGATACTAACTAGTTTGTAATAGTGTACTGCTTTGATATTCACCCAAAAATTGGAGAACAATTTATAATGAGGAAATTCCCTGGGATACGCGATGTTGCACAATAGATATAACAAAATAAGTTAAGTAGTGTGGACATTTTTGCATTTTGCGCTCTATCAGTCGGTAGGAGAGAGAAGGGTGTGCTTTTTCATTCAGAAATTGTTCCTAATTCATTTTCATCAAAAAATGAGTTGCTTCTTGAGAGACGATACTAATTTAGTTCATTCACATCTACCAAAATCGCTATCTTAAGTGGGTTTCCGTCAGACACTGAAAATGATAACTGGCGTCCCAAGATATTTGTCACCACTGCGCAGCGCTTAAACGTACTTCGGTAAGCACTGCGTCAAAAATGAAACGAACAAAATTGAAATTATTCCACAATGAGTAATATTCTGGGTGGGTCTCGCTTCCGAAGCGTATCTTTGAGGTCTCCAGAGCAAATACCTACCTATTTTGAGAATAGATGGGGGAAAATATTATATATTGTTGTGAGCTCGCACTGGCGCCGGTCAAATGGGCTGCTGGCGTCGCAAGGTCAACGACCTGTGGAGGTTTAAGGGTCTCGAACATTCGGGAACCTCCCCATTCGTCCCAGAACGTTCTCGACCGGGCAGCAGGTATAAAAATGGGCCCAGAAACGCCGCGCAGTTCAGTTCAATTCGGAGTCCGGATATAGACGCTTCGGGTTATAAATCGTGCCATGCCGCGTTATAAATAGTGCGACAACCGCGTTACAACCATGTATTGTGATTCTGTCATTGTGTAAATGCGCGAATGTGAACAGTGTATGTAGGACTCAAGTGAACGATTGTTAATAAATTATTTACTAAGAACATAAATCGTTACAATATCAAACGGTACAGACAGTAAGTTAGTGGAGAGTCTTCACATGTCTTCACACATTATCGTACCATTATAGGGTAAAACAGAAATGTGTGTAACTCAAACAACAAGTGAAACTATTTTTCACGTCTGTATTTTACCTAAAATATCGGTGATGACGTATTTTTAGGGTGGCTGCCGGATGAGAACGGAACGTGTCGGAGAGTCACATTGCCGATCATGTCTGAACACACACCGTAGTTTTCCCTTTAGTTCACGAAGAATTTCGACCGCCGATATTTTTTTCCACTGAATGTCATGGTACGGTACGCCACGTCACGGACATGTGTGGGTCGACCTTGTGGATTGATCGACACATATCCGTGACGGGACGACATCGTTGCTCTCTGTGTTTCGTAACTTCCGGTGACATCCGTGATATTCATGATAATGGTCAACCTCTCCGATTTGGCTCAAAATTTTTTTCTGGACGTTTCATGATGTCCTGATCAAAAAAGGTCAATGTCCGTCCGCCGTACGCCGTACGCCGTCCGCCGTCCATTGTCCACGCCGTTTTTGGTAGTAGAAAATGTTCTAAAAATCTGAAATTTGGGCCAGGGGTCTGTTCCCAGCCGAGATGGGTCCTCGAAACTTTTCAGCCCGATCGGACCAAATTTGGAGGGGGTAGGGGTTTTTTGAAAAATGGATTTTCGATATTTTGGGTGATTTAGGCGAGTGGGGTGTCATTTTCCACTAAATTTTGGACGCTGAATCCAATAAAATGGGTCCCAGAACAATTGGCACCCACTGGAAGAAGTTATGGGTCAAATTGGGTATTTATTACCCAATTTGATTATGTGTTTTTGGGATTTCTGCTACCTAGGCGTGTGGGGTATCATATTCCACTAAATTTTGGACCCTGAATCGATTGGAATGGGTCTGAGACCCGCCACACCCACTGTTTCCCCCATTCGAGGAATAACCAACCCGTGTGTAAGAATTTGCAGATTTTTTCTTTGCCATTCACACAGTAACGTATCGTACCGTAAACTTCCTACCTACTTTATTCCTCCGAGAAATCATTTTAACAATGGTGTTCTATTAGTATTTGACGTTCGGTACCCAAAGAAAACCACTCAACCCCTCGTTCAAGTAGTGGACTCCACCACTCCAGCTTCCAAAACAAGGGAAATAGAATGTGGTTTGCTGCGATAGAATCCCCTGCAATATGCAACCCTGCCTGAATGCATCGATTGATTCTGCTATCACCTTCATAGAAAAAGTAGACGTGGAAGAAAATGTATACCTACCTACATACTGTGATAAAAACGCTGGAAAAAAGCACTAGGAGCATGGAGACTCATTTCAATCGATTGAGCGTCCAAAATTTAGCAGAAAACGATACCCCACACGCCTAGGTACCAGAAATAGGTGATCACCTCTTCTGGTGAGCGACAATTATTATTCCGGGACCCGTCTCATTGGATTCAGTGTCCAAAATTCAGTCGAAAACGACACCTCAGATTTTTAGGTAGCCGAAAATCTCGAAATTCCATTTTTCAAAAAACACATTTTGACCCCGAATAATCGACCAAAACTATGGTGAATTATTCTAATTGAATCCTTTGACTTTGAATTTTGGATTCTCTGAACTGATGATCTGCAAAGGCGGATGATGGTAATAAGGGCAAAACCCATTCATACTTTTTACGCTACGAACGGTTACGAGCCCTGATTCCAGACGCAGACAATGACGCAATGTTCCACCTCTTGGAGCCCCACCTTAATTCAAAGAAAGATGCACATTAAACGGATGGACTACCTCCACATATATCCCCCTCCCCTCTTTCCACACCATCTAATGCTGACTATGACCAAAATTCTCCTCAATCTTCAACTATTTTCCGATACTTGATTGAACAGACGTTTAGGTTGTCGGCAGGATCGCAGAGGATCCAACACCACTGAACGCATGCCAATCCGGCCTGTGAATAACGACTGATGATGGAATGTGATCAATATATTTATGTACGAGACGATGAAAAACGACGTAATTTAGATATACATTTCAAATCAGCGTGAGTATCCTCCAAATATCTCTATGTCAGTCTTTCACCAATTAATATGCAAAGGTCTCAGCCTCCCCACGGAGTGACGCTCCTTTGCACTTTTTTATGGTGCGTAAATGAAATTATCACGCGAGATGAGATGGAAGCAATGTAGGCTACAGAGTGATCGCTTTACAGTTAGTTAAAATTTACATGGCCACATAACAAGATGCACAGATGCTATGGCGTACGTCCCAAGCTCCAAGGTTATCAAAATCACAGGGGTTGGTTATTCCTCCATGGGCATGAAGACTCATTTCAATCGATTCAGCGTCTAAAATTTAGCAGAAAATGATACCCCACACGTCTACGTACCTGAAATATCGAAAACACATTCAAAATGGGTAGATAGATGGCCAATAACCTCTTCCAGGAGGTTCAATCGCTCTAGGACCAGTCTAATTGGATTCAGTATCCACAATTTAGTGCTAGGTACCCAAAATCTCGAAAGCACATATTCAAAATGGGTAATAGATACCCATTTTGACCCTTAAAATCTTCCGGTGGGTGCCAATCGTTCCGAGACCCGTCTCATTGGATTCCGAGTCCAAAATTTAGTGGAAAAAGGATCCCACACGCCTAGGGCACCAAAAATCTCAAGAATCCATTTTTCAAAATTCACATTTTGACCCCTACTTCACCCAAATTTGGTCTGATCGGGCTGGAAAGTTTCGAGGAATAACTAAAGCCGGGAACGGACCCCTGACCAAAATTTCAGATTTTTAGAAAATTTTCTACAACCTAAGTCGGCGTGGACGGCGGACGGACGGACGGCTAATTTTGATCTAGACACTTTTTGAAAAGTTCAGAAAAAAAATTTGGGCCGAGTCGGGGAGATTGACTTTTTGCATGATAACAGGTTGATTATACAAGGAATAACCAACCAAAAGTCAAATGTCCGTCCGCTGTCCGCCGTCCACGCCGACTTTGGTCGTAGAAAATTTTCTACAAATCTGACATTTTGGGTCCGTTCTCGGCTGTAGTTGATCCTTGAAACTTTTCAGCCCAATTGGACCGAATTTGGGCGGGGTAGAGGTATACACCAAAATGTGTATATCGAAAAATTTGATTTTCGAGATTGTTGGCGATCTAGGCGTGTGGGGTATCATTTTCCACACAATTTTGGACCCTGAATCGATTGGGGGTCCGGGACCCACCACACCCACCATTTACCCCATGTTGAAAAATGAGCCTCCATGCGCATAAGCAATAAGCAACCCTTACGAATGAATCTGCAGCGTTTTAAAATCAAATCGTCTTTTGATGGTTATGATCAGATAATGGTGAACATATTGCAGCTGATGGCCGTCGTGGTCACTTCAGCTTTGTACCACCTGTATACAATGGCATTGGAATGGGAGGTTTGTCCCATCCAGTGGACAGGGATGTTGAGATGCTTTTACCTAAGGTTCCTTGTCTGAATATGCTCAAGAACTTCAGGGGCACTAACCACTTGTGTGTCGCATGTAAGGTATATTGGCTTCATTTACGACATTGAACAACTTAATATATTGAATTGAATATTCGGTCACAAGAACTTGTCAATCGATTTACCGGATGGGGCAATCGACAGCATATTTCGCATGGACAAAAGAAAGAAGAAGATGGTTTCCTAGTGGATCAACGAGCGAGTCAGAACTCTCGTGAGAAGCCGCCTACCACTTTAGCTCGTATTAAGATGAGATTAAGAGTCTGGAGCCGCTCACAAAGCTGCAGAGGGGAGTTGAGGATCGGTTGCCAAATAGAGGAAGTACTTCAAACACTGAAGCGTCTATTTGAAGTTCTTAATATTTCACTTCCAATGTTTTATGTTTAATCCCACGGCAGGAATAATCGATTGTCGGATTTCACGCCGTTGCGAGTAACTTCTAATGGTTCAAGTTATAATTATTATTTTACTATTATATAAATTGTAGCTGTACCTTCGGTTAAAGTTTGCATTTATACCATGAAAATATACACTGACATTATCAAATACATAAATATCTAAATACATCAAATAAATAAAGCTTTTCCAAAATCGCAAGGAAAACTACGAAGTTATTCAAGGCTTTTTGATCATTAAGTTTTACATAAATCTGTATTTTGAACATTCAATTTCCGAGATTTTCGGCGATCCAGGCGTTTGGGGTATAATTTTTGACCAAATGTTAGCTGCATCCAGGTCCCGAAACGATTGGCACCCATTGGAAGAAGTCATGTGTGTCAAAATGGGAACCTACCTACCCATTTTGAATGCGTGTTTTCATGATTTTTCGTACTGTACCGTGAAAAATTTGAATTCTCGCCTTCCCTCCCAATTCAAACTGAGCGCGGTTTCGCTGCCTTCTGTATTTCATCGATTGCCACCCATCGATCTGTCCGGTGCTGCCACCTGAGTGAAGTTTTCCTAAAACTAGCGTCTTCTGGCGATGTTATCAGCTTCCTCGTGCTCGTGGTACCGTACTGTTCCAATCTCGCTTTTGTTCTCCCATTGGCACATTTTGCTTTCGAGGCTCTTATTTTTCCGTTCGAATTAAATTTCGTTCTGCTTCATCGTCGTCATGGTGGTCACCGCCGCTTTGGATTCCATTTTTGGAAAAGGATCGCAACTCCTTCAAAGATAACCTCTGTGGAGCTCTCCCATTCCTCTTTCATCAAGCCGATCCTTAATTTTCTTTTAATTGATTCTCGCAGTTTCTGGGTACCGCTATCGTCAATCGTCAATCGTCGCCAAAGAATCGTGGCAAGGACGACTCGATAATACCTCGTCTATCGTCTATCGCCATCCGTCCCGCAGTTTCGGATTACCGCTCTACCGCTATCGTCAATCGTCGCCTGTCGCCCGTTTCGTCCAGGACATCATGCAAGACAACTGAAAATATCCCGTTCCGTTCGTTTCCTATCCCGTTCCGTATCGTTTCCCGTCTGTTTCTACCCAACAAACCGGTAGGACTAAAATTCTACTCTAAATTTCCACGGCCGTCGGAAACAGGTAAAATATATCGTAGCTGTATGTATGTATCTGTGCTAGCTAGCAGATAAAGACAAAGACTGCTAGATAGTCAAGTAACGCTTAATTTCCTTCCTTTTTCCTAATTTTCTTTTTGCAATTTATCGTCTACTGGTTATACCTGTGACAAAAATACCCTGAGAAGTATCGGCTTTCGTTTTTCTTTTTCTTTTTTTTCCTTTAAACAGAAATAAATTTTATTCTTTTCAATTTAATTCAAGTTCCTTCTTTCCCTACTCACTTTATTTAAATATTGCCGAGGGTTCATCCCCACCTGTCTCTTGTCTACGTCACAGTACCTAGGCGTGTGGGATGTCATTTTCCACATTTGTTTGTCCACTGTTTTCCCATTTTCCCCATGTTGATGATATGAGTCTCCATGCGCCTTGTCCGAGGAATAACCAACCCGTGTTAATGTATTTGCAGCGTTTTTGACTTGTGTAACCTAAATGGATTGTTTATGTGCGACTAGTTCATTAAGAATATGGAGGGGTGATAAGCTTTGAAGAAGTACAAAAATACTGCCAATTATGCCACAATCTCAATCATTCTAGGCGGATTTCGGTCGTTTATCTTTGAGTTCTCTTCAGTTTAACCTCTCCAGGGATACGTATGTAAGATAGGTCTCTTCTTTCGTCTATCTTAACAATAAAACGCCAGATGCAGTTTCTCAATACTGTAATTCGAAAATAATAACAAAATTACATGAATGAAAATTAATGAAAATAATATTGAATCCTCTGGTTACTATACTACACAACTATAAATTATAAGACTGCTCACCTGAATCTAAAACGTATGTTTCTTTCCGAAGGCAGATTTGGAAATAAAAGATTTACTAAGGGTGTACACTCTCCGACGTATCGACGACAACTGAAGTGAACTGAGCTCCGTCTTGAAAACATGGTTTACATTGCTCGCATCAGTCTTATGACATCAATGATGAGAGTGTAATCCTCTCTCGAATTAAAATCTGTTACAATTTTAATTCGGGTTTCTTTGGAGGTTTTGAATGGACCTAGGTTACACAATGTAAATCCAAGACTTACGACTGAGCAATTAGGGATACCAAGGATGAGCATAAAATACATTGATACAAAATGAATTATAATTGAAAATAAGGACACGTTGCAAAGGAGAATATGCCTCAACCTAGGCTAGAATTGATACAAGACAAACGTATGGCTACTTTGGTACACATGGTGTATTCTTTCAATAATAATTTTCAAACAAAACATGAATTTCTTGATTTTGGTTATTGAGAGCGTCTATAATGATAAATCCAGCTTGCATTCCCGATTGCCTGATGTAAACTAATTTTTAGAGACGTCAAATGACATAGTTTGCTGTATACAAGAAGATTAATCTATAACTTGGATTATCTATTTACAAAGAGGAGAAACCCCATACACAAAACCATTCTTAAAACAACCAGAAAAACTCTGCAAATTCTTACACGAGGGTTGGTTATTCGTCAGACCAGGCGCAAGTAGACTCATTTCTTCAACATGGGGGAAATGGGGAAACAGTGGGTGCGGCGGGTCAGACCCATTCCAATCGATTCAAAATCCAAAATTTAGTGGAAAATGATACCCCACACGCCTAGTACCGGAAATCTCGAAAACGCATATTCAAATGGGTAATATATACCCAATTTGACCCATAACTTCTTCCAGAGGGTTCCAATCGTTCCGGGACCCATTCATTGGAATCAGCGTCCAAATTTAGTGGAAAAAGATACCCCACTCGCCTAATCGCCCAAAATCTCGAAAATCCATTTTTCAAAAAACACATTTTGACCCTACCCCGCCCAAATTTGGTCCGATCGGGCTGAAAAGCTTGGAGGACCGTCCTAGGCCGGGAACAGACCCTGACCCAAATTTCAGATTTTTAGAAAATTTTATACTACCAAAAACGGCGTGGACGGGACGGCGGACGGCATACGGCGGACGGACATTGACCTTTTTTGATCAGGACATCATGAAAGTCCAGAAAAAAATTTTGAGCCGAATCGGAGAGGTTGAATTTGCATGAAAACAGTGGATGCGGCGGGTCCCGGACCCATTCCAATCCAATCCAATTCAGGATCCAAAATTTTGTGGAAAATTATTCCCCACACGGCCAGGTACCAGAAATCCCGAAAACACATTCAATATGGGTAACAGATACCCATTTCCACCTATAACCTCTTCCAGTGGGTGCCAATCGTTCTGGGACCCTTTTCATTCGATTCAGCGTCCAAGATTTAGTGGAAGATGATACCCCACACGTCCAGGTACCAGAAATCTCAAAAACACATACTCAAACGCTGCAAATTCTTACACAGGGGTTGGTTATTCGTCAGAGGGCAAGAAGACTCATTTCTTAAAAATGGCCATTCCTCCTCAAAAACCCTCGTATTGCTCCCTACCCTGCCTTAATATTTTTCCGGGTTCTCCGACTTGGCGGGCGTGAGTTGAGTGATACCCGTTTAGTTTCTGCATTCCCCCCTGCAATTTCACGTTTTAACTTTATACCCAGCGGGACGCAGCCTGACTTGTTCGCTCTCGCGGATCGGACTTGCCCCTTTTTTGTCGCTACTGAATCCAGAAAAAATTTGACCGTCGAGTTGACATTTCTGAAAAAGTGTCGCGGTCCCGACCTCATTCAATCCTCAATCCGCGATCCAAATTGTGCCGGACAATTATTTTCCCCACCCACGCCACGGCTCTCCTATCAGATATTACCCCTCTTCTTCCTGAATTCTTTCCCACCCTTTTTATATGGTGACATGTGATTCCTCTTGTTCAATATAACTCCCTTCCCAGTTTTTTTGTTATCTTGTCTCGCGATCTTTTCCTGCCCGTTATTATCCCCCTTTCTCATCTCATTTTTCGTCGTCCACGTACTTTAGCCTGTGTTCTCCATGCACTCGGCTCCAAACTTTTCCTTTTCAAACACATACCTCTAGTATTATCGCTCCCTGCCTTCTACCTTTTTATCCACATCCGTCAAAAAATTTGCCTCAGACTTCACCTCTTTTGGAAAATGGGGAAACAGTGGGTGCGGCGGGTCCCAGACCCATTCCAATCGATTCAAAATCCAAAATTTAGTGGAAAATGATACCCCACACGCCTAGTACCGGAAATTCGAAAACGCATATTCAAAATGGGTAATAATACACAATTTGACCCATAATTCTTCCAGTGGTTGCCAAATCGTTCCAGGACCACTCTTATTGGAATAAGCGTCCAAGATTTAGTAAAAAATGATACCCCACACGCCTAGGTTCCAGAAATCTCAAAAACACATATTCAAAATGGGTAATATATACCCAATTTGACCCATAACTTCTCAATGGGTGCCGATCGTTCTGGGACCCATTTCATTTGATTCAGCGTCCAAAATTTAGTGGAAAATGATACCCACTCGCCTAGATCGCCCAAAATCTCGTAAATCCATTTTCAAAAAACACATTTTGACACATTTTGACCCCTACCCACCCCCCCCAAATTTGGTCCGGTCGGGCTGAAAATTGGAGGACCGTCCTAGGCCGGGAACGACTTCTGACCCAAATTTCAGATTTTTAGAAAATTTTCTACTACAAAAACGGCGTGGACGGCGGGACGGACATTGACCTTTTTTGATCTAGACATCATGAAACGCCAGAAAAAAAATTTGAGCCGAATCGGAGAGGTTGACCATTTGCATGAAAACATAGGTTGATTATTCAAGGAATAACCAACCAAAACGAAGCCTTCCAGTAAATCATTCCGTAACTTTTTACCCTCTTTGTTTGTTTTTGATCGGTCCACGTGGTCTCAGAGGTTAAAAAGTCTCTTCATCTCTTCATTGAACATTAACCCCTTTGAACTAGAAAATTGAATAGATTATTAACCTGATTGATTGAAATGATTATTGACCCTTTGAAGAGAATATTGATGCGTGAAGAGGGTGCCATCGTACCCAGTTTTCTCTCGTAGCAATTTGTTTCCCTTCAATTTTCATACTAATAAAAATCATTCGATGATCATCACCCCTAATCAACATGAAATATGAACTCACGGTTTCTACACGGTGAAAATTCTTGTGCTTGTTTAAGCTGATCCCTCGACAACCAGCACGTTCCAACTGGGTCCCTCCGCTCTTCTGTAGACGTCTGTTGAGTATAGACGTATCTTGGAGCGCACGCCTGGAATGAAAATGAGAAAAGTAGGTTAAAAAAGTCGTAGTGAAAGCGACATTTTAATTTACTTCTACGCATCATAGATAACGGCCCTTCAAACTCCTCAGGTACAAGGTTTTAGCTATAATGCTTGGTGTATCCAGGAATTGGGAGAAACTATTCGTTAAATTGAGTACAGAATGCTGCTAGCCTATGACAGCAAAACCCCATCTCTTTTGCAAAATTTTGTTTGAAAAAAAGTATATAGTGTTCAAACACTTGTAATATAAGCAATATTACAGTTTAATCAATCGACAAATATGGTCAATAATCGTATGAGCGCTGAATCGATTGGTGTGGATCACAGACGAGTGAATTAGCACCAGGTATTCTGTTTAAATCTACGGGGCTTTTGCTCCGGCGTGACCCTAGTGCTTTTGTCTTACAAACAGTCGATTTCGTTTTTTATTTATTTTTTTTTTTCAATAAGCATTTATTCATAACTTATCAGAACACAACTCACTTACATTTATCAATGCTACAACCCCCTGAAGAAACTTGTGCTGGGGTGGAGTTTGCACGTGTCATTTTATTAGTAGACAAAAACTGCATTATACTTCCGCTCCTAAAATTGTCCCCTAATCCTCTCGCCTTTTTTTTGTCCTGCCCCCCCCCCTTCCTGTTTCCTTTGGCGCCTCCATGCCCTCTTTGCCTGTTGCTTTCACCCTGTTCTGCG
>CM034002.1:23811179-23828859 GCA_019603395.1 Cyrtorhinus lividipennis | reverse complement strand
TTATACTCCGGCTGAACCTATGAGCTCACAATAGAAGATTAGTTCTTAATTAATCATTTTTTCAAAATCACTACTTCATTTCATGGCGTGGGAGTGAACAAGCACCTCACGTGGGTTTGCATTACTACTTTTTCTTCAATCAATGTTGATCATACAACTGAAATTGTTCTAATTTTCCTGATAATGAGTACCCAGTAAAGAGATGGCACCATGATAAGCAGACGGTAGTCAGGGATTCATACGAGAAGGCGATAGTCTCGAACAAATGCTTGTTCAAAGGTATACAATGATGTACTCTACAGTACAATAACGTTTACAATGTAATGAACACCTCAAACGAATTACAAGGTTCACGTTAATTGAATTGAGGGTTTAGTACTAGCTGTGGAATATGGAGACCGTTGGCCACATTGGTCGCTTCATAGCATTATCGCATTTCATATCATTAGAGTGGAGCAGAATGGGAATTTCTCTTTATTTTCAGCCAACGTTGATGTTACCCCCAAATGATGCCACTTGCTGAAAACTCGTTTTCTAGAAAATATATTTATGCACTATTAACACCCTGTTCCCTATAGGGAAACATCTTTTTCATAACACTAAGGGTAACATACGGTCATTTTGACCGTTTCTATTCTAGTGCCTACATTCTGTCAAGTTATTGTTATTTGGAGTAAATATTATGTTTGAAGAATGAAATAAGGCTTTTTCAAATTCAAAAATATATAATTGAAGCATTCAAACATAATTATTTCAATAATAAAATCAGCAAAAAAGATTATTAGACTTTCAAAAATATTATGAGAACAAAAATATTATATCATCTAATATAATATCATATAATATAATATATAATTCAACATTCAAACATAATTATTTCAATAATAAAATCAGCAAAAAAGATTATTAGACTTTCAAAAATATTATGAGAACAAAAATATTATATCATCTAATATAATATCATCTATTACAAAATCAGGGTCATCATCGGAGTCATCGAAGTCTATATCTTCATCTGAACCATCATCCTCAACATTTTCACTCTCTAATAGGCTGCGAATTTTGTCACCAAAGTCAGGATCTTGAGTTGAATAAGTCTTTCCTGTTCCTGCACCGTCCATTTTTTATGGAAAAATATGATAAAAAACACAAAAACTATTCACAGTAATTATTTAAATTAATAAAATTCTTTTGAGATCTTATGTCAAACTGAAATTACTGCGTTCGACCAAACGAGTCAACAGTAAGGTAGAACATAAGAAATTTGCAGCTTGAGAATTGTAAATGTTTTTGATAAATCAAGAGCTTTACTTTTGTGGTGAGCAATATCAATCAGTACATTGCAAATAATTATTCCACGGTAATTCATTATACCAGATAAAACTTGCTTATTAGGGAAGGCGTTCTTTTGAAATCTCCAGAGTAAATACTTATCAACCTATTTCAAGAAGAGAAATAATCAATTACCTACCGTAGCAATTTATTAATTGCATCTGAAGATTATCTGTTATTATGAGTTAAGTTGTTATTATTATTATTATGCTGATATTATAGAGCTATAAGGATCCTATTATAAATGAGACAAATGATTCTGAGGCCTGTATACTGTATTTTAGGCCTTCAAGCCTCGGAATTCAAAAGCGTCAACGAACCGCAGTGCGGACATGAGTCACGTCATTGCCAAAATTGCAATATTGCAAAATGTGAAGAATGGATTTTTGAGATATTCGGCGATTTAGGTGTGAGGGTATCATTTTTGACTAAATTTGATGCTGAATGCAATGTGGCGGTTCCCGGAACGGTCAGAGCTTACTGGAAGATGTTATGGGTCAAAATGGGTATCCGTCTACCTATTTTGAATGTGGGTTTTTGAGATTTCTAGTACCTAGGCGTGTGGAGTATTGTTTTCCACTAAATTTTGGACGCTAAATCGATTGAAATGAGTCGCCATGCTCCTGGTCCGAGGAATAACCAAGCTCTGTGGGTGCATTTGCCGCGTTTTAAGTGATGAAAGCCCAAAGAACTTCAGGAGGCACGTGGGAGTTTTTCTGAAGATTTTTCTCCGGTAATAGTGCTCCGCTATAAGATGAGTTGAGATAAATAAGACGACGCGTGCTCCACAATGGACCAGCCTCACGACAAGACTCATACTGACAGACACGTAGCGACTCTCCCAAATCGTTCTGTGGTCCTGCTATATTCTAACGGGTCGCGTTCATTGGAAGAAAGGCTCAGCGACCAAGGCCATCAATTTCCGATGAGAGCCATCTGAATCACAAATGAAGAGTTGACTCATGTTCCCAAGGGAGACGGCGAAGCCTCGTAGGGCTTAATGTTGTCAGTCTTGGCCAGTTCTTCCTGACGAGCAGATTTATCTTACAGCAGCTCACGAGGCCCCCTCTCCCTTCATATCTATTAAACACTTTTCAAAAAGCTGACAATCGCCTTTGACGAACGTCATCCCGTTGCTTGTACCATTCCACGACAGTTCGGAGGAGGGCCTAGAGCTCGGCGACACTAGCAAAAGCTCTGCAGGGCCAAATTAGGACCAAATGCCAAATCTGGTGGTATGCCTCTACAATAGACTGCGTCGTATAGCAATAGTTATGCTGCTTCCCTCCTTAATGCTGATAACTCATCCATCTTCAGCTGATCAGGAGCAAAGTGAAAACTTCGGACCAGGGCATTTCTTCAACAGGGGGAAAGTGGGCGTGGCGGGTCCGGACCAATTCCAATCGACTCGCGTCCAAAATTTATGGAAAAGATACCCACACGCCTAGGTCAAAATCTCGAAACACACACCATCGAAATAGTAAATTGGTACCCATTTGACCCATAACCTCATCCAAGGGTCAATCGTACCGGGACCCACTTCATTGGATTCAACGTCCAAAATCTAGTGGAAAATGATACCCACATGCCTAGATTTCCAAAAATATCAAAACTCCATTTTTCAAAATACGCATTTTGACCCCTACCCCTCCCAAATTTGGTCCAATCGAGCTGAAAACTTTCGAGGACCGACTTAGGTCGGGAACAGATTCCTGACCCAAATTTCAGATTTTTAGAAAATTTTCTACTACCAAAAAAAGCCCGGACGGCGGACGGACATTTGACTTTTTTGATCTTGACACCTTGAAACGTCCAGAAAAAATTTTTGGTTCGAATCGGAGAGGTTGACTTTGCAAGAAAACGTGGTATTTCTGTATAGCTTTAAATAACCGTCGCTTAAGCAGTCAATTATGGCCTCAATCCATCTACATCTACGAGGCAACAAAACCCCAGGTTGATGCAGCCGATTTTAAAGCAAAAAGGGATGAAAATCGTCCGGAATAAACGCCAGTCTATGGCAACCAGCCGTGGTAAATGCAGCACGATGCTGTTTTCTGCCCAACGAACCTTCCACACTTACAATACTCATTCCTTCGGTATTAATAATCGGTAACGAGATATCCATCATTAAGACCGCTTGAGGATCCTCTTCCTTCAATGGGGATTGTCGTTGTGTATTGATGAGCAGAACTTTCTGAAAATATATTATTCATTCGTTGTTATCAAGAAGTTGCTGAATGCCAGGTCATACAATTTAATTACCGAGCGTCGAAGCAACGACGCTGTTCCTGGCTGAGGGTGAAGCAACTCGTTATTTTTCCCGACGAGATTTTTAATACGTTTTTCCTCCGAGTTCTTTCCACTTTGCGAGTCCCGGCGGCGGAGTAATAATTCCAATTAGAAAGACTCAAAAAGAAAGAGGAGAGAAAAAACGAGCCCGTCCTAGGAGGACGTGTACAGAAGAGTTATTGGTGTCTTCGGGGCTCCCAGGAAGTGAGTCGGGAACTTCTCATCTCCGGTTGTCTCCTTCTGCTCAGTCACCTATCTGGTGAGCTCGAGGGCGGCCAAGAGGTTGATGACTGATACCATTTTGCCTGTCACCACAGCCCGAAATGGACGCCTTTCATGATTGGGAGAATCTGAACAGAAGCAATGTCCGTGTTTTAAGCGTCACTTCTCACTTCCGAACAGCAATGGCCGATCTTATCGATCTTGAAAGGGTGTCACCCATGGATGATAAGGTTACAGGAAAGACGGCCAGAATGAGTACTTGAAATGTGTCCAGATGATGGCCAATTGGCCTCCAAAGTCCTTCACACGATCACAGGATTCTCCTAGGTTCTCATTGTTCCCCCAAATGAATATTGCAGAATGATTCATTTTGCCTACGGCAAGCTAGGGTTATTAACGTAATTCTGAAAAAAAGTTTTCCTTACAGGGACCAAGTTTTTTCCTTGATAAAAATTCTAGACATTTTAACAATGTTGTCATTATCCCCTGTCTGAAGATTTTGGTGCCCCAAGTACAAATGGAAGGAAAACATAGGGATTCTTTCCATAAACATTACTTTTAACTACAAAATCAGCGGGATATTTTGAAAACGCTGCAAATTCTTACACAAGGTACCAAAAATATCGAAAATACACATTCAAAATAGGTACATGGATACCCATTTTGACCCATAACCTCTTCCGGTGGGCGTCAATCGTCCCGAGACCCGTCTCATTAAATTCAGATTCTAAAATTTTGTGGAAAATGATACCCGAAATCTCGAATCTCGAAAACCCACATTCGAAATGGGTAGATAGATACCCATTTTGGCCCATAACCTCTTCGGGTGGGTTTCAATCGTTCCGGAACGACTCTTGTTCAATTCAGCGTCCAAAATTTAGTCGAGAATAATACCTCATCGCCGAAAATCTCAAAAATCCATTTTTCGAAAAACATATTTTGATCCAATCGGGCTGAAAAGTTTCGACGACCAATTAGAGCCGGAAACGGGGATGGACAACTTGCCTAGTTGAATTTTTCTTTCAGAAAAGTTTCAGTGTCCAGAGGAAGTAGCGAAAATGCCATATCGAGTCTTCTCAGGGGCATGTATGGCCCAAATTATATGCCATATTTTGCATGAAAAGGAATGAAAATATCAAATTCATCAAAAATATTATGGCAGTCTAGGTATAGCAACATAGCATAGTCACAGTTCGATCCTTTGAACTCCGAATGAGTAGACTGGTGCCGCCCGACCGCAGAGTATTGCTGGTTAGTATTCGTTTAATCTTCTACTTCGCGAGCGAGCTCAAATAATTCACTCAAACAAAATTAACTTATGTGTAAGTAGGTACATAGGTAGAAAGGTAGGTAGCTTAAAGTTTCAAAAAGGGTTAAAAGCGACTTGATTGGTGCAGTCTTCATAATAGCGAGAATTATATTGAATATTCCTTCTAAGGATCGCGACTTGAGCTGTGCAAATGACTCATATTCAATAGGTACTCGAAAGGTCACTCAAGGTCATTTGCGATTTGAAGCATGAACGTTTTGTTGACTTCAAGACCTTTGACAGTTCTCTCGTAGAATAATATATTAAGTACAGAGCTTAGCTCGGATGAGTCACAAAAATAGATTGATGCGATCCATCACCTCTGGCGAGCATCGTTCCTTTCCTTCCCATCGCTGATGGCACAGTCGTATACAAGTCATCCACGAAATTAGTACAGTAAACGTGCACGATGACTCGATCACGATAAGTTGAGCAACAACTCTCGTTTCACCGTGTTGTGTGATAAGAGTGGTCACCGATGAAGCGGTGAAGAATTAAAGTGTCTAACACGTACGAAACAAATCGATAACAGGCTTCTGTTTGACGTGGGAGACGCGATTTGGATGTTGGCGGGTCGCAAGCAACTTAGAGAGAATTATCGAGATCAACGGCCAATTAGATGTTTCGCCCAGAATAGGATTAGTGAGGACTCTGAGGGTCGAGGAGCTGTCGAAGTGGAATAAAAAAAGCGAGAAAAGGCGCGTGTGGGCGAAGAGACGTGTTTGTAGGGCTCAAGGTGATTAGTTTTGAACAAGGGAAGATGATGACAAAGGAGTGGGTGTTAACCAACTGAGGGTGAAGGACCTGACGAAACGATGCGTCTGGAAAATCTCAACTGTTGACGTGGAACGGGCTGGAACGAAATTCAAGTGTCTATTAGACGAAAATTGAATTGAAAAACGCTGCAGATTCTTTCACAGGGGTAGGTTATTCCTCGGACCAGGATCAGGGAGACTCATTTAAATCGATTCAGCGTGTGAAAATCAGAGGAAAACGATACCCCACACGCATAAATCGCCGAAAATATCGAACTTGGTGAAAATGGGAAAAACAGTGGGTGTGGCGTGTCCCTGACCCAATCCGATCGATTCAGCATTCAAAATTTAGTGGAAAATGATACCCCACACGCCTGGGTACTAGAAATATCGAAAACACACATTCAAAATGGGTAGATAGATACCCATTTTGACACATAACTTCATCCAGTATGCGCCAATCGTTCCGGCACCCGCCTCATTGGATTCAGCGTCCGAAATTTAATGGAAAATGATACCCCACACGCCTAGGTACCAGAAATCTCGAAACCCGCTTTCGAAGTACATATTGTGTAAGCCCCCAGGCTTGCTGCCTCCTGAAGGCCAGAAGGGAGGGAGCATGAGCCAGGATGTGCGCGCAGCTCCTGCCCAGACGTCGCATTTTGGAGAGTGGCCCAGCACTCGCTCGTTGCCAAGGCCCCCAATGGGGCAGTCGATGTCGAGGTGCCCCTCGTTGCTGGGGTGCCCAACATGTTGGAGTCATATATTTTTGTAATCCTGTCGTGCAAGTGCATCACACTCAGTCCATCCTGGCTTTGTCCTGTGCTCGCTCTGAAGTGAACTCTGCTGCCGTGCTGAAGTCGACCGAAGCTGTAATATTGTGTTCCCCATGCCATGAGATGATAAAGGACTCAAGTTAATAAGCCTCGCTGTGTACCTGCGGGACAGCGTGCCCCCTCCTGTTTTTCCTTCAACGTCGACGCCGTTTTCGTCAGCCGGTATTGTTGCACTTGCTCATTAAATTGTATTTCATGTATATCATAATTTCATGTATCTTGTATTAATTGTATTTTACGCTCCACATGTTGTCTGTTTTACTTTGTCAAATTACTTTGCCTTGTATCAATTCTAGCCCAGGTTGAGGCATATTCTCCTTTGCAACGAGTCCTTGTTTTTAATTATAATTCAGTTCGTTTCAATGTATTTCATGCTCATCCTTGGTATCCCTAATTAACGCTCAGTCGTAAGTCTTGGACTTACATCCCGTATCCTCTCGCTAGGTCCTTTCCAAATTCTCCGAAGAAACCCGAATTAAATTATAGTAAATTCATAACAGATTTTAATTCGAGAGAGGCTTACAGATAGATACCCATTTTGACACATAACTTCATCCAGTATGCGCCAATCGTTCCGGCACCCGCCTCATTGAATTCAGCGTCCGAAATTTAATGGAAAATGATACCCCACACGCCTAGGTACCAGAAATCTCGAAACCCGCTTTCGAAGTACACATTTTGACCCCTACCCCCCAAATTTGGTCCGATCTTCCCCTTTATATCCGGATTTCGCAAACATTGTTCACTTTGTTTGACTGCTTGCAATGAAAATTGTGGAACAATAGAGATCTGACGCAAGTGCGGTGCTACGTAAATAATATCGATATTATATTTTCATCTTGAAGGCGTGAATGAGAGGTTGACACATAATCCAATCCCCTTAATTAAGTGAAGACCTCTTGAGGAGGCTATAACGTATTGGTTGGGTAGCTCTGCAGTAATTTTTTGGAAATCGAGCGAATAAATTTAGCAATATTTAGATAGAGGTACTATTTAATGATGGTGGGGTGGAAATGACGATCAAAAAAGTCTGGGGCATTGCAATTTCGAGTAAGTTTTTATTAATGAAAAGTCTTTCTTGATTATCTCTAAACGTTTGTGGTCATAGCCGTAGTACATCTGTGGCGACACTAGCGCCACCAGTCTCTCTATCTCGTAACTGTGATGCCGTTGATAAGGTAAGAAATATGATAATATGTTGATTACTACGTTCACGTGCTTATGTGTTATTCGTATTGCTCTTGATATATACCATATTTACAATAAAACCTGTTGATATACTCGTATATTGTCGGTTGACTCTTACTACTGTAAGCCCCCAGGCTTGCTGCCTCCAGAAGGCCAGAAGGGAGGGAGCATGCGCCAGGATGCGCGCGCAGCTCCTGCCCGGACGTCGCATTTGGAGAGCTCCAGGGCTTCACTCATTGCCATGGAATAAGTATACTTATTCCATGACTCATTGCAAAGGCGTCCAACCAGGCAGTCGTTGTCGAGGCGCCTCTTGGGGCCAAGGCGCCCAACATGTTGGAGTCATATATTTTTGTAACCCTGTCGTGCAAGTGCATCTCACTCAGTCCATCCTGGCTTTGTCCTGTGCTCGCTCTGAAGTGAACTCTGCTGCCGTGCTGAAGTCGACCGAAGCTGTAATATTGTGTTCCCCATGCCATGAGATGATAAAGGACTCAAGTTAATAAGCCTCGCTGTGTACCTGCGGGACAGCGTGCCCCCTCCTGTTTTTCCTTTGACGTCGACGCCGTTTTCGTCAGCCAGTATCGTTGCACTTGCTCATTAAATTGTATTTCATGTATATCATAATTTCATGTATCTTGTATTAATTGTATTTTATGCTCCACATGTTGTCTAATTTACTTTGTCAAATTACTTTGTCT
Source organism: Cyrtorhinus lividipennis (assembly GCA_019603395.1). Classification (NCBI taxonomy): domain Eukaryota; kingdom Metazoa; phylum Arthropoda; class Insecta; order Hemiptera; family Miridae; genus Cyrtorhinus; species Cyrtorhinus lividipennis. The sequence goes on along the minus strand of CM034002.1, from coordinate 23,820,227 downwards.
TGTATCAACTCTAGCCCAGGTTGAGGCATATTCTCCTTTGCAACGTGTCCTATTTTTCAATTATAATTCATTTTGTATCAATGTATTTTATGCTCATCCTTGGTATCCCTAGTTGCTCAGTCGTAAGTCTTGGACTTACATCCCGTATCCTCTCGCTAGGTCCCTTCCAAATTCTCCGAAGAAACCCGAATTAAATTATAGTAAATTCAAACACATTTTAATTCGAGAGAGGCTTACACTACAACCCCACACATTCATGAGAACTACGGCTCTGGCTGATGATACTTGGTGGGCTGTAGTATGCTAAGTAACATCGGACATAATTTTTTTCAGGACCAACTATGCTTCTAGTTACTGAGTTTAGCCGATGTGGCCTCTTTCGCAGCTCTCGCCACTATGGGTTGGAATCTTGGTTCCTTATTTCTTTGGTTTTCCCACAGCGCTCCCACCTATGAAGTCAAGAGCTCACGACGGGGTTCCGAATTGAGCGGTGTGTCAATAGCTTCTTCGACGGCCTTGTCTCTTTTCATTCGGAAGGTGAAGTCACGTACGTTTGCTGAAGTTCAATTGGGAAGGCCACAGACTAAGTTCTCTGCGTGCATCGTTTTCTGAGAATCACATCAAGGTCTTGGACCCCCCTGGTACCAAGATTGGGGTCAGATTTTTGGTTGGTTATTCCTTGAATGATCATTGGGATCAGGTGTTTTCATGCAAAAAGTGAGTCTTTCCGAATCGTCCCGAAATTTTCTTCTGGGCGTTTCAAGGTGTCTAGATCAAAATGAGCAAATACCCGTACGCCGTCCACGCCAATTTTGGTAGTAGAAAAATTTCTAAAAATCTGAAATTTGGGTCAGGGACCCGTTTTTGGCTTTAGTTGGTCTTCGATTTTTTTTTTAGCCTGATCGAACGATTGCCATCTACCTGAAGGGGTTATGGGTCAAAATGGGTATTTATTCACTCATATTGAAAGTGGGTTTTCGAGATTTCCGGTACCTAGGCGAGTGGAGTATAATTTTCCACTAAATTTTGGACGCTGAATCCAATGAGACTGGTCCCGGAACGATTGGTGGCCACCGGAAGAGATCGTGGGTCAAAATGGGTATCCATCTACCTATTCGGAATGTGTGGTTTTGAGATTTCTGGAACCTAGGCGTGTGGGGTATCGTTTTCTACTAAATTTTGGACGCTGAATGGATTGAAATGAGTCTCCATGCGCCTGGTCCGAGGAATAACCAACCCCTGTGATCTTATATTGAAATCGGGTTAACTGTTGTTTTATATAACCGAAAACTACTTAGTAATTACAAACAAAAGAGAAGTTAATTAGGTATGTAACATTATTTATTTATATCAACAACCAATGGTCATACCTGCACCAAATATAACGATAAAGAAGAAGTAAAGTGTGGAATTAGGTAAGACAAAATCCAATCTTCCCCAAGAACTTACAAGACCTCGGTATCCATATAAATACCCCCTCAGCCTTTGTCGTCTGCCTTATAATCGCGCTGCCCTCAACAGGAAATGCTATTTGGTCTAAAATCTCCATGTCATTAAAAAATTCTAAATAACTGCTTTGACCTAATCGTTGCTCTTTCTGCCTCGAACCTAATACGTTGAGATGTAGCAGAACAGGGATTTTAATAGCTAGGAGCTCGAGTTGGTGGACTGAGGGAGACCTGTCAATGGAAGCGGGAAATGGATTAGATTGTGCAGCGATCAACCACCATTAGCTTTGTTTGTTGTGTTCTATTGGCTGAAACATGACCAGCTTTCTTCTTGAGATTCAGGAATGAATGGATACTAATCCCTCGCATCCCACATGATGGAGAGTGATCATTTCTGACCCATTTCCTGCTCTCGAAACTATTCAGCCCGATCGGATCAAAGTGGGGAGGGAGGAGTCAAAATTTGTTTTCGAAAAATGGTTTTTCAAGATTTTCGGCGATCTAGGCATGTGGGGTATCATTTTCCACTAAATTTTGGACGCTGAAGCCAAAGAGACGGGTCCTGGAACGATTGGCACCCACTGGAAGAGGTTATGGGTCAAAATGGGTATCTGTCAACCTATTTCAAACGTGGAATTTCGAGATTTCTGGTACCTAGGCGTGTGGGGTATCATTTTCCACTACATTTTTGATGCTGAATCGATTGGCATGAGTCTCCATGCATCTGGTCCGAGGACTTCCAAGGAAGCTCGCAATGGGCATTGGACTGATAAGGAGGATTACTTCCATCTCTGCAAATGATGTGGGTCCACCGTGCAGCAGCAGTCACATGATCAGATGGCTGGTTTGAGGAACTCAGTTTTGGGCGTGTATTGAGAGTTACAGGGAGACAGTGTAAGGTTAGCTGATCTCTGTTACTGCGGTTTTCCAAGATATTTTGACCGCTAGCACTGCCAACATCACCTGCCAAAGAACGGTGAATTCCTGGCAGTTTGTTTCGCACCTAGCAATATCCGACTAATGCGGTTTGTAGTCGATATCATTTGATTATCGTTTCGGACAATCAGGAGGCATTGGCCGAGAGGTAACGGACCGTCGAGGAGCCGGTTTTCTCGAGGGAGGTCCACTGAGTAATCGGCGGCGCCACGTGGGAGGCGGCGTGGGCCTCCACGTCCTTGCCTTGGGTCCTCAGCCCCCAATAACAGTCCCAAGGTCGCACATATGGGCAAACGCCCCGAAGGAACGGGTGATTTTCGCTCGACCTACGCTTCTTCGACCTTGCGAACTGTCATGGACCGATTTTTCCTGTTCGAATTTCCTCAAGTCACAATTGTAGGCGGTTTTTGAAGTCAAAAGTCGTCCAATATCATGGGCATCGTGGGACCAAAAGTAAAGCTAGGTAACACACACACTCAGACAACAGGAAAGAAGACACACTCAGGTACTAAGTTCTTACGTAATATCTACGTATCATTGAATGCAGAGTGGAAATACGCTGCAAATTCTTCAACAGGGTCCCGATGTTCCCCTAATCAGGAGCATGAACCGAAAATGGTACCCCACACCCCTAGGTACCAGAAATCTCTAAAACCACTTTCGAAATAAGTAGATAGATACCCATTTTGACCCATAACCTCTTCCGGAGGGCGCCAATCGTCCCAAACCCGTCCCATTAGATTCAGCATCCAAAATTTAGTCGAAAAAGATACCCTACACGCCTAGATCGCCAAAAATCTCGAATAAGCCCTTCAAATACCCCTTTGACCCTTACCCACTCCGAATTTGTTACGATTGGGCTGAAAATCAGGACCAACAAATGCAAAAATTTCAGATTTTTAGAAAATTTTCTACTATAAAATGGGCTGTGGACGGCGGACGGACATTTTACATTTTTTTACTGACACCTTGAACCGCCAAGAAAAATTGTTTGGACCGAATCAGGTAATTGCATTTATTTATGAAAACAGGTCGATTATTCAAGTAATAACCAACAAAAGCAGGTAAATGTACACGACAGTCAACTGCGGTAGACAAACTGAAATTTCCAAAATTACGAGTGACCTCCCCTTATCAAAATCACAGCAATATTTAGGAATTAGGTATCACTGGAAGGTAAAAACACATTGCAGGATTTATACAATGAGAATTCTTCTAGTTGATTCAGGTTTTGAAAACTAGTGAAGCAGGGAAGCAGTGGTGAATTCGTTCAAAAAGCCCTGCCTACCGAAAAATTCACTCATTTTGTCATATCCCGAGGGCCAAAGAGTAACAGGCATAGCTGGCAAATGTACAAACATGTACACCAACAAGTGCCTCCTCAATTTACCAAAAAGGCAAGGCCAAAAGGCGAACTCTTCAAATAAAATGGAATGTAGGCAAGATAAGTAGAGCCTACCTAGTCAAAAAACCACCTAAGGATTTCTTCTCCACATCATATTTGGGTACTTACTGCCTCTAGGGATATATATGTTGCCCTCCGTAAAAAAGAAGCTTTCTCAAACCTATAGATCTAAAAAATATATTACCAGTGGTGATTAGGTATCACCCAAGTTGCAAAGCAAAAACGCTACAAATTCTTTCACAGGGCTTAGTTATTCCACGGACTAGCAGCATGGAGGCTCATTCTAATCGAATCAGGGTACAAAACTTAGTAGAAAATGATACCCCACACGTCCAGGTATCGGAAATCTCCCAAACATACATTCAAAATGGGTAGATAGATGCCCATTTTGACCCATTACCTCTTCCGGTGGGCGCCAATCGTTCTGGGACCCACTCCAATGGATTCAGCATCTAAAATTTAGTGGAAAATGATACCCCACACGTATAGATTGCCAAAAATCGCGAAAAGACCCTCTACCTAATCAATCAAGAATTCGACTTTATTATTCGCCTTCTATGTTTCTACTGCGGCCCCCGAGTGGACTAGTTACTATCGCGATATCTTCTCTTTTTGACCGCTTCGTCCGACTGCACCAAGACACGATACTGCATGCATCCTCAACACGCTTCTTCAAACGTGACGTGTCAACGGTCCATAAGAAGCCGAGAACAAAACCTCAAGAATTCGCATTTCCATTCCAAGTTCACTCAGATGCAGAAACACGAACCCGACGTAAGAGTTGCATGCTTCACAATGCAAAATGCAGTTTTCTTGTCAAAAGCGGTTTACAAAAAGCTTCATTTAAATTCAAATCAGGATCTTAATATATGCGGGGGAAAGTTTGCATTGTTGCAGTTCACTTTTAAAAAGGTTAACATTTCACGACCTAGATTCCTTCACGTCGTGCAGGAAGGTTCCTTTCTTGCAGGTTCGATAATTATTGTTAAATTTGTTTTTTGACAGGAACGACTGAGTATAATTGAGCATCGCAACTGTTCGGCAATGAGCAAGTTGTCAATACTCAAAAGTCAGTCAAACACATTGGAAGATCGTTATTAGAGAGACACATAAGGAGATAGCACAGAATGTAGAATCGCCAATCGACAAGGAATTATCGTACAAATTAACTGTTCTGTACGTTTTCACCGAATAAACAACACCCTCTAGAAGGTACGACTCAATTAACCAATGATAGCGAATAGGGTGGAGCACTTTGTACAATGTACATTGCACGTTGGTCATTACTTGGCCCAAAATACTGCAATGAGAATTATCGTGTAAATAACAGCACGAACACACGTCATTTGAAAACCTCCCTGAAAATTATTTTACAATGTTATACTATTCCAGGAGGATTTCCCTCATATTTCAAATGTATCATCATAAAAAATAGAAATGAATTAATAAATATAAAATTTAATGTAATGGAACTATTTTTTCCACAACTCTTTTCTCTTTTATTTCCCTTTTTGACCGATTCGAATCATTCTGCTGTACTTTTTTAATTCTTTAAAGAAAAAATATTCCGCTTATCTATTTTTCTAGATTTGTGGCTCGCTCTGGATCGATATGAATCGATTCAGCGTCATACATTTAGTGGAAAATGATAAAACCACTCGCTTTTAAGATCCCTGGATGAGAAATGTGTAAAATCCATTTCTCAACAAAGATATTATGGCTCGTACTGACTCCGTTTGCGGCGAATGGGCTGAAAATGACTTGGGCACTAGTGAAACCAAAAAAGCCTTACATCCAACAACAATGACGACCAAGCAAAATGGATATGCACTAAAACCATGCGTACAAGTTCACAGACAACCTCAAGACCAGCTGTGGGACCAACTGCTTCAACCAGGGCGGATTGTGAGACCGAATTCTGGCCGTCCGGGAAAAAAAGGAGAACAACGGGAGCGCTGACTTCAGCAGATCCGAACCGCGGGAAGTGCCACCGTCTCCCACCTCCGGTGAAGAATCCGATCCCCACCATCGCGCCGGAAAATCAAAAGTTCCTGAAAAACCTCCGGCGGATTTTTGAGCATTCTCGTCGACATCGTCCCGGAATCAGCAGAGCTCCTGGCCTGAGCACTGTCCTGCGCTGAGACCCAGCCACCTCAACGCAGCCCGAACACCAACACAAACCACTCCAAGGTACCAGTGCATTCGGCATATAAGTAAAGTCAAAGCAAACTCCCGACAAGTTAATAAACCTATTTTATTCATGGTTTGGTTTTGATTTGTGTGAACCTGGAGTCCTTTTGGTGTTGCAGGGTTTTAAAAACATTTATCGGGGCTTAAGAATTTCGGGGATTCTGGATAAGTCCCGTCCTGACTGGCCTATGATAGCTTGGCCAGTCCTAGGGAAAAATAACAGTGAGCTTTGGGATTAGATGTCTCGTCGAAACCGAAGCTCACAAAACCCTCAAAAAGTCTATATGCCAAACCATAGATTGTTGAAAACAATTTAAAAGGTCATTTTTCGACCTTTTTACCGACCTTTTTACGACAGACGGGGATATTTTGATATTTTCGGCGATCTTAGCGTGTGGGGTACCATTTTCTTGGACGTTGAATCCAATGAGATGGGTCGATGAAGCCCACGGAAACAGTTTATGTATCAAAATGAGTGGCTATCTACCTATTTCGAATGTTGGTGTTCGAGGTTTCTGGTTCCGAAGGCGAGTGGGGTATCATTTTCCACTAAATTTTTGGACGCTGAATCGATTGGAATGAGTTCCCTTACTCCTGGTCGGAGGAATACCCAACTGCTGCGAAGGAATTTGCAGCATTTATTTATTTGGTTTCTGAAGTCCGAAAAGATAGCTGGTCTAAGCCAAAAATTGAAGACAACTAAAAATATGGGCTAAAACAGTTAGGGTGGCGAGTCCCAGACCCATTCAATTCGATTCAGGGTCCAAAATTTAGTGGAAAATTACACCTCACGCGCCTTGGTACCAGAAATCTCGAAAATACACATTCAAAATGGGTAGATAAATACCCATTTTGACCTATAACTTCTTCAGGTGAATGCCAATCGTTCTGGGACCCATTTCATTGGATTCAGCGCCAAACATTTAGTGGAAAATGATACCTCACACGCCTAGATCGCCAGAAATCTCGAAAATTCACTTTTCAAAATACACATTTTAACCCCTACCCCACCCAAATTTGGTCCGATTGGGCTGAAAAGTTTCGAGGACTAACTAAAGCTGGAAACGGACCCTTGACCCGAATTTCAGATTTTTAGAAAATTTTCTTCTACCAATGTCGGCTTGGACGGCGGACGGACACAAGCTAATTTTGATCTAGACACCCCGAATCAGAGAGATTGACTTTTTGCATGAAAACATAGGTTGATTATTCAAGGAATAACCAACCAAAAGTCCCTTTAGCCGCATCTTACAGAGCGCCAAAGGGATACATGGATGAGCACGAAAGGAGGGATTTATTTGACGTACCGTAGTACTGGAAAACAATACAGGAGCCGCGGCAAAGGAAGATTTACGTAGCGTGACTGGAAGATAATATGACGTTTAATGATAAACCCGCGGTAAACTGCCAATTTCTCACAAGCTTGCCCGTCATAAAGAAACATTACAAACTCACGGTCCATTGACCGAGGAAATTGCAGACGGTCATGGGGAATCTATACTTGGTATTATCTGTCCGAAACATTATTAACACCTACGTTATGTACCTGAGATTGGCAAGGCGGTTAAAGCTAATAAAAATAATACTACCCGTTCGGAAGTTCACCCGGTCATACGGCAGATGTAATTAACACTGGAACATCCTGATTGTTTCACGTTTGGTTGTTCAAATTGAGATTATTCGCTAGTGGACAAACGTTTTCTTATTCCGGGTGATCACTCATTAACTGTATCCCGGACCAAGAATCCTAATCCACCAATTCAAGGTTGACGGCGAGTCTGATTACTCTTCCTGTACTAAACTTCCATCCAAATTAATCAATTCGCGATGGACTGGGTAGGTAGTGTAGGGAGGAGAGCCAGTTCCTAATGAGTGTTTGGTCGTTTTATTTGGATCCACCGATGATTATTCCAAAATGCACCTCTTTATGCGCTTCCTTTCCTTTTCACTGAAGAGGCCCATTTTGGCACGGAAGATGATATTACTAGAGTGATAAGGACATCGAAGAGTGGGACGTTTGTACGGATCTTCCTTCTTATCAGTCAAGCCAATATCATCCTAATCTCCGAGCAATGACAATGTTTCGTCAGTAGCCGGTTGAAAACATTAATGGGAGAGATAACGTATTGAATTCGTTAAACTATGCTGTCATTATAGTAGTCAAAGACACTGAACTGTGCGTCATTTGGACGTTATTTCACCATCTTATGAATTAACCGGCCTTTCATGAATTTTCGTTGCGTAAGTGCTTTAAAAAAAAAAATAATAAAATAAAAAAATAAAAAATAAAAAAAATAAATAAATAAAAATAAATAAATAAATAAAAAACGCTGCAAATTCTGTCACACGGGTTGGTTATTCTTCAGACCAGGCGCATGGAGACTCAATTCTTCAACATGGGGAAAATGAAGGAAACAGTAAGTGTGGAACCCAACCGATTCAGCGTCCAAAGTTTAGTGGAAAATGATACCCCACTCGCCTAGGTACCAGAAATCTCGAAAACACACATTAAATATTCAAGGAATAACCAACCAATAGGTAGATGAATACCCTTTTTTTTACACATTCGAAATGGGTAAATAGGTAACCATTTTGACCCATAACCTCATCCAGAGAGCGCCAATCGTTCCGGGATTCATTCAATTGGATTCAGCGTCCAAAATTAACACTAAATCATACCCCACGCGCCTAGATACCAGAAATCTCGAAAACACACATTGGAAATGGGTAGATAGGCACCCATTTTGACCCGTTACTTCATACAGAGAGCGCCAATCGTTCCGAAACCCATTTCATTGGAGTCAGCGTCCATAATTTAGAGGAAAATGATACCCCACACGCCTAGATCGCCAAAAAACACGAAAATCCAACCAACTAGAGCCGAGAACGGACCCCTGAGACCTAAATTTCCAATTTTTAGAAAATTGTCTACAACCAAAGTAGGCGTGGACGACGGACATTTGAGTTATTTGATCTAGACACCTCAAACGCCCAGAAAAAAACGTACCTTCGCCTTAAACTCGCATTAATTCAATATTTTACTTATGAATGACTCAATAAAGTACCCAC
>CM034002.1:23730109-23811154 GCA_019603395.1 Cyrtorhinus lividipennis | reverse complement strand
ATTGGATTCAGCGTCCAAAATTTAGTGGAAAATGATACCCCACTCGCCTAGATCGCCCAAAATCTCGAAAATCCATTTTTCAAAAAACACATTTTGACCCCTACCCCGCCCAAATTTGGTCCGATCGGGCTGAAAAGCTTGGAGGATCGTCCTAGACCGGGAACAGACCCCTGACCCAAATTTCAGATTTTTAGAAAAATTTCTACTACCAAAAACGGCGTGGACGGCGGACGGCGGACGGCGTACGGCGGACGGCGTACGGCGGACGGCGGACGGCGTACGGCGGACGGCGGACGGCGGACGGCGGACGGACATTGACCTTTTTTGATCTAGACATCATGAAACGTCCAGAAAAAAATTTTGAGCCGAATCGGAGAGGTTGACCATTTGCATGAAAACATAGGTTGATTATTCAAGGAATAACCAACCAAAACGGACCCACGAGCACCGCCCAGTTCAGTTCAATTCGGAGTCCGGATATAGACGCTTTGGGTTATAAATTGTGCCGTGCCGCATTATAAATAGTGCGACAACCGCGTTACAACCGTGTATTGTGATTCTGTCATTGTGTAAATGCGCGAATGTGAACAGTGTATGTACTCAAGTGAACAATTGTTAATAAATTAGTTACTAAGAACATAAATCGTTACAATAAGAAATCCTGAATCTGCTCAACTTCGTAGCTTGGCGCAGTTACTCCTGCAGTGCGCTCTGCCGCTCTGGCAAATGTGCGGCAATTTTCCTATCTTGTTTTTGAGAAAAATAAATCGAAATTAACGGGTACCTTAAATCTTCTGTAGACAAGTGTAGCATCTTTCTGAGGTCTGGATCGCTCGTTTCAATTATTCCCGTATCCAACTGGAAGATGATTTCATCGAAGATTAGGTAGACAAATATAGAGACAATAATACAATGGGAACAGCATCGCGATGATAATATAATCATGATTACTGTGTATCATGTGTACAATTTATTTATTTATTTGAAAAGAAACGGAACAAGCCCAATAATGAATTACAATAATGAATGCAGGTAGTAGGAAATGTACTTGATTCATGATGTTCACTCAACAAGAATTACCTCGATGATGACGTCTGCTACGTTTTTCTTTTGTTTGAAAAGTACATTCGTCGCACCCAGGATGTACCCCCTGATGTTGGGGTCGTTTAGAACGTCCATGTAAGGAAGAGAGAGGTACGGCAAACAGAGGTAGCCCTGTCAAGTGCAATACAAGTTCGTTGGGTGGGTGAATAAGAACAAATACTACCGAGAAAGAAGTAAAAACAGAATCATGTTTTGAAGAGTATAATATTTTTACCTCTTTAAAAATGGTGAGCGGCAGACCACATGATTCGTGATCCATGTTAGCAAGGGCTGCCATTGACGCTTGGTAGCCAGCATCACCTACCAGCAAGTCTATGGATGGATCTCGAGACATGGACGTGTTTTTTTCTCTGTGCTCCGCGTCACTGACAAGATCGCCATCACCGTTGCACACAATTGTTCCATCTATTGGCTCGCAGTTCGTCTTCTGTTCAAAAGTGCAATTTATCATTTGCTATTTGAATTCAAGACAGGTAGAAAATCACAGGGGTTGGTTATTCCTCGGACCAGGCGCATGGAGACTCATTTCTTCAACATGGGGAAAATGGAAACAGTGGGTGTGGTGGGTCCCGGACCAATTCTAATCGATTCAGGGTCCAAAATTTAGTAGAAAATGATACCCCACACGCCTAAATCACCAAAAATCTCGAAAATCCATTTTTCGAAATTCACATTTCGAGGTGAAAAGTTTTGAGGACCAACTAGAGCCGGGAATGGGCTCCTGACCCAAATTTCAGATTTTTAGAAAATTTTCTACAAGCAATGTCGGCGTGGACGGCGGACAGACATTTGACATTTTTGATGTAGAAATTTGAAACGTCCAGAAAAAAATTGTGAGCCGAATCGGAGAGATTGACTTTTTGCATGAATTATTGAAAGAATAACCAACCAAAACAAAGATGCCACTCAATATCACATTCGACTGAATCGCGCCTTCCTTGCCCTACAATAAATTTTGCAAGTAATTAGGCATAAGAAGACCTACTTGTTTACTAGATGATAGAATTCCTTCATTCGCTTCTTGACCAATGACTACAATTCCACTTTTCGGTGAGGTGCTGCAGGGTTTGCCTTCAATAACTTCACATAAATCGTCAGGTGGCAGGGGCTCTGAAGGGGAAACAATAAACATGTTTCTGTTGTTAACAGTTCCCAAAGAGGTGTCGCCATCGCCAGCAGCAGGTTCCCCATCATCAGCAGGTATTTTAGCCGGATATGCCCTTGCAGTGTCAAACTGCGGTACAGGAGACATGGGACGAGATGGTCTGAAATCAAACGAACACGTGAACGTCGAAAAATGATACGTTTGAAGAAGCGTAGTTACAAGACTGGATTCATCACGGAGCAGCAGGAATCTTTAACAATGAATTTGTGAAGCAAGCGTTTGTAATGAGACTTACTTGAAACAAGCGGACTGAGACAAACCCATTTCAATCATTCCAGGATGTAATGATAGGAGAGAAAGTATCGAAGAGCAAAGAGGGTGTACGGGTGACTGGAAGAATAAAACTTTCTTTTCTAAAAGGAGGAGTTTGTACAACAAAAGGACTTTATGCCTCAGCGCTAAGATTAGCTCCCGGGCAGATAAACCTGCAACAAAATAGATGAAGAAATCAGGGAAATGTGGCAGCTATTGGTTGGTTATTCCTTGTGTAATCAACTTATGTTTTCATGCAAAAAGTCGGCCCAAAATCTTTTTTCTGGACGTTTCAAGGTGTCTAGATCAAATCCTCAGACCAGGAGCATGGAGAGTCCCTCCAATCAATTTAGCGTCCAAAATTTAGAGGGAAATGATATCCCACACGCCTAGGTACCAGAAATCCAAATGTCCGTTCGTCTTCCATGCCGATTTTGGTAGTAGAATATTTTTAAAAATCTGAAATGTGGGTCAACGACGGTCGAAATGTGTATTTTGAAAAATAGATTTTTGAGATTTCTGGCAATCTAGGCATTAGGGTATCATTATCGACTAAATTTTGGACGCTGAATCCAATGAGACGGGTCTCGGGACGATTGGCGCCCACTGAAAGAGGTTATGTGTCAAAATGGGTATCTATCTACCCTTTCTGAAGTGGGTTTTTGAGATTTCTGTCACCTTAGCGTGTGGAGTATCGTTTTCCACAAACTTTTGAACGATGAATCGATTGGAATGAGTCTCCATGCTCCTGATCCAGCGAATAACCAACCCCTATGTAAGAATTTGCAGCGTGTCTTACCTACGAACAATTGAGATGATGAATGCAAGTCTCCCATCTGTTCTATACAGGCATTCAGATGCGTATACGTATCTCTAAGTAAGTTAATTTTGGTGAAATCGCCTTCGTCAAAATAAGCATGAGTAATTAATTCCATTTTGACCTGAAAAAGACAAAAACATTTATTGAGCAAAATTGAATTAAATGATATATCATATACGATATAGCGGATTAACAGCATCCAGATTGTTCCAGTTCACTGGAAATAACTTGCCTGAATCTGGCCGTAAAGTGGAACTGTGCTGAGGACGCAGACTGCTTTTTGAACAGTACCGCGAGTCATGTCAGGAGTCCTCACTTTTAATCTCTGCAAATGAAAAAATGAGAATTTGATTAGGTATTTCGTATGAAGGATGAAGATTTCGGAAACGGTCGAGTAGGTTAGGTTATTTTGGGCGCTGAATCGATCATCAAGAACTGATTTCCAGATATATTATAGATGAGAAACAATCAACCAGTAGTTATAAATATACACAAATTTTCTCCAGAGAATTTCGAAAATGGTTTTGGACCTAAACTTACTAACATAAACGTATACCACTAGTTATAAATATAGTAGGGGCTCTTGGATAATTCACTTGAATCCAAGTTTTGGAGAATACATTTAAAAATGCTGCAAACTCTCTCACAGGGGTTGGTTATTCCTCGGACCAGGAGCATGGGGACTCACTCCAATGGATTCAGTGTTCAAAATTCAGTAGAAAAAGGATATCCCTCACTACTAGGTACCAGAAATCTCGAAAACAGACATTCGAAATGGGTAGTTAGATTTATTTATTCATTTATGTTACACAGGAACGAGCCCAGTTGACAGAATGTTGGTCAAAACAGCATTGGTAGGAGTAAGAAGAAACACAACGAATAACCACAAGAAGTTTAAATTTTGTGAAAGGCCGGAATTACAGTGTCAACGGGGAGTAAGCAAAGCATCTAGCAAGCGCCATTTGAGGATGGAAGGAGGAAGGGTGAGTAGATCTATGTCTGTAGCAGCGAGCAGATGGTTGGCAGTGAGCGGCAGACGGCTGAGGGGGCGGTGCAGCATATAATTGGTATTGAGGACCCAAAGGAGTGCTGGAGCCCGGTCTTGGGACCCGGAGACAAGTCTGGGCGAGGAGTAAGAGAACAAACCGCTGAGGAATAACCATATCCGCGATGGTGCGTCGGTCAGCAGGTCAGGAGAAGCGATACTGCGCAAAGAGTGCGCCATAGTCAATGCTGTCACGAGGTATGCCTGACTTGAAAGCGAGGTATTGGAGGAACGCCCCGTGCACCCAATCAATCAGGTCAATGCGGCAGCCATATAACGGGTTTCAGACGACTGAGGCGTACTCGAGGCATGGCTGAACAATGGACGATGCAGTGTGGTGAGGGCTGGGATGTGAGTGAATTCCGGATTGCGAGACGTGCTCATTGAAAGTGAGATACTAATTTTGACCCATAACCTCTTCCGGGAGGGTCAATTGTTCTGGGACCCGTCCCATTGGATTCAGCATTCAAAATTTAGTCAAAAATGATACCTCATTTGCCTAGATCGCCTCCTAGAAACCTCCGTTGGCTCTACAAAATTCGCAGTCTTTTTTTGGCAGGAATCCATTCAGTTTTTCACATAGTTTGTATTCATCAATCAATCAATTCATCAATTGATTAAATGCCTTACATTCCTCAACTGCCTTAGTTTCTGATATCAACAAAACATCAAACATTTCAAAAATTTGCAATAATTATTACTCTCAAAGTTTTTATCAATTCTGTTTACCCAGGTATACCCCTAGTATACCCAGGTCGACGCTTTCTTCTTTCCATTTAAATATGTTGGCATCGCATCCTCATCTGGGGCTGCCTGGGTTCTTTGGTGGCAGCTCTATTCTGGCCAGTAAATTCTCTTGCCTTCGTGATGATGTCCCCCATATCCTGCTGCATCAATGTGTTCGTGACAATGGTGCCCCTCTCTTGTCCAAGCATTAGGCCGCGCGCTGGGCATCACCTGAACATTGTACCGTCTACATCCACCTGGTACCCTCTTGCCATGATGTTGGAATTTGACTTCAACTCAAAGCATTGTTTCATGATATTTAACAGTATAGTGGTGCCTCTTCTGGTGCTGTGGTGACGTCTCGATAAACGACAATGCTGGTTCCTTTCAGTTTTTTTTATGTTGCTGAAAATTCCACAAGCTGTTTTATGGTCAAATTCTGCTCCTTCCAATCAGCTGTAGTCCTACTAAGCGTAAAACACCCAAGAATTTGAAGGTCATGTAAGCCCAATGCTCTGGAACACAAATCGTGAATCGCCGCCATAGGGGAACAACCCTCCGTAATCACTACCCCAAGGAAAATTAGGCTATTTTTCATAAACTCATTCAGAGTAAATTCGCGATTTGCCCTCAGCTCGAAGTAGTTTGCCATCAGTTCTTGATAGTCGTTCTCACCTCCTCAACTCTTCATTCAAATTCTCGTTCATTTCAGTGTTGCAGCCAATCCCCGCTCTTATGACTTCAAGATCCCCATTTGTTTCTAGGGCGCCCATCCGTTCCTCCAACATTTGGTTGGTTATTCCTTGAATAATCAACTTAAATGTTTTCGTACAAAATTTTCTAAAAATCCGACATTTGGCTCAGGGACCTGTTCCCGGCTCTAGTTGGTCCTCGAAACTTTTCAGCCCGATCGGACCAAATTGGGGTGGGGGATGGGGTCTAATGTGTTTTCAAAAATGGATTTTTGGCGATTAAGACGTGTTGGGTATCATTTTCCACTAAATTTTGGACGCTGAATCCAATGAGACGGGTCCCGGAACTATTGGTGCACACCAAAAAAGGTTATTGGTCAAAATGGGTATCAACCTACCGATTTCGAACATGCGTTTTCGAGATTTCTGGTACCTAGGCGTGTGGTGTGTCGTTCTCCATTCATTTTTGGACTCTGAATCGATTGGAATGAGTCTCCATGCTCCTGGTCCGAGGAATAACTAGCCCTTCTGAAAGAATTTCAGATCAGGCAACTGATCTACCTTGGTCCGCCATGGCTCCGAGAAAACGAACTAATTTTTTTCCAGTCTGGGCGAGCGGGATTTCATTTTTCACCATAGAGATGAGACTCATACTTTTGCTCCGAAGAACAACCAACCATTACGGATGAATTTGCAGCGTTTTGGGCTACAATACGTACCGCGATGATCTGCACTTACCTCGACAGGAATTTGACGAAAACAAGATATTCCGAAAACTGTTTCATCAGGCGAATGCAAGCTTGGCAAATGAAAAAACACTGTGTCCTTGTCGTAATTATGAGAGCCGTCTGGCAGGGCAAGGGTCGGTAGATATTTCCATCCTGCAGGAGTATCGTGGCTATCTGGTGATGCTTCAGGAAGCAGCGGAGGATAGGAGTACTCCACCTGAAAACACAATGCTCGATTGAGTTACCTTAGACTGAGGTGGGCATTAAGTATAGCCTTAAGAAATATAAATTATCTGAAAGGAAGAAGATCAAATGAAAATCAATGTTGGAAAGTGACAGAATAAAAAAGAAATCGTATACAGTCTAGTTGGTGCCCGTAATTCCAGTAGACAAAGCTCTTATTCCAACTCCAAAACGGGTTCACTCAGAGAATATACTTTTTTCCATGTTGAATTAAGAACCGTTAATTTCAAAAGGATAGGCATCAGGCGGGTATAGGCAGCTACAACGCCTTACAAACTTCATCAAGGACATATTTCAAGGGAAAGGATGTTTGCAAGGCTACTTTCTTCTATGCTCAACAGGCTTTTGACCGTGTTTGGCATGTTGGCCTTCTCCGGAAGATCAAACCTCACCTTCCATCTAACCTGTACCACATACTTGCCAGCTATCTTGCCAATAGGACCTTCACTGTTGCCATTCAGAATGAGCTCTCCTCCACCCGCTCGATAGAAGCTTCAGTCCCTCAGGGAAGCATTCTAGGACCGTATCTTTATACTATCTTCTGCCACGACATTCCTTTACCAAAAACGCTGCAAATTCTTTCACAGGGGTTGGTTATTTCTCGAACCAGGCGCATGGAGATTCATTCCAATCGATTCAGCGTCCAAAGTGTAGTGGAAAATGAGTGACCAATAAGATTGAAAATTTTCGAGATGATGAAAGAAGAAAAAAGATCAAGGCGGAGGCATGATGGATACAAATCGTAGACAAGGTGGGGCGAGGTGGAGACCAGGCCGAGACAAGGCGGAGGCGAGATGGAGACCAGAACAAGACAAGGCGGAATGAAAGGCGGAGGCGAGATGGAGACCAGAACGAGACAAGGCGGAAACCAGAACGAGACACGGTGGAATGAAAGGCATCTGCTTGGTGGATTTGACAGCTGCTTCCCAAGATCCTCCAAAGTGAGGAGAAAGAGGAGGGTTGAACTTCCATTCAATGGCCTTCATCAATCACACCAGCCACCTCTCAGTGGAATGGAAGTTCAACCCTCCTCTTTCTCCTCACTTTGGAGGATCTTGGGAAGCAGCTGTCAAATCCACCAAGCAGATCTTCTACAAGGCCTTTGGCAATCAGACCTTTACCTCCTGGGAGCTATCCTCTATCTTTGCAAAAGTGGAGGCCATATTGAACTCGCGCCCTCTACAGCCCATATCTGACAGCCCTGCTGATCTAGAGGTCCTAACACCTGGACACTTCCTTATAGGGCAACCTCTAACCGCGATTCCAGAACCGGACTACTCTGACATACCATCAAACCGCCTTAGTCGTTGGGAATTGATACGTGAACGCGTGCAATTCTTCTGGTCTCGCTGGAGGGACGAGTACATTGCCAGCCTTCAACCTCGGAACAAGTGGACTAAGAAACACCCCAATCTAAAGCCTGGAAATGTGGTGCTCATCTCCAATGAAGATACCCCACCATGCAGATGGCCTTTGGCACTTGTGGAGGAAGTCCATCCAGGACAAGATGGTACGGTCCGAGTGGTAACAGTCAGAACTGCACATGGTAAGCTTTACAAGCGACCTGTGGTCAAGCTGATCCCACTCCCTATCTAACTTATCAAGACATCCATCTATCATCAACAACCAGAAACTAATTTAAAAACATGGGGGAAATGGGGAAAACGGTGGGTGCGGCGGGTCCCAGACCCATTCCAATCGATTCAGTGTCCATGATACCAGCCCTAACCAACCCACACGCCCAGGTACCAGAAATCTCATAAACACATATTCAAAATGAGTAATATATACCCAATTTGACCCATAACTTCTTCCAGTTGGTGCCAATCTTTCTGGGACCCATTTCATTGGATTCAGCGTCCAAAATTTAGTGGGAAATGATACCACACTCGCCTAGATCGCCCAAAATCTCGAAAATCCATTTTTCAAAAAACATATTTTGACCCCTACCCCGCCAAAATTTGGTCCGATCGGGCTGAAAAGCTTGGAGGACCGTCCTAGGCCGGGAACAGACCCCTGACCCAAATTTCAGATTTTTAGAAAATGTTCTACTACCAAAAACAATCAATCAATTCATTTATTGTCGTTTCAGGTAACTTAGACCTATACAACAGGAGTTCAGCCACTTTACAAATGTCTAGCAAGTACATACAATGTTTCAAAAAACTAGGTCACATGAGTCGCATAGCTATTATTAATGCGTTTACATTGGAAATTATTTTGTTAATAACTTTGGTTCTTCTGAAGAGTCTACAATATTAATAACAAGAGAACTAAAATAGTCGTTATGACATTTAAAAATATCAAAAATATTATACAAAAAAGAGTGAAGATTATAGAATACAAATCGCACCTACTATGGTTTACATCTTGAAATGTTCATTCATCGCTTTTTTTTCAGATTTTTAATCGTTGATCCTAGCTCGAAGTCCTTAACGTTCCAGTTTCTGATATCTAATTTAACAGGGACCATTCCGAAGTGTTGCAGTCAGACTCTCTTCTTTTTCCTCCCTCTCTTACTCCTAATTTCATTTCTTAGAGGTTTTAGCTGTTCGGGTGACTTGTCACTGTCTGCTTCAGATGAGGTTGAGGTGTCCACTTCAATCAATTTCTTCCCATTTATGTAGAGATGGTCTTTTATCAAAACGGCGTGTTGACCGTTAGCTCTCGCCTCCTTCATCTTCGGTAACAATGTCTTCCGTCGTTGCAACACGGTTGACGTGAAATCCAGAGACGCATTAAACGGGGTATTTTTAAGCAGTCGAAAACCTCGCACAGCTCGCGCTTTGGCCTCGTGACCGTTGAATTTTACCCTCAAGGGCCTGGTTTTATTTGTAACAACATTTTGTCTACGTACTCTAGTCACGAACCTGATATCATCCGGCTTGAGGTGGAGACCCATGAAGTTTTGAAATACTTCTGACGCCTTAATTTTGAGATCGTAGCCGCTTTCCGTATCAGATTCAGGCACATTGTAAAGGATGATATTTTCCTGCTTCTCGTGTTCTAGCAGTTTTTCGACGATTTCTTCTGTCCGTTTGTGAGCATCTTCCGCTAGTCTCGCTCGGTTTTCTAAGGCACTAATTTTTTCCGGGATTGTCGATACGATGTTGATGAGATCCTTTACGACATCTAATTCTCGTAGTTTTTCCATTATAATTTCAAACGCGTCGGTTTCCATTTCGTCAAGGCAGCTGATCAGGTTGCAACTTCGAGACTGGGGAACACGATAGCGCTGCGTCAGCTCCTTTGCTTTGATGAGGTCGACTCCCTTCAACAAGCTGTTCCACTTCTCGGTTGATAAAACTTCAAAAAACGGTATTCAAGATCCACCAATTTTGACGTAATATTTTTTGACTTGACACTAAACCTCTAATACTAACACTCGCCAAAAATGGTGCTACTAGCTCGAGAAAAACCACGTTTTTGGTTGGTTATTCCTTGAATAATCAACCTATGTTTTCATGCAAATGGTCAACCTCTCCGATTCGGCTCAAAATTTTTTTCTGGACGTTTCATGATGTCTAGATCAAAAAAGGTCAATGTCCGTCCGCCGTACGCCGTCCGCCGTACGCCGTCCGCCGTCCGCCGTCCGCCGTCCACGCCGTTTTTGGTAGTAGAAAATTTTCTAAAAATCTGAAATTTGGGTCAGGGGTCTGTTCCCGTCCTAGGACGGTCCTCCAAGCTTTTCAGCCCGATCGGACCAATTTGGGCGGGGTAGGGGTCAAAATGTGTTTTTTGAAAAATGGATTTTCGAGATTTTGGGCAATCTAGGCGAGTGGGGTATCATTTTCCACTAAATTTTGGACGCTGAATCAAATGAAATGGGCCCCAGAACGATCGGCACCCACTAGAAGAAGTTAGGGGTCAAATTGGGTATTTATTACCCATTTTGAATATGTTTTTTTGAGATTTCTGGAACCTAGGCGTGTGGGGTATCATTTTCCGCTAAATCATGGAAGCTGAATCCAATGAAGTGGGTCTCAGGACGATTGGCACCTACTGGAAGAAGTTATGGGTCAAATTGGGTATTTATTACCCATGTTTTTTTGAGATTTCTGGAACCTAGGCGTGTGGGGTATCATTTTCCACTAAATTTTGGATTCTGAATCGATTGGAATGGGTCTGGGACCCGCCGCACCCACTGTTTTCCCCATTTCCCCCATGTTTATGAAATGAGTCTCCATACGCCTGGTCCGAGGAATAACCAACCCCTGTGTAAGAATTTGCAGCGTTTTTTACGATAAAATACAGGACCGATCCACAACACGTGTTGTCTGCTCCGCGTCCAAGGCTGAACTACCAAAAACAGCATGGACGGCGTACGACGGACGGACATTGACCTTTTGGTTGGTTATTCCTTGAATAATCAACCTATGTTTTCATGCAAAAGGTCAACCTCTCCGATTCGGCTCAAATTTTTTTTCTGGACGTTTCAAGGTGTCTAGATCAAAAAATGCTGCAAATTCTTACACAGGGGTTGGTTATTCGTCAGACCAGGCGCAAGGAAACTTATTTAAAAACATGGGGGAAATGGGGAAAACGGTGGGTGCAGCGGGTCCCAGACCCATTCCAATCAATTCAGGATCCAAAATTTAGTGGAAAATGATACCCCACACGCCTAGGTTCCAGAAATCTCAAAAACACATATTCAAAATGGGTGATATATACCCTATTTGACCCATAACTTCTTTCAGTGGGTGCCGATCGTTCTGGGACCCATTTAATTGGATTCAGCGTCCAAAATTTAGTGGGAAATGATACCCCACTCGCCTAGTTCGCCCAAAATCTCAAAATTTCATTTTTCAAAAAACACATTTTGACCCCTACCCCGCCCAAATTTGGTCCGATCGGGCTGAAAAGCTTGGAGGATCGTTCTAGGCCGGGAACAGATCCCTGACCCAAATTTCAGGTTTTTAGAAAATTTTCTACTACCAAAAACGGCGTGGACGGCGGACGGCGGATGGCGGACAGCGGACGGCGTACGGCGGACGGACATTGACATTTTTTGATCTAGACACCATGAAACGTCCAGAAAAAATTTTTGAGCCGAATTGAAGAGGTTGACCAGTTGCATGAAAACATAATTTGATTATTCAAGGAAGAACCAACCAAAAGGTCAATGTCCGTCCGCCGTCCACGCTGTTTTTGGTAGTAGAAAATCTTCTAAAAATCTGAAATTTGGTTCAGGGGTCTGATACCGGCCTAGGACGGTCCTCCAAAGGACTTGGCATCAGGGCATGTAGAGATGAGTATACGTTGTGTGTGAATATTTCCAGGGAAATCTGAAGTCTTATCATTGCCTTATCACACTGGTAGTTGAACCGACAGTGAAGTTATCATAAGTGGCTCATTTCCAGCATCTTCCAATCACCTGTCATCGCACTAGTTTCGCGATAGGTATCGAAATAATCAGAGGACAATGAAGTTTTGATGATCATCGTCATATCATCGTACCCGTCGCTCATCAGTCTTGAATTTCTTCTGTATGTTGTGTAATCGTACTTCTTGAAAATCCATGCTACCGTTGAATTCCATCGGCGAGGCTGATTTTCTGTATTTTCCTACCTAGATTACTCATCATATTTTGGTAATATGCAGATATTTCGCACGGGAAGCAACAGAGTATAAAATAATATTGTAGTTCCAGTCACTCAAGACTCAACTGCACTCTCGGGGAAAATTTTCATCTTCAATTTAAACGAATTTAGAAATAAAATAGACCCGAATTCAGAATATGACATTCAGGTTTGGTAGGAACAATACCTGGCATCCTTTTTTGTGATGAAATCCGATGACGAGAACATGAAGGATCGGCCCCTTCTTACCGTTCTCCATGATTGGAATAAGTTAATGTTCACTACCCATTTTTGACAAATCAGCAAGGAGTACACGAACGATCGTCACTAAACTTTAAGATATGGAGACCGGAAAGTATCCATATACTTGGAGAGTCACGAGTAAAATCAATCAGCTATGTGCATGTAGTGTTGTGGCTGTTGACAGTTCAACAATACAGTGTATCCTGTGTGATTAGAGTGCCATGGAAGAAATCTAGTCGTACTACATGGAAAGAGACACTAACTCACTCTGACGGCTGTTTGGTGAGTCTCATGTTATTCAAACGTGCGGTTCCCTCTTATTTTCAAAATCCCAATGCCATGCAATTATGATGAGGATGTTTTGGTTGAATCAACCTGTTTTCATGCAAAAAGTTATTCTCTCCGATTCGGCCCAAAAATTTTTTCTGGACGTTTCAAGGTGTTTAAATAAAAAACGCTGCAAATTCTTACACAGGGGTTGGTTATTCGTCAGACCAGGCGCATGGAAACTTATTTAAAAACATGGGGGAAATGGGGAAAACGGTGGGTGCGGTGGGTCCCAGACCCACTCCAATCGATTCAGTGTCCATGATTTGGTGGAAAATGATACCCCACACGCCTAGGTTCCAGAAATCTCAAAAACACATTTATATAAAATGAGAATATATACCCAATTTGACTCATAACATCTTCCAGTGGGTGCCGATCTTTCTGGGACCCATTTCATTGGATTCAGCGTCCAAAATTTAGCGAAAAATGATACCCCACTCGCCTAGATCGTCAAAAATCTCGAAAATCTATTTTTCAAAAAACACATTTTGACCCCTACCCCGCCCGAATTTGGTCCTGAAAAGTTTGGAGGACCGTCCCAGGCCGGGAACAGACCCCTGACCCAAATTTCAGATTTTTAGAAAATTGTCTACTACCAAAAACAGGCGTGTGGGGTATCATTTTCCACTTAATTTTGGACCCTAAATCGATTGGAATGGGTCCCGCCGCACCCACCGTTTTCCCCATTTTCCCCCAAATTGAAGAAATGAGTTTCCAAAGACCAACCCCTGTGAAAGAATTTGCAGCGTTTTGGTAAGTTATTCCATGAATAATCAACCTATGTTTTCATGCAAAAAATCTCACCGATTTGGCCCAAAATTTTTTTCTGGACGCTTTAAGGTGTCTAAATCAAAAAAGTCAAACATCCGTCCGCCGTCCGCTCCGTTCTTTGGTAATAGAAAAATATCTAAAAATCTGAAATTTGGGTCAGGGGTCTGTTCTCGGCTCTCAAAATGTGTCTCTGGGGTCAAAATGTGTATTTCAAGATTTCTGGTGCCTAGGCGTATGGGGTATCATTTTCCGCTAAATTTTGGACGTTGAATTCAATGAAATGGGTCCCGGAACGATTACCGCCCTCTGAATGAGGTTCTGGGTCAAAATAGGTACCTGTTACCCATTTCGAATGTGTGTTTTCGAGATTTCTGGTACCTAGGGTTGCGGGGTATCATATTCCACTAAATTTTGGACCCTGAATCGATTGGAATGGGTCTGGGACCTGCCACACCCGCTGCTTCCCCCATTTTCCCCATGTTGAAGAAATGAGTCTCCATGCGACTGGTCCAATAACCAACCCCTGTGAATAAATTTGCAGCGTTTTTGACGTAGGTTTTATGATTAAAAAAAAATCTTTCAAAACCATTATAAATCTCAAACTGGTCAGGACATTTTTCAACGAATTGAACCTCTCCAATACCACGTAACTATGTACAATCCTTTTGCCAGACTGCAGTTAGCTTGAAGAATTTTGTTTTGCATCATGATCTTCTATTCTCTTAAACGGTACATGCACGTTTTCAATCATCACTATGGATAGAAAGAAGTCAGCAAACACTATATAAGAGAAAATAAGAACATAAAATATAGATTCCATTCTAATTTGGATACAATAATAATTCAGAGACTACAGAACAAGTATTATATGAGAATACAAGTAGCAGTATTACAAATTAGGAATAAAATATTGGCAAGTACCGTGGAATAATACTGTAACGATTTATGTTCTTAGTAACTAATTTATTAACAATTGTTCACTTGAATACACTGTTCACATTCGCGCATTTACACAATGACAGAATCACAATACACGGTTGTAGCGGTTGTCGCACTATTTATAACGCGGCACGGCATGATTTATAACCCGAAGCGTCTATATCCGGACTCCAAATTGAACTGAACTGCGCGGCGTTTCTGGGCCCGTTTTTATACCTGCTGCCTGGTCGAGAACGTTCTGGGACGAACGGGGAGGTTCCCGAATGTTCGAGACCCTTAAACCTCCACAGGTCGTTGACCTTGCGACGCCAGCAGCCCATTTGACAGGCGCCAGTGGGGGCCCGCAACAATACATACACAATAAGAGATGTAACGATAATAAAAACATTGATGAATTCAGCTATCTCAGTTAACACCTAACTGAATCCAGAGAGACAGAGACCAATGAGACTATATGGGTTTTGGTTGGTAATCCCTTGAATAATCAAAATGTGTGTTTCGAAAAATGGATTTTCGAGACTTTCGGCGATCTGGGCGTGTGAGATATCATTTTCATTCATATCAACCATGGACGCTGGATCCAATGAGAGGGGTCTCGTCTTTTTTTCCACTATCCATTTTGAGGCCAGGTAACCCTTCGAGGTAAACCTTAAATACTAGAGTCGGCCTCCTCAAAAAAAAAAAAAAAAAAAAAAAAAAAAAAAAAAAAAAAAAAAATTTTTTGATAACATTAGACTTCTACCTGCTCCAAATTTCGTCCGATCGGACTAAAAAGTTTCGAAGACCAACTAAAGCCGTAAACGGGTCCTCTACCATAATTTCAGATTTTTAGAAATTTTTTTAGTCTACTACCACAATTGGCGTGGACGGCGGATGGACACCTTGAAACGCCCAGAAAAAAAATCTGCAAATTCTAACACAGGGGTTGGTTATTCCTCGAATGAGGGAAACAGTGGGTGTGGCGGGTCCCAGACCCAATCCAATCGATTTAGGGTCCAAAATTTAGTGGAAAATGATACCCCACACGCCTAGGCACCAGAAATCCTGACACATACAAAATGGGTGGATACATACCTATTTTGACCCATAACTTCTTCCGGTGGGTGCCAATCGTTCTGGGACCCGTCCCATTGGATTCAGCGTCCAAAATGTAGTGGAAAATGATAACCCACTCGCCTAGATCGCCCAAAATCTCGAAAATCCATTTTTCAAAAAGCACATTTTGACCCCTACCCCGCCCAAATTTGGTCCGATCGGGCTGAAAAGTTTCGAGGACCCGTCTCGGCTGGTAACAGACCCCTGACCCAAATTTCAGATTTTTAGAAAATTTTCTACTACCAAAAACGGCGCGGACGATGGACGGCGTACGGCGGACGGACATCGACCTTTCTTGATCAGGACATCATGAAACGTCCAGAAAAAAAATTTGAGCCGAATCGGAGAGGTTGACAATTATCATGAAAACATAGGTTGATTATTCAAGGAATAACCAACCAAAATCATCATAGGTTGATTATTAAGGAATAACCAACTAGGGATAAAAATCGATTTCTGATTGAATCAACATTTCGATTTTTCAACACTAATTTTCCGATTGGAAATCGATTGTTTTTGCTAAAAATTTTGTTTACGTTTTTGAATAGGATAGTTATCATAGAAAATAACGCGATATTGGTTTAACTACTACTAATTCAATTAAATGGAAACTGGGGAAGATGATAGGATAGAATCGATATACTTGTATTCACGTAAATTACGTATCACCTCGAAAAAAGATATAAAACACTTTTATAGCCAAGCACCAAAGTCAATATGGCCAAAACCGAACCACACAACACCTCGAGGTTACAACCTTTTCCACGACAGCAGCACTCAACAGAGACCTCCCTAGTTCTACTGTAGATGACGCTCGTGTATAATGTCACTTAGCTAAGAGGGGAATGTCAAGGATTGGGTAGTTGTCCTCAAACCTCAACAGAATTAGTAGTAGTTAAACCAATATCGCGTTATTTTCTATGATAACTATCCTTTATTATTAAGATTATATTATGTTGCTACAACTGAATATATGATTCAAGTGTTTCGACCATAAATATATTCTTTGGCCCTCCTTTTTATTATATATAATTATGTATATATTAACCTCCTTCTTTCATGTAGATCAAAACCAAATATGCTCTCGCTTTTTTAAAATGTTTAGTGATACGAAGTTTATATAATTCAATTAACCCCGTTATCCTACTGATAAACAGATGTAATTTTTTAGTCCTAGATGAGTAAATAATATACCTACTTATTATAGTCATTGGTTATTGCCTATTATTCGTCAGCCACCTACTTTTCCCTCCCAGCCAATTCAATCATTTTTGATAGTTTGACACCTCTCCAACAAGGTTAAAAAAAATTAATAATAAAGCAGCTACGGTCAATTAATCTTTTATGAACATGAAATAAAATGAAAAAAGGTTATACTTTCAACGTAAAATTGCTGCATTGAAATACTGCGTTTGCGCTCAGTTGCTGTTACATCAATCTGTAATGATCTTAGCTAGAAAATCGATGTTTCTAAGCCGATTAATCGAAACAATTTTTATCTCTGATTGGACTGTCGATGTTGATAATCGAATGTTTGGTTCCGATGTTTTATCCCTATTACCAAAATGTTTAGCCGAATCGGAGACTAACTTTCATGAAACGTGGGTTGGTTATTCAACGAATAACCAAACAAAAAATCTATTATAGGGTTGTAACTTTAATTGGCATTTCTTGTGCGATCTGAACGGCATGTGAAACTACCTAACTACTTCGCAGCTTATCCACGAGAGCGCATTGCAATCTGTATGCACTCAACAGGAAACAAAAACTTGCCAAGCTCTTGGTTCAAAAGTGTATGTAAAAATCACTATATTATCCTTAATGACTGAGTCTCTTTATTTTTTGGGTTTATAACCCTCGCCTTAAAATTTTGTCTGAAATAAGTTTGTGGTGAGTGAGTTGGATTTCGGTCTTGCACTTTTCAAAGAAATTCCAATTCTGTGAGTTGACAAAAAGAAAACAATCATACCTACTCCAATATGGCCGTTTGCTTGGGAACTTCGGTTTTGTCGCTCTCCTCTCATGTTTGAGGTCGGATACACGAACTTTTCTCACGGAACGGAAAGTGTAATTTGTTTTCATCTGAATCAGTTTGGAAAAAGTGGATCAGGTATTCTATGGTTTGGTGTTGATGACCATGAACTGTATGGCTTTCCTGTTTCGAAGAAAGTAAAAGGTGAACTACTGAAGTGTTCAGGGAACTCGGAGAATGCTCCGTCAGTTGTAAACGTGAGTGATAAGTTATAAACTATTTTGCCGTTGTTTGGACTGTAGGTGATCCCAGATAGAATGCGCATGGTTTGTCTGGTAAAGGAATCCCAACACTTATGAACGGCTCACATCCTCGGAGTTCCTCCATTCGGGGACCGCAGAGTAACAGTAGGAGGCAAAATAATTATTATATTTCCTTGAAACAAACGATTACCATAAGACGCTAATATTACCACGAAACCAATTATAGACGCAGAATTGAAGTTCTTTTGAGTGTCATACAAATGCTTTTCACTACACGGCTTCAATTAACACAGCCTATTCCATAGTAATCATTCAGTAGAAAAACGAGCATTCCCAATGTCAACAATGCAGTGGGCTTCATTAATTTTCAAGCCAACTAATCACAAAACGCTGGTATTTCTCACACAGGGGTTGGTTATTCGTCAGACCAGGCGCAAGTAGACTCATTTCTTCAACATGGGGGAAATGGGGATAACGGTGGGTGTGGCAGGTCCCAGACCCATTCTAATCGATTCAGGGTCCATGATTTAGTGGAAAATGATACCCTACATGCCCAGGAACCAGAAATCTCATGAACACATTTTTAAAATGGGTAATATATACCCAATTTGACCCATAACTTCTTCCAGTGGGTGCCGATCGTTCTGGGACCCATTTCATTGGATTCAGCGTCCAAAATTTAGTGGAAAATGATACCCCACTCGCCTAGATCGCCCAAAATCTCGAAAATCCATTTTTCAAAAAACACATTTTGACCCCTACCCCGCCCAAATTTGGTCCGATCGGGCTGAAAAGCTTGGAGGACCGTCCTAGGCCGGGAACAGACCCCTGACCCAAATTTCAGATTTTTAGAAAATTTTCTACTACCAAAAACGGCGTGGATGGCGGACAACGGACAGCGTACGGCGGACGGACATTGACCTTTTTTGATCTAGACATCATGAAACGTCCAGAAAATTTTTTTTTAGCCGAATCAGAGAGGTTGACCATTTGCATGAAAGCATAGGTTGATTATTCAAGGAATAACCAACCAAAACGCTGCTAATTCTTTCACACGGGTTGGTTATTCCTTGGACCAGGCGCAAGGAGACTCATTTCTTCAACATGGGGAAAATGGAAACAGTGGGTGTGGAAGGTCCCGGACCAATTCCAATCGATTCAGGGTCCAAAATATCGTGGAAAATGATACCCCACACGCCTAGGTACCAGTAATCCCGAAAACACATATTCAAAATGGGTAATAAATACCCAATTTGACCAATAACTTCTTCCAGAGGGCGCCAATCGTACCGAGACCCATTTCATTGGATTCAGCGTCCAAAATTTAGTGGAAAATCGTGCCCCACACGCCTAGGTACCTGAAATCTGGAAAACACATTCAAAATGGGTAAATATGCACCCATTTTGACACATAGCCTCATCCAGAGGGCACCAGTTTGATTGTGTTCGGCGTCCAAAAGTTAGTGGAAAATCATAACCCACACGCCTAGGTACCAGAAATCTCGAAAGCATTCAAAAACTCTCACCATTCAAAATGGGTAATAGTCATTTTGACTCATAACCGATTCCAGTGGGTGCCCAGCTTTGGAATGAAAATCTTGTTTTCTCCAGAATCAATACCTATTTAATTAGAGTTCTCTTAATGTATGCGATTGTCAGAAATACGGTTTCTCAGTCACGATTTCACTTCATTCTTGAAGATAGCTGCTCACAGATGTAAGTACTGCCAAAAAGAGATGCTGTGGCCAGAGTATGAGATGGAACATACTGGAAATCGATCAGCTTCAACATACCACTCCAGAATTCCAAGGTTTTTAAATTTCTCCTGTTAATCGCTATGCACTGAAAGTCAATAAGTTCCATTTGTATATATCTGGAATAGTCTTCTACATTATCACTGAATGAAGCACTAAAAAGCTTCATCATATTTTTATTTTGTATGAAGTCTAAAAACCTGTTGCTAAAATCTTGTAGCATGGAGAGTGCTTCACTGTACTTTTCTTTGTTTCAAGCTTCACATTGCGACAGTGATGGAAAATGTGGGAAGTCGCCCAGTAGTACTTGATTCTTCCACAAACGTTCCAATTTTTTCCAAGATTCCAAATTTTCCTCTCAAACGTTGTTTGGAAACAATATCATTCGGCGGGCTGCGTGTTGAAGACTACTGCACTAATGTTATGATCCAATATTGTAACAGAATTTTCAAGGTTCGTGCGCGGGCGAGCGCAGATCTAGATGGTCTCATTTTAGTTTCATCAGGCTCTGAGTATGCACGCAGAGCACCATTATCGTCAAATCCTCACGATCCATCAACCACCAAGATGATTTTGAAGCAGAGAAACCTGGAAAAACGTAGTCCTTACGAGAACTCGTCTATTTCAGGACTCACTCCTAGCTGAGTAGCATTTTGATAGTGTTACTAAGGTCTGCCTTGGCCTAAAACTGGAGTTTCTCAGTGGGCTGATGACAAATCCCAATCCAAACCCGGCATGTATCAGTCAACACTCACTGGATAAGCGTTCAATACTCGAGCTGCAGGTGACAACGAGGCTGTAATAACGCAAAATCAAACGT
The DNA here is from genome assembly GCA_019603395.1 of Cyrtorhinus lividipennis. Lineage (NCBI taxonomy): Eukaryota > Metazoa > Arthropoda > Insecta > Hemiptera > Miridae > Cyrtorhinus > Cyrtorhinus lividipennis. The sequence continues at coordinate 23,790,613 of CM034002.1, read as the reverse complement.
TCACGGAGATGTGAAAAGAACTAAAGCCTTCAGAAGCTGTCAATCTACCAGAAGAAAACAGTCTGAAAAAAAAAGTACTCGAATGAAGATCCCTGGGATTCAACCCTTGGACGTTCTGGTAGAGCACGAAGTCTTGAAGCAGCAAAAAACCGTCTACTTAGATAGCTTTTGACGCTTGAAGGTTTTTTCTTAGATTGTGATGACTCGGTACACTTACCCTCCATCACACGTAATCACTCCTTGATGAAATGCACTACAAACAAAAATACCTTTGAAACTATATCTGGACATATAGTCTGCACAAAGGAATGTGCATGCAGATTAGGAACACGAGAGGCAGCATTTCAGAAAGAGCTTTTGGAGCAGCTCAAATCTCTTCCTTTGCTTTTCCAAGTTTTTATCATGAGTGTTGACGATGAACCATCAAAAAGTTTTGCGGTTTGGCACAGCAGTTGATTCATCCCTGATGAAAGTGGCATTTGGAGCATTCTTGAAAATGTTTTAATATCTGTCCAAAAAATGGCTGGAAATTGTGGTCCGTCGGACAAGAAAAGACCAAATTTGTTCAGCAAGTTCTGAAACATTCTTATTTTGAAGGCAGAAACAAATCGTTGATTTTCTTGCTAACTCAATGGCACTTGATTGTGAAGACAAAAATTGTGAGTTTTCAGCCCTTATTTTTGGAATTGATTATTTTCTTTAACCTCCTTTCTGTTTTGCTTGAAAGATTGCGAAATCCTTGATTATACCTTTACCAGTAGAGGAGGCATGCCAGCGTCAGCCGTGTATGCATTCAGTTTTCCATCAATATACATTTCTTTTTTCTGTTTCAGGGCTTATTGTTCCATTGAGGAGATGGTTTATTATTAGAAATGGTTCACATGAACAGCGCCTATGCATTCGATTTCTGGCATCGGAGCTCCTCCGATCAAAATGTGGAGATCAGCTGCTTGCTCCCGTACGGGATCTTCATTCCGATGGAAGTCAATCGAAATGCGACCTTTCACGAAATCAAAGTGGTCAGTATACTTACCAATAGCATGATATTTTTCTAACAATCAGAAATTTTTGATTTAGTGCACACTTGTATTCAATTTAACGTATTCTCAATGTGGATGGCGTCGAAGGAAAAACGATGTTGCATACTGTACAGAAAGCATAATCTTATATTTTCCACTTTTCCTCTTGTCTAATAGTAAGTTCGTTAGAATAGTCCAGTACAATAAGTTTTTCAAAAGACTCAAGCGAAAGAAAAATCTGCAAATTCTTACACACGGGTTGGTTATTCCTCGAATGGGGGGAACAGTGGGTGTGGCGGGTCTCAGACCCATTCCAATCGATTCAGGGTCCAAAATTTAGTGGAATATGATACCCCACACGCCCAGGTACCAGAAATCCTGACACATACCAAATGGGTGGATACATACCCATTTTGACCCATAACTTCTTCCGGTGGGTGCCAATCGTTCTGGGACACACATCATTGAATTCAGCGTCCAAAATTTAGTGGAAAATGATACCCCACACGCCTAGGTAGCAGAAATCCCGAAAACACATAATCAAATTGGGTAATAAATACCCAATTTGACCCATAACTTCTTCCAGTGGGTGCCAATTGTTCTGGGACCCATTTTATTGGATTCAGCGTTCAAAATTTAGTGGAAAATGACACCTACTCGCCTAGGTAGCAGAAATCCCGAAAACACATATTCAAGATGGGTGTATCTATGGGGCACTACGACACTAATTTACTAATATAATATTGAGAAAACGTAGGTAATTTAGAAGGCTATAATAATTGTATTAAATTGAATTGAATGGTACGAATAAAAAGCTCGGACAGTAAAAAGAATTGTAGGCAACTGCTCAAAATTGGTTGCTAAGTTTAACAGCTGGTTATTAACAACAGGATATGACGATGTGTTTGTTTGTCTATTCGGCTGAAGTCACCCACATGGGTAATAAATACCCAATTTGACCAATAACTTCTTCTAGAGGGCGCAATTAGTTTTCATTAAATTAGTAAGAATTTGTGAAAATTACAGTGATTCCAAAAACGAAAATCCATTTTTTAATTTTTAAAGAAAAAATTTTGCTCCTCTATTTTCTAGTTTGTCTAGTTTCCTTGATATTAATGAATCTTTAATTATGTTTTCTATAAAAAGGAGAAGTTCAACCTTATTCTTAAGAAAAAGAACCGCTCTGACCAATTTTTCAGTTTTCTATTAAGGAATATTTATTTGGTACCTAAGCGTGTGGGGTATCATTTTCCACTAACTTTTGGGCGCTGAATTCAACGAAACGGGTCCCGGAATGATTGCTGCCCTCTGGATGAGGCCATGGGTCAAAAAAGGACTATCTATTACCCATTTTGAATGTGTTTTCGCGATTTCTGATACCTCACACTATCATTTTCCACTAAATTTTGGACCCTGAAGCGATTGGAATGGGTCCGGGACCCGCCACACCCACTTTTTTCCCCCATTTTCCCAATGTTGAAGAAATGAGTCACAATGCGCCTTGTCGGTATCATTTTCCGCTAAATTTTGAACGCTGTCGATTGAAGCATTTTTTTTTTTTTTTTTTTTTTTTTTTTTTTTTTTTTTTTATAACGTTCTTGATACAGCAACAGATTACGGGTCCAACATGCCACAGACTTTTCTTTTCTTTGAAAACTTAATTTGTCCATCTACTTGCAGGAACTTTTCGAAGAGGCAACCCGTTTTCCTATGGGATGGCGCCTCACGGACGCTCCTCGCTACGTATTCTCCATCGTCAACAGCATGGCCGAAAGAGAAGAAATACACGACGAGTCTCGCAAACTTTGCGACGTCAAACCTTTTGCTGCTCTTCTCAAACTCGTCGAAAAGCAAAACGATTACCGCGAGAGGAATTTGAACGCACAGATCAGCCATCTTATAGGACGAGGTGGTTTTATTGATTTATTTACATAGATAACGTGAATGTCCACCTTGATTCAACGACCTCATCGATTATACTCGTATACGACTAGTCTTGGCTCACATCTGAACAACTTCCTTGAATATATTTCCAGGTCAACACGAATTTGATGCGTTGAAGAACTCAGAAGTCAATCATTTCCGCTGGAAGATGAAGAACCTCATTGAAGACGTTCAGAGGCAAAGGCGGAATAAGAACTGGGACGAGTGGCTACACTGTCAGTTCCCACCCAGGATAGATACCATCGACGACCCCAAGCAACTCTATAAACTGCCCAGTTCGATGAAGTCAAATCTCAAGAATGGAAACCTCATGCTGCAGATCAAATTCTACAATAATGAAGTGAGAAACTTCACCCACCTGGCTCACAATGCAGTGACTGAGGTCTTAAGGAGGTTTTTCAATGAAAGCCTTTTAACATGTAAATACTCAATTTTGGCGTGTGGCAATCAATTTTGAGACTCATATGAATCGACTCAGCATGTAAAATTTAGTGGGAAGACCCAATAATTCTCGAGACCCCGTTCCAAAATACCTATTTTGACACATACCCTATTTCTGGTTATATGTACATCGTTCAGGAACGCATTTCAATCAATAGGGCTCCAATAAAAATTTTCAAGGTGTCTAGATCAAAATTAGCAAACGTCCGTCTGCCGTCCACGCCATTTTTGGTTGTAGGAACTTTTCTGAAATTTTGTTCGGGGACTTGTTTCCGGCTCCATCTGGCCCTCAAAACGTTTCAGCTCGACCGGACCAAACTTGGGGGGGGGGGGGGGGGTCAAAATGTGTTTTTGAAAAATGGATTTTTGGCGATTCAGGCGTGTGGGGTATTATTTTCGACTAAATTTTGGATACTGAATCCAATGAGACGGGTCCCGGGACGATTGGTGCCCACCAGAAGAGGTTATGGGTCAAAATGGGCATCTATCTACCTATTTCGAATGTTCTTTTCGAGATTTCTGGTACCTAAGCGTGTGGGGTACCATTCCCCAACCAGTAGGGCAGTAGCAGGGTATCCATTTACCTATCTTGAAAGTAGGGTTTTGAGATATACAGCAATCGAGGCGTGTGCGGTATCATTTTCGACTAAATTTTGGACGCTGAATCCAATGTGACGGGTCCCAGGACGATTGGTGCCCACCGGAAGAGGTTATCGGTCAAGAAGGGGAATATATTATATCCATCTTGAAAATAATGTTTTCGAGATTTCCTGTACCTAGGCGTGTGGGGTATCGTTTTCCACTAAACATCGGACGCTGAATCGATTGAAATGAGTCTTCATGCTCCTTGTCTGAGGAATAACCAACCACTGAGAATGAATTTGCAGCGAATTTGCGATAGGGTGCCGGCGAACTTATTTGGAGATCATGACGAAATAGATTGATTGATTGAATTTGTTTATCTAGCGACCAAGGGCGTGTTAGGGCCTAGTGGCCCTCTCTTCCACCCTTTCTGGATAATGATAGAGTCACGAAACTGATACATGATTGAGCAACTGATTGACTTTAGGCCTTGCTGGCCCACGCGATCTCCTCCATCCCCATATAATCGCGACCAACTCTCACCTTTGATATGCTTTCACCCCTATTCAATATCTGTTATGGATAATGGGTGATTTACTGGTACATCTGGAGGGTGCCTGGGTTGGACAGCCCTTGAAATGTTACTCTATGTAAAATGTATGATTTATAGAAGGAGCGCCTGGTTGGCCAGCTCCGAGGGTGCCTGGGTGGTCAGCCCTCTGAGTGTTATCCCATGCAATATTCGCGCATAGTAGAACCTCTGAATGTTGTACTATGCCAAACATATGCATGATCGAAGGAGCGCCTGGTTGGCCAGCTCCGAGGGTGCCTGGGTGGTCAGCCCTCTGAGAGTTATCCCATGCAATATCTGCGCATAGTAGAAGGAGTGCCTGGGTTGGCCAGCTCCGAGGGTGCCTGGGTGGCCAGCCCTCTGAATGTTGTACTATGCCAAATATATGCATGATCGAAGGAGCGCCTGGTTGGCCAGCTCCGAGGGTGCCTGGGTGGTCAGCCCTCTGAGAGTTATCCCGTATACAATTTAAGTATGGTAGACAGCCCCTGAGAACAAGTTAAGGTTAAGGCTTCAACATCCTGCTATGACGACTCATGTTCAACTAACTATTTTCCACAAGGCACCAACACTCCCTATAGAAGGAGTGGTGGAAGCCCTTCGCAAACCTTCCCACGGTGGGAGCGATTCCTGGGAGTGTTCCTGGAGGGAGTGAAGGAAGCTCTCTACGCCGTCCTCTCACCCCGTCTGCTCCTGCACTTTACAACCTTCCAAACTCGTCTGCTGCCAAAGGAGACGACAGAGCCCGTCGAGTGCTTATGTTAGATAGAATCTTGGCCCAAACCCCTGATTGGAACCTTGTGCCGTTTGTGACTAACCATTGCATTATGTTGACAGTTCTCTTTCACCATAAGTTCACCGGTTACGACGACGCCAAATCAACTGATGATCACGGTCTTGGCCAAACGGACTTTCGCTCTTCACTGCCAAAACGGTCAACCTTCTAACTTCGTCTTCAAAGCCAAAGGACGCGAAGAGTTCCTGGTTGGTAACCGGCCACTTATCCAGTTCATTTACATTCAAGAGTCCCTCTCAAACGACGAAAATCCTACCCTTATCGTCGTCCCTGTTTCTGAAGTCCCAGGTTAGTTCCAAATAATGCTCCATTCTGATGGGATAAGTCATTTAAATGGAGCGTTAAATTACTATACAACTTTAAAACTATTTCTTACCATAACATGACTATATTACTACTCATTTATATAAAACTACTCCTTGGTTTTTCCCAATAATAACATTTATTTTATTTATTTATTTAGTAGTTGTTGAGGACATGCAATTATAATAGGGACACAAGTTTATGAGCATGAACAATAATACTTTGTGAAATACCTTAACTACTTATTGCTAGGGATAGGCTTAAGCCCGTGTCGCCCAGCAAGAATCGCTGTTGGTACTAGAGATCACAATTGCTGAAAGTATTACTACGTATTACAAACCGACTAGTATACAATTCTTTATACAAGTATACGTTATAAACTACATGCTTGGAATAATAATTGTTTTTAGCGTTCACTCCTTCTCTACCTTCGATACCCGGATTTATGAGCCAACTGATTATTCTCCTCTTGTACATACTATGGGACACCAAACGGGAACTTTAGGTCAGAAGGAACTGGGTGCATGATATAAATAATATAGTGTGGACTTCTTGTTGTCTGAGTCAAGTTCGGTCTTGGGGTTAACCACATTTCCATGTACTCTGTATCTTGTGGAATGATGGTGAGAGTTGAGGCCATCATCCATCTCTGTGGTACGACAGGAGCAGCACTTTAATAAATAGTTGTCGTGGTGACAGGACTCGGAAAAGCTTTATATGCTCTGACTGTTGGGTACCCGAATTTGGGTGGGGTAGGGGACGAAATGTGTGCAAAAAATTATCCCACTTTGAATATTCCATATATTTCAAGATTTCTGATACCTAGGACGTGTGGTGTGGGGTATCCTTTTTCACTCACTTTTGACGCTTGAATTCAACGAAATGGGTCCCGGAACGATTGGTTGCCTTCTTGATTGAGTCCAGTGGGTCACAATGGGTGCCTAATTAACCCATTTTCCTGCTAAATTTTTGGACCCTGAATTCGATTGAGTGGGGTAGCGGGACGAAATGTTGTGAAAAAAAAATGGATTTTTGAGGTTTTTTTGCAACTGTAGGTGTTGTAGAGTATTCATTTTCTACTAAATTCTGACGCGTGAATTCCAATGAAACGGGTCCTGGGACGATTGGCACCCACTGGAAGAGGTTATGGGTCAAAGTGGGTATCTATTACCCACTTTGAATATTCCATATATTTCAAGATTTCTGATACCTAGGCGTGTGGGGTATCATTTTTCACTAACTTTTGGACGCTGAATTCAACGAAATGGGTCCCGGAACGATTGGTGCCCTCTTGATGAGGCCATGGGTCAAAATGGGTGCCTATTAACCCATTTTCCGCTAAATTTTGGACCCTGAATCGATTGGAGTGGGTCCGGGGCCCGCCACACCCACTGCTTCCCCAATTTTTTATTGATGAAGAAATTAACCTCCATGCTCCTGGTCCGAGGAATAACCAATCCGTGTGTAAGAATTTGCAGCGTTTTTATGAGCATATGTTGCACAACATTAAATCTTCAAGTGTGAGGGATAGGTACCCCCATGCTACAATGCCATATTGGATGACCGATTGAACCAGGGAGGTATAGATCAGGCGAAGTTTGTCAGTCTGGAGATATTTTCTGATATAATAGAAGACATGGAGAAATCTCCTGAGTTTCTTTTCCAAAAATTCGATGTGCTCACCAACTCAGTTTTTCATAGATTTTACACCTAAATATCGAAGAGTGGGTTTACAAGGAGATGGTAGATGGTAAAAGACACCTAGAGGAGGGGTTATGGGTGGCCCCAAGCGCGGAAGCCTGGTGGCTTGTGCATCTCTTGTGTCCCATTCTTTTAGTCCACAAACAGCCCTAGTCCCCTGATGGGGGTTGTTAGGTTGTGGACTAACTTATTGCAGGGTACAGTTCTCTTTGGAGTTTGTGTCCCAAAGAGGGTGTATCTGCGGGGTGTGAGTGCTGGGCTTTCAAAGTTATGTGAGTTGCAGTTTCGTCTGCTTCCTCACAGAGTCTTCATAGGGTTGTTGATTGTGTTACCCCTATGCGGTTCAGATGTAAACGCAGAGGAGCGAAGCCGGTTAGTAGGCCAACTATCGCTCTTAGGTCGCCGCGTTTAAGTCAGAGTAGGTCCATGGTGAGTGATGGGTGGGGTTTTTCCACCGTACGCTTACTGTGGGCATGTCCTTCAATATTCCGCCGTCTGTCAGTGTGTTTCTTGTACGTCCACTCTTTGATGGCGGCTCTGAAGGAGCTTTTGGGCAAATCTATAGCCGGCTCTGGGCCCATGAAGGGTGTTTTGGAGCCCCTCCTGGCCAGCTCATTGGCTTTTTCGTTGCCCTCAATTCCCCTTTGCTGCCACCCACTCAAGGGACACTGTATTGCGGGCTGCTAGAGCTCAGAGTCTTTCACCACCTTAGATGAGATGTTGGATGCTGTAAGTGCTTCAATCGACGCCTGTCTGTCGGAGAGAATGCGGAGGTGTGCATTAGTATGTCCTCTCGGGGCCGAGGTGGCCAAGGCTGTTAAGGCGTCGGTCTCTAAGGGCTCGAGACTCCTGTGGTCAGAGTTTCGAGGCTGCTGGTTCGAATCCAGCACCCCCGGCGTTTACTCGACGTCGTGAGGCTAATATAGTACCGGCAGTAAGTATCCAAAATGGTTGTCTGGGGGCACATCACAACGTGCGTGTTTGCCTTTGTAGTCTGGCTTGCTTTGTGACCACCCAGGGGCTAGTACAATGGGCCACTAGGCCTAGGTGCGGGGGTGAACACTGCAGTGAAGACTGCAGTGGACACCCCCTCTACCCCTGTGTAATTAATCTATCTATCTAGTATGTCCTCTCAGACTCTCTAGGGCACGTGCATTGATTGCCAGAATTTCGGCCTGGAAAACGGAGGTGTATTTCCCTAGTGGTGTGAAGTATTGCCACCTAGGTTTGTCTCCATACACCCCAGCAACTGTCCCTGTTTCCATTCTGGACCCATCAGTGTACCAGATCAGGTCACTGGGACAGCACTGTATGACCCTTCGCCCCACTGAAGTCATTGACGACTTAATTGGTGGGGTTTGGAGGGAGTTCTGGACATGAGATCAGCCACCATATCTAGTAGTGAAGTATTCTCTCAAGGAGAATAGTTATTTAAAAGATTTGCGCATATTCATTGTCTATAATCAGCTTGTCGGCTCTTTTGGCTTTATTGTGTGGTTTGTGATTTGTTGTTGGTTGTTTTGATTGAGGAATGGCTGCATATTTTTCTTCCTACAGTGGTGGACACGTCAACGTCTGATCTCCCTAACTACAACGAAGAGAAGAGCGTCAGGTCCTCCTTCTCTACTCTCACATTGAGGAAGAAAGGCAAATTCTTGAGTTCCTGGAATATCAACGATCCGTTTATTTTTCAAGTTTCGGCAATTTGCCGACTCAATTGCGATTCAACACGAACAGTGGAGGTAAAAGATTGGCCCTGGTACAATATTGTGTCTTTCAAACCGAAACCGTATGTTACAGCTAATCTTTGACCTAACAGGTTTGCGTTGAAGCGGGTCTTTTTCACGGGGGAAAGCCACTTTGTGAGGTGCAGAAAACCAATGAACACACGGTGTCGAAAGAAGGTGAAGTAGTTTGGGACGAAGACCTTCAGTTTGACATAAAAGTCTGCAACATCCCACGAATGGCGAGGCTTTGCTTCATCGTGTACGAGATCTCCAAGACATCCAAAGGGCTTCGTTCGCGGAAGATGAAGTCCTCCAAACAGGTTTGTGGGTCTAGATTGTGTTATGACAGCCTTGCACGTTTGCTTTGTTCGATTGGAAGTGAATAGGATCTGTTCTGTTAGGAATATTAATGGATTCCACCTTTTTTTGTTGGTTATTCCTTGAATAATCAACCTACATATCATGCAAAATATACATCTCTCCGATTTGGCCCAACAATTTTTCCGAGTGTTTCAAAATAAGCAAGCCGTCAACCGTCCACGACGATTTTGACCAGGGGTGGCCAACCCAAACGACCTTGAGGGCCACTTTGGAAATGCATCACAACTCCTCGGGCCACATCCCTATATAAGATATAGATACACTATATAGACTTTAGATATAGACTATAGAGTATAGGGATTTTTTTTTTAGTGAAATATTAAAACATTAATGAGTTTTTATTGAAGCGTTTACTACTGTTTTACAAGGATAAATAGATAATATAATAATAATGATACTTTACGAACATTGTAAAGAAATATATACGTAAATCTAAGTAATATATAAACAAAAATGAAAAAAAGAACCAAGTGAAATCAGTTGAAAAATATATTTTATTAGTGCGATATTTGTTTCTCCATTTTTTCACTTAGCTTTTGCAAATCGATCTCAATTTGGGTATTTGCAATTCGTAATTGGTGTTCCAGGTTAGCGTCCGTTAAGCTTGAGCGTGTTTTATTTTTGGTTAATTTCATTTTCGAAAAGAACGATTCGCATGTGTAAGTAGAACCAAAAGCGCTAACAATTTTTTGTGCCATATTTCTCAAATTTGAAAATTTCTCTTTTGTGGCGTAAGTGTTGTAAAAATCAATTTTTGATGCTGATGTCTCAAAAATGTGTTTTAATTCAATATTGCACTGTAAGTCCACGAGTTCCATTTGCAGATATTCTGGGGCCGACTCTATTTCAACATGAAATGGAGATGAATATATTTCAAAAATTTTCTTATATTTCTCCAACTCTAAATTACCGAATCGGCTTTCAAAAGCACCTGCAAGTTTTCTTATTTCTTTAGAATATTTGATGTAACTAATACATTTTGATTTCTTAAATTCGCTCAACAATGGAAAGTGGCAAGCATTATTATTTTCCAATTGCGTTTCAAATATCAATAGTTTCTTCTAAAATGCTTGATGTGATTAAATGTATCGATTATAAGGTTATTTTTTCCTTGCAGTGACATATTTAATTGGTCAAGTTTTTCGACAATATCCACTAAAAAGCACAAATCCAATAACCACTCTTCATTTTTTAATTCTGGTACAGATCTTTGCTTGTCATTCATAAACAAGTCAACGCCTAACGCGAGCTTATTCGGCGCGTTTGTTGGTCAGTAAAACTTTCTATATTATCTTATTTCCTTTTTCTAGTATGTATATTTTTATGGCCCATAAACCTCATAATATAAAAGGTTAATTTTTGCAAAAGTAATACATATTTTAATACCTTAGTTTTCACAACTTTGATCATTATAATATATATAAGTGAATATATTTTATAAAAGTGTGATCGGTCTCGCGGGCCGCACAAATATTTAAGGCGGGCCGCATGCGGCCCGCGGGCCGCGGGTTGGCCATCCCTGATTTTGACGGTAGAAAATGTTCTAAAAATCTGAAATTCGGGTCAGGGATCTATTTCCGGCTCTAGTTGATCCTCGAAACTTTTCAACCCGATTGGACCAAATTTGGGTAGGGTAGGGGTCAGAACGTGAATTTTGAAAAAAAGGAATTTTGAGATTTTTTGCAATCTAGGTGTGTGGGGTATCATTTTCCACTAAATTTTGGACGCTGAATCGACTGGAATGGTTTTGGGACACGCCACACCCACTGTTTTCCCAATTTTCGATATTTTTTACGATTTAGGCGTGTTGGGTATTGTTTTCGACTAATTTTTGGACGTTGACTCGATTGAAATGAGTCTCCCTGTCCGAGGAATAACCAACCCCTGTGAATGAATTTTATCGAAATGAGTTTCAACAACTTCTTGCTATCTGTATCGTTTGTGAAACATGATAGCAATTTTGTATTAATTTTGAATTTCAGGAAATGTTTAAAATTCCCATGTGTTGGGTCAACACGACTGTTTTTGATTTCAAAAACCAGCTTAGGACTGGCTGCATGACTTTGTACATGTGGAATTACGATGAAGAGGAAGAAGACTTTACATGCTCTCTGGGCACCGTTGTTTCCAACCCTGGGAACGACCCCGTCGCTCTCACCGTCACATTTCACAAGTAAAGCTCCACTTTTTGATCTTATGGATTCGATGGAAATAATCTCAATGTAATTCTGATTTTCATTCTTCACTATTGGGTCTATCTCACCGATCGTTGATCTGTTTTCCTTTTCAGGTATCATGTTGAGCATACGATAATTTATCCGTCTACCGAAAAAATTCTAGAACACAGCAAAGAAAATGACGCAGGGGCTCCGAGGATGCAGTCGACAAAATTCTCGATGGATCAAATTCGGTACGACCACTTCACCATTCTTTTGTTGCTAATTATGTGATCCCTGGCCTGTTGTCGCTGGTTCGCTGGCCTGTTGTCGCTGTTTCTTGAAGATCATTGTCCTTTTGTAGAATCACTTCAACATTTAGTCGGAAATACTTTGCTAGCTGTGATTATCCTTCAGCATTCTTCTTGCAAATTTCTCGAAAATTTTCAACCTCTGAATCGATTGGGATGGGGTATTGACTCATTTCTCATATGGAAGCAGGGCATTGTCAATTTGAAAATAGGTTTTCGAGATTGAGGTGTGGGAGGGAGGTGTCCGCACCAATTACCGCTGGCTAGAAGGTCATTTTGACAAATTTTTTTCCTTTAATAATCAACCTGTTTTCATGCAAACTGTCAATCTCTCCGATTTGGCAAAAAAAATAAAAAAAAAAAAAAAAATAAAAAAAATAAAAAAAAATAAAAAAATAAAAAAATAAAAAAAATAAAAAAAATAAAAAAATCTGAGCGTTTTAAGGTGTCTAGATCAAAATTAGCAAATCTCCGTCCGCCGTCCACGCCGACTTTGGTAGTAAAAATGTTTCTAAAAATCAAAATTTGGGTCAGGGACCTGTTTCCGGGTCTAATTGGCCCTCAAAACTTTTCAGCCCGGTCAAAATGTGTGAATTTTTGAGATTTTTGGCGATCTAGACGTGTATAGTATTATTTTTCACTAAATGTTGGTCGCTGAATCGATTGGAATGGGTCCGGGTCATGCCACACCCACTTTTCCCTTATTTTTGAGATTTTCGGCAATTTAGGCGCGTTTAGTAGGTATCATTTTCCACTTAATTTTGGACGCTGAATGCAATTAAATGAATCCCGAAACGATTGGTGCTTTCTGGATGAGGCTATCGGTCAAAATGCGTGCCTATTTACCCATTGTGAATGTTGGTTTTCGAGATTTCCTGTACCTAAGCGTGTGGGGTATCGTGTTCCACTAAATTTTGGACGCTGAATCGATAGGAATGAGTCTCTTTGCGCCTGGTCCGAGGAATAATCAACCCCTGTGAATGAATTTGCAGCGTTTTTCTTCTTTTCCTTGGTACCTTCTACAGTGGACACCTCAAAGATACTTTTTTCCTCCTGAGCGAGAACTACCTATAGTGATGAACCATTTTGGAGTAATTTGCATAGTTTTTTTGAGGCCAGTGCCAACCTTTTTTCTATAAATGTAAAAATTTTATTGATTTTTTTCTTGAAATTTCATTTTTCATTTAGAATTTTTGATTTACTTTAGAAAATTGTTAGTTTGTGTTCTCTTCTCTCGTATTTTTGGGACTTTTGGGTCGGGGAAATGTCCCCGGTCAATCTCTCCGATTCGTCAAAAAAAAAAAAAATTTCTGGATGTTTCGAGGTGTCTAGATCAAAATTAGCACAAATGTCCGTCCGCCGTCCACACCACACCGACTTTGGTCATAAAAAATGTTCTAAAAATCTGACATTTTTGTCAGGGACCTGTTTACGGCTCTAGTTGGTCCTCGGAACTTTTCAACCCGATTGAACCAAATTTGGGAGGGGTTGGGGGTCAACATGTGTATTTCGAAAATAGGATTTTTGAGATTTTTTACAATCTAGGTGTGTGGGGTATCATTATTTTCAATTAAATAATATACGCTGAATTCAATGAAATGGGTCTCAGAACGATTGGCACCCACTGGAAGAGGTAATGGGTCAAAATGGGTACCTATTCACCTATTTCGAATATGTGTTTTCGAGATTTCTGATACCCTGGCGTCTGGGGTATCATTTTCCACTAAAATTTGGACCCTAAATCGATTAGAATGGACCATTTTCCCTCATGTTGAAGAAATGAGTCTCCATGCGTCTGGCCCGAGGATTTGGATAAGCCTTAATCTAGCAAATATGAATTATAGGGTGACTCATGTCTTCAAATCGGGTACTTTTCAGACCTGCGTATCTTGTAGAGGGTGTCCCACTTTGCCGTAAAGAGTTCCCAGGAGCAATTTGGGCTCTCGCTGACATTCAAGAGGGAAATATAATGGGTATCGGAGTACATAAGTAGTTCTATTTCCCTCCTTCTAGACACTTGGGCTCCATGATTTCCTTGAACAAAACTCTCTTGAGCAGGAATTTAATACGAATTATGGTTAGAAATTGTTCGGGTGTTTGCTTTCTGAGTACTCACTCGTAGTCGCACACCCAAACGTTCGCTATCTAACCAACCTATATTTAATCTCAGTTCTCGTTTTCCCCATCTTCGATATTTTGTGGCTGTTCAGTTTCGGAAGTTTGCTGACGTTCGCTGTTGCTCGCTGACGATAGACGTTCGGTTGGGAGGCCTGTGTGAGTTGGGCTGATCTGTGGTCGAGATCAGGCCTCACTGAAATTGATGTTTTTCTAAGCGGGAGTTAATTTAGAGCTCCTAATCTTCGCGGACTGTCTCCCCTGCTATCAAATTTGTTTCTCGGCCTTTACTCGACAGCTTTGCTTTACAGGTCACTGGCAGAAAAGGATCCTTTCCACGAAATGCACGACCAAGAGAAGAAGCTGCTCTGGGCTCACCGTTACGAAATCTTGCGTCAAGCTCCAACTTATTTGCCGAAACTTCTTAACTGTGTCGAATGGAACGATCACAATGAAGTGAGTGTCCTATTGTATCTCTCGATGACTGTATTATACGGACTGCGACTCAAAACATGTGTTTTCAGGTTAGCGAGGCTACTGCTCTTCTGTCCAAGTGGTCCTTGCTCCCCCCACCCCTTGCCATGGAACTCCTCGACTACGCCTACGCTGATCAAGGAGTTCGCAGCTACGCTGTCAAGTGCCTTTCAGCCGTATCGTAAGTGCCTGAATTCCCTGGTTTTATTTCTAAATTGAATATATATTTTTTTAAATAACCAGGATCTAGACGGGGAAGACTTAGCTGAGTAACGATCTAAACACAGTCCTAGTCTAACCCTAGTAATAAGTATCTAATCGTAGGCATCATTCGACCTAGGTACCTATCGTTTGAGCTAAGAGATCAATAGTGTATGAGTTTTTCCTTTTTCTCTTAAGTTTATCAGGATTTTGAGCGTGTAACGATTTATGTTCTTAGTAAATAATTTATTAACAGTCGTTCACTAGAATACACTGTTCACATTCGTAATTATCGTTCACTTGAATACACTGTTCACATTCGCGCACTTACACAATGACAGAATCACAATACACGGTTGTAACGCGGTTGTCGCACTATTTATAATGCGGCACGGCACGATTTATAACCCAATTTATAAGCGTCTATATCCGGACTCCGAATTGAACTGAACTCGGCGGTGCTCGTGGGTCTGTTTTTATACCTGCTGCCCGGTCGAGAATGTTCTGGGACGAACGGGGAGGTTCCCGAATGTTCGAGAACGGTCCCTTAGCCTTCCACAGGTCGTTGACCTTGCGACGCCAGCAGCCCATTTGGCCGGCGCCGGTGCGAGCTCGCAACAAGCGTTTTTGTGTGTGTGAGAGACAGAGAGGTGATCACGTCCTGAGACGAGAAATTCGTGACACAAACACTGCTCAGGAATCCTTTCTGGACGAATTTTCGAGGTGTCTAGATCAAAATTAGCAAATGTCCATCCGCCGTCCACGCCGATTTTGGTGGTAGAAAAGTTCCTTCTGACATTTTCGTCAGGAACCCGTTTTTGGGTGTAGTTGGTCCTCGAAACCTTTCAGCCTGATCGGACCATATTTGGGGGAGGTAGGGATCAAAATGTGTTTTTCAATTTTCGAGATTTTCGGCGATGTAGGCGTGTGGAGTAGTATTTTTGACTAAATTTTGGATGCTGAATCCATTGAGACGGGTCTTGGGAAGATTGATGCCCACCGGAAGAGTTTATGGGTCAATATGAGTATCTATCTACCTATTTTGAATGTGGGTTTTCGAGATTTCTGGTACCTAGGCGTATGGGGTATCATTTTCCACTAAAATTTGGACGCTGAATCGATTGAAATGAGTCCCCATGCGCCTGGTCCGAGGAATAACCATTTTTTTTTTTTTTTTTTTTTTTTTTTTTACATACCGCTAGATAATTGGATATTGAGTAATTTCGCACGTTCCGAATGTAATGAGGCTCGTGTAAATATGACAACTCACAGAAAGGTACTGCCTCTGCATCCAAACCCCAAAATCCAGTCGCCGAAACGATCCAAAAATGTCACACCCCATTTGTTATATTTTATCCGTTAAGCACGATTGGTTTGAATAGTTTTGAGAGTTAACCACATCATCACAAACCAAATTTCTGTTTTGGTCGGTTATTCCTTAACTAATCAACCTGTTTTCATGCAAAAAGTAATCTCTCCGATTCGGCCCAAAATCTTTTTCTGGACGTTTCAAGGTGTCTTGGTCAAAATAAGCAAAAATGTCCGTACGCCGTCTATGCCGATTTTGGAAGTAGAATATACATATATATATTTTTTTTTCAATCTGAAATGTGGGTCAACGACGCGTTTCCGGCTCTAGTTGGTCCTCAAAACGTTTCAGCCCGATCAGACCAAATTTGGAGGGGTCAAAATGTGTATCTCGAAAGATAGATTTTCGAGATTTTTGGCGATCTATGCGTGTTTGGTATCATTTTCCTTTAAATTGTGGACCCTGAATCGAATGGTTCGGGTCTCGGAACGATTGGAGCCCGCTTGAAGGAGGCTTTGGGTCAAAATGGGTATCTACCCATTTTGAATGTGTGTTTTCATGATTTCTGGTACCTATGTGGGCGGATTTTCCACTAAATGTTGGACGCTGAATCGGTTGATGTGAATCCCCATGCTTTTGTTCTGAGGAATAACCAACCCCTGTGAAAGAATTTGCAGCGTTTTGTTTTTTTATTCTTTGAATGATCAACCAATTTGCCCCTAACTGTCTAGATCAAAAAAAGTTCCATTTTCTTTCACAATAATAGATGGGTTTGGATAATGATTATTTATTTGTAAGTTAATTGTAGTAAATGGGCAGCCCCTAGGCCAAAGGATGTGATTGATCCATTGGGCTAATCTTGTCATTGTCTCAGCTACTACTTGATAAAGATGGGCGAAGATTCTCATGGTTATTTTGTTGATTTCAGGGACGACGATTTGCTACTGTTTTTACTCCAGCTGGTCCAAGCTCTAAAGCATGAATGCTACTTGTACTGTGATTTAGTTGAATTTCTTCTGAAAAGAGCTCTTGAAAACCAGAAGATGGGCCATTACCTATTTTGGCATCTCAGGTGGTTACTAATATTCAATTCCCGTTATTGTTGTATTTATATTTTCTTCAAACGCGTCTTGACACATGTTCCAAGTTCGGGTGAGCCATTTCTGTTGTTATTGACTTATTGACTGTTTTCAGATCCGAAATGCACGTCCCCTCAGTATGGATGAGGTTTGGCCTCATGCTGGAGGCTTACTGCCGAGGTTCCCCTGAACACATGAAGACTTTGAACCATCAGTTGGAAATGGTTTCCAAAATGAAGGGAATTTCTGAAACCGTGCGACTGTGTAGAGACAAAGACAAAGCAAAAGCGGTGCTTCAGAAACACCTTCGGGACATGGGTGACTTTTTCAGCGGAGCCCTGAACCCACTTGATCCCACGTATCGATTTCTGGCTCTCAGGTGAACTCTTCACTCGTTTACTTAGGATAGTGAATTTGCCGTATTTCCAATAGAGCCAAAATCACCTGCTGCAACTATCCCAATCACTTTGTCGTCGTTATTCGTTTGCGGACAATACAGCCATATTGATAGACGGAAAGGCCTGGACCGAAAAATTAAAAACCCACAGTCACAAGATGAATTTAAAAAAAAGAAATTTTCACCTGTCTTATTCAGATAGGATACGAACAAGCGGAAAACATAACTAAAAGTGAATACGTTTAAGAATTAATTTGTCCGAACACCTACAGTTTGAGAACACATAAATTTCAAAACCACAAAACCTAACTATCTATTTTGTTCTATGTATAAACCTATAAGTATGTATTAACCTAAGTGAAAGTTTTAAGTTAAAATTGTATTAGCGGCTCCTGCGTAACGTAAACTGTTACGCAGTATATTGGTCTATGTATTTTGTATCCAGTGTTTTGTTAATATTACCAAAATGGTCTCTGAAACTGTATCAACTGTATCATGTGTGTCTAGACTCAAGTTTCACTGACCGGAAAGGAATTCACTTGATTGACGCCCTGAATGCTTCGAATCTGGCATACTTAAATAATGGAAGCGGAACTTTAGTCCCCCGTGTCTAAACAAGTTTCAGCCGTTGATCTTACGTTATGCTCATTGAACCTGGCATCCAGCTTTACATGGGAGGTCATGATCGACCCAATGGGTTCGGACCATATCCCAATATTATTTGCGTCGGCAGCATTTGAACCTAACCATATTATATATCCGTCCAGGAAGTGGAGGGTAGATCAGGCTGATTGGACGATTTAAGGAGCTTTTGGACTCAGAGCTACAAAGGTCGCCGGAACCAGATTACAAAACATTCATAAGGGTACTGAACACAGCCTGTGAGGAATCCATTCCACCAAATAGACCTCATAAGAAGAAAAATGTAGGAGCCAACTGGTGGAATAATGAGTGCCAAATAGCCCTTCAGGAGCGCGAGGCTGCAGCTAAAGAGTATAAAAGGCTCCAATCTCGGACCAACTTTTTAGAGTATAACAGAAAACATGAAAATTACAAACTAACCATTTCCAAAGCGAAGAAGAATAACTGGATGTCATACTGCCTCACGTTAAATAGAAATACTCCCATAAGAGAAATATGGAGGAAATTGAAACAGTTGAAAAATCGTAAAACATCAAATTCACAGCCGATGGAAGAAGGAGAATGGATACAGGAACTGCTGGAGAATTGCGCACCACCCTGGGTACCCCCAGAAATCCCTAAGGAGGCTGAAAGCACAGACATATTGAATACTACTCTTCAGTCCCCCTTCACGTTGCTCGAGGTGGAATCCAATCTTAAAAAAATCATCAAATACCGCACCAGGGATCGATGATTTGGTATATCCCTTATTAGTTCAACTCCCTATTGGGTTAAAAGAAGCAATGGTGAAACTATTCAATGCATTCTGGTCAAAGGGGATTTATCCCGACGAATGGAAACATACTCTAGTCATACCGTTTCTAAAACCAGGCAAACCTCCCTCAGTGTGGTCATCCTATCGACTGATATCACTCACATCCTGCGTAATGAAAACAATGGAACGTACAATAAAAACAAGAGTGGAATGGTATCTAGAGTACTACAACAAATTGCCAGAGTCACAATTTGGCTTTCGACGATCAAGAAGTACGTTCGATGGATTGACGAAGTTGGTCTCAAGTATTCAAATCTCACTAACAAGACGGCGCATCACATTAGCTCTATTCCTCGATGTATCCCGAGCATACGATTCGGTGCAGCTAAATGTCTTATATGAAAGATTGCGAGCGATTGGTTTCCCACAATCAAGCAGCCGAAGTATCGTAGCATTGTATGAATCCCGACAGATACACATACGAGTGAACAACAAGATATTTGGCCCCAGATCTACATCTCAAGGATTGACGCAGGGAGGAATTTTAAGCCCGCTACTATATGCCATATATGTGGGCGATATAGAGGATATATTACCGCAAGACGTCCAAATTATTCAATTTGCCGACGACATCTGTGTATTCGTAGAATGTAATGATATGGAATCGGGAAAAGAGAGTTTGGAAGAGTTTATGAAACAATTAAAAATATGGAGTGAATTGAAAGGCTTGAAGTTCTCCGCAGACGAATCGGTATTGGTTCCCTTCACCAGAAAAAGACGACCATGGAAATAGCTGGTAACGTGATACGTGTACAACATCAGGTTAAGTTTCTGGGGGTTTGGCTTGACAAAACGTTGACATGGAAACCACATATAGACTATATATTGAATAAGGCCGAACGGTACTTCAATGTACTGAAGATGGTTACCAGCCTCAACTGGGGAGCAGACCCGGAGATAACGCTATTATTTTACCGAGCAACTGTCAGAGCTACCATCGACTATGGAGCTATATTTTATGGAAACGCTAGCAAGACGAATCTCCTCAAATTGGCTCGACTCCAGTACAAATGTATTCGCAAATGCAAGGGATTTCTTCAAGCGACTCCCATTGACGCTCTTCTAGCGGAATCAGGTGAATATCCTTTGAACCATCGGCATCAAATGCTTGCGGATCGATTCGTCTTGAAACTCAAATCCCACAGTAGGACTATAGTTGAAGACTTGTGTCGGTTAAATACAAACATGCTGATATCCAACTCCAAGATGAACATGCCGATACTTGCAAGCAGTTTCACACAAGAAGCCGTAGATATTTCAAAACTCCAGTGCTCCTGTAAGCCACCACCATTCACGTTGAAATATCCAGAGCTGATGGTTCCCGTGAAAATTCATGATTTCACATATGGAAATCGGGAAGAGCAGAATGTAAACGATAAGTTCAAGAGCTTCACTCACTCCAAATGGCCAGAAGCCGAACAAATCTTTACTGATGGCTCAAAATCCGGGAACTCAGTTGGATGTGCCTTCTTTGACGCTTCCAACAATTACTATGAGACGTACAAACTACCAAGCATGACTTCCAGCTTCAATGCTGAAGCAACCGCGATCCTAAAAGCCGTTGAATACATTGACAGATCAGGAAGAAATGATGAATACATAATATGCACCGATTCTCCCAGTACATTGCAGCTACTGAAAAGAAGCAATATCCAGAGAGCTAAAAATGACATCATCGTCCAAATACTCCGACTATTGAGGCGCTGCATGGAAAAAGAAAGAAAGTTAAATTTCATTTGGGTTAAGGGACATGCAGGATTGGGGGCAAACGAACAAGTGGATCAGTGGGCTAAGAGAGGCGCAGTTGATGGACCCCCGCTAGGTTCCCTCGTCATGGCCGAAGATTTGATACCCTACATCAATCAAAACCACAAGGAAAAATAGAGGAGGAGATATGTCGGGTCCAATAACGCCCAATTCAACAAAACCATCCAACCCAACCCCCTACAAGTGCCGTTTTTTCAAAAAAAGGCATTGAGAAATCCCTTGGGCGAACCATTTTCCGCCTGAGGGTAAACTATGGAGTCTGCGACGCGTTCCTATACCTCATCAGCCAACAAGAAACGGCCCAATGTCGAAACTGTGGAGCTTCAATAGGATCACTCGAACACGCAATTATGGAGTGCCAAGATTATGAAGGTCCAAGAAGAAAGTTGTTCAGTTTTATTGCGAGAAAGACAAACATTAATATTGTTGCGAGCTCGCACCGGCGCCTGCCAAATGGGCTGCCGGCGTCGCAAGGTCAACGACCTGTGGAAGGCTAAGGGACCGTTCTCGAACATTCGAGAACCTCCCCGTTTGTCCCAGAACGTTCTCGGCGAGGCAGCAGGTATAAAACAGACCCACGAGCGCCGCCCAGTTCAGTTCAATTCAGAGTCCGGATATAGACGCTTCGGGTTATAAATCGTGCCTTGCCGCGTTATAAATAGTGCGACAACCGCGTTACAACCGTGTATTGTGATTCTGTGCAATTGTGTAAATGCGCGAATGTGAACAGTGTATTCAAGTGAACAGTTGTTAATAAATTAGTTACGAAGAACATAAATCGTTACAATATAGAGTATCGTACTATTCTGGCTTCTAGGAATATTTATATATATAATGAGCTATTTAATTTTATAAATGAATGTCAATTGAAAGTGTGACGAAGCATAATGTAATATGGCTGTATACAAGTTTGTAATGCCAATTAAAAAAAAAAAAAAAAAAACTATTAAGTTCTAATATTTTATATGTAATGTTAACAGCCATTCAGATACCAATAAAATCTCTCTCCGTCCTAATTGCAATACCAAAATCGTCCCAAACACATCGCGATTTTCTTAAATCTCCTAAGCTGGATATATCCCATCTATTCTCAACATGATTGTTGGATTCAAAAATATTCTCCGCACCTACATTTACTCTGAACTCTTCTCTTTTTCCGTAGGATCGAACAATGTAAAGTCATGGATAGCAAAATGCGCCCGTTGTGGCTTGTTCTGGGCAACAACGACGTGTTTGGCGATGACATCAAAGTCATTTTCAAAAATGGCGACGACCTCCGGCAGGACATGCTCACTCTGCAAATGATCCGGATAATGGACCGGTTATGGAAAAACGAAGGTCACGATTTCAGGTACGTTGTTGTCATTAGTACACCAAATAGTTCAAATTGAGTTTTTAGCTTTTATAATTGCCGAACTTTACAGGATGAGCTGTTACAATTGCATTTCTACTGACAACAAAGTAGGTTTAATCGAAGTTGTGGACAACGCTGAAACTATAGCTAATATACAGAAAGAGAAAGCAATGTTCCCAGCTGCGACATCGTTATTCCGGAAAGACTCCATATTGGGTGAGTTTTATAGTTTGCGAGTTCTTTGAGAAATTTAATAGCACATAACATTCCAAAAGTGCTGTTTAACCTTCTAACTGCCATGCTGTTTTGGCCATGACTTCCCTAAGTGCCATGTGGAAATATCAAGTGTAGGCTATCATTAGGTGAAAATTTGGGATCTTTACATTCTATGAATGAATATAACACATGATGTATATCATTATGTACTGAGGTCGCCGGCGACTTTCATGGAGCTTCAAGGCAACAGATCCCTCGTTGTGCCATGAGCTCGCCTCATGATACTGGGAACACAAGTTGTTTACCTGTAAACAACAAAAAAATACTACGCCGATTTACGCAGCTGTATTTATTTAGGAAATTCAATTGCTCTTCGTTGGGTTGTCAGAGGGAATTTCATATGAAAAGTGAGGCCGCCCGCGGTCTCATTGGCACCTATGGTAACCACCTCTAAAACATGCTGCAAATCGTATACCATCCCATGATCTACTTGTGCATAAAGCTAATAATTACCGGAGGGTCGGAAACAAAATTTCCTTGGATATACAGATGAAAATTGTGAGGTAGCCAGCGGCTCTCATGGCACTTGAAAGCCAAGTTGAATGATAACTTTTGAAACCCCAATGTTAGTCTGACAGTGAGAGGTGGCTCAGATGCCACCAAACCATAGGTTTTCGACAAACACCTTCGGTTTGCTGTGCCACCCAAGAACAGGTTTGTGATTCTCAGTTTCGCTCTATAATTACGGACTATAATTTTGTCCAATTTATACAAACTCTTCATTTTATACATATTGATATTACTAGCTAAAGAAAACCTTCCTTTGCATCAAATTCCCGCACCCGCATTGAGACATATCAATGCACGCCAATGAGGTATGCAACCGCTAGATTATGCTGAGCCATTTTCTAAGCAATATTTCAATGTTTTTCAATAGCCATCCGAACATCCGATTTCAACGAATGCATCATAGTAGCTGAGTAGATGACAGAATGGAGAACGTGCCAGTCCATTGCTAGTCCAAGTTTGTAAGACCCATGTAAAGAACCTTGAATTTACCGACAAATGGTCCGAAGTAGTGGACTGTTCGCGGGGGCTGTGGTTGTGGCAAACCCTAGCCTGAGCGCTTCACTCTATGATGGTGTCAAAAAGGGGAGGCCTGTGTTGCATACAATTTAGAGTGTACCTACATGGACCGGCTCTGGGAGTCAAGATGTAATACTCAAGTACCACCACTCTGCTCAAGTGGTAGTGCAGGCTAGAATGCACGAATTACCTAAATTCGGTACTTAATCTTATCTTAATCTTATTCTCTTAATCTTATTCGGGGAGCAGTTTACTACTCCCCAGCTAAGCCCTGCTGAATGAGGGGCTAGTCATTCCGGCCTTGATGGCCGTCTCGCTGCTTGCAGGGTGGGGGAGCAGCATAACCCGTGGGGTGAGCTCTCCCAATAATTTATGCTCAGCCTACATTTATGGATAGGCTAAGCCTGATTATAGCTAATGGACGAGAGGACGCTTTACAAATTGCAGTAGCTTCAGCTACCCACCAAAACCTTGCTTTCCTAGCCGAAGAAAAAGGTAGGTTGGAGAAAAAAGGATGCCGTCCTTGATCCCGCCGGGTTAGCGCCCAGCGTGCTCTCCGCAGCCAGGCGAGACACCGGCGCGGGATTACCTCCGAAAACTCATGCTGTTCCAAAGATGGAAGGAACTGATCAGGAATAAGGAGAAGCCCGCGGTGTTGGGGGGGAAATTGCTGAATGCAATAGTGGTGGGAGGTAAAACGTCCTCTCGTCCATTAGCTATAATCAGGCTCAGCCTATCCATAAATGTAGGCTGAGCAAAGATTGTAGTACATGGACTTCGAGGACGCTTTACAAATTGCAGTTGGTTCGTAGTCTAACGCGGGCAAGGCGCGAGGCCGAGCGCAATAGGCCGAGCCATGCGATAAGTTCGAAGCAAATCCGGAAATTTTGGAATAAGACAAAAAGCAATAGCGAGAGCAAAGCTTGTCGGTGGGAGCCGCCAGCAGGTCCTTTCCCACCCCCTACACACAATCTACACAAACCTAACGAAGTGAGGAGGAGGCCCAACCTAGATGTCCGAAAAGGAACAACTAAATATGGGGTAAAAAGGTTGCCTGCAGCACG
This sequence comes from Cyrtorhinus lividipennis, assembly GCA_019603395.1. Lineage (NCBI taxonomy): Eukaryota > Metazoa > Arthropoda > Insecta > Hemiptera > Miridae > Cyrtorhinus > Cyrtorhinus lividipennis. Next base: position 23,766,163 of record CM034002.1, on the reverse strand, counting down.
AAAGAACACAAATCCCGAGGTCTGAGGCAAAACGCAGTATTATTAGGTACTTACAACACTGTGGTGGACGTTAAGATGAAACTAAAGAAGCGTTCCGTTGTCAATTTGGAATAAGTCAAATTGACCGAAACGTGAAAAGGGTCTAGCAGACCAGATGAAGAGAAAAAACACAATGTCAATTGGTCACCACTAAACAGAGTTGAGAGATTTTTTTTTTTTTTTTTTTTTTTTTTTTTTTTGCGACGAAATCATACGACCGCAGCCACCTGGCAACAAATCCCAAGGTCGCCCGCCCGGTCAGCTTGCGGATCACAAGGTGCGGGAACGCCGGAATTCGTAGAGGGACGGGGATCGAGGATTGCTGATGCGAAGATTCCCTGCGAACAAAGGGGCCGGTTGTAGACCGTAGTAAACATGGAGGAGGATTTTGACCATCCTGCCGCTTTAAAGATAATGTCCAGTGGGACACCTTTCCGTGCCGCTGCACTGACTGAGGCATGCTGGGGCGAGTGGGCAGAGAAGACAGACATGTCCACCCCCGGCTCCCGCAGTAGTGAGTTCACCCACCCTGTCAGAGTGCCACAAGCAATGGCCGTGAACGGCGGCCTGGATATCACGAAAAGCTTCCCATCTGCTGGGGCTAAGGCTGTGCGATCAAGGTAGGACCGGAGGACCGTGGGCACACAAAGGGCCGGAGCACCCGGAACGTGGGGAAAGAAGAGCACAGGGGCCGGCGTATTAGGCTTAGATGTTTTGAATGATGCTGGCACAAAAATTCGAACACCTTGTGAAGTGAACTGAATGTCCTTTTTCATGATGGCCCGTGCTGTCTGGGCACGAGAGCCTGATGATAACAAAATAAGCATAGCAAGCCTCCGCCCTTTGTCTCGTAGGGAAGTGCAGGGCATTGAGGTAAGATGATCTAGGACGATGTAGGGTCCCAAGTTGAAGTATACTTCGCCCTAGGCGGGCGGATGCGAAATACTGCTTTAAGAAAACGGCAGACAAGTTTGTCTGACCCCAAGTCAAAACCCGCGAGCCATGAGAGCGCAGACCGATAGGTATTAAATGAACTGTAGGTTACACTAGAGGAATCGAGCAAAGTTTGAAAAAACTGCAGGACCCTAGTCGTATCTACGGTGGCACAGTCCCAACCCCTAGCAGCACAGAAGGCAGCCCACTGTTTTATTGAACTGAGATACTGCTTATAAGTTCCAGGAGATATAGACCTCCATAAAGTTGACACAACGTCCTCCGTCAACCCTCGAGCAAGGAGGGCCGTGCGGAGAGGATCGCTGCCATCAGTTGCAAGGATCTCGCTTGTGGGTGAGGCTCGGGGCTGAAAGGAGGAAAAAACCGACAATCGTTAGGTTTGAAATAGAGAATCTCAGAAACCACTAACGAATGAAAGGCAGTGTACCAGGGCTGTCGGGGCCAGTTAGGTGCCACAACAATGCCCCTTCCACAATCCGTCCTAATCTTTTTAAGAACTCTAGGCAATAGCATGAATGGGGGAAAACAGTAAAAGAAAAATTCCCCCCATGAGATGGTAAACGCATCTACAGCTATGGCGTCCGCATCTGGGCGAAAGGTAACCATAACGCTTGCAATGGTGAAGGAGCGTGGAGGCAAAAAGGTCTATTTCCGGTGCTGAAAAGGACGAGACAATGGCGTCAAACGCGGATTTAGACAGACCCCACTCCCCAGTCGCAAACGTATGGCGTGACTCTTCGTCAGCAACAGTATTGTCGCCCGTCGCGCATATAAATACAATATACGCATGTAATATAATTAATGTATAATGTAAATACGCATGTAAATACAAATTGCGCTGTTCACAGAAGGCCCAAATCTTTGCGGCTACGGCATGCAAGCGCGGGAAGGAGACTGAGCCCATTCTGTTAATCAGCGATACAGCGGTCGTGTTATCAACACGTAATAAAATGGTTAACCCGGACCAAGCGTCTGCAAAATGGTTTAGGGCCTCCAGAACAGCATAAGGTTCTAACTCATTGATATGGCAACCCGCTCGCCCATTGTCCCACCAACCACATGCCCTGTGAGGGGGAACCCCCCCCCCCACCCTGTTAAGGACGCATCTGTAAAGTAAAAAAAGTAAAGTAAACAAGGACTTTCACCTTGGATTTTCGTCCGATTACCTTGGTCAGGTGTCGCGGACGTCGTCAGCCGTCCCCCAAAGAGGAACGTAAATTGATCTGACGATTTCGCTCGTGGCTACTTATTGCCTCACCCCCTTAAGTGAAGAGGACGAATATGAGGGTCGAGACAAACAATTAAGTTGCTCTAGCCAGGATTCGAACCCTGGCCACTCGGATTACCACACCAATCCTTCGTCTATTCCACTAGACTACCGAGCGCCCTCTTAAGGACGCATCTGTCCATATTGTGTGAGCAAAGGAATCGGTGCGAATCGGGCATGGGGGCTGCGATGGTGCCGAGTACCACCATTGTAGGTCATCGCGAGCTTCGTGAGAAATGGCGCAGGACGCCGCGTAGTCGTCACCGACACGCTAAAGCGCGCGAACCTTATCTCGTTCTAGCATGTGTTGGTGTAAAAGACCATAACGTATCGCAGGGCAACAAGATACCATGTAACCAATGAGCCGAGCTAGTGAGCGAATTGACACCTGTGGGCGGGCCAAGAAACGCTCAATCTGAGTTCGTAACTGATCACCTTTGTAATCGGGTAGCTCTAAGCACATTGTCCGGGAATCGAATAAGATCCCTAAATGGCTGGCCATACACGAGCGGATCAGATCCGCGGATCTCAGATTTGTCGCAGCCCATACACGAGCGGATCGATCCGTGAGAATAGTTGAGACCACATCCGGCGGCGGATCTGATTCGTTCGTGTATGGGGGAAACCAACGGATATCCCTCGTCAGATCCGCGGATCCAGATCTGTCGAGCATGCCCGACGGATCTGGTCGGATTGACTTCTTCCTCAGATGTCCCACTTCTCTCCGACTGCAGCACCTTCTTATATTCTTTTCTGCACACAGATCTCATATTAGCTGGCCATACACGAGCGGATTTTTTCGACGGATCTGGGATTTTTCCGAGAACTGAGAGAAATCCGTCAGTTTGATGCGTTCGTTAGTGGCGAGGATCAGACCGGGACAGATCCGGCCAAAATCCGCAGAAATGGTGGTGGGGGAAATCCGCCGATCTGATCCTGACGTGTGTGGGGAAAACCTCCGACAACATTATTGGCCGATCTCGATCCGTCAGTTCAGTCCCCATACACGAGCGGATTCTATTCGTGGATTTGAATAATTGCGTTTCATTGCGCTTCTGATTCGCGCTTTGGATTTGAATAATTGCGTTTTTTTTTTTCAATAATTTGCGGATTTGAGTGCGAAACCATAACATGGGTGATAAAGCTGAGTGGAGCAACGAGAGTTTGGATAAATTAATTGATTTATACGAAGCCGACCTTCGTTGTGGAAGCTAAACCACGAAAACTACACGAACAAAAATATTAAAAAAAACATGTTTGACGAAATTGTCAAAGCTCTGCGCAATGATGTTCCGGGAATAGATGTAAACAAGGTTAAAGCAAGAATTCAGAATGAGAATATGAGATCTGTGTGCAGAAAAGAATATAAGAAGGTGCTGCAGTCGGAGAGAAGTGGGACATCTGAGGAAGAAGTGTACAGATCCGACCAGATCCGTCGGGCATGCTCGACAGATCTGGATCCGCGGATCTGACGAGGGATATCCGTTGTTTTCCCCCATACACGAACGAATCAGATCCGCCGTCGGATGTGGTCTCAACTATTCTCACGGATCGATCCGCTCGTGTATGGGCTGCGACAAATCTGAGATCCGCGGATGGGGTCCGTGAGAATTATCAGCAGATCTGATACGCGGATCTAATCCGCGGATCTGATCCGCTCGTGCATGGCCAGCCATTCTGAATTCTCGCTTTAACCTTGTTTACATCTATTCCCGGAACATCATTGCGCAGAGCTTTGACAATTTCGTCAAACATGTTTTTTTTAATATTTTTGTTCGTGTAGTTTTCGTGGTTTAGCTTCCACAACGAAGGTCGGCTTCTGTATAAATCAATTAATTTTTCCAAACTCTCGTTGCTCCACTCAGCTTTATCACCCATGTTATGGTTTCACACTCAAATCCGCAAATTATTAAAAAAAAAAACGCAATTATTCAAATCCAAAGCGCAAATCCATAGCGCAATGAAACGCAATTATTCAAATCCACGAATAGAATCCGCTCGTGTATGGGGACTGAACTGACGGATCGAGATCGGCCAATAATGTTGTCGGAGGTTTTCCCCACACACGTCAGGATCAGATCGGCGGATTTCCCCCACCACCATTTCTGCGGATTTTGGCCGGATCTGTCCCGGTCTGATCCTCGCCACTAACGAACGCATCAAACTGACGGATTTCTCTCAGTTCTCGGAAAAATCCCAGATCCGTCGAAAAAATCCGCTCGTGTATGGCCAGCTATTAGATGAGCCAAGTTGGTGGCTCCAGGAACTCTTTTCATAATTCGATATCAACGAATCCTAAAGGAGATAGTAAGCGGCACGTAGAGGTGGCCGCGCGTGCACAAGAGTTAGGAGAATCCCCTACAATTGCCTTATCGTCAAGATAGTTAACAATAGAGATACCCACGGACCTGAGGGCACCCGCACTGGTGACTTCAACGTCCGACGGCGCAACGATGGGTCCACAGCAGGTGGAATAGCGTTGTGATATGAGGGCGACGGGTCAAGCGTCACACCAAGTTGTTTATAATGCTCCGCCCCGATGCCTCGTGAAAGCCACACATTCCTGTGTGACTCCACATATTTGTTCACCTTGATCGGGGGTGGAGGGACATCCCCAAGTGCGGTTACCAACGACCTAAACCCGCCAGGAAAATGATCAAGCTCCCGTGACCGCTCGCTTCCATCCAAATCGTCCGATGAGTCTGAGGAACTCGATGAAGAGGACGGAGAGGATGATGAAGAGCTGGACGAGGATGATGGGGAACGTCGGCGCCGGTGACGCCGTTTGTGTGAGCGCTTCTTCTTCTTCTTCGGGTGACGGCGGGAGCCAGACCGACGAGGCGAGTGGTGACGTCGCCTCCTCCGAGAAGGATCCAGAGATGCTTCTCTACCTTTGGTGGCCGACCGCTCCTTCATCACACCTGGTTCCCATAGATTGCAATAATCTCCACCGACAGAGATAACATCTTCGTCATCCGTTATCGTCTGCCGAACCACGTCACCCTCCGGGGAGCGCATCCAGCTGGGCGCCATCTCATCAACAGACGACTCAGATTTTGGACCCGTTTTTCACGAGGGAGGGAGCATAGCCCCATTCCCCGCCGACGACGGGGGTTTAGCCGTACCTGGCGGTTTGGCGTAAATGGAGGAACTTTGGCCAAACCCGGCAGGAGGCGGCTTCGTGTCCCCGTTCGCTTCACCGCCTGAGGTGGCCGTTTCCGCCCGATCAGTGCCGGTCGAGCGAGGTATCCCCCTAGCTCCGCCCTCACCGTCGCCCGTGGAACGTTCCGGTGGGACCAGTGACGGGAACTCGGCACCTTTCGAAGCGAAAACCCGCGAAGACTCACGTAATTTCCCCGACGGGCGCGAAGATCCGCCCGAGCCCGAAGACAAATCCTGACGACGATCAGGCATTCTCACGCGAGGGAGTTCGCCTTGAGCGGTCGTAGAGGCAACACACGTTATTTTTCGCTCCGTCTTCGGATCATCCTGTGTCGCGTATTTGAGTCGATCGAAGTTATTTTTCACGTCCAACTTTGGAGGGAACCAATAGTGTAACCCCCATTCAAAATTTGCTATTTACCCACCGAAAGTGGAGGTTTATTTGTTGTTTTTGTAATTGTTTGTGTGGTTCGAAAAACTGGAGAAGCGAGCGAGCCCCGGAACGGTGACGCGTGGATCTTGATAAGAATCCCCCCTTCGGCAAGAAGACACATCGGTGAAGAGGTGGGGCTCATATATTGAGGTCAGTGATTAGCTCGTCTGAGCATTGAAGCTCCACCCTGACCCTTACACTCGAAATCAAATACATTGTTGTGTTTTGAGACCCCCGAGTTCAGTTGCGCTTGCCCCTCCTAGCTGTCGTCTGTCAAATCATAATTTGTAAACAGAGCGTCGAACCCCGAGTGTCGCACGATGACTGTCACCTTGGACGACTTGATGGCCCAGCTAAAAGAGCTGGCATCAATTAAAGGGGACGTAGCGGCTATAAAAGCAAAAATGGAGAAACTGGATGTGATATAAAATAGTCTAAAGGAACAAGAAAAAAGCCTGCATGAATTGACCTCACGGGTGCAGAAAGCGGAAGGGAGATGTGACGACTTGGAGAATATCATGAAATACAATAGAGATCGAGAAAGAAATAATAACATGTTAATTTTCAACTGGGAACCAAAAACGGGAGATCCCTTGAAGCGGGCAGTTATGGAGTTTCTGAGGGTGAAGTTGGGTCTGGAAATCTCAGACAGAGAAGTTGTGACCGTCAGATTCTTGGGTGGAAGAGCTACTTCTCCAAATCCCTTGTTGGTCTCCTTTTCGTCACCAGTTATTAAATTCGAGTGCTTCAGAGCAGCTAAGAAATTGGCTGGAACTAGGATTTCCTTGAGAGAGGATCTCCCCGAGGACGTCCGTCAAATCCAAAAAGAGTTGGTAGGATATCGAATGACCGCCAAAAAGGACGAAATGCCAGCTTTCATCAGGCGCGACAGACTCATCGTAGACGGACAGACGTGGTCCATGAGCGAGCTTCGCAGCAGGTTCCAGGAACCTCCAGAGGAATCGGCTGATGTCCAGGATCATCATCAGGGACAACCAGAGCGACCCTTCACATCAGTCCGAAGGAAGAGGGAAGATTCGGGACACAGCCCGCAGCTCAAATGGAAGAAGAACAAGCAACCACTGATCAACCCATCTGCGAAGCAGCCCCGCAAATACAATTGCAATAAGTAGCAACTAAAAGGTAACTCTGAATTTAAACTCTTGAGCTGGAACGTGGGCGGAATTGGGACGTTGGGGAATTTAGTGTCAGAGCAACTTTATTGTTTTTCCGATTTTGATTGTGTTTGTTTGCAAGAAACATGGGCGGAGGGAAGTGTTATTTTGTGTTTATTTTGATGTATTGAAAAAATACACAATATTCGAATCTCATGCAATTCGCTCTCATAGTACTGGCAGGGCACGGGGAGGTTTGCTCACGCTAGTGAATGCAGAGCGAGTAAAGGTAGAATTGTTGCGGTCTACAAGGTTTTTCATTTTCATGCGTATAGGTTGGTGCTGATCGGCGATTGGAACGCTAGAATAGGAGATTTGAATCAAGGCGACGATATGATGTTTCAAGATACCGCTTTCTCACCGCATAGAAGGTCCAAAGATTCAAAAGTTGACAAGGTTGGTCACCAGTTGGTAGCAACTATGGAAGAAAATGGCTTCATCGTGGTCAATGGTCGAAGCAGAAGCGATAGCGAGGGAAGCTACAGTTTTTTGGGACCGCAGGGACAGAGCACCATTGATTTGTGCTGGGTTAACGATATTGCGTTGTCTTCTCGATCTCAAATGAACTTGGCATCGTGACTGACCATGCAGAATGTTCCCTCACACTGAGTACTGAACACTGAGCGTCGAATTCCCAGGGTGGTGTCAGGGGCAAAGTTGAAGGAACTTTGGTGAAATGGGATCCTAAAAAACTAAATAGTTTTCAAAAACTGTCTAAAGAGAGAATAGGACGGCTGAACCTCCGGAGAGACGTGGAACAGGATTTCGAAAAGTTTCAGTCCGAAATCCTTGCAGTCTGAAAAGAACTTGGGATTTACAAAGTCTTTTGGCACGACACCCACTCCGCGTACAGATGCAACCCATGGTTTAATGAGGAATGTCGTAAACTCATGGGCGCAGTAAAGCTGGCTTACAAGAAGTGGAGTAAAAAGGAAAGCAATATATCTATGTATTTGGAAACCAAAAAACGATACGTATTGTAACGATTTATGTTCTTAGTAAATAATTTATTAACAATTGTTCACTTGAATACATACACTGTTCACATTCGCGCACTTACACAATGACAGAATCACAATACACGGTTGTAACGCGGTTGTCGCACTATTTATAACGCGGCACGGCACAATTTATAACCCAAAGCGTGTATATCCGGACTCCGAATTGAACTGACTTGGCGGTGCTCGTGGGTCTGTTTTATACCTGCTGCCTCTTGGTTGAGTACCTTCCAGAATGTTCCCTGGTTCTGGGAACTCGACGTGTTGTCTGGGACAAACGGGGAGGTTCCCGAATGTTCAAGACCCTTAATCCTCCACAGGTCGTTGACCTTGCAACGCCAGCAGCCCATTTGGCCGGCGCCGGTGCGAGCTCACAACACTGCCCCCTCCTTAGAATTGTTCTGTCCCAGAACAATCTTGGGCATCTGTTCATCACTGGGCCCATGTCGATAGCGGCATTTATCACCATTCTTGCAGCTGCCTTGGCGGTAGAAATAGCAGTCCACAGTCTTCACATCAGTTCTTCCATGAGGATTCCAGGTACACACCCGCACTTCAATCTGGGTCCCATGAAAAATGAACTCCAACATGTTACGGACTATCCTCCAATCCAATTGGTCCAAGCCACAACCAATCTTGGGTATTGCCAACTTCTTCATTCCCTGCTTAATGAGCAGCTTCTTCAGGGCAAGTAGCGCATCCCAAAGAGTCCTGTAGGTTGGCTTCTGGTGGGAAGACTGTTTTGTCACTAGATAGACTATTAGCTGGTTGGCTATCCTCAGTGACAACGTTTTTCCAATGCGTGGATTTTGCCGCTGCAACTGGTCGACATTACCATATTTCTTCTTGAATATTTCGGCAATTCCTCTCGACATTTTGAGGTCGGCAGCTACACAGTGTGCTAGCGCATAATCTTTTCCAACGTCAAAAAGGTTCTCGCGCACTTCGTTGGTGACTCTAAATCTCGCTTTGCTAGTCCCTCCATAGTTCTTCATGAACATGTTGAACTCCAGGGTTGCCGGGTCTTCTATACTTGATGGTGTAGTCACTGTCCTCGATAGGTCTTCCTGCGTCGAACTGTCCACGAATGCTGCCAGCCGATTATGATATACCACTCGCGGTTTTCCTCTTGGAGTTCTTCGAATCCTGTAGATGACATCGTTGATTCTTTTCATGACTTCGTAGGGTCCTTCCCAATCCTTCTGGAGTTTCGGTGATAGTCCTCGCTTCCGACGCGGATTGTAGAACCAGACAAGATCGCCTGCTTGGAAACCCACCTCAGTTGCCTTTATGTTGTATCGAGTCTTCATCCGGTCACTGGCTATTCGGTCCATTGGGCTTCCCACATTGTACTGCAGCATCTTTGCCCTCGGTTTCACAGTTGGTCCCTGCCCAGCATTGCATAGCAAACACTTCTTACACCAATCTTTGACAGATTGTTTGCTATCTACCCAGTAAAAACGCTCTCTAACCTTCTGTAGCGTTTTTGTGATGCCAAAATGGCCTCCTGATGTTCGATCATGGAGATGCTCCAAAACCAAGGGAACCAACTTTTGTGGAACAATGATCTGCGTCCTTGTCTCAGTACCATCATTGCTCTCCAGGCGACGTTTCAGGATTCCTCCTTCCAGAATGATAAGAGTTCCACTGCGCCCAATAGGTTTTTATAGTTGGACTACGATGTCTAATTTCTGGCCAACTGGGTCTCCTGTTGGTTCTCTTCCAATCCAGAAGATCCTTTAGCTCCTGGTCTTCTGCTTGCCGCTCCTGCAAGTGCTCTGGCTGCCACTCACCCAGGATAATTCTGGTCCTCCGTAGGTGTTCTTCTTGCTGGTCCGGTCTTGAGCTGTGGCCGCAGTTGTCCAGAATAGGCCTCCTCTTCTTGCCCGTCTTGTAACTGTGAGAGGACTCCCCCAATTGCCAGCATCTGAGTTGTCGTTTGAGGTCCTCCCAATTGGGCTCTTGCTTCAAACGCCTTAGTACCCTCTCAACGATGTCCTCTTCTTCTTCCACTACCTGTCTCAGACGTGCTCCGCTCCGCTGTGCTTGCTTTGCAGCCTCAAATTCCAAAGCATGCGCCAGGGCATCGCACAAGATCTTTGGGCGTGCGAGTCTCAATGCTTGCTGAGTTTCACTGTCCCTGATTCCATCTACGAAAGTCTGGACAGCGAGCTGCTCCAAAAAGTCATCAGGCGCTGTAGGGTAAGCCAGTCTCACCAGTCTTGCAATGTCCGCTTCAAATTCCTGTAGCGTCTCGGTGGCCCTCTGGTTCCTGTCCTTTATCTGCACACGGTAGACTTGTTGTAGATGAGCATCTCCGTATCTCATATCCAACCTTGCTGTCAGCAATTCATAATTGTTCTGATGGCCAGCCGGTATTGTCTGGAGAATGTTCAAGGCTTCTTCACGCAATGCAACTATTAGAGCTGTTGCTTTGTCATGTTCGAGCCATCCATTTGCAACAGCTGCAGCTTCAAATTGTCTCTTGTATGTTGACCATGGCACCTTTCCATCAAATGTAGGTGGCTTAATTTTATTTCCTCTGGTTCCGGTAAACTTTTCTTCATTGCCACTGTTGAAGCTGGCTTCTGCTGGTATATCCATGTGCTTTAACTTTACTTGATTGCTTCTCTCTAGTGCTAGAATCTCATTCTTGACTCCATCTCGAATTTTGCTTTCAATTTCGTCTTTAACTTGAGAGATCTTATCATCAACTGCAGAGATCCTATCATCGACTGTAGAGATCTTATCATCAACTGCAGAGATCTTATCGTCAACTGTGTTGGACAATGAATTCAAATTGTCCTCCAGTCTGTCTACATCAGTTTTTATGTTGGCAACATCACTCACTATTTTATCCATATGACTCACCAAATTCTCTTCCATTTTCCGTGAGTTTTCTTCAAACAGTTGTCTAGAATGCTCTTCAATTCTGGTGATATCATCCACAAAGTCAAAGTTGTCTGGGTCATGACCTTCTTCAACCAAGTTCTCCTTAAGTCGTAGGCGTAGATCTGCTTTTGTTCCACCGCGCTCTTCCAGCTCTTCCTTCAGCTGTTTAACTTTCAAATCGGTCAACTTCATTTTGTTCGTTTTCAAGAGTTCAAACGCGCAGTAACACACTAAAGTCACTATAACACTTTATAACTATGTACTGTAAAACACTGTAACACTTTAACACTAACTATTGTCCAACACTATAACACTAATTTGTAACCCCACACCTGACACCAATTGTAACGATTTATGTTCTTAGTAAATAATTTATTAACAATTGTTCACTTGAATACATACACTGTTCACATTCGCGCACTTACACAATGACAGAATCACAATACACGGTTGTAACGCGGTTGTCGCACTATTTATAACGCGGCACGGCACAATTTATAACCTGAAGCGTCTATATCCGGACTCCGAATTGAACTGACTTGGCGGTGCTCGTGGGTCTGTTTTATACCTGCTGCCTCTTGGTCGAGTACCTTCCAGAATGTTCCCTGGTTCTGGGAACTCGACGTGTTGTCTGGGGCAAACGGGGAGGTTCCCGAATGTTCGAGACCCTTAATCCTCCACAGGTCGTTGACCTTGCAACGCCAGTAGCCCATTTGGCCGGCGCCGGTGCGAGCTCGCAACAGTATCAAAGTTGAAGTACGAAAAAAAGCAATACTACGAAAAATGTAGGGAGGATTTGGGCAACGTGAAAAACGCTAAAGAGTTCTGGACAGCTGTTAAAAGGCTGAAAAAAAGAAACGCTTCCCCTTCGGATGTATCATTGGAGCAGTGGGAGAAATTCTTGAGCAATACTTGCGTCCCTGGGCCCACCTCGTTTTCTATGAACACAGACTCCGATGTAATTTTCCCCCATTTGAACGAACCCTTTACCTTCGCTGAGGTTAAGGAGTGCTACATAGTCTGAAGAAAAATAAGGCTGCAGGTTGGGACCACATTCCAAATGAAGTTTGGACGCACCTGCCGTCGGAAGCCACTGAAGTAATTGTCTCCATTTTCAATAATATCTTACTCGAGAGACGTGTCCCGACTAACTGGGGGAGGGTCCTCATCCAGATGATACCGAAGACGGCGGACAAAAGTGACGTAAACAAGCACCGCCCCATTGCACTTGTGAACACAATAGTCAAGGTATTCACGCAGTGTATAAGCAGTAGTATCCTGGAAGAAGTGGGTCTCGATTTTAAGGACCTGAGAATAATCAGGAACCTTTACTGGGGGCAGAAGGCCCAAGTTCGTGTGGATGGGGTTCTCTCGGAGCCGGTGACGGTTGCCAAAGGGGTTAAGCAAGGCTGCACGTTGTCACCGTTGCTATTTAACATTTTTTCGGAGCAGGTATTTAAGGAGGCCCTGGATGACTGTGATATTGGCATCCCCGTAAACGGATTACCTGTGTCCAATCTGAGGTACGCTGATGACACGGTGTTGTTGGCCCACTCTGAGGTAGAGCTCCAAGCTCTCTTGGACAGGGTTGCAGTAGCCTGCAGGAAGTATGGCCTGGCAATCAACGTGCCAAAAACTAAGGCAATGGTCATTTCAAAGGCAGCGAGTAGTACCATCAGACTAACTGTTAATGGGCAAAGCATCGAGCAAGTTACAAGATTCAGGTACTTAGGGCAGTGGGTGTCGGACACATGGTCGTTGGAGGGGGAACTACGCAGTCGGATTGAGGTGGCACGTGGAGCATTTAACAACATGCGTAGTATTTTGTGCCGCCGGGATGTCAGTTTTGCGCTGCGCTGGCGAGTTGTTAAATGTTACATTTGGTCTATACTCCTATATGGAGTTGAGACATGGACATTGAAGGCCAAGGACGTGAATCGGCTAGAGGCCTTTGAAATGTGGCTGATCCGACGTATGCTGAGGATCCCCTGGACCGCCCGACTCCGCAATGATTACATCCTTCAACAGAACTCCCTGCAGCGTGAACTGCTGGTGTCGATAAAGAAGCGCAAGGTGTCATACTTGGGGCATGTTATGCGTGGGCCCAAGTACAGCTTGTTGCAGACCATAATGATGGGGAAGATCAGCGGACGAAGAGGAGTCGGAAGGAAGCGCGCATCATGGTTGTCTAACATACGAAGCTGGACGGGGATTCACCGAGCAGCAGATTTGTTTCACCTGGCGCAGGACCGCGAGAAATATGCAGAAATGATCGCCAACCTTCTATGACGGAGACGGCACTTGAAGAAGAAGAAGATAAGCAGTAGATTGACGGAGTGGGCGGAGACAAATGGAGTTATCCCAGAAAGCCAGGCGGGCTTCAGAAGGGGAAGGGGCTGCGGGGACAACATTTTCGTTCTGACCTCGCTAATTTCCCTGAACTTGCAGAATATCAAGGGAACCCTCTTCTGTGGGTTTATCGACTACCGAAACGCTTTTGGCTCACTCCCTCATAAACTGCTCTGGGGCTGTCTTGCGCAACTGGGAATCAGGGGAAATATCTTGGAAGTCCTTCGAGACTTGTACTCGAAGGCAGAAATCGCCATACGCGTACAGAATTCAACGACAAAATTTCATGAAGTGAATTTGGGAATTCTGCAGGGCGATTCGCTTAGTCCATTGCTCTTTTGTCTCTATCCTTGTGGGTATGGAAAAATTTTTGCGAGATAGAGGTCTGGACGGAGTGAAAGTGGATGAGCGCTGCGATATTTTAGCCCTCCTCTTTGCTGACGACATCGTCATTTTTGGCTACAGCAGGGTCGACGTGGAAAGAAAATTGCGAGCGGTGGAGGAATACTCGAAGTCTCTGGAGTTGACCATAAATCCGGACAAAACAAAAATCCTACGCTTCCAGAAATCCGGTAATCGACGAAAAAACGATCGCATCACGCTGACAGGGGGAGAAATCCAATTCGCGGGGGAGTACACCTATCTGGGGGTCCTTTTTACTTCCTCAGGAGTATTTAATAAGGCGAAGGATCACTTCATATCAAAAGGTTTGAGAGCGTGGGGAAGTGTACGCCAGATCCTGTCAGCTGGAAAGTGCTCTAGCTGGGAGTCGACATGCCGGCTAGTAGATGCAATGGCCACCTCGGTGGTGTTGTACTCCAGCGAAATATGGGGACTGAGGTACACCGAAGAGTTGGAAGTCGTCCAGTCAAGAATATTTAAAAACTTGCTAACTCTACCCATGTGCACTCCGCACTACATGCTAAGAGCTGAAACAGGTAGACTCAAGCTGGGCGCTTTCGTCCTGGATAGAGCCATGGGATGGTGGGAAGCAATCCTTCGTATGCCCCAAGATAGATACCCTAGGGCGTGCTTCAACGCTCTGATTCGCACGATGAACAACAGTGGAACCAACCTCAGGTACAATTGGGCATCGCAACTCAAAAATCAGTTGGTCAAACTGGGATACTTGGACTTGTGGGAGTCCCAAAGCGCGGAGTTGGTAGCACAGCAGAGGAAGGCTGTCCTCAACAGCTACGCAACGATGGTGGCCTACATGGATTATGAACGAATGATCTGTTCGTCATATAGTAGAAGGTACATCGGATACACGGACGGATACTCGAGCCGCCTTGGGTACTTAAATTGGAACATCCCCATCACAGTAAAGCGGCTGGTGGCCCAGTTGAGGTTGCGGAACGATACCCACCTCCGTATTTTTCATAAGGGAGAACGGTGGAACGTAGATCTCGAGAAGAACTGCATCATGTGCAACTCCGGGGAGAAAGAAACCATCCTTCATGTTTTTGGGAGGTGCCCACAGCTTGATAGTGATCGCACCAGATTCTTTGGATCCAGTAAGCTTAGTGGGGAATACATTGAAAAATGTCTATTGATAGGTGTAAACGAGGACCTAATATTTCGCCTTTTTAGTTTCACGGTGGCTTACTTAAAGAAAAGAAAGTTTTTAGAAGAGTTACTAATAGATGTTGGATTGCTGAATTAACTAGTGTTCTTTGTACAAATGGTCACATTGTGGGATACATGTATAAGTATAAATTACGAGCACATTTTATTTTTATTTACTAAGAAAACACTATAAAAATTGATGTCAACGAACTCCTGTTGTAAAGGTCAGAGTTACCTAAACCGACAATAAATATTTTGATTGATTTGATTTTTTTGAGGCATTCTCACGCGAGAATTCAATACCGTGGTATACAACGAGGATAAAAGTGGCTCACAGGAAAGAAAATCCGAAAATAAAGGCGATTCGATTAAATTAAAACACAAAATTTCCGAATGAGCAAAAAGTTGGTGAGCGCCTAGAAGCCATATTGAGTTTTCGGAGGTGATCCCGCGCCGGTTGTCTCGCCTGGCTGCGGAGAGCACGCTGGGCGCTAACCCGGGGGGATCAAGGACGGCATCCTTTTTTCTCCTACCTACCCTTTTCTTCGGCTAGGAAAGCAAGGTTTTGGTGGGTAGCTGAAGCTGCTGTACTGCTGCTCAGGGCTGTGGCTGTACGACTGTACTGCCCTGAGTCGTGAGCTCCAACTTCCTAGACCGGCGGGTTATCGCCGACATGACTTTTATCCATGGACTTCTCTCTGGCCGAGTCGACGCACCCCTTCTCCTGGCCTGGGTCGGCTTCACAGTTCTTCGACCGGCTGCGCGAAGCCCTGAGTTCTTCAGCGTCCCGTTTTCCGGGACCAATTATATGGTGCACCGTCCCTTGAGCCTGAAGGACTACGTGGAGATGTGGGGACTGGAGATTAATTTAGCCAAATCTCAGATTGTTGTCTTCAGAAATCGAGGAGGCCGCCTAGCGCGAGGGGAGAAATGGAGGCTGGCTGACCAGGAGATCAGTGTGGTTAATGCATATAAGTACCTGGGTGTGACACTGACATACAACCTGCAATTAAAAAAGCATCTTGCGGAAAAATCCAGGAGTGCTCGCATGGGTATCAATTCGGTTTGGCCCAGACTCTTCTCAGCTAATGATATACCCACAGAAGTGAAGCTCAAGGTGTTCAACGCTGTGACGATGGCTACAGTATGTTATGGTGCTCAATTCTGGGGGTACTCGATGTACGAAGAGGTGGAGAAAGTGAAACGATTTTGCCTAAAGAAGCTCCTACGTTTACCAATGAACTCCCCCAATTATATAGTTTATAATGAGATGAAGCAAGAGCCAGTCTTTTTGACTACTTTACGGCTGAACGAAGACTACCTCGCCAGGGTACTCGGGCTGCCAGATGGCAGGTTCAGTAAAATTACTGCTCTTGAGATGATAAGGGAGGGAGTCGGCTGGGTGGCGGAGTGGTTAAGAATGTTCACTCGCTTTCTTGATTCCGCACCCATTAATCCATTTGACCCATCGAACTTCAAAGAGAGAACAAGGAGCGTTCTGACAGGCCAGAAGCAGTGCTTCCTTGACTCCCTCCGCCAGAAAGCGGGAGCTGCGCAATTCCACCTATTGTACCAGCATCTCGACCTGGAAGTGGATTATATCAGGACCTCATCGCAGTACGAAGCCATGGTCGTAATGCGATGCCGCGGGGAACTCCTGAACCTCGACTGGCAGCCTTGGATCCGGGACAGAATCTATCTTTGCTCCCTGTGCAACCTCGGCGTTGATGAAACAACGGAACATTTTCTGGCGGAGTGTCCAATTTTGGGATACGTGCGGATCAGATGTTTTGGCAGGGCTTCGTTGACTCGGGAGGAGCTGATTGAGGTCCTGAATGGCCCGGACTGGTCTGGTCTTTGCTCCTACTACCGCGAGGCCTGGCGATATAGGAATTTTCTTGTTTCCGAATTTAACCATAATAGGTAGAAAAATTTTTAATCAATGCCCGTCCAATGGTCCCTCTGTAATTTTAGTTCCGCGCCTTTATTCCGGCTCTAGCGTGTTGCAAACTCTCTCATTCTGCCCCCCCCCCCACCCTATATCGAACTGCTCGGTTCCTCCCTAAGGCTGAGGCCGCACTGCAGGATGCTAGATGGTCGCAAGGAGGTTGGATGGTAGAGGTGGATGGTGGATGGAATAACAAACACGACTGATATGGGTGGATAGACGCTAGGCAGGTACCTAGGATAGTTTCAAGGGGTTAGATGGTAGTGGGAGGCCACTGCGGCTACCATCGTACCATTACTTACGTTATAAATAGCTGGATGGTCGCCAGGCAGGTATCTACCATCCACCATCCTACCAACCTTCCTGCACTGCGGCCTCGGCTTTACATCCGTGAAGTTCCGTCTCCGTGACCACCTTCTGATCTCCTGCTGAGCGCAAGGTCTCGTCGTGCTGTTTTCGGTGTGATTCATTGTCATTATTGGGTTTAGCCCGTTTTACTTTAAATAAATAAATAAATAAATACTGCAATTTTTAAAGCGTCCTCGAAGTCCATGTACTATAATTGTGACTCACTTTCTTGAATCGGCAAGTGAATCAAATTAGACACTAACTTGGAAACGAGGTAAAAGAGTATCAGGAAGGCTCCTTCATGAGATGTAATCTTGGGTTCCTTTTCAGTATTCAGTAGGCTTAGTTCTCATTTTCATTTCAGTAGGTATTCTTTTCATGTGTTTCTCCCTCCCTAACTAATGTGTCTGCGTGTTATAGATTGGCTGACTTTGCACAACCGCACTGAGACAAGTTTAAATAAAGCAGTGCACGAGTTCACTCACTCCTGTGCTGGCTACTGTGTCGCCACCTACGTTCTCGGTGTCGCCGATAGGCACTCGGACAACATAATGGTCAAGAAAACCGGACAAGTAAGCGCCGCTCAAAACTGGCCTTCTTTTACTTCGAGTGGCTTTTGTTGGACGGAACAATTTGTTAAAACTTGGCCTTTCCGCAGTTGTTCCACGTGGACTTCGGCCATATTTTGGGGCACTTCAAGGAGAAGTTTGGCTTCAGAAGAGAACGAGTGCCTTTTGTCCTCACCAACGATTTCGTTCACGTGATAAATAAAGGTCAACAAAGGAGAGAAGCCGTCGAGTTTCAAGTTTTCCGCAGGATATGTGAGCAGGTATCTAACAAACAATTTCACTTTTCCTTTTTTTATTCAAGTAGAGCTTGTAATAACATCCAATTGCTGAACAAAATATACGAAGGGGCTGCATTTAACCGTACGAGTATGTAAAGCCCTCAAATACTTCTCCAAGCCCCCTGACAAGCTGCCCCACTCCGTCATCCTCGAAGTCCTTGGATCCCTAATTTCTGACAGTTGTTTGCCTCTATGTGGACATCACTGCCAGAAATCCGTTTACCAACACTTCACCGGGACGCAACCTTTGGATGTGCAAGGACAGAGAAAGAGAACAACTGATTTTGTGGTTAATGAATTCTTCAAAATTTTCTTTTGTACCTAACAGCTCAACCAGTTGAATCAAAAGTTAGTGTCCTTTCCTACCTCGCGTCTTCCTTGGTGGCCGGAGAGTGTGGTCTTCTGATAAGCCAATCAGAGAGATTGAAGACCTTCGGGTTGCTGCTGCTGAGTGCAGGTTCCGAGGGCCGAGTTCTCCAGCGGGCTTCTGCTGGGTCCTCTGAGTGTTCCGGGCCGAACTTGAAATCCAAGGGTTCGACTCGCGATCCTAGAGGTCTTGTTGGGTATCGAAGCACACACTTCACCTTTTGGACATAGACTGGTCTGCTTGATTTCTTCTTCGCTCTTCCTGGGCCCAAAGTTTTGCGCAAGTTTTCCTTTGAGCTCACCCCTCATCCAATCGTCTGACTTCAGGCGTCCCCGAAATTGTACCAAACTCCAGGAGGGGGTTCGAAGGAGCATTTTTCGGTGGTGAAGCAGGCTGTATTTGGATCTTGGATCCTCCAATCAGACGATGGGTGGTGTTCACCTAATTGCTTAGTCGCCAGGCACGTGGAGGTTTCAATTGTGCCTTGCCACCAAAAAATGTTGGCGAATTTTTCAGCGCTCGAGTTTTTTCACGCTTCCTTGCTGCGGCGGATGTCGGTTTTTATTTCACACGAAGTGCGTCTCCTGGCTGTTGTCTGATCCGAGCGTACGATTTGAAATTGTGCTGTTTAAAGTCGTACAACTCCCCCTTCTTCCCTTCATTTACTGTAGCCAGGGTGGCAGGCGTCGCGGGTGCACTTCGAGGGTTGCTGTGGCCTCTGGTAGCTGTCTCTTCTTTGTCTGCTTCATTTTCAGCACACGCAACACGCACTGCACGTTTCCCTCTACTGGTTGAGCTTTCCTAATGTACCGTTTCCGGATGCTGGTTGAGCTGTCCCCTCTGCTCTGGCAATCTGTGGGATCAGCTCTGCCCTTGTGAGTAAATGAATGAATATTTTTATCGTCACCTTACAAATACAGACAGAGATAAAACCTTACACAGGAATAAATTAGGGCATAGAACAGACTTTCTCTTGAATCAGGG
This sequence comes from Cyrtorhinus lividipennis, assembly GCA_019603395.1. NCBI lineage: Eukaryota > Metazoa > Arthropoda > Insecta > Hemiptera > Miridae > Cyrtorhinus > Cyrtorhinus lividipennis. Next base: position 23,746,831 of record CM034002.1, on the reverse strand, counting down.
TGACCGTGCTGTGGATAGTGAGCCACTGTGGCCCAGCACGGAGTTGCTATCAAGTTCCTTTAGAATTATGTATGGTTATCTCCATATTGTCTTATTTTTAAGTATACTGCACACTTATGTACCCTTAAATCATATATAGAAGTAGTCCATTGGCTTACTCCGTACAAACTTGGCTATTTTCTTCCTCATTAATCCTACATTGTTCACTTTCATGATCTCCGCAATACTCTCGAAATCTCTATTAACATTTGCATGCCTCGGTACTTCGTAGTCATTTGGGCGTATTTATTCTTTGCCTTTGGAAGTTTTATCCGGTAAGCCTTCGATTTACGGAGTCGGACGTCCACAAAAAACTTGTTTTTGGTTTTCGCAATATGGCCAAGCATGTTCCTAGCGTAAAGACGGTGGAACGTGTCCACCCCTATTTCTTCAAACAATAGGGTGGTAGGATATCGCCTTGTTTTCCCAAACATTGCTTTCAGGGTTCTCTTCTGGACGCTAAAAACTCTTTCAATTAGGTACTTGAAAGTGCCTCCCCAAATAATGATGGCATATTGCAACACCGATTCAAACAGGGCCTGATAAATTTGTCTAAGTAAACGATGAGACAAGAACTTCACTCCGTACAGAACGTAAGCGCACTTTCGGAGTTTATCGCACAGCTTTTGAACGTGAGCTCTCCATTTCAATCCACTGTCCACAACCACCCCCAGATACGTAAGTGAGTCCACTCTTCCAATTGCTGAACAGTTACATGGAGGTCCGTGGCACGTATGGTACATCAGGTCCCCCTCCTCGCGGGAGACGGTATCATGCCTCCTAGAGACGTCCATGAATGCCGACTTGGATGCGTTCACCGTGAGAGAGTTAGCGTTCATCCAGGATCCGATCGCACGAAGGTATTTTTCTGCGTTCTCATGCGCTTCCTTCCACGTTCTGCCCGCATTCACCAGGGCGATGTCATCAGCGAACATAAATATCCTACCCGTTAAATCCAAATTTGCCAGGTCGTTCAAGTACAGCAAGAAGAGAACAGGCCCCAATGCTGTGCCCTGAGAGCAGCCGAAATCCTCCCGGACTATCACATTGTCACTCGAAGTCTCACCAATCACTACAGACTGCACCCTGTTGCTCAGATATGACATGAAGAATTCCAGGGGCAGTCCCCGAACCCCCACGTTCTCCAGTTTCACAGTCAACTTTTTCTTGGAGACGCTGTCGAAGGCCTTGGCGTCGAGACAGGTTAATACAACCATTTCCCCATGATCTAGACGAGAGTACAGCTCTTCGGTAATGTCGAAGAGAGCGTCCTGAGTGCCAATGCCACTCCGAAATCCATACTGCTGCTCAGCTATGTTTTTGTTTTCGTCCAAGAACGAGACCAGTCTTGTTTTGAGGATCTTTTCGAAAACCATCGCAATTACATCTATCAATGGTATCGGTCTGTAGTTTGCAGGATCGGTTTTTGAGCCTTTTTTGAACAGGGGTACGACTTTTGCCACTTTGAATTTCTGAGGGAACACGCCCCTTGATACACTAAGATTGAAAAGGTGGGCTAGAGGTTCCGCGATGATTTCCACAATTTCTTTTATCGCCTCGGTCGTCAGCTCATCTGGTCCAGGAGCTGATCCTCCTCTCACGGACTGCACGATCTTGATCACCTCCTCAGGTTCCGTTTTGAAGATGAACATGGATTTTTGTGGCTTAGGGGTCTTAGGGGCTAGAACGGGAGCCGGGATAACAAGTAGATTCGGAATTCTGGCAGCCAATTCAGCGCCAACCGTAGCAAAGTCGCGATTCAGGGTGTTGGCGACATCTTTTCCATTTTCCATAATCCCGTCGTTCAGCCAGTCTTTGATTGGCACTTCATTTTTTTGTTTGGTGACTCCGTTAGTGGCCTCGTTTATTATTTGCCATTTTTTTCTCATGTTGCCATCGCTGTTTTTTATTTTATTCAAATAGTAATTTTCTTTCTCTTTTTAAAACGTTTTTCTTAACCCGCTTTCTTGTTTGTCTGTTTGTCCGCGAAATCTTTCAACTCAAATTTCGACCATTTATCGGCAATCTATAGTTCTGAAACTTTACATATAGATCAGAACCAGATGACAATGCAATATTATAATACTTTGATGATGATTTAAAGAGCTTCTTGAGTAATTTCAATAAAATAAAATTATTTAATGATAGGGGGGAATATCTGCATTGTTCATCGAGGTTCTTCAATAAAATTTTACAATTACAAATTTCGAACGAACAAAACTAAAAAGTAGAAAATAATACCTAGTACATGAATAAAAATTTTTTTATAAAAACAACGTTTTTCATATGCACTAAAAAGTAGAAAATAATTTTCCTATGAGCCTGGCAGAATTTCTGAATAAATTGGTCACATTATGGTAACAGACTTTATAACAATTTCCAATTCTTATAAAAAGAAAATCGTTGGGCGCATGTACTCAAACATCAAGATCTTTCTAATATGCTCACATTTCTATAAAATGAAATTTCTTTACATTAATTCAGTTGACATATATTCAGTTAATACAGTTTCACGGAATCGAATTGTGAACATTAGAAATCATTTGATATAATCATATGCAATAATACTTATCATCATTAACGAATTCAAAATTTTTCATATAATTGAACATTAAAACCATGATTTCTACAATAATTCTTCAAATACATATTTGTTACATAATTTTGCAGAAATAAAATTTTACTTTAAATGAATTAAATATATTCATAAGTTACTATGAAAATGTTTCATTTACAATCACAATTAGTGATTTATAAATAATATAATCATATGTTCAATTATATTAATAATATATTATCATGGATAATTTGTAAAATTAATATATTGTCAGAAATAAACAGTAGTTTAGTATTACCTCATATAAATCTCATATTTATATGATTCTAAAATGAACATTCATAATAATAATACAAAATGCGCCCAATGTTTTTCGTTTTATAAGAATTGGAAATTGTTATAAAGTCTGTACCATAATGTGACCAATTTATTCAGAAATTCTGCCAGGCTCATAGGAAAATTATTTTCTACTTTTTAGTGCATATGAAAAACGTTGTTTTTATAAAAGTTTTTTTATTCATGTACTATTTTTAACTAGATTATTTAATAAGTTGTGGTATTCTTTGTATCTGTTTAGGATTAGAAAGTTATACGGCTGTTGGATGGTTTTAGATGCTATGCGATCTCTCTTTCGATTGGAGCGTAGCAGGCCTGACGTGATCCAGGGTTTTAGGATTAATGTTCTGTTACTTCTCGCAGTCGCAGCAATTAGGGATTTCGCTCTACCGTTTTCTAGTATTTCGGTACCGATACCCGTACGAACTCAATGTATCCAGGTACTTTTCGGTTTTAGTACTGAGTTTCTCAGCGGCAATATTAATGTTAAGGTCCCCCATGAGAAGCATGGCGGAGTCGTTGGCCAGAAGAGGTTGCAGTTCTTCTATAAATTTATCCATAATCTCAGCGCGGTACACGGGGCTACGATAGCAGGCAGTGATTTTAAGTTTATGGATGTCATTGTCTTTTATTGTTACCTGAACAGCACTCGCTTTTGTTAAGTTAATATTATTTTCCACATGCATTAGGCTTATATTTTTGTGAATGTACAGCACAATACCATCGTTTTTATTAGTTTTTCCTGGAACTTCATAACTCTCATAATTATTAAGGGTTTGTATGTGGGTGTGATCCTGTATAAAGGCTTCGACGAATATAATTATATCAATCACGCATTTCAAATCGGCAAGAAAATAAGGCAAATTGATTGACATTTTTCGAGTAACTTCGGATATTGAAGCAAAGTACTCGGAGATTTCCCTGATTAAAATCGGGCATATCCTTCAGTGTGAGGTTCCGTGACTAAAATGGCATCTGAATTAACATACGATGGGATTATTTCTGGTGATCCATTGGGTTTGTTCATTTCCGTTGTTAGTTATTATCTATCTTCTTCTTCTTCAAGTGCCGTCTCCGTCATAGAAGGTTGGCGATCATTTCTGCATATTTCTCGCGGTCCTGCGCCAGTTGAAACAAATCTGCTGCTCGGTGAATCCCCGTCCAGCTTCGTATATTAGACAACCATGATGCGCGCTTCCTTCCGACTCCTCTTCGTCCGCTGATCTTCCCCATCATTATGGTCTGCAACAAGCTGTACTTGGGCCCACGCATAACATGCCCCAAGTATGACACCTTGCGCTTCTTTATCGACACCAGCAGTTCACGCTGCAGGGAGTTCTGTTGAAGGATGTAATCGTTACGGAGTCGGGCGGTCCAGGGGATCCTCAGCATACGTCGGATCAGCCACATTTCAAAGGCCTCTAGCCGATTCACGTCCTTGGCCTTCAATGTCCATGTCTCAACTCCATATAGGAGTATGGACCAAATGTAACATTTAACAACTCGCCAGCGCAGCGCAAAACTGACATCCCGGCGACACAAAATACTACGCATGTTGTTAAATGCTCCACGTGCCACCTCAATCCGACTGCGCAGTTCCCCCTCCAACGACCATGTGTCCGACACCCACTGCCCTAAGTACCTGAATCTTGTAACTTGCTCGATGCTTTGCCCATTAACAATTAGTCTGATGGTACTACTCGCTGCCTTTGAAATGACCATTGCCTTAGTTTTTGACACGTTGATTGCCAGGCCATACTTCCTGCAGGCTACTGCAACCCTGTCCAAGAGAGCTTGGAGCTCTACCTCAGAGTGGGCCAACAGCACCGTGTCATCGGCGTACCTCAGATTGGACACAGGTAATCCGTTTACGGGGATGCCAATATCACAGTCATCCAGGGCCTCCTTAAATACCTGCTCCGAGTAAATGTTAAATAGCAACGGTGACAACGTGCAGCCTTGCCTAACCCCTTTGGCAACCGTCACCGGCTCCGAGAGAACCCCATCCACACGAACTTGGGCCTTCTGCCCCCAGTAAAGGTTCCTGATTATTCTCAGGTCCTTAAAATCGAGACCCACTTCTTCCAGGATACAAATAAGCTGGGCGTGCTTCACATTATCAAATGCCTTCTCGAAATCGATAAAACAGGCAAACACTGGGCATTGCTGGTCAAGACACTTCTGAACTAGTACCTGCATGGCAAATAAGGCTTCTCGTGTCCCAAAAGCACTCCTAAAACCAAACTGGGTGTCTCCGATTTCGGCCTCTACTTTCTGCCACAACCGGTAATGGAGTACTCGCAGCAGAATCTTGAGAGCATGGCTCATCAAGCTGATAGTCCTGTGATCACAACACCTCCGAGCATTGGCTTTCTTGGGCAGAGTGACAAATTATCTTAGTAGTTATTATCTATAGCTATTATTATATTTCCGAAGCATTATTTACAACGTTACATTATCTTGTTCAAATCATCCGTATAGATATTGGGCGGTCACCTTCTCTTTTCCTGGCGTATATTTTCGAATTTTTGATCCAGACAAATCTCCACCCCTTTTCTCGTGCTAATATTCTTGCAGTAGAATGAAGCTCACGCCGATGCGATGTCAAATGTTCGTTGACGTAGATCTTGGTGGGCGGCCAGGAAGCAAGCAGTTTGTCCGCAGTAAATTCCATGTTTTTCTTCGCCGCGGTGACCAAATTGCGAGCTTCTTTTTCATAACCAAGGCGCGCCACTATAAGACGAGTTTTGTCAGACGATTTCGCGGCCACTCGGTACGCTCTGCTGACACCGACATTGACCTTTAACGATTTTGATATTTCCTGCACGATCAATTAACACGTTTCATCCCTCGACTCGGGTACTCCGTCGATGACGACTTCCTTGCGCATGCCAAACTGCTCCAACTGATCTACCTTGCGCTGAAGAGCAGAAACTGTAGACCTGAGTTCATTATTATCCGCCCTTAGCTCCATCACTGTGCTTGTAATTTCACTGATCGATGAGACAGCTAAGTGTCTCTCGAGGATAGACTACAGGCGTTACCTGGAGTGTGTACAGCAATCCATCACTACGGACGTGAAGTTTTTCTGGAACTACGTGAACTTCAGGGACGGTGGCAATGACATTCCGGAGTGCGTGAGCCTCGGGGACCAGTCTGCATCTACACCCCAGGAGGTGGTTGAACTCTTTGCCAAGCATTTCTCCTCTACTTTTCTCCCACCTTGTCTGCAGCCTGTGCGTTTCCCCCCAGAGGACATTGTTGATGTGGGAAGGTTTGCAATTTCTTTTGAGCAAGTCTTGGATGGTCTGCGTGAGTTGGATGTAAGTAAGGGCCTTGGACCTGACGGTGTCCCCCCTGTACTCCTTAAGCATTGTGCAGTTGCTCTCGCTGCCCCACTGACTGTCCTTTTCAATCGTTCGCTCTCCGAGGGGATATTCCCGCTTGCCTGGAAGGTTGCATTTGTGACCCCTATCCATAAGTCTGGAGACAAGTCTGCTGTGTCAAATTATCGTGGCATTTCATCTCTGTCGACAATCCCTAAGCTGTTTGAGAAGCTGGTGGTTGGAATCATCACTCCTCTTCTGTCACCGTCCATTCCTGTTGAGCAGCATGGTTTTGTCAAGGGACGCTCCACCACAACCAACCTCCTTCTGTATCAGGAATATATTCTCAGCGCTTTCTCAGCGGGTAAGCAGGTTGACTCGGTCTCTACGGACTTTTCCAAGGCGTTCGATAGAGTTTCCCACAGCCACCTCATCGCTTGTCTGCGCTCTCTTGGTGTTCATGGCTCTTTTCTTCAATGGGTCGCGGATTATCTGGTGGATCGCTCGATGCTGGTGAGGATAAGAGGCGTCGCCTCTCAGCCTTTCCCTGCCTCTTCGGGTGTGCCTCAGGGGTCACATATTGGGCCCTTGCTGTTCGTAGTCTTCTGTGGTTCGCTCTGCCGGATTTTCCCTGATGTTTCCTTCCTGATGTTTGCAGACGACCTTAAGATTTTTACCCGTGTAACATCAGCTGCTGATTGTGAGATACTTCAGTCCGCCCTCAATGACTTCGTGGAGTGGTGTGGCGTCCATTGTCTGCAGCTTAACCCATTAAAGTGCTCGGTCAGTTCGTTTTCTCGCCTGCATGACCCTTTCATTTTCAACTACTCCATTCTTGGCACTTCTCTCCATCGCTTGCAAGTTACGCGTGATCTGGGGGTCTTGTTGGATCAACAGTTAAATTTTGGCGAACACATTGACGCAGTTACTGGCCGTGCTCGGAGGGTACTGGGTTTCATAAAGCGTAACACCCGTGAATTCAGTGATGTCAAGGCCATAACGACGCTGTATTGCTCGCTTGTCCGTCCTCTCCTGGAGTATTCGTCCGTCGTGTGGTCGCCATACTACGCCACCTACGCCCACCAGATTGAGACTGTACAGCACATCTTCCTTCGTTACGTTGCTTTCAAGATGGGTATCCCGTGGCATGATCTCGACTATGGCTCAATCCTACGTGTCTGCCGTCTTACCCCGTTGGTCAATCGTCGTGCTGTGGCCGATCAATGCTTCTTCCATAAGTTGATGAATGGAGTCATCGATTGTCCTCCTCTTCTGCAAATGATCTCCCTCAATGTGCCTCAATTTTTCTCTCGTTCGCACAATGTTTTCCTCGTTCCATTTGCACAGACAAATTACCTCAGGGACCGTCCGCTTCTCCGTCTTCCTCGTCAGGCTAATTTGATCTTGCAAGAGGCTGCCTGCGATCTATTCTCGGACTCTCTGCAAGCTTACAGGGCGCGAGCTGTTGAAGTCCTCTCTGCCAAATAATTCTTAATGATAAATAACCTTTGTTCTCATTTAATTTATATTTATATTCTTGTTAATTGGACCTTGGGTCCGTACTATAAATAAATAAATAAAAAACCGTCAAATCTGTCGCTCATGAAATCCAAAGAGGCTCTCATTTCTGAGATCTCTTTCCGCAATTAAGGAACACACTCTACCTTTCTGCCCAGATCGTTCAATTTCGCCAAAACTTGCTCTCGCCCCCGACATCACCACCGTATTCCTCGTCACTCGGAGAATCGTCTACAATTGAAGTCGTACTCCCTTCTTCCGGACTTCTACACCGGTCACATTCCTATTTCAACTTAGTCTCCTTATTTATCTTTTTAAAATTGTCCAGCGTCCTGAGACGTGTGCACGATGGGTGATAAACGGCGGAGCACTTATTGCATTTGGCCGTCTTTTTCGGGGAACCCAACTCCCGCGAGCACTTGGTGCAGTCCATCACCATCTTTGTTCCGGATGTACCCTGCCAAGTGGAATGCCGTGGCAGGGTACATCCGGAACATCCTGGAAGACAAGCTCGTCGAGGAAAGGGCCCGGCAACGGGAACTGCAGACAAACGGGACCAGCTAGCAGGCAGAAATCGGAACCCAGCCTGAAGTAATGTGTCAAACAGTTCCGGGCTGGGCCCCAACGTGGGAAAAGGGGGTGAGGTTTTTAGATCACCATCTTTGTTAACAATTCAACCGCGTTTCACTGATATAAGAGTTCAACCGGGACAAGCGATAAGAGACACGTCTTCACCGTTCGGAGGCTCGACAACAACTGAACTGTCGGAGTTACGTTCCTGATTTTCGCCGATGATGTTAAGATCTTTTGCAGAATTCGTGAGCTCTCTGATTGCTTTGCTCAGGCTGTCTTCTCTCAACGCCTTCAATTCTTGGAGCTCTACGTTTGGTCTCCTTTTAAACCCCATGAAGTGCTCAGTGTCCACGTTCCATCGCTCTTCTGCTCCCAGATTGCATTCGTACACCATTGGCGCCGTCACTCTTGGCCGTCCTCCCTTCGTCAAGGACCTTGGTGTCCTTCTTGATCCCCAGTTGACTTTTTCCTTCCCCAGTGTCCTCGGGTTTCCTCAAGAGGTCTACCAGAGACTCATTTCAGCTTACCCCTGATCACCCTTTTTCAGACACTTGTCCAGCCTCACATTGAGTGCGCTTCTGTGGTCTGGTCTCCCTTCTACTCATGCCACATTGACCAACTGGAACGTGTTTACCGCTCTTTTGCACGCTATTAGGCGTTTCTTACGGGATTTCTGTGTAATGATGTCAGTGGCATTGGAGCGCATTTCCATCTCTCTCGCCCTGCTGATCGCTCATCGATCATTTTTCTGGCCGACTTGACTGCCAGTCCTCTGCTGTCACTTATTGGTCTGCAGGTTCCCCGAATAGGAGCACGTGCCAGTGAACTGTTTTTTATACCCTTCAGCTCGACAAATTATCATCCCCATCGCCCTCTAAGCAGCCTTCCCCGCCTCGGTAACTTTCTCATCTCGTCGCACAATATTGATTTCTTCAGTGTCTCCAAATCCCAGCGTCGACTTCTCCTATACTCCAGTTGATAACATTTTTCTAGCTGTGCGCTTTGCTTCTTACTTCTTACTTCTACTGTTCAAATAAATAAATGAAAAAACATGCCGAGCTGTACCCCCGGATGATTGCCGCTTAAAGCCTTTCCGCTATTATATAAGATCAGCTCTTTCTTACCGGTTTGCCCGTGTTCAAATTATTTTTAATGGATAAACAATTAATTAACCTGTTTTATTGATATAATCTTCTTTCGTCTATTGACAATATCGATTCGAAAAACTACTAACGTATTTTAGTTGTCATAAACCAATATTGGCAATCAGTTCCAACAATATGGAACAAGAATGGAACTTCCTAAGTGCACATGGTACCTAAATTTAGCGGTTCCCGAATTTTTCGGGTCATTGAGTACTATCGTATACGGTCAATTAACATTTTTCATAGGGAAAAATATTATTTTTATTGAAGAGTTGCATTGTTGCAAAATTGTTAATTATAACACCAGTAAATTTTAAGCTTATTCCATTCTTTTCTTGGATGAAACAAACTCTTCATTTTCATCTTGATTTTAAGATTGAGTTTTTCTCTTGAAAGAAGGAAGAGAAATTCACCTTTTAAGACGAGGTGTCATCAGTTAGTACAGCATAACTGGAGGTTCGTATCGATTGAACCGCTGCATTGGACGATGATGGAACAATGGAAATATTTTGCATTTGATAGATGTTCAAAAGTTCTGTCAGCAACTTCTTCTAATCCAGTAGCTTCCATGATATCAATATTGACTTTGGGGGTATTAGAGGAGGTAAATATTCGAACACCATAACCATCATATTATGATGGCAACAAAATTCCAGCGGTTATGGTGTTCGAATATTTACCTCCTCTAATACCCCCAAAATCAATGTTGATGTCATGGACGCTACTGGAGTAGAAGAAGTTGCTGACAGAACTTTTGAACATATATATATATGTATATAAATCATATTATGATTGTTTTGTATTAGTAATTTACTTTTTAATCGTTGCACATGTTCTGCAACATCATTAATTTTGAATCTCCGAATGATCTGACCAAATTCTTTGGTTGAAGAAACTTGATTTTTGTTGGATTATTAGCTCAACAAATTGTCGCATTAGACTTTTACTCTGATCATACCACCAATAATTATTAGAGTATTGAAACTGTAAAGAGGTGAGTTGTAGGCTAGAATATAGTTACACGCTATCGAAGATGATGCAGAACATGAACTCGTAGGTAACTTAGCCAGAACGTTACTCCAATAAGGAGGGGAAAATTGGCAGCGTGGGATGTGGTCTGGTATCAAATAAATTCACAGCTTTCCAAAAAGTGGTGAACAATTTTCATGCGATGAAAAATGGCGAAAATAAATTTCCTTAGCAACGTCGGTTGTAGGTAGGGACGTTCCGATACCACTATCGATACGATATTTGGTATCGAACCAGTATCGAAAGGTAAGTATCGATATGAGTAGTAGCGAATGAGTACCCACATTGTATTGTATAAGTACAGTATTGAGTATACACTGTGGTGGATTTGGAAGCACAAAATTCCAGGAAAAATCAGACGATTGTAATTATACAAAAGGTTTACTTATTACAAAAATTGTTACTTAAAGTTACTCAAATTGAAATACCAACACAAATGTAAAACAAACTGCTAGCTAACAAAGTTTTTTCTATTCTATTGTACTACTTAACGGAACTACTTTTTGTTACCAACGCTGCCCAGGAAGAAATACAAAAGTAACTTAATAACATTTAAAGTAACAAATAACGAGATAAGATAACAATCAGTGTTGCCAGACGACTTCAGCCTTTGGCTGGTTTTTCCCACTGAGGCCCTAAAAAATCCCCACTCAAGGCACGAAAATTCCCACTTCTTTTTTCCTCTTACTTTTTTTATTTTTTAAAAGCTTCAATGTTCTTCTCACCCGTGTCATTATCGGTCTGACTGATTTGATATCGATACTGCAGATTTTCTTTCGTTACTAGTATAATATCGGATGATTCGATACCAATACGATACCACTAGTATCGAAACAAAAGTATCGATACCTATCCATATCGGTAGTATCGGAACGTCCCTAGTTGTACATGAAAATCATTATACAAGCGCTACTTTTGTCTCACTATTTAGTCAAGCTTTTCGACGGGGGGTCCCATCGCAAAAACCTGAAGGGTCAGGTTGAAAAAAAAAAAATAATAAAGTGTAACAATCAACCATTACTTGATAATTAATGCATGTCTGACAGTTAAAACCACTTGTGATCTTGTTTAAACAACTGCATTTACTTTTCCTAGTTACAACAGTATTTTAACATGGACTCATGTTTTAGCCATGACCTAACTACCAAAAACCGTTCGCCGAGAGGGTGACGCGGGAAGGGAACGCCGGAAGGGTGACGCGGGAGTGTCACACGGAGGAGCGTCTGGGGGGAGTACCGAGCCGAGCGACCTCGGCCATTTCCAGCCCTCCTCGGCCCAACCTCTCTGTATCAACTCTCCCTTATCTTGAATCTTCACAACATAGATGAACAAACTTATAGTTTCTTCACAACGTCACCATTCACGTTCGCTTCGAGTGTTTTAGTTTATTTGTTTACTATTCCGTGTTTACTATTCCATTTACTAGTTCCGTGTTTTAGTTTATTCGTAATTATTTCGTTGTTCGTTATTCCGTTCATTCTCGTTCGCTTCTAGTGTTTTAGTTTATTCGTTAACTATTCCGTGTTTACTATTCCATTTAATTTAGTTATTCGTTATATATTTAGTTATTACAAATAACCTTATAGTTACATATCTTACATATCTTTTTTAAACTAATGTGAACTGCTGAAAACGTGTTTTGGGTGAGTTACAGATGTGTTCAAAATTTGTGTGAGCCAATTTTAGCTTGTTTGCTGAAACACATTTTCCTAATAATTTTTTTAGGCTAGTAGGTAGTAAGTTCCTATTCTACCAAAATCCCCGATAAAGAGAGAATTGTTGACGTTGAACGAGGGAGCACGCTTTTTTGAAACGAGCGCCAAAGGGGAAGAATTGCGATGGTGTGTGATATTGAGCCGAGGAGGGCCGGAAATGGCCGAAGCCGCTTGGCTCGGTACTCCCCCCAGACGCTCCTGTCACACGGGGTTTTATAAGACAAGAAGAAAATACCGTACCTACTTCATTGTAAGGTAGTAGTGAGTCATCAGAAAATACCGTACCTACTTCCTTGTAAGGTAGTAGTGAGTCATCAGTCAACTCGTATAGACATTCGTAATAGACATTCCGATTGCAGACGGCTAAAACATGGGTCCATGTTTATCGGATTTTAGCCGTAGGCTCTAAGCAGAAAGCAGACGGGGGTCCAGGGGGCTTGCCCCCTGGCGAGGCCCAGAGGGCCGAGTTTTTCTATCTAAGTTTCTAAGATAATTCATTTTTTAGGACAATCCACGGTCCTCTCGTTTCAAGAATAATGACTACGGTAATGTTTCAGGCGTTCCTCATTCTGCGAAGACACGGCAATTTGATGTTGTCTCTTTTCGCCATGATGATATCTACCGGGTTACCTGAACTCAGCTCTGAAAACGATCTAAACTATCTTCGTGAAACCTTGGTATGGCTGAGTCAAATTCAATGTTAATTTTCTAAGATACTCTGTTGATCAAACAGTCCTCCTCTTCAATTCTTTAACACGTGCGGACCTCAAATGTTGGATGGTCCCACCACGCTGAAACAAATTTTTTTCTCGGGTAATAGTCTCTGAACAGCTTTTAATGTCGAGTATAATACCTAAATTGGTTATATTTTCAATTTTTAGTGGAAATTTGGACATGATGCCCCTTGTGCGTCATCCGCTTGGTAGAAATGAATTCTGCTCCTTGGGTATACTCAACCCGCAATACACTTCATTTTCTCCTCTTCATTTCCATTTCATGTCGTCGTGTTCCTCCTCGCCAGTAATCACCCGCCTGGTGAGTATGACGGGCATGACGCACATGGGACGTCATCCGCACTGAACGTGTTAATGAAAGGAAATGTCGACTGAAATATATCGATAGTCGGTCTCCTAGATATATCAATGGGTTTGTATCAATACAACCGATATATTGGAGATATTTTAACGATAATCGATGTATCGACACTAAAAAAAAACGCTTATTCCTCGGACCTAGTAGCATGGAAAGTCATTTGAATTTGAATCAAAGGCCCAAATTTAGTGGAAAATTATACTCCACACGCCTAGGTACTAAAAATCTCGAAAACACATTTTGACTGTGTAGGCAGATACCAATTTTGTCCCATGACCTCTTCCGGTGGACGCCAATCGTTTCGCAACCCATCTCATTGAATTCAGCAACCAAAATTTAGTAGAAAATGATACCCCACACGCCTAGGTACCGGAAATATCGAAAACACATTCAAAATTGGTAGGTAGATAGCCATTCTGACCCATAACCTCTGCCGGTAGGCACCAACCGTTCCGAGACCGGTCTCATCGAATTCAGCAACCAAAATTTAGTGAAAAATGATGCTGGTCTGTGCTCTCACCATTTAATGGGGAGTGCACCTTGGTAATATGAGAAGGCTCTTAAAAATTCGTGCCAGTGATACATCAATCTCGTCCTTTGAGGAGACCATCAAATCAATTAGCTGGCAGTTATACAACTCCCATTTACCAGGATTTGACGCACTCTGCCCCAAGCATATAGGTACTTCTCGAGACCACAAATATACTGTCAAAACTATTTCATCACAGAATGATCATGTGAGATTTGACAGAAGTTTTGATCATAGTTGTAACTAACTTTTGAAATAGCTTTTTAGCACGTCTTCTCTTTAGGTTGACAAATTTCTGTTAAAACTAGTGTGGTCTCATCAATGAGTAAATGGCTGACCTGAATTCTGGTTCCAGCGGCGAGGGCTCCAGCAAACTCTAATTTTAACTAAATGAAAGGGGGGGGGCCGAGGTGGCCGAGGCTGTTGAGGCGTCGGTCTCTAAGGGCTCGAGACTCCTGTGGTCAGAGTTTCGAGGCTGCTGGTTCAAATCCAGCACCCCCGGCGTTTACTCGACGTCGTGAGGCCAATATAGTACCGGCAGTAAGTATCCAAAATGGTTGTCCGGGGGCATATCACAACATGCGTGTTTGCCTTAGTAGTCTGGCTTGCTTTGTGACCACCCAGGGGCTAGTACAATGGGCCACTAGGCCTAGGTGCGGGGGGGGTGAACACTTGCAGTGAAGACTGCAGTGGACACCCCCTCTACCCCTGTGTAATTAATCTATCTAATCTAAATGAAAGGGGGCTTAGGGTGGTGGGGGGAGGCAAAACGACTGGCTAGGCCACTCAGGAAGCATTAGTTCTGTTTCCCTCCGATGGAGCGTTGCTTCCTCCTAGCTGATCACTACCGCCCATTTTGGTTGGTTATTCCTTGAATAATCAAAATGTGTTTTTCGATTTATGGATTTTTGGTTTTCGATCGAAAGAATGGGTCAGAATAGGTATCTATCTACCCATTTCGAATGTGTGCTTCCGAGATTTTTGGAACGTAGGCGTGTAGGGTATCATTTTCCCCTAAATTTTGGACGCTGAATTCAATGAAACGGGTTCCAACACGATTGGAGCCCACCGGAAAAGGTTATGAGTCAAAATGGATATCTTATCATCCCATTTTGAATGTGTTTTTTCGGTATTTCTGATACCTAATCCTGATACCCTGTCTGGGACACGCCACACTCACCGTTTTCCCCATTTTCCCCATGTTTGATATTTTCGGTGATTGATGCGTGTGGGGTATCGTTTTCCACTAATTTGTGGACCCTAAATCGATTGGAATTTCTTGGAATCGATTTTTCTGAAAGAATTCACCTCTCAGATAGTTTCTTAAGTTTGCTTGTATAATAAAATAATTAGCCTAATTTTGCCCACACAGATTACTACCCGAAATGTGACCTGAATATAGTAATAAATTAATAATCCTATTCCCACAGGTGCTCGATTTGACGGAAGATGATGCACTTGCCCATTTCCGTTCGAAATTCGACGAAGCGTTGAGAAACTCCTGGAAAACATCTCTAAACTGGGCGTCGCACAACATGGCGAAAAACAATAAGCAGTAGAACTTTGGCTTTTCTCCTATTAATTAAATTATTATAATTTTGGAAACAAAAAACAAACAAGCTGTTCTAAAAACGCCAATCCTCCTTCCTCAGACTGATATTTATTGGAACCGTTTGTTCGAAATGGTGGATTGTGTTTTGGGATATGGCCATGGAATTGTGACTTTTTCGTCGATTTTGTTTGTATCTACTGTTTTGCGTGTATATATTACATATATTTTTTCTTCTTTATTTTCCATTTCACTCACCGAGGAGTGCGCTAAATCTGTTTTTGATTAAAATAGCGACACTGTAAGTTGTGAGACTCAAATTAGTGATAAGACGTTTCCATGAATTAGTATCCTGACTGCGCCTTACTAGTTATTCATTCGAGTATTGTAAGCTATCGAATTGTTTTGGTTATTTACATACTATGTAATGTTAGTGTGTTAATTTTCAGTTCGACTCATCGTTTAATGGTTACCACGGACGGGTTGGATCCCTTCGTCTTTCCCCTAGTCAAAACATAAATCCTCCCCTTCTTCGACAGTTGATCTTGAAAATCGTTGTAGAGGATTATTTTTATTCTAGATCAATAAAGCATCCATTACTGCGGCGATTATCGTCTCTAATAGGGTGGTTTTTTAAACTAGTAAACAGAATACAAAAATCCTTTCTCACGAATACACAAACTGATAATTTTCTTATTAAGTATTGTAAATTGTATTGAGATGAGGTTCGTGCAAAATCTTGATCGATTGACGACCAACGGGATTGTCACACGGAATACATAGAATATATATTTTAAAATGTTAGGTAAAATGCCATCCGAACCCTTCACTATACAAATTCTCTTGTCAGTTACAAAAACGCCCATTCAAATACGAATTATTCGTTTCACGAACACCCTTTGGAGGTATTGTTGAGGTTATTTACAGTTCGAATTTCAGATTTTGGCTATTAGTCCAAGGCAAACGGAATCTTCATTGGGAAAGTTGTGAAACCCCGTTTTGGTCGTTATAGAATGTTTAACTGGTTTCGGCTGTTACACTATTATCAGTAACAATATCAGACTCTAGATACTAAATACTGGAAAAGGTTATGAAGGGTGTTTTCTAATAGGTACCACCAAACCAAAGGAAATAATTCTGAAAAAAACCTCCTGTTTATTAGTTTTTAAGATTTTTGTTTCTTGATTTTGACCCTTACTAGCCCATAGTTCCCCAATTTTTCACAAAATTGTAAGTTTATTATAATCAAAGAAGAGAAGAATAAATTTCCTATTTCTGTAGTATGCAATTTTTTTTTTTTTTTTTTTTTTTTTT